>JAWMRA010000078.1:50189155-50322084 GCA_035584735.1 Pseudotriccus pelzelni | reverse complement strand
GTCTAAAATACAGCCCAAAACTCCAGGTTTGTGTTTAAACACTTGAAACCAAGCAAATTAGGACCCGATCACATACACTATCACAAGAGTGACCTATTCAAACTACATGGCTCTGATTAAACAGCAGATAATCTCCAAGCAGATAATTTTTTATGAAGGTTTCAGGACTCAAAAAACTATTTCTGATTTTGATAAGAATCTAGAGCACTTCATCTTTGTGGCATGTTGCAAAGTTCACCTCCATGGCAAATCTATGGCAAACCTTTGCAGACAGCTTTACTAGAACCCGGGAAGACATTGCACACCCAAAAGCAGTTCAAATCCTTTTCTTTGGGTTCTGGAGATAAACACAAAGAACTGAAAGATGATCGTGCCACAAAGACAGCGCATTATCAGCAAACGAGGAAAAACCTTAAGAGAGTATGAAAGTCCTTGCACACCAAACTCAGATCAGAGCAGAAATAGATTTTGTTATGCATCTTATTAGTTTCAGGAAGGAGAAAACCCATCTGTCCATTAATGCTCAATTTTTATGTTTTTAAATACAAGGAAAAGTATTAAAGGTCAATCTAGAGAACACATTCAGGAACAAATTATGCTGCCGGTTTTTCAGTCAAGAAGCAATAGGGAAATTCAGCGAAATAAAAGAGATTTAGTCAAAGGTAAATTTGACCTTGCAAATTGAAAAAAAAAAATAGAGACATTTGCAAAGGTATTTGGAACAAAATTATTCAAGTGAAGCTTAATGATTTTTCCTTTTTAGTATCTATAAGAGGACCTCATGCTTACCCAATATTTCATGATTTAACAAAATTGGACAACTTTTAGAAGGAGTGGAGGCTCTGTATCACTTCGTAATTTATTACTTGTATAAAAACTCAACTTTATTTTGTATTCCTTTGCTGTATTTTAAGGGCATTAGAAAAAAAAACCAAAACCATCACCAACAAAACTCCCCATCAGTTTGCTACCACCTACTTGTTCTGGAATATATACAAATACATATAAAATTTTCTGAAATGTGTTTTTTATTATTTGAATAAGTTGTAATTCACTTGAATAAAATATCTTGAAACAAAAGAAAATTGTAAAAACTAGTATTGTGATAATCACAGTGCTTAGTAAGCAAAAGACTATATTCAATAACTAGGATGAGGAATGAAAGTCAGGTTTCAGAGTTCTGTTCTAAACTTTATTACAAATGAGCTACAGCAGAAACTATAAAAGTAGTACAATAACAACAGTGAGGATTAATGCAAGTTTATCAAGAGCTTTGGGATCTAAGTATAGCTTATGTTAGTAAAGGCAAAAAAAACCCACTAGAAACTATAATACTCTTATGGTCACAGTCAGAATGACAACCATGCTAGCTGATGGAACATTAACAGACAAGCCATAAACACACACACACACAACTCCACCCATAGTAAATTCACCCTAATTACGGGTTTATGAACATGAAAGTTCAAATTAAAATGGTTTATAATATTGAGGTAATATTTCTAGTATCTACTATAGAAACAGCATACAGAAAAACAGGAACCATAGTTTAGACGGGGTATTTTTAAAAAAAAAAAAAAAAAGTTATTTACATAATGACCAGTCTAGATTAAATCAGAAGACATCTAAAACAATCTCAAATTTTTTATAACTCGAGAACTTCCTATGAAAAAACAAGAAAGGATACTCAATGAATGTAATAATGACTGTGGAAAAACAAAGGTCAAAAGGACATAAAAGAACTCAAGCTTCAGTTATTCAGCCAAATGCATTATGGTGAAGATAAAATGCTTTGTTTAGTCAGGTTTTTGGGTTTGCTTACACAAACTTCGGCCACTTCAGATCTGTTTTACACTTTCAACGCACCGAAGTTCAGAAAGGTTTGCACCAAAAGGTCGCATCACGGAAACACAGCAGAACGCAACTGCTTGTGTAGCGGATGCTTGGTTACATTGGGTCACGCAGAGCTGATTCTAGAGAACATGGCCATGCTGCCACACCATGACACCCAGAAGGAAGCACAGTCACTTCTGTGCTCCACTACACTTGAGCCAAGAATACTGCAGGACCAAACTCATTCTTGCAGGAACAGCCACACCATCTCCCCATTGCTCTGAGACCATTTGCAAAAGCCGCCGTAGCTAATTCTTAACAAGACAGTTGATTATGCAGTTGCAAGTACTAGAAAAAGTCTCCTAGATCAAGCAGACTTAGTTCTTACAAGAACAACTCATTTTGGTGTTAAACCTGAGGAGGCCTGGCTGTGACACTAACTAGTGATAGTGTGCTGCACAATGACAGAAAATTTCTGCTTTTGAGTATATATGGCCACAAGCAGCAAATATTTCAGTTTTGATCACCACCATCTTCACCACTGGGATTTCACCACTCCACCACACTGTATTTCCCTCACTTTCTCTAAAAAGAAAGGAAATGGCAAAGAAACTCAGCAGTGCAGTTCTCATGGACAAATGCTGGAAACTGCCCCTCTAGGGACTTAAAGGTCTCTGGCCAGAAACTGAGAAATACAAGCTCCACCTACCTAGTCAAAAACATGACCAAAAAAAAAGGAATTAAATAAAAAATAGATTCTTCAAAATTAAATACATGCCCAAGTCTCCATAAGTGAGCATGATCTCCATCATGGACAAAGAATGAACAGCTAGAAAAGAACAAAGTTTTTGTTTACTGGAAAAGTTTCCTGTACTGCCCAAAAGTAGGATAAAAATTGAAGTGAGCTTGTTTTCCCTGTGCTTGTTTATATGATAAAGGTCATGTTATTTTAATGAATTTCAACCCTTCACTAGACGTAGCAGGGTATGAATTCCACTGAGGAGATCAGACGACTGGTTAATTCCTTTTGTTAACCTGTTGTCTCACTGAGGCAGTGATTTGTAGCAAAATCAATAGCAAATGACAAATATGTAGAACTGACAGATTATCTTGGTCATCCTGCTCTTTAAGACCCACAAGATAAAACCTTGTAGTCTCACAAAATTCAAAAGGAAAAGATTTCAGTTTATAACTGGCATGGAAGTCAGGCAGACCTTAAAAAAAAGGTTTCTGTGTCAGGTGAAAACCAGTCAAGCCATCATGCTAGCTTTAAAGTCATCCAGTTTCAGCAAACACCTTTGATCTATTTCAGTGTTCTGTTACTAATCTACTGCTGATGAAGAAAAATACAAACTACAGAAATGACAGTGAACAACAGAACCTTGTCGTACCTAGACACAGACACATTACAGACTACAGCAGGTCATGGGAAAAGTCAGTTCTCAATCTCATAATACACAAAATAATGAATTCCAAGAGAAAAAAAAACTAATGCTTTCCGCTTACCTGATATGGAACAATACTCCCATGAGCAGTACCCCAGCGTTTTGCTTCAATTTTGCAATTAAGGTAATTAGCTGCTACATGAGTGAGACATGCAACCTGGAAATGGAGAAAAAGTATAGTATTCAGGAAAGCTAAAACTTCATTGACAACTTCTCTGAGATTACTGTCTATTTTTATGTGCTTTAGATACATAAGTTAAAATACTTATGTCACAAAAGTATCCTTTAGATATTATATATTATGTACACTTTTAATATTAAAAAAATTCAGGCTACAGCCACATCATGGAAGAGCTTGTTTAAGTACAACTCAATAAACTCAAAAATTAGTGCATTCCCTATAACACTAGCAATGCTAGACACTTATAATATTAAACTACCCTAAGAGATAAGGGTATTATCCTAAATATTTTGCAGAATGGTCAACCGCTGCAAAATAAAAATCAGTGTCCTGTCCATGGCGTAGTGGGAAGTACGATGGATTTGTGGGACAGAACTCACCATTTCCTGAACCTCAATCCCATGCTTAAATCACAAAGGCTTTTTCTCAATTACAAGATTATCTTTTAGTTTTGTCCTATGCTTCTCATTTTACATGTCCAAGCTACGGAAAACACATCTGAATTCTTCAGCTCCTCACATGTTCTGCAATATTAATTAAGTGGTAAGCCTTAATAAGTCATCTATCATTAGAGGATGAGGAGAGATTTATCAAGTTATTAGTCAGATAGACAAAACTAGAAAAATATTAACTTTAGGGAAAATATAGCATGCTAATTTAGTAACCAGAATTTGAGGGGTTTAATATACATATATCTTGTAAGCATGATTATACTTTCGGAAAAAGAATTGAATATTTATGTAATGCAGTAATGCATAAAAATCAGTGGCTCTGTTATAATCATGGCAGATTATTTTTTCTACATTCTTTGAGAGAATACAGTGTGCAGCTATATCTGAAGCCAATTAACACACAGTTACCATGCATCATTATCACTAATTCACCAGACAAAAATACTTGTTTTATTCTGTTAACAAGTAACTTTATACCGTTAATCAGTAAATGCAAGTGCTTGTCTAAACAGTAGGCCGTGTAACCATTTTTTTCCAAAAATATTATTTTCTCCATATTTTCCCCCAAGATGGAAGAAATTTGCTATGATGATAAAATTATTTACACTATTTTGTGCCTACTAGTCAGTCTAATCTACAACAAAACATGTAGTAATTAATTCAGAGTCCATCATTCATATTCCAATAAGTAAATTATATCAGAACTTCTAGGAAAAAAGAATGCTATTTCATTTTCTTCTTCTTTCTCCATTATCTTCTAACAAGGCAATTTGAATGTGTCACTCTCACATTCAAAGCAAACATTTAACTGTAAATCATGCATGCAGTGATTCTGTACAGCAGAAAACCTAGGAAAACATAGAGCAAATAAGAGCTTCGCTGCTGACAAAAGTTATATTCATATATATTAACTACAAATAAAATTCCTTATTACTGAGTAGTGTTGCAAAACACTGCAGCTGAATTTCACTGCAGCTTATGATAGCCCATTGTCACTTTATTCAGCTGAAATGCTGAACAATATCTAGTCTCTCCTTTGGTCTCCAGAAAAATCTCAGCAGTTAAGGAAATGCATTTGGGAGTACGTAGAAACAACTTTTTCCTCTGGTTTGCAATGCAGATTTCCTCAGCAATACAGAATGAAACACTGCGATTATAGAGAGAATTTAATGAGTCACAAGACTGTGTCATTTACTAATAACACATAGCCTTGACCCATCGTTCCTGTCATTTTTCAGTATGGGGTCACACCCCATAGTGGTACTTTTTCTAACACAGCAAATGGCTCTGCAAAGATTATGAAATATTAATCATTAATCATTCTTCTGTATTTGTATGTAAGACTACATAGCTGCCATACTCAACACAAGTTTCCCTGACAGGTGAGATGCATCCATTACAACAGGCTTTTACTTCTAAAGACACAAGAACACCCTCTGTGATACACACATTTAACTTTCCACATTTCTGGAAGTAAACGCGATACCAAACTTAACTCTGGGAAGGGTATAATGAATTAAAACCTAGTGTAACAGAAATCCTAAAATGCTCATTTTTAATATAATGGAGCCCATATTTCATTCCATTTATTTGTTTATATTCTGTGCTGTAGAACTTGGGGTAGGAGTTTCAAAAACAAAATTCTTCACAAGAAGTTTCATAAGAAAACTTCTAGCCTTAAAAACGTATCTTTTTAACACAGCGTTGCAAATTGCTTCAGCTTCCTTAATGAGACGAATATAATATTTTCAGTAATGGAAAAAAATACACATCTAGATTTCTCCAAAGCAACAGTACAATAGGAAAAAAAGGACTAAAATATAAGACTTGCTAGGTACTGAAATTGCACCACTAAAGCTGCTGCTCAAAGACTTCATTCAGTAGCAATAGACAGAAATGCAAGGGAAATCAGAAGCTTAGTGAAGACAGTAATTTTAGAACTAACAGTTGCTTAGACTATGTCAAGGTCTCAAGTTCAACTTGCTACTTAGTATGAAGAATAATTCCATTTCACTCAATGTACTGACCACTTGCTTGAATGCATATGACTATGTAGTGTATAACATTGGTTTACTTATTATTGTTTTTTTCAGTAAATCATTAAGTCTTCTGGATCTCTTTGACTTCCTTCTCTGAGTTGGGTATCTTGTTCATAGTCAAATTAGCCAGCCAAAAGGAATTATTAGCAGTAGTCATAGTATCATCACCAAACAAATAAACTTATGCAGACCACATCAAAGTAAATACTTCAGTGTTTTGTGTTTCATGTATGAATACACTCAGTTGAGTGAACTCTAAGGCTTTTTGGCCCATTTATAATAACTTCCTGACAAGTTCAGCAAACTTAAAAGACGTTTCTGTCCCATTAAACTGTTATAGATGTTCCCAGCACTACCATGCTTTTTCCTTCTCTCTCTTCCTGGCTCACTGCGTTCTCTTTGGTCTCTCCAAAAATTTAGTCCCACTACAAAGGCACTCTACAGAAAAACTTTCAGCATAAACAATTTATGTTCTTTATAAAGAACACAAAGAATTTATTTACCTATACCTTACAATTGTTAAGCAAACTGCTGACCTGTAAGTACAAAAAGATATCCCAACTGAACATTTCTACTGACATTATATCCCCTAGGGAAAAAAAAAAATTAACAATGTAAGTCTACTTCTCCAAGATCCCCTGTAATTCAAGACTCAGGACCTCACTGCTAGGGACAATTCTTGTAGCAGGAATATCTATAATACAATCAATCTCTCAAATTGCAGTTTGGGTACATCTGTATGACATATTCAGCTAAGTATTTTTAAATCTGTATTTAAAACTGCTTTCCTGAAACCCTATAGACCCATTTCTTTTCTCCTTTAATTAAGAATTAATCCTTAAAAGTAACCTTTGAACTTGTAACATTAAAGCAGATGTAATACAATGATACAGACATCTCTGTATTCACTTGCTTGCAGGGACAGACCTATGCACTGTAAATATGTATTATCAAATATCTACAGATAAGTGTTTCTTTATTTCACATCAATAAAGGGAACACATATTTCAACATTCCTTTCTAACATTACTGTTGATGGCCAAATCACATATTCGTGTTACAGACTTACTTAAACCAGAACAAAAAGAGAGCTGCATTAAGGTCTGAAAAGTTATGCTCAGCTTATGATGGAATCAGACAGATGGGAAACAAGATATTAAAAGCCACAAGGTCAGTAGACAAAGAAAAGAGACAGAATTTCAAAAGATTTTTTTTGAGATAGCACATCAAACATAATTTATTACAATGAGTTCGCTGAGTCGATCAATCATTTGCATGCAATTTCAACAAGTGTATATGAATAATAAAAGAAGACAGGTAACTGGAAAGAGGAGAAAATAACATTTTAATTATATTCTTTACTTTCTTCTCCCTCCAATTTTTTGTCTGCTATCCTGCCACTTATCTTAACAAGGCTTTGACTCTAAGCCAAGTTAATTCACTTTTTTCTCATTCTTGTTTATTTTTTCCTAAAGTAGGCATGTAGACTGACTCTTAGGAACTTTGAAACAGGACTTTTACAACCAAAATAAGATAACTTATTTTATGCTATTCTACAGAACAGTAATACAAATATTAATTTGTAACTTTGTAGAAAAAAATCATTCTAGAACATTCCACTGTGTTCTGTTGTGAAGAGGCCAATTGTAGAAAAAAATCATTCTAGAACATTCCACTGTGTTCTGTTGTGAAGAGGCCAATAATTTTCCATTTACACCTTTTCCATACTTCTAGTGACATGGAAAAAAAAATCTTTACATGAGAAAAATGTGAACACAAGATCACAATCTACATTTGGTGCACACTAAAAAGGTCTCTTAAAATCACTGATCCTATGCTAGTATTAACCTAATAACTGATTTTAAATGTTTTCCTCTTTCCATGCTGCAATAAATAGTGTGACACTAATAAATCAAAATTCAAGTTTCATTAATTTTTCTTTTGCAGTTATGCCTTGTTGCCCTTATTGAAGCTGCCTCCACGCACACATGCATGAGGTGATTCCTGGTTCTTTCTCCCCGAGTCATATTTTCATTAAAACAACAAAAACCCAAAGAAGCAAACAAACAAAAATCCAAAACAAAAACGAAAAACCCACAAACATTAAAACCCAAAACCTCCATCTCTACCAGGAAAACCTCACTCCATTCAGAAGAAAACCCCACTCTTCCAGTTAATTGTGCGATTTCTAAGCATTGACCCAACAAGTTTCAGGATGTGGCACTGCACGACAATGAATGATGGTGTTCCACCAGTTTTTAGGCAGGGAATTGTGTTTCAAACGCCTGCAAGAATTAACTGGGCAGCAGGAACCACAATCTTGTGTGGAGGCAAGAAAGCTGCCACAGCTCAAGGCAGCTCATCCCGCAGGGGTCCAGCAGGAAACCACAGCATTCCCAAGAGCTGGCAATACATATGTTTGGTCACGTAAGGGCCTCCCATCTAGCCTGGGGCTGAGAGATCTGCAGGAGCTATAAGTCAGTTCAAGAGTGGCATACACCTGTAGGCAAAGCATACATTCCCACCTGCAAATGCACAGCAAAGCCACTGCCCACCATCAAGCAAGATTTTACTGCTTCATCAGCGGTGTCCCTACGTCTGTGCAAGGCAGTAGATCCGGACTTCCAAATTCACAACTGTTGTCCCATAATTCCATAATCCTCCCCTTTAAGAGCCAGTAGTACCATAGCTGCTTTCAACCAGCAAATTCCATGAATGACTGCAAAAGGTAACTAAAAAAAAAATGCAAAACTACTATCTAGTAGGCCAAGGCTTACTATTAAAGAGTCTTCTGGATAATGTCTGTGGTCACGTTATGAACACTGGGCTCTGGGTAAAAACTGTTTTCTTCCCAGTGATGCTGAGTTCTTTTAATGCAAACCTCCAAGAAATTAATTCACCCTTCACAAAAGAAAACTCCTGGCACTGAAGCACTAGTAAGTGGCGTAATCCCAGTCGCAAGTACAATTTGGTAAAGATAAAATCAAATCTTTAATGACAAATAACTACAATTTTAAAACAGATCTCTTATTGTGTCCTGTTTTGGTGCCTCCCAACCAGACACTTAGGCAGGTATCCAACTCTGTGCCAGTAATCACATGCAGCATGTGGGACATGATGATTCAAGTTAGCCACCTGATCAAACAGTACACAGCAAATCACACAGTCTCACAAAGGACGTGCTAGGCAGTGTTTAATGAACCAGAAACAACAAAATAAAATAAAAAATTCAACGAGGCAAACAAAGGTAACGCATTTGAAAACCCTGTATCGAACATGGATTATCAGAGGGGAAGACAGACAAAAAGAGCAAAACAGACTTTAGATTACATAGTTGCGTAGATACTTTTTTAGCGTGCAAATTATGGCTAATAACACCTTTTGCTCTATAAAAAAAACAATTTAGACTTCACAAACATAGAAACTGAGGCATTTTCAAAAACACAATGCATTTGCGTCACAGAGAACTGCTACGTTCAGTGAAATGCAACAACAAAAAAGAATTGATCTACAAATTATTTTTTTAATGAGCTATTTAGAGCTTATAAAAGACAAGAATGAACGCTTCTGTGCTTCCCACAGCATGGAGATCATCTCCTGATTAGGATACAATTAGTATTA
The DNA here is from genome assembly GCA_035584735.1 of Pseudotriccus pelzelni. Taxonomy (NCBI): domain Eukaryota; kingdom Metazoa; phylum Chordata; class Aves; order Passeriformes; family Tyrannidae; genus Pseudotriccus; species Pseudotriccus pelzelni. Next base: position 50,312,513 of record JAWMRA010000078.1, on the reverse strand, counting down.
ACAATAGCAAAGATTGATGCAACCAACAGATCTAGGACTTGAAATTTCAAATATATGTACTATTCAGCACAGAGTTTCAAGTGAAAGTCAGTGTTAAATCTATCCTATCTCTCCCCAGTCTCCAATTAAAACAAAGAAAGAAACAAAACCAATAAACTTACACACATTCAGATGAATTTTAGGTGAAGGATAAGAAACAAAAATCCTGACCATTGAATCTACTAGACAGCACTGGCGTTAAAGAGAAAAGAGAAACAAAAAAAGATTTCTGCACTGGCGTTAAAGAGAAAAGAGAAACAAAAAAAGATTTCTTTTAAATTAACTCCAGTAAAAGAAAGACATTTTAAAAGGAAGAATAAATTTCATTTTCTTGATTAAAATAAAATACTAATCAGTTTTTTCTGAAAGTGTAAAGAAAGACACTATTTTAATCACTGAAAAAATCCTGTGTCAGCTTCATAACAAAACAGGAACATTTCTAAGGAATTCATCACTTAAAAAAAAAAATCTACTAAAGATAACCTTCAGGTTAAAAATACAAGAACTCCAAAATCAGTCTGTATACTCTGTGCAAAATCCAAAAGTTAAGGCACTGAGTTTCTCAGGAGGCAAAAAAAAAAAAAAAAAAAAAAAAGAAAAAAGCCTATCAGTGTATTTTCCCATAACATGATCCTGGAAACAGATGAATCATCCTAAAAGTAACTTTGAAAACAAATCCCTTTCTGGCAATTCCATGACATGGAAAATTCAGCCAAAACAGTTAAAACTTTGGCGGAGTTCTAACAACTGAAATCAGATGCCGGTAACAGACATATCAGACAACCTTAACCATAAACTTCTACAGTTATTTCCTTAAGGTTTTATTTTCTCTGAAGGAAGAATATATATCCACTGAAATATTACGCTCTGTATTTCACACAGCTTTACAAAGTCCAGGCAAAACGCAACTTAGAAAAAGTTTATTCTGCTACATTTTATACAGTTTTTTAAAACCATCACACATTTTCTTATATTATTTCTTAATTACAGCTTTTACCGATGAAAACCTATACATATAATACATATTACAACTTATCCAGCTTTTAATTCCACGCAATAATATCTGGTTGTATTTCATTGATTATTTAGAAAATAGCACAGATTGAGTTCTCAGAGTGGCTTCTATTCATGCAAAGAACTGCAAGCAGATTCACAAAGCACAGACCAATCTGAGTTGTGGGAGGTGTGCCCAGGTAGAGAAACTCCTCTTGCTCAGTGACAGAACTCCAAGAGGAGGTGAGGAAACTGAAGAGGATGAGGAATTGAGAGAGAGAGAGAAACAGCCCCACAGCAGACAGGACTTATGACACAGAGATTCCCCTGCCCGCTCCACATCACTGAAGCATGTCCAGATAAGAGCAATGGAGCTGGTGAAGGGTCTTATAAGCTTATGAAGTTTTATAAGGAGTGGCTGAGAAAGCCGGGGGTTTTTTTTCAGCCATGAGAAAAGGAGGTTTGAGGGAGACCTTATCACTCTCTACAACTACCTGAGAAGAGGCTGTAACCCGGTGGGGGTCAGTCTCTTCTCCCAGGCAACCAGTGACAGGACAAGAGGAAATGGCCTCTAAACCAAGGAGGTTTCGATTAGATATCATGAAAAATTTCTTCACTGAAAGGGTTGTTGGGCACTGAAATAGGCTGCCCAGGGAAGTGGTGAAGTCACCATATCTGCAATTATATAAAAGATGTGGCTCTTAGGGGCAAAGTTTAGTAGCGGACTTGGCAGTGCCGGGTTAACAGCTGGACTTAATGATCTTAAATCTCTTTTCCAACTTAAATGATTCTTTTCTACTCTAAAAAAGGTAGCCATATTTGGCAGCTGAAAATGGAAACAGGAAAACATAAAAATACAATGCAGACAAACAGATTTTGCTCACGTAAAACTTAATTACCTGTGAAGACAAGCATCAGAATAAATATAGCAATTTTTCTTCTTGTTTGAAATAGGGTAGTATCCAGAGGCTCCAAATTGGATGCTACATACCTTTTGTGAAGGATTATTCTCTTTAATCAGTAGTGGAAAGCTGAATTGAGGTACTTTTCACTTTTGATCTTATCACTAGAAATAGGGCCATTTACAATGAAAATATGCATACACCTAACTATTTACAACATTCCTCTTTTTTATCTCCACATTTATCAGCATCAATACTTGCACAGAAAAAAAGAATCTTAAGTGTGTTTATCTACTTCTGACAACGTTATCTTCATCTTAGAACAGATATAAACATAAAATATAATAGTAATTTCAACAGCTTGTGCTGCTGCAGTGTAAAGAGCTAGATTTTTAGATTTTTAATTTAATACGTAGGGAGGCACGTACAGAAACAAGCTATGTCTATCTGGTTGTATGAGAAATGTTCAAATATTTCACCCTTATTATCACAGCCAAATCTCCCATTCATTAAAGTAATTTCCTCAGCAGAACAATGGCATTATTTCTAACACTGAAAGATCTCCGGTCACTGCCCATTAAGTACTTTGGTGCTAATGCACTACAGGGACGGCGGAAGAACCAAATCCATGCAACTGAACAAAATGTTTTAAATAGTATGCTTTGCAATGTGCAAGAACGTATTTCTGTGCCTCTGCAGCATTAATGAATGCCCATAATGACTTTTTGAGCATTTTAATGCTGTTTGCAATGCAGATGTGGTTCATCTACTGAGCTGTTAAACAGAATGCAAGTCAGAGAAATGTAGTCCAAAGTTCTATATGACTTCAGTATTACCAATGAGTCTGGAGTGAAAGACATGGCACTTCTGCATGATAATGCTTTTTTGAACAGTAGCAACAAATTTGTAAATGATACCCCGACGAAGGAAATTATTCTTTAATCAATCAAAAATTTTAGTAACACGAAAAAACAAAACGTTTTATTACAGAGTATGCTTGAATGAAAAATAACTTGAATGAAAATAACTTCACATATGTTTATCAGAAAAATCTAGTATATTTGTAATATTCATTCCACGTAAGGCAAAGCATTTTTACAAGTAACTGAACTTCCACTAGACATTCACAAGTCTATAGGCCTTGATGGGATCCATCCCAGAGAAATGAGGGAACTGGTGAAAGCACTCGCCAAACAACTTTCAATCATGTACCAGCAGTCCTGGTTAACTGGAGAAGTTTCAGCTGACTGGAAATTAGTAAATGTAACATCCATCTACAAGAAGGGTGGGAAGGGTGATATGGGGAACTACAGGCCTGTCAGCCCAACCCCAGTTCTGGGCAAGTTACGGAAGAGCTCATCCTAAGAGCCAATATGTAACACAAGCAGGACAACCAGGGGATCAAGCCCAGCCAATGTGGATTTACAAAAGGCAGGTCCTGTTTGACCAACCTGATCTCCTTCTACAACGAAGTGACCTGCTTAGTAGATGAGGGAAAGTCTGCGGATTTAATCTGTCTAGACTTCAGTAAAGCATTTGTACTGTCTCCCACAGCATCTTCCTGGGAAAACTGGCTTGTTGTGGCTTGGGTAGGTGGACTCTTCAATGGGCAAAAAATTGGCTGGATTGGCTGGGCCTGGAGAGTGGTGGTGAATGGAACTAAATACAGTTGGTAGCTGGTCATTAGCAGTCTTCCCCAGGGCTCAGTACTGGAGCCAGTCTTGTTCAACATCTTTATTGATGATCTGGACACGGGAGTTGAGTGCACCCTTGGTAAATTTGCAGACAAAACTAAGTTGGAATGCAGTGTTGATCCGTGTGGGGGGTAGGAAGGTTCTACAGAGAGACCTGGACAGACTCAATCAGTGGGGTAAGGACTGAGGGTCAATAAGGCAAAGCGTGGAGTCCTGCACTCGGGTTGCAGCAACCCCATGCAATGATGCAGGCTTGGGGAAGAGTGGCTTGAGAGCTGCTCATCAGAAAGGGACTTTAGGGTGCTGGTTGACAGCCGGCTCAATGTGAGCCCGTAGCATGCCCAGGTATTTCAGTGGCCTGTATGAAGATAGTGTAGCCAGAAGGACTAGGGAAGTGATCATCCCCCTGTATTTGGCACTGGTGAGGCCGCAGATCAAGTACTGAGTTCTGGGCCCCTGATTCTAAAGAAGGACATGGAGGTGCTGGACCGTGTCCAGCGAAGCGCAACAAGGCTCATGAAAGGACTAGAGAACAAAACTATCTGAAGTAATCAAACCAAGAAGTATGAAACCTTAGTTAGCATTCCACTAGCATACCCAAAAGTGCTATACTTGTTAAGGTTTACTAGATTTCCAGAGGTTCAGCAGCACATAACAACCAGTTATCTTGCTAACTTAAAATTTTCCATTACATAAAATTGAAACTTCTTCCATCAAGGTAAAACGTTTTACTTGCTATTAATGTTAACAAATAACACATAATGTGATGAAAGGTTCTATACAAATGTGACCAATTTATAGAAGGACTTCTGAAAAGTTCTGTGAGTTTAGGAGGACAGATGAGCTCTTGGGGTACACTCAAAGTGCTTATTCTCCTACTAGTTGCTTAAATCATTCCCCTTTCTTTTCAACTACCCAGGTTGTCCTTCTCTTAATACTCAGAACAACTCCTGATCTGCTGGTAACAAACATTTTGATTCCATTTCCAAGACTACATCCTTATTTAAAGGTCATCTAAATAATAAACTCATTACAAGAAATGTCTTTCTTTGTCTTCAAACTCTCTACCCTATCCACTTCAGACAGCCACTTTTATTTTCTTTTAGTAATAAAGGGGCGTATTTTTTCTATCTTCTTCCCAGTCTTTCTCTAATTGATGACAGAGGCAGATCAACACAGAAAATGAAGCTGCAACTAATTCAGGCTTAGTTTCATTAGCACAAGAACAATAGTAGTGAACACAAAAAGACAGAGAATTTACTGTCAGGTAGTAGCTAAAGAAAAAATACCCTTGCAGTTTGAATATGTACTCTGTTTACAGAGTAAAGAAAGCAAGTAAATAAAGCTAAAATCAAGTTGGAGTATATTCTATCAATGACTGCATAACTAATCATTAGAAATCGGAACACACATACCACACAGGCCAGTATTAAATTGAGTTACTGTCATGTTACTATGGTCTTCTGGTCTATTCAATCAAATACTGGCTGCTCAAAACCCAGAGGGATAAGTTCTGTTCTTAGTTACACTGATGTCCTCAGTGGAAATTATTAAGAATTGTGGCCAAGAAAAGAGTTTACAGCATAGTAGATGTTTAAGAAATGTTCACAGTAATTCAGATTTTATTATCATCCATAACCGGAGCTATACAATGAAAAAGATGACATCTCCATATAGCACATACTCAACTTTTTATTATGATGGAGATTAAGAATGCAGTGTTTTGCAAAGATGACATTTTATAAGCTTGTAAAAAACCTACTTATTCAAACCATACCCAAAACAAGACAACTCTGTTAGTCCTCCCAGCTGGCCTCCAAAGTCACTAGAAGCAATGACCTCTAAAAAAGAAGATTTTCTTTCTGTATTCAGTCAACTGTCAGCACAACTGTCAGCAAGCAGAGAACAAGATAGAGTCAAGAACCTGAGCAGCATATAAATTCCAAGATTGATGTTTGTCACGCAACTTACAGCTCAGGGATTCTTTAATGCCATACATGTCCTACAGGCAAAATGCAACTGTTCCCAGTTTCACCCATACCCAATAATATGTAAAAGATGTGCCATGAAAGCCCTGAATACACAGCACCGAAAGCACCTTAAATAGATAAGCCTTAAACACAGCGATCTTGGGGAAATGTGATGCAGAAACAAAAACTCATAGCTTCTAAACCTCATCATTACCTGAGTAAACTCACCGTCAAATTAAGCACAAGGATGGAATACAGAAACTAATTCATACCAATTTTTTAGGTCACTTCAAAATTTTAAGAAAATTAAAAGTTTGCTATGGCAAACATGAACTAAAACATAGTCATTAGAAGCAGATAAGTGTCTGATGAATAATCATATAATACAAACAATATTAACCACATTATCCTGTCTGTGAAATCTGGTAAAAAATACACTTCAAAATTGCAAAAATGTTAAATGTAAAATACTTCTTGCAGATTTTCAATCCAAAAGAAACCCACTTATTACAGTATTTATTGAAGCCTGGTTGTAATTAAATAAGGAAGGATATTAAAACTTCCAAGAGATTTTTTTAAGCCACAACAGAAGAAAAGGCACAATTGCATAATTGGAACCAAATCCAAAACCCACTTCCTTCTTATTTACTAGTATCATCTAAAGGACACTATTTAAATGCTGAAAGGTCAGGAGCTGACAAGTATGAATCACCTAAAAATCAAAAATTTCAAAGGAATTGAACAACACGGGTTAAAAGTTTATAGATGAGAGATACAGAAAGTTAGTGCTCACTGCAAAACCACATCCTAGGAGTCACTGTATCTCTTGTCACCAAAATCATAGAATCCTACTTTGTTATGGGAAAAGAAATCCTCTTTGTTAGCAGTAACTGTTTGCTACACAGAATTTGGAAGGAAGATGTCTTTCTTAAGATATTCTAAAAATAATATTTCTTCAGAGAACAGGATTTCACTTATAATTTGGTGCTGCACAGGCCAGTTAAATACAAAACTAACTTGCCAGGCAGTGGGATATTTCTTTTAAAAGCTTCAGAGCATTTTCATTGCCAGTTGAATTCAGTTCAGTGCTCTTTATCATTTGCATATCTGTGCAGGAAATTAGTATCAAAAGCATTTTCCAGCCCTACCCTCTGGAAAAAAAAAAATCATCTTGCAATTCTATAAGGAATGCAGATGCAAGTACGCTCCTACATTAGCTCAGTACATGAAAACCTGGCAAAACCAAGAGGTTTCACTCAAGACCCTGCTTTTGCAACACTATTAATAGGAGGACAGTTCAGTAACACTCTTGTTTTACACACAGAAAATTCCTTTTTTCTCGTTAAAAAATATTACACTTCAGTGAAACTCATTCTGAAGGAAGAGTTATCATGATACATCTGTTTGACCTCTAGATCCCACCATTAATCAATTGCAACAAAACCTAACAAACCAAAAGTCTACAGCTTTAGGTTCCTTATTGTTTTGGCAGCATCCTTGAGAAACTTCTAAAGGTCATTCTTTTTAAACATTCTTCACATGAGGAAGAGCTGGTTTTAAATATCTCAGCTTGGATTTAAAACCCTAATTCCTGTGAAAGCATGGATCTTATCACAGTATCGTCTAACTTTCCTTTAAAAAACCCATTACCATCAGAAGTATTGTAAGAGCAATTTTATTATTTATTTATTTAATTTTCAGATTTGTGCTACTGTTATCAAACTCGCCCTTAAAGACTTACAAATAACCACCAGTCTTGCAAAAAGAAAGAACGTTAACCAGAAAAACTAGACATTCTCTCTGAGGGAGGCTCGGCAGTCAGTTACACTTTACTTCATTCATTTTAACACATTTTTAAAATAGAATTGATCACATGGGTTTATTTTTGGTACTCTAGCACCTCATCTAAAAACACTTCTTCCAATTGAATATATGTTCTCATTGCAGTCTTAGGCCAACACCCTAAAATTAATTTGGACTGAAGTAGCAGGATTATCTAAAACAAAAGCACCATTTTCTGAATAACATGTTATACCCATACACTGTTATGAAATACCAACTTGAGTTTAATTTCTCCAACGCTGATGTAATTAAACCACTTATTTTTCAATAAGAATGGGCATGTATGGAATTACCTATTAATATCTTTTAGACAACTATAATTTGGTAACAAGTATGGAACGATTTAATATTTGAAAATCTCAAAAAAATACTAAACCTTTCCTTCACCGTTTAGTACTTTCTCAGCTAAGCATGTAGAAGATAGACACTACATCACATGCTTTGTTCACTAACATCTATCCAGGTCTTCGATCCCTTTCTTATGTATCCCAGCAAGTGGCCTAAAGGACAATGAACACTTTTGTGCATAGCCAAATCTGTCCTAACCAAGGGAAAAGATTCTAAAGACAAATGAGGTACCAAGAAATACGAGAGCTACAGCAAAACTTAACTTCAACTCTTTCTACTTTCAGCATCTGACAAAATATCTAATAAAAATCAAGAAAGCTTCATTTAAAAAAAAAAAAGGCAAAAAACGGTGGAATAAGGAATTAAAAAAAACAAACAAACAAATAAACAAAAAAAAAACAACCAAACAATCAAGACCCAGAATTACTCTGGAAATTAACAAAAAGTAACAGAAGTTGTTTTAATAGAATTAGAAATGAAAAAGATCAAGGACAAGTTGCCATAATATGTAACACTACAATACCTTAAACATAAAAAACCCCTAAGTATTAATAAGTATTTAGCATATGTTTAAAATATTTTTCTAAACTGCTTATTACATTTTTCAAATACAGACACAATATTTTCAAATATATTTAAGTATAATTAAATTACAGACATTTGTTCTGAAACAAATTAAAACTTCTTTGTTGATTTAAGCAAGGGCTTCCCCTCCTTTCCAGATCTGATTTTGGTAGGTATTTAGACAAGAGCAGTAGGCACTAAAACAAGAGCAACCTCAATCTTATTATCATACAATGATATAGGTGGGAAGGAACATTTGGAAGTCATCTTGTCCAACCTCCTGCTCACACCTGGGCCAATTTTTAGCACAGTAAGCACTGTCATCTCTCAACTGTACTGGCAGACACAATGTGAAGAAAAATACAATTGAATAAAGATGAAAAAACTGGAGCACTGTAGTAACTTTGATCAGAACCTCATATAATTTTGATGCACATTTGAAAACATAAACAAAAATTCCTCTGTATCATATACCTGTTTGGTACCAGCAAGTACCTTACATCAGAAAGACAACATATCATCCAATGACATGCAGCTCATACTAACATCACTTTCCTTTTACAAATTACAAATCATTGCACCACTGGTGCGAAAGTGTTCAAAGAAAATGTAACAATCTCGTAATTTGTAGTATATGGTGTATCTTTCATGATCAAAACAATTTTGTCTTTAATATGTCCAGAAAAAAATGCTGCATCTTCAAGTTTACTTCATTCTTTAATTCCCGGAGCCAAAAGGCAGACTTTGGGTCATACTTGATTACTCTAGGTGATTTTGCTCAAGTCATTCAGTCACATTCAGTAACACTATCCAGTGCCAAGGCCCCAAAACCAGTTTCACCACTTATACTTGTCTTATCTCAAATCACCTACTACAACTGTTAAAATCTCAGAGATATTATAAACCTTGATTAACTTGTGTTTTCAAAGAACATGGCAGTCCTTTGTAAAAAGTGAAAGCCAAACTTAATGCAACAGTAACTATAACCATGTCTTATAAAACGGTCACTACCAGAGTGGCAGAACAAGGAAACCATCACTAATGCCATTACTGTCATTATTATCGTCATCATCAGCTGTAGTAACTAATGTGCATTCATTTGTGTCCAAATGGTATGTTTAGGTTCAAACATAAGCGACAGAAGGAAATTTTTTTAAAACTCCTACCTGAGTTGACAAGAGATTGCAGTCAATGTGCAGTCCTTTTCCTGTCTTATACCTCTGAAGTAAACCAGCCATAATTGCTCCATACGTATACAGCCCAGTAGCAAGATCTGTCATTGCCACTCCCGGTCTAACTGGCTCCCCATCCTAAAGAAAAAAAAACACCCCAAAACAAAATGAGATAAACAAAACAATAGACAAAACAAAACAAAAAAAAAAAAACGGAGTAGGGGAAGAAAACAAGCAGAAACAGTACAATTGTGCAGGGCTATGATCTTACTGGCATCACAGAGACGTGGTGGGATGACTCCTATGACTGGAGTATTGGAATGGAGGCATATCAGCTCTTTAGGAAGGGCAGGGAGAAGAGAGGAGGAGGAGGTGTTGCCCTCTATGTCAATGACCAGCTGGAGCCCATGGAGTTCCACCTGGGGATGATCAAAAGCTGATGGAGAGCACAGGGAGGGCAGTTACAGGTGACACGGTAATGCTGCTACGGGCTGCTCGTCCAGCAGGACAGTGTGGATGAGGCCCTCTACAGACAGACAGCAGTGGTCTCACATTCATAAGCCCTGGCCCTTACGGGAGACTTCAACAGTCCTAGTACCTGTGGGAAAGACAACACCGTAGACTCAGACACTGTAGGAAAAGAGCAGGTTCAAGAGCATCTAAGGAACCTGAACATGGACAAGTCCATTGGACCTGGTGATATACATCAGATGCAGGTCCTGAGGGAGCTGGCAGTGGAAGTGGCTAAGCCACTATCCATCATATTTGACAAGTCATGGTAGCCCAGTGAAATTCCCACTAACTGAAAAATGGGAAACATAACCCCAATTTTTAAAAAGAGAAAAAAGAAGACCCAGGGAATTACAGGCCCATCAGTCTCATCTTTGTATCCAGCAGGATTATGGAGTAGATCCTCCTGAAAGCTATGTTACGGCACACGGAAAGTATGCAGATGACTTGTGACAAGCAACATGGCTTCACTAAGGGCAAATTGTGCCTGATAAATTTAGTGGCCTTCTATGAGGGGGTTACAGCAGTAGTAGATATGAGAAGAGTGACTGATGCCATCTACCTGGACTTGTGCAGGTAACTAACCCACATAACATCCTGGTCTCTTTAACTAGAGAGACGTGACCTCGATGGATGGACCACTTGGTGGATAAGAAATGGGCTGGATGGTTGCACTCAAAGAGTTGCAGTCAGTGCAAGAAATTAGTATCTTTGAGTGAACTGATGTGTAAGAACTACCACTGAAAAGCAGATATTCCTCCAGCATGTACACAGAACTGTCACTTAATGATGCTGCATACTGCAAATTGCGAATGATTTATTACGTAGCTTTTTGTCCCTAATAACACTTCAACTCACCAGTGCAGAAAAAAAAGAGATAATGTTAGAGACAAGAGAAGCCAATGAAGACTGAATTTTGTCATGCCCAGAAGTCAAAGGTCTAAACAGCTTCCAGACTGTGCTGACACAGGTGCCTGTCTGTTTGAATGGCAGAACCATATTGCTTCACTGTCCCCACTCCCTATTTCTCCCTTCTCCTCTGTCCCCCCGCCCCAAGTCAAAGGTCAGTTTTATATTTTCCTGTATACACACTTCAGGCTTCTAGTAAGAAAAAAAGAACAACTTTTTGTTAAGACATGTAAACATTACACATGTACAGACAGGCAAATTCTTGACCTTCTGACTGAAATCACTGAAAAGTTGTTGATTCAAATATCCTTTTTGAGTACGTCATCCCTTTTCTGGCATCAAGGGAAGAATCTTCATTTTACTCACGTGTTTCAGAACTTCTGTAATCATTGGCATGAAATACAACTTCTGCAATCAATGGCAATTTCAGTCTCGCTAGGCTTTTATCATAGGTTCTTAAAAGTGCTTCTTCTGAGACATTCTCCTATTTCCTAATCTGAATCAAAGTTTCGGGTCAAGTGATCAGGTTCTGACAGCAGTTCCTTGTTTTGAAGTTGGATTTCTTTTTTTAATTTTCAAGTTTTGAAAATAAACAGCAGTGCAAAGCTAATGAGGCTGTTCCAGAGTTTTAGCTCTCCAATAAGCCCATCATAAGACAACTCAAAATCAGGATAATTGATAAATAATAACTGCTTGTGAAGTTCCCTTTAATGTATTTAAACTAATGTAGCTTAAGTTCAATAAAATTTAATTTACAGAATTATTTTAATTAGACATATCTAAACTAAGTGTAATTATTGTAATAATAATCTTGTAATCAAGATTGCAAGAGTTACTATTAATTATTAAAATTATTAAAATTATTTTTTAAAGAGTGTTTTGACTTCATGTAAGAAAATTAATCTTCACCATCTTTTTTCTTTTGCACTCCAACAGGAGTCTTACATAAGTCTGGTATCAAGTCACACATAAGTTACAATACTTTTCTTAAAATAATTTTATTGTATTATCAATTGCATTAACAGAGCAATTCTGAAATAAAAGGCAGTAGGACAGTATTTCCTATGTAAGATGGAAAAGGCTGCTTTTTTATTCATATCACAAAAGTGACTAAAAATTATAAAATCTGTATCAAACATGACAAAGTGAAAAAAAAATCTGAGTTACTGTAATTCAAACTGCAGTAAGGATTAGTCTGTGGCGCTCTATAGCCTAGATATATATAGGATAACAAGTAAACCACACAACATTAAGGTGAACACTGCTTTAGGAAGTACTACTTTTTTGAAGAACCTCTTATTTCTTCCTTTTCCACACTCTACACCAAACCACTTCACCTTCCCAGTAGAAAAGACAACTCAAAGGTTCCAGCCATTTACTACTCTCATTGTACCCAGCTCTGGGGGAAAACAGGCAAGAAAGTTGTTCTCTTTTATATGTGTGCACAGGCCTACTGAGAAAACTAATTAGCACTGGAATGTTTTTGCTCTGCAGAGCTATCACTAAGAAATAAAATGGAAAACAAACCTCAAAATGTTTCCCCCATATTATATGCTGCAAGATCTCAGTTTGTTAAATTGTTCTTTCTTCATTACAGTAATTTCGTGACATTCACTGAGTTGAGAAAAAAAATCAAAAAGACTTCAGATTTTGCAAACACATGTGCAGCAACATTCTTAGTTTGAAAACACTTTCCACCATTCTCACAGTGTCATTCATTTCACCCTTGAACGAGAAAACTACACTTTGAAGATACAGAAATCAGGACTATTCTAATAGATCATTACATGTGAATTTGCTCGATTCCTGCACCTTCCTCATCAAGTACTAAACTACCTACTGTTTAAAAGCAAACGCTTCACTTGCCTCAGTAAAACGTTCGCTCCTATTTCTAAAATACTTTCATGAATTCCCTTTACAGAACACTCCTACAAAATACTAGCACTATCCTATTATTGTTATTTTTAACATATTAGCTTTACTTTACCCTAACACCTCAAAACCTATAATTCTGAACAAGTCCACACAATTTCTAGCCTTCCTTGGTCTTTCTACCAAAATTCATGACTAGCTGCCATTTTTCACCACTTAATCAGCTTTAATCAGCTCCTGTTCCATAAACCAACCTTTCTGTGACAGGATGCTTAGCTGTAAGTACTGTGAAACGGATTCATTCAGGCTTTCATCTCTGTCCTGCAGAATAAGGGAGATGAAGCTGCTTTATACGAAGGATAAAGCTCCACACACCCCGAAATACCTTCCTTCAGACAGAGCTTCTGACAGCACAGCAGTACTTTTATGCAGCTAACTTTACTTCAGTTACATGAACAAAGTAAGGACCAAACAGTATCTTTAATTCAAGGAAATTAGTCAAAAGTGACAAATACCACCACCCCTGTCAGCCAAAAGTGGTATTACTGTTCTGGTAGAAAGGCAAAACATAGCCCTAGTCAGGGAGAAGTGCCTTAAGCAAACAAAGCTGAATCAAGGGTCAAAGGCTGGGTTGAACCCTAATTAGGTGCAGCACCAGAACACGTCCTTTCCTCATTTGAAAAGAAAAAGATTCACACCAGTACGGTGGACCTTTTCTTACATCACTGTGCTTTGCAATTGCTCAATCTTACGACCAGTTTAAACTTTTATGCCTAATTTTTGCTGTTTGCTAAATTCCTTACAATTTGACAACATATTCTGGCCCAGAGATAGCCACAACATGTTTGGGAAGCTTCCTTTCCTGAGTCGGTTTTTTTTGGTTTTTTTGGGTTTTTTCTCTTTGACATAATTTCTGTTCCCAAACTTACATCAATAATATAAAAATCACCCATTAAAAATGAAAATTGTTTTGAAATTACACACTTAATAAAAGCATTCTGAGTCCAGTAGTCTTTACAGATGTGAAATAGTTGCTGAAGCTAATACGAACCAGCAATGGCTGTATTTTCCAACAGCTCTGAGCTATATATAAGGGCGCACTCCTTTGTTATACTTTGCTTGGATTTAAGCTGAAAAATGGTCTCTCTGCATTGCAGATCCCAATCACGTCTTGCTGTCTGATATTCAGTAAAACAAAAATATTTCTTCATCAAGAGAGAATCCACCACCATAAAGATACTTTGAATATTGAAAACTCCACGTAATAATCAACTTGGAGATGCAAGGGGATTTGTATTCAAACTGGGCTTTATTTAATTAATTTCAAGTTATTGCCTTGGTGAGTCATAGAAATGTTCATCAAAGGGATGCTCATCTGGCACTGATACATCTGAATATGTTAAATAAAAGGTTTCTGTTCATCAAATATGAAACTTGAATGTGGTGTTCAACTAGGATATATCTATAAATTTTGTTACCCAGGACAATAAAAGTGTCATCAGCGCAAACTTTGTCCTTTAGCATATTTTAATTTATGTAAAGAAAACCTGAATGTGGCCTGAAGCAACTACTATAATTCAAAATGGGTTTGTGTAACCAATTTACACAAAACAGATTCCCCTCATAAACACACAAGAATTTCAAATTTCACAGGTGTCATACACTTCTAATACAGAAGTAATCAAGCACGTGTGTAAGAGCTGGGATTCCATGAACATTTCTGTACAGGAAAACATGACTTAAAGGCAGTATTCTACTGTGTTTGGTTTTGTACAACCAGCAAAACTCACAGTAGTACAAATGCATTTATTTGTGCCTTTATGTTCACAATACTGCCAAAGTTATAGCTTGATTTCAAGGTTCAGAATATCACTCAGAAGCATTTCAAAGTTATTACTATTAAGTGATATCAGTAACTTCTATTTCCAGGAGGGAAAAAAAAAATGCCATTGACATTTTTTTTATGCAGGAATATGTATTTCTATTGGATCTATATATTTTTAAAATGTCAGATACAGGACGAAATTTTAGTATCCTATTACTAAAATGCTTTGTGAGGAGCTGTAAATATGTATACCTCAATATTAAGCACCTTAGTCATGCATTCAGACATTTTGTTGCTGCTGCTCCAACTCACTATAATTTGTCTATTGCATCAGCTGACGGCTTCAAAACCATCCTGCAAGCACGTTCAATGCTTTGTTTACCAAAGAGAAGTCTCCACAGAGCACTATTATACAGATGATTTTATGCTAAATCATCTACAGCTACTGCAATGCAGTACAAAACCAACACTGCCTGTTACAACTTTTCCTCTTCCAGTTCATAAGAGTGGCTTTTTCTATTTTGTTTAAGAAAAAAAAAAAAATCATACCCTCATTTACTAGGGCATGCTTCAAATTAACATATTACCTTTAGTATATAAATTCCATGTTATCTGGTCAACAAATTATTTAAGCTTTATTTAAAAAAAAATGCCATGCAAGAAAAAGGTTCTTTTTTCTTCTTTATTTTGGCCACTTTTCTACATGCTGACTGAAACAGGGTTTTCTGCTTTTATTCAGAGTTAGTTTTGTGGAATTTTAAACATAACTCAGTCACATAAACATAAGTGTAAGAAAAACGTGGAAGATTTTACTTTTCTATTTTAAAGTAACTTTCAAACACGTATATAATATGGTTTTAAAGCCATTTAAGTAAACTTTCACAACAACTATAAAAGGCACATTTGCTTCTATGGAGTTACTGACTACTTCAGTCTTTGAAAGAAAACTATCCCTTTATACATCAAAAATGGTTTTCAGAAACTGAGGAAATACTATATGAGCAACTTCAAATAAAGAAAAATAAGAAGCAAGTTTTAGCATGTTTATTTTAATCATGCAAAAGAGTGACTAAGTTTGAATGAATTACTAAAAGCCCCCAGTGAACAGACAAAGCTGTTACTGACAGTGATTAAACAATTCCTATGACTACATTGCCTCAAGTCTTGGTGAGGTGATGCGAACATCTGGTTTTCCAGCGTAGATCTTAACATAATCTTCTAATAAAATCCATCTTCATAATGGCCACTGAGGACTATTACTCTCATAATAGAACTTACACGCAATTATTCAGTACAACAGTTGTATTTTCTGTCATTCCCATATCATTGTAAAGCTTTATAAGAATTCTGCATTTTTCAATTTGTCAACATCCTTTCCTTTATTCGTGTTGCACTAACAACACTTGCCCCTGCTATCAGCTTCTACTCTCTTTTAATTTTGTTTGGTATATTTTGAAGTGTCCATGAAGTTTCTGGCATTCTACTGGAAGCATTAATCTCCACCCTGCAGACACAATGGTCCAGATGTAAAATTTACTTACACTACAGTTACTGTGATCAGTCATCGCTTAGTGTATATGTGCATTACACATTTGAAGAGAAGGAAGACCTGTAAGGACTGCACTCATGTCTTCTCGTGTTCTGAGATGAGGCATCATATAAGTATGTACCAATAACATGGCACAAGTGGACAAACAGTTTCAGGACACTAGGCACAAGATGTTTCAGCTTACTCAGTCAAACAATGCTTGATTTTAATGGTTTTTTCCCTAATAGAAAGGACAACTCTGGTAACAATAATTGCCACAAGCACAGAGTTCTGATGTTTGCCATTATTCTCAGCAGAAAACAAGTCTATTTGGCAGGCTATCAACCCTACAGTAGAGCTGAGTCCAAATCATATGTGGTTAGCTTTGAACAACCTACCCAAACATGAGTATGTGACACTAAGCACAGAAACTTTATGAACTCCTTGTTTATCTAGGGCATGCAAGTTCATACTCTGGAGATCTGCCCTACTGCTTTCACAGTATCAGGAGCACCACCACAGAACACTTTGTAGCATTTATGATGCACAGAACAGACTTGTAACACCATGTCCCTTGAGAAGTGACATTTGGAGACCACGTTCCTTGCATCTATAGGTGACTCAAGGCAGCTTAAGAAAATGCTTATTTGGCCATCATTTTTCTGAGGTTAAGACACACATTATACGTATCCCTAGAATTCAGATACTAAACTACCTCTGTAATGCTCCCTGCACTACTGCAACTAGCAAAGATCAGTGGGATTAGCAGCACATAAAGCTTTCCAGAACCACTAATGGCATCTCTCTGCTTATTTCCAGGCAGAATTGTTGAAAAAACTTTTTGTCAGATTTATCCAGATAGCTTCAAGTTCCCTCTTTTAAAGAGGGAATATCAATATTCAAGCATCAGTGAGATTTCACATACATTTATATGGTTCCATCATCCAGGCATCAACAATGTGTCTACTACAGCTCTTGAAGTGACAACAAGTGGCCACTAACAGGTTAGCATACGTTGTCAATTTATTCACTGGAGATCGAGGGTTTCTCTTTTTTTC
This sequence comes from Pseudotriccus pelzelni, assembly GCA_035584735.1. Lineage (NCBI taxonomy): Eukaryota > Metazoa > Chordata > Aves > Passeriformes > Tyrannidae > Pseudotriccus > Pseudotriccus pelzelni. The sequence goes on along the minus strand of JAWMRA010000078.1, from coordinate 50,295,287 downwards.
CTTCATTTTCTGTTTCTGGGGCATTGGCTTTGGAAGCCTGGAGTGAGGTATCTTAGATTCCCAGAGGTGAGACCTCTTGCTGGACCCAGGAGGGCTTGCATAACAGATGTGTTAGCACAGGCTAACTTGTTCCATGCAGCAAACAGTTTTGGTATATGGCACAAAGCTTGTATGCAATTTGTAGGTTGAGCACCGTACCTCATGTCCTGTGATATGCATGAGACCAGAAACAGCAGCGGCAATGGAGTCATATCCACCTCTCTGAACCGCTGGACCAGTCTGACCATAACCTAAAATCGAAACAGAACAACTGGTAATTCAATCAAGGGCAAGTACTACATAAACTAGTATTTCTTCTCAGCTTTTGTTCACAATTTGTCCGGATTGTCCAACCAATGAATGCTATTGTATTCTATTTATTCCTGCACATTTTTAAGAGTAAACAGTTGGATTTATCCTCCATGGGTTGATGACGTGTTTGATCTTAATTCTAGACAGACTCCTGTCTCTACTATGTTTCATTCACTTTGGATAGAATTTCTCTTTTAATTTGCTGGGTCAGCTGAGGTCCGACTCAGATGTCATTTTAGAGGCTCTGTGTTATCTCTACAGACCTCCAATTGCTGTCCAGCAGAGCCCATGTTGCCTGTGTTATTAAGAGATATTTGTCACAGACAAGATTCCTAGTTTGGCTGGTAGTTTTAAAGCCACTTTTCTGTATTATTCTTAGCTGTGAGGACAGTATTAGTACTGCATTATATCAACATATACTGCAAGATAAAAATTCCTGAATATTCTAGATTCCTTTTCATTATTCTCCTGGAATGTTCTCGATATACAGACAGACCACTCAGTAGACATGACAATCTAAAGACTGGCTTTGTTGACTAGAGCAGACAATTAAAAACCTTTTTTTCATTGGGATAATCTTCTTCAGTTCATCCACTTGGGCCAATGCTGTTATGTACAAAATTCATACATTACTTCTAATGTACACTGCAAGGGAATTATGATCACTTTAAACTGGAGTTAAAGCACTGTTACTTCAATTAATATATCATACCAAGCAAAACAATATCCACTAACCATACAGATTTCCCTATTACACCACAAACTATCTCAATTCCCCGATATTTTTCTGGGGATATGAGATCCACACTGTGCAAAGCTGTGGAGGAACTCAACTTGTACCACTCAGTGTCACAGAGAGTATCAGAATATTACAGCCAACCTACTGACTTTGTCAATGTTGCCTCAAAAGAAACATTTTGAAATAAAGAATTCAACACTTTCCTTATGGTCAAATCTGTTTCTTATTGACGTCACTACTCACAAGAGAGAGAGGAAAAAACGTACCAGTTTACCCAATTTTATTCGAAATCATGTCTCTGACAACAGCTGAGTCTGAGACCCCAAAGAGGACTCGCGACATTTCCTTTCACATTTACACCCTTAAGGTTTACAGCAAATGACAGTGTATTCATTTTCAGACATAAGAGGACTAGCAAATAAAACATAGTGGATCCACCCAAAAATGCTCTGAAGGGCTCTAACCAGGCATATACCATTATCTCACTGGAATGAACTGGAGAATTAAAACCAGTTAAGTGTGCGGGGCCACTTCAAAAACAAAATCTTGCTCAACAAAAAAAAATACTCAAAACAACTTTAATTGAATAGTGAAAAGCATATTGAAGCAAGTGAGAAATTACGTACTGGCCTCAATTATTAGCAAAGAAAAGACTTCTCAACACATCTGCTCACACAAATGTTTTCATAAACAGAAAACAACTGAAAATTAAACATGTAGTATTTAGAACAACTATACAATGCTTTGTGATGCTCTTCTGGTTAGGACAAACATCCATCCCTCAAACACTGAATTCAGGAGAGGTAACAGGCAATAAGTTCTGCATTTTTCTAGTGGAGTTTCCAAAATGCAATTTTTAAAGTCCTTTTCACATGCTACAACGGCCTGGTTTCAAAATAAAAGGTATTATTTAATGGCTTTCTGGTTAAAATTAGAGGTTCTAAGGAGTGTTTAATTATTTTTCACAGGTCACAACAGATTAGAAAGAAAAAAAATGCATAATTCTGGTTTGATCTAAATTCTGAATGGACAAAGTTAGTGTGGGGACAAAATTTGTTTTCACTGGAAGTAGTTTGCCCCAGGAACTATGGACATAAAAATGCATGGAGGAAAAGGTAGCCATTTACTTGTAGGAGTTAAGTGAACAATGGCTGTTGCTAAAAATGAATGATCTCATTATCCAGACAAAAATCAAAGGCTGAACATTATTATTCTGGTAAACTACACAGGTCAGTGGAGCAACCCAGTGCAGATGCTTCAGAAATAACTATGAACACAAACACAAAAAGCTTGAAGAAGAGCCAAAAATTACATTCAGAAAATGTTCAGCCTAGTACACAGATTTTACCATAACTGTAATATGTACACATACATGTGCATATATATGTGTAAATACATATAAATATATAGCAACTTCTTAAAGATATAAAAATACCACCTGAGGTTTATGTTTGTCCAAATACCCTCTGTTCTCTCATACTTCAGCATGAAAAGAATAGATTTGCAATTATACCCTTAACCCTAAATACAGGTTCCTGTTTAGTAAAACATAGTTAGTGGCTTAGAGTTTAGATAAAACAGAAAATACTTTAGGCTAAAAAGATAATCCCAGTTGGATACAGAGAGAATGGATTTAACAGTAATGACCTCAGAATGCAAGACAAAGCAAATGATTACACTCCCCTCTAGTGAAGCTTAACACCTTAGGCTACAGTCAATATTTAAATAGTCTTTAACAGTAGAGAATTTATTTTAGTTCCTTAAGTCCAGTGAAGATATTTTTATTTTGGGGAATATATTTCAGAGGAGAGACAAAAGAATTTAAAATTCAATTTAATAAAACTAAGTGTTTTCTAAATCGTTTCAGCTGGAGAGGTAGCTGCCAACATGCTAAGTCTCATATACAGTTTAGATTTGTATAAAACAGAATCTGCAAGGAGGAAGAGAAAGCTGCACCATGCTAAATCCCTACTCAACTCCCAGAATCCCTATTCAACACCTTGCACTAGGAAGGCATGATTTATTCTGATAACTGCCACATCTTCATGTGTCTAGATCTCAAAATTGTTGCAGTATGAGCTGGTTTCCTCTACTGTAAAATGTACATCAGTTTCACAAACAAACTGGATACATGACAACAATTTCCCATATCATCAGTCAGATCTCCAAGTGCTTCCTAGAAATTGTCACTGTCAAAAGCATTCTACAATCTGTACAGCAAGCTCTTGAAACTACCATAAACATGTAAGTTCACAGAATCACTGAATGGGGAAGGTTGGAAGGGACCACAGAGGGTCACCAGGTCTGACCTCCCAGCTCAAGCAGGGCTGTCCTAGAGTACACTGAACAAGACTGCATTCCAAGCAGTTCTCGAGTATCTCAAGTAAGAGAGACTCGAGTGAGGGAGTCACCACAACCCCACTGGTCAATCTGTTCCAGTGCGCTGTCACCCACACAGTAAAGTTCTTCCTCATGTTCAGGTGGAACACCTCCCTTATCAAAAGAGTTAGGGTCCCCAGTTGATAAGGGTCCCCTCTCACTTGTCTCTTCTCTGGGCTGAACAGGTCCAGCTCCATTAGTCTCTCCTCATACGAGAGATGCTCCAGTCCCCTAAAGACCTTTGTCACCCTCCACTGGACTTGCTCCAGCAGCTCCATGTCTCTCTTGTACTGAGGAGCCCAGACTGGATACAGCACTCCAGGTGAAGCCTCACCAGGACTGAGCAGAGGGTCAGGATCACCTCCCTCAACCTGCTGGCAATGGTCCTCCTGATGCACTCCAGGACACCGTTGGCCTTCTTGGCCACAAGGGAACATTGCAGGCTCATGGACAGCTTGTTGTCCACCAGACTCCCAGGTCCTTCTCTGCAGAGCTGCTTTCCAGCAGGTCAGCCCCAGCCTGTACTGGTGCCTGGGGTTACTCTTCCCCGGGTGCAGGACCTTGCATTTGCCTTTGTTGAATTTCAGACAGTTCTTTGCCCATCTCTCCAACCTGTCAAGGTCCTTCTGAAGAGCTGCACAGCACTCTGAGGTTTTGGCCACTCCTTCCAGCTTTGTGTCATCAGTGAACTTGCTGAGGCATCTGTCCCTTCATCCAAGTCATTGATGAGTAAGTTAAGCAATACTGGGCTCAGTAACTGAACCCTGGGGGACACCACCAAGGTTACAGACCTCCAATTAGACCCTGCGCCACTGATGATGACTACTAAAGGATTATTTGCATATTCAGCATAGTGACTTACACCTAAATCTTCCTCTTCCTCTCCTGATCCCACAGCCAAGTCTATCTTCTATATAAGGAAGTGTACCTTTACTGTTCAAAGCTTTTTGTGAGCAAGCAAAATTAACTGGGTATGAGACAAGTATGAAAGAACTGGCACTGTCTACTTTGTATCAGCTTAAAAGGAAACATATGGGCCTTTATGTGAGACATTCACAAAGTGAATGCCATAGCTTTCCACCAGCAACCCTGTATTCCTCGCAGTTTCCACCAGCAATCTTGTACCCTTAGCTCAGACAAGAACGGAGAAAGGGAATTCACTGGCTCTATTAGCATCCTCTGTTTTTCAGGACTTTCCAAGTAGTTAAAAACAAATTTGCCACGGAAAATTTTGAAAGAATTTTCTTAACCAAGGTCTCCACTATCTCTCTTAGTTAATCTACAGCATAACTTACAGTGTAAGAATATTCAAAATGGGGCATCCTGAACTGAACATAAAATATGATATCTGTTTGGTCCTGTATCTACTTTTTCAATATTTGCGTAAATATGACAATTAACATTTTATAAATAAGATGGCTAATATGGAATAATGAAGCTCACAGCTGTTCTAAAAAGCCTCCGGGTTTTTGATGGCCAAATCTTTGATATGGAGCAACAAGAGAAGACTTAAGGTGACTAAAAATATTTATCTAGCAAAACTGAAAGATAATGTCAAGATAAACAGGAAATTATAATAGCACTAAGATCCTCATCACTAGCTGGGCATCATTGCAGAAGTAACTTTATGCAAGACACTAATTGCAGCTGATTGAAGATTCATTTGGTAAAACAAATTGAAGCACATAAATTTTCTGTAAATATTGGCAATATATACACATTCCAAATAAATCTAAGAGTCTGACTGTTACTGTTATCCAATTAAATTACATCAATATTCATACATCACAAGTCCCAACAAAGGGAAGGACTGAAAGTATTTCTTTCCCCCAGATTTCTGAGACACATATTAAAAAAAAAAAAAAATTACATTCTTCAACAGGAAATAAATCTTAGCCACTTCTCTAGGGTTGGTGTGACATTCCTGCCTGATGAAAGGGGGACAATTAGCCTGAAATACAGAAGTCACCTTTGACACAACAAAGCTTATAGTTCTGTGCTTACTGTGCAGGTGCCATGTGATGGCACTCAAGGTTTGGAACAGAGCACAGGAAAAATAACAATATTTGCAGGCATTATATGGGACAAAAGTTTGGAGGAAAAATAACATGCCATAACAAACTCCTGCTAGTTTATCCACTTCAAAGTGGTCAACATATTTATCACATGAGAAACATACTTTGCTTTGGAATCTACCCTAAGAGAGAGAGAAATAGGTGTTATGAAGTGAGAAAGGTCAGGCTGAAGATTAGGAAAAATGTCATAACACTAAAAGCTGTTGGACTGCACAAAAGTGTTATTAGTCAAGCTGCCAAATGCCACATGCTCAAAAATGTCACACTAAATTTAAAAACACTATGGAAAAAAAACAAACAAACAAACAAACTCTGTTAGAAAAACAGACTAGCATGTCTTTCCAGGTTTAGCTTTGTAGTACCATGCGAGCTACAACATAGCTTAATCTCAACTTTTAACAGATGACAGCGGGATTTTTTGATACATTTATAGCAGACATTCTACGTAAATTTTAAAAAAGGAGACAAACCAAATAAAGAACTTTGTCCCAGACAAAGTTTCATGTGTCTGTAGATCCCATGCTATTCCAAGATGTTCACTGAACACATATTTGCACACCCCAATTCCTTGCTTAGGAGTTACTGATGATATGATGACAGAATTCCTAGTGTGTATAAAAACAATTCATTTCAGCTTGGTGTGGCCTGAGAGTGTCTGGGATAAACAGGCACTAATGTGTTGCAATATCATCACTTTAAGGACCATCACCCTAAAACAGTATTTTTATTTAGATTAGTTTAGATTAATTTGGGATTTTTACAAAGGTTAACAAAAATGTTTCTACATTTCTCAGGTTGTTGTGCATTTGATTTGTATTTCATTAAATTTTGCACTTAATCCAGGGCAGTGGGTCACAAACTGTTTGCACCTTTCACAAAACAATTGAGAAAGAAGTAAATCCCTCAAAATTACCAAAAGCACATAAACTGGAAAAGGGACAAAAACTCGTGCAACACCTGAAATTGTTACTTTCACTTCTTCAATAAAGTATGCTTTCAAGCTAATGATGGCCCTGTAATTAAATGCTACAGGATAGTCTGAATATGATTTTCTGTGTCATAAAAAGAAAGGTCAGCATTTCTCATTATGACCTGTGTCCAAAATATTTGTATCACATGCTAGGGAAAACCAAAAGCCATCATTTCTGTCCTTCTTCTTGATTTGATAGCATGATAAAACTTTATAAGACCAAATATAAACCACATTGTACTAAAAGGAGAGGAAAAACCAACACAGAGACATGCTGTCAACACAGACCAGTTCCCTGTAGCTCAATTCCCACATGACAAATGACATTATAAAGTCAGGCTGTATAGGATATTCTGAGGAAAACATAGAAAAATATGTTCAACATAGCCATTTCTACAAATAGGGACTAAACATTGTCACAAATTCAATCCAGATAGATGGCTATCCCTGCTGAATAACAAATTAATGAGAAACTCCTTTTGGCTTGTTCACTTGCCAAAGGAAAGTATTCAATTAAAGCCAGCTTACATCTTTACTTCATAAAGATTAATGAAACAAGCAGAAGAACACAAGCAATTCTCTGTGATGACAAAAGCCAAAATCTAACAGATGCATTATATGAAACTTTGCAATGTCAGAGCTGCCAAGTACATTAGCAAAACGAGTAACGACTTTTGGAAAATGCTTGCCATGTGTTGCTCAGAAAGAAAGGAAGTACAACTTCCTGGGTATGCAGGCTTACAGGAGATGAGAACAGATATGAGAAAGGTGAAGTCAGAGCAAACTGTCAAGAGAGATGAAAGGATGTTTAAAAAAATAAGCCTTAAGTCAGCAAGCATAAAATCTGATCAATCTGATAAAAGTATTTCATTTCCTAATTGATGATTGCAAATGTGTACAACATTTATTGCTTTTACACATGTTGATTTAGACATTTTACCCATACTTCAAACAAAATCAGGTGTTACATGTTGGAAGGCAAAGATAAAATAAAATTGTTAAATCGAATGCAAAGCTTTCTACTAATATTTAGCTACTGAAAGACTAGAAGGGGACAAAAAAAGCCTCTGCCAGTTGTCCAACTCTGTTTCATTTTCATGTGATCTGGGTACCCAGCCTCACACAACCCCTCTAAAGGCACCAACAAAACTTCTGGGCAAGTCCGGTTTTCAACAGGCTTTTAATCAGGCCTGCAAACTTCTGGGCCATATTCTCTAGCCTCAGAAATCAAATGCATCACAGTGACCATTTTCTGAAAACATAATTTCAATTAAAACCTTTTAGATGACACTCAGGTTAGGTACTCAGACTTCATTCCCCACCTTAAAGGAGGTTGATAGACACCCAAATTCCCCATCATTGTTTTGGGATTGCACAAACATTCCTAGCTGCACACTCTTAAAGGTAACAAATCACTCCTCGTACCCTGCTTGGTACAGATATAGCTGATCTTATGACTCCAAATACTTACAATGTAAAAGTTAATTTTAAAATAATGAAGTCAATTACTCCCAGCAGTGCAGCAATGGCATACCCCCAGAACATCCAGGTTGCAAAACTGGCACAGAAACTAGATAAATACTGAGACAAACTGTCTGTACTAACCTCACCTACTTCGCTAGGACTGCTCTACCCACCCACCTCTGCAATGCCGTTACTACTAAGGTAAGGGAGCAAGTATTTGTGAGAAACACCTGACTAACTCTGGAAATCATTCAGGAGTAAACAGAAGGAAAACAGACTTCTCAACAGATACTAGTAATCTTGCTACTTCTTGTAGTGTAAGGTGTATATTCTGTGAATATTTATAATGCTATGGCCAGGCAGTGTAATGTCAGGATAGCCTCAGAGAAGTCTAAACTCTGAGGCCACAGATACACCGTAACTTCTGGTAAGGACATGATTATCTATGACCCCATGACAGAAATGTAAAGTAACCACTTAATTACCTAATTATTTCTCATCCGAAACGATGTTCCATCTAAAGTGGATATTACCTGAAGAGACGTTCATCTGTTGTGACTGTACACAGTTATGCTGACAGACAAAGCTGTGCAGCAGTGTCCAGTGAAGAAGCTGACCTTGACTAAGCACTCCACCTTGAGGTCGCATGTCCACAGGTGAGCATAGTGTGAGAATGTGTACTATGATCCTGAATTCTCCCTCTAAGATTGAACACATAGTCCCCTCAGGGGGCAGAAGCTGGAAAAGTGTGTCAAACAAACTCAAAGTCAGAATGAAATTTATTTTTTTTTAACTTTCCAAACATTTCCTCAAAAAATTAAAAAACAAAACAAACAAAATCTGTAAAGTTTAATTCCCAAGAGGATTAAGTTACATGGAATGCAAGATATTCTTAAAAATCCAAGCTGTCCTTTCGAGCCAAAAAGTTTTCTTTCACTCTCTTCAAAGAATGACCTACCTCCTATTTCTGAAATCATTAACTGTAACATGGATTTTATTTGCAGTCCTGATATAACATTAATTTTCTATGCAACCTAATGAAGGTGTAAATCCCAGCTTCAAGTTTAAATGAACTGTTGTTGTAGATCAAATAGAAGTGGAAAGCTTCATTAACTTACCAATACTTTAGAGACTAAGTGAACATTAACAAAAAGTGAATGAATCTTTTCTTGGAAATACACCTAAAAGTGATCTTGAATTTTGTTAACATTAACAGATTCCCTGATTACACATTGATAGTTAACTATAATAGTTGCTGATCTTTTACAGGAATTTAATATGTAGAGGGGTAAAAAGTAAATGCATCTGGTTACCTGAAACAGATAAATCTAATAACTGATTAATTCAATATATTGCCTAACTTGAATATTTTTCTACCAATGGATTTTGCCAACTGGCTCTTTAGGAAGGGTCATATGTGAAAAGAATCTTTGCCTTCAGAAAGAAAACCAAAAACCTGTAATGGACAACCACTATTTCACATACATATTTTCCTAACAGAGTACCTCTAATCAAATTCTCTGAGTTGTATCTCATTGATGAGAAGCACTTTCTAAATAAGTAAAATAGAAAACAACAAATAACAAGACACCAGCCTGAAAAACCGAACAAACTTTTGACTGGACAGAGTACTCAAACATCTCGGGACATCACTTTGTGAAGGTTTTCAGAACTGCAGTAAGTTAATAGAATTATAAAAAATTATTGCAGAGGAGATGGTATCTTTCCTTGCAGACCATGCATTATACCATGTTCAGGCTGTTCAGTTTTAGTCTTAAAAGAAGTTCGATTCATTAAAAAATTAATTCCCACACATCTTAAGATCATGACTTTAACCTGACAGAAATAAAAGAAACTGACAAACAATCATATATTATATGTCTGAGCAGGCACATGATATATAGTGTCCCTTCCTATTGTACAAAGGCTGTAGTTTTATATGCGTAAGCACCTTGTAGTCGGAGTTCCATAAAATTATGTTGAAATATGCAGTCCCTTAAAAGAGATCACAAAATTCTGGCCTCCAACTCTCCTCTTGACATGGTGGTCAGGGTTCACTGTAAGACATGATCATAATGGCACTAGATACCCCTATCCTGACTTTGCAATACCCCCAAAGACTCTACTCCTGGACAAAAAGTCATCTTGCCTATTAGAAAGCTTTTCTGAATGTTAAATTGGAATCTTTTTTTGCTCAAATTTTAACAGTTACTTCTTGTCCCTTGTATAACAGATTATTCTCTTCTCAAGAGTTCACACTTATGAGAAGGCTGTTACCCACAAAACTATCCTCTTCACACCCTTCTTTCGCAGTAACATCCACAACTTCCTATGTCAAAGTTTTCTCTACAAGACAACTAGCAGATTGGTGGGTTTCAGCTGTTGGCATAAACATTGGGATACAAAATGCTTTTAATGATCAAGTACATGGAAAAGTGCCAGATATTGCCACCATTTTGGTTTCTAAAAATTACAAAAAAGAGACTATTTTTCAATAGTTTCTGTCTTCTACGCCCAAAACTGTTTTCTTTTTGTTTGTTAGCTACTGACAGTGTTTTATTTTATAACATCATTTTAAAAACACAAGTAATGAAAACCATATGCTTACTAGGAAACATTTTCAGGTCAACATCAGCTACTTACAGTCTTCCTACAAATCTAGCAACACCCACAGACAAACCGTGAAAGGGCACAACAAAGACACTGGATCTTTGCACCATTTTAATTAGTTATACTTGTTTCTTTGGTGAAATCTCAAAAACTCACCACTGGAAACAGAAAACCAAACAAACAAAAAAACCCAAAACAAAACAAAAATAAATCCTGCAATCTTCATGAAGATTAATAAGTACATCAGACAAGGAAAAAAGTTTAATAAAACAAGATAAAGCAGATATGAATGCTACTTGACAGGAGATTCCCTAAAAAAAATAATTCATTTGGGAACCAGCAGAGAAATCTTCAGTGATAACAAATAGATCTTTTCTTGTGTTGTGATCTTTTCTTGTGTCTCCTCTTTATGGTATTACAATTCAAACACAATAAATACAACTTTACAAAAGCCTGCTCATGGTCTCTGAAGATGCCTAAAATCTTCCAGATTTATTCCTGTTAACTTAACTAGGCATCAGTCCAAGCATAATAGCTTCTGAAAAATAAACATTAAACCATCACTAAGTGTCTCCACAGTTGTACTGTGTTGTCTTGCTGTTCATATCCAGGATTTTCAGTGCCTAATCTGGTTTCATTCACTGTAAACTGACCCAGTGTCAAATCTTACGATTCACAGGCTCTCTGTCTGATATGGCATTCTTCATTAGGCCAGAGTCCAAAACTCTGAAGTTTCAGATTTTATACAAAATACTGCTATTTAGATGAAAGAATGTGCTATGAGTAAGAAGGCGTAAGAAAAATATGCACAGCTGAAAGTCAATACTTAATTTTAAAGCAAGGAAGAATTATGACTTGTTCAGTAAACTTCGTATACGCTTCATATTGAACAAAGAATGGGAACACAGTGGTTCAGAACAGCACTCCTTTTCAACTGTTTCTTATTCCTAAACTCACAGTATCTTGGATATTCAAGCTATGTGTGACTGAAAAAACAATAGTGGAAAAAAACCAGCTAAGCCCTCCTGCTAGGATGCTTAATGGCAGTGCAAAAGGACAGTTCAATCATTTACAGGGACAAAAAAATGTAATGCACTCGAGCTGCTGCTGGTGTGCTGATGACAGAAGCAGCATAAAGTCAAAGATTTAGGGTCAGTCAGCTGGAAAGCCCATCTTCCTGGAGGTGCACAGCAGATTTGGATCACGCAAGGATATCAATCCTACCAACAGAGAAGGGATTCTGTCAGCTCCCATCTGTTTCTCAGCAACCCTTTTTACAACATCCCACCTTTCAGCTTCCACTCTTTTCATACTCATTTTTGTTACTGATATATTTTGAAGTTCGGTCTGTGTCATTGCCAGAGCCCCTTAGTACTCTGGAGGTACTGGCAAAACCCTGTAAAGACAGGGGAAAATACAGCTTTCTGGACCAAGTCGCACTTCATACTAGAATGTAAAACTATTTACAGAGAAACACCTCCAAGCAGACCAATTTTATCAGGAAAAGTTTCGTCAATATAATAACGTTGGCCAAGAGCTTCTGCCAAAAAAAGTAGACCAGTCAGCATTCATACCTCTTCTCACTCCTGACCAGCACAGCTATGCTGACAAAAGCCTGTTGTGCAGGACACAGCCTCGTGCTCCATTCCAAAAAGTTTGTCAACCAGCTGAATTTTACAGAAGCCTCCTCTTTTGAGGAGGCTTGTTTGGGCCTATGCTAATATTACCAGCTGTAAAGAAAAACACAGAAATCCACCAGCAGCAGGAATTTGTTTTACGTAGGAAAGTTATTCTTTGATAAATTTGACACAGCATAACTATATTAGTCCTGTACAAGGAGATATCTTGAAGTTTGGTTGTATTGTAAAACCCCACAAAACTGGGGATTACTTTACACTGTGTAATACTTACATTTCAGTGATTCCAGAACTGAATACACACTTTCTGTGTATAATACTGATTAAAAAGCATTGTTGCCATCACCACTAGAAAAACATAAAGACTCCAAAATCAAGGCCATTTTGCTTCTGCTCCAATTAAGAGCCACAAAGCTTAATTGCTCTGCAACACATCTCAGTCAAACCTTGGCAACTCATGTTCTCCAAAGGGGTTGTAAAGGTGTATTTAGAGGAGTTTAAGCATAGAGCAGCACGGGATTAGGGAAAAAAATGCACTAGATCAGATTCAGGGCCCAGTTAGCTACATATGCTCCAGAAATGGAGAAAGACGGGTGCCAAGATGAACACGATAAGCCTATCTAATACTATTCTTGAGTACTCTCCCAGCTTCCAACAGTTTACAGCTGACAGTCTTCCCGAATAACTAGATAAAGTTATACAAAAACTTCCCAAATCAACTGTTTAGGGGTAAGACATATAGTAAACCTGTGCAAGTTTCAGTAGCTTAGGGAAAGCAGACACTCTGGACTTACTTAATCACAACATAAGAAAGAAAAACAAAAAAAAAAAAAACCTGAAGATTTGGAACAATATTACAATAGTTTTAACACACAATCCCAAAATTTCAAGTCCTATGAATCAGGCTTTTAAAACAGATGATGCTTAAAAAGAAATATGAGAAAGATGTGAACAATAAAAGTAGAAGTAAGTAGTCCCATTATTTGTCATCTGTTTGCAAGTTTGATTAACAGTGGAGTCAGTATTTCCCAGTCTTGGTCATTAGGGGGGGTTTTTTCAGTAAAAGTAAAATTTATTACAAAATAACTTTGTATTAAGAAAAAACCACCAAATACATTACTAAACCCTGGGTCTAACACACCCACATAAAACTTTTCATTTTTGTCCAGAAAATCATGAGGTGAACACCTGCTTGCAGATGGATCACCTATGATACAAATCAGACAGCTGGAAAGATTTAGGAGATCTTCATAAGCAGCAAAAATTAAGATCAAGTTCTTTATACATCTTCAGAAGGTACATCCTGTTTGTGTAGCTGTGTAGGACAGTAATTGGCACCACAGGCTGAGAAAAGAAATTAAAAGCTCCCATTGGTCCTCATCATTAAGTTCTGAATAAAGCAGTCAACTACTGGAAGGCTATAACAATATTTTCTTTATTTTATATATAAATAACATTTACAAGAATTAAATTTCATGTGTTTCGGATTGCAGTTTATATTCCATATAACAAGTACTTTCCTCTAGGAAGAAATACTGGCCACAAAGTACCAATCCTAACGTAGCACACTCTGTTTCGGAATGGGTCTCATGCAAAGCACAAGGAGGTTTGGGATTTTACAGGTTGCTTTCTACAAGACAGAGTGAAGGAGAAGTACAATACTACCTAAACATTTACTGCCAAAACAAAGCAAGTCCTTAAAAACGTTACACTTAAGGGCATTAATCTGAAATACTTAAGGGCAATTTTCAGAAACATCACTTAAGTAACACCTCACTTTAAATCAATGGATATCTATTTTCAGAATCTCCTTTATGAAGTTTTGCATTTACGCAAATCATCTTTTGATCCTAAGAAAGGAGAGTAGAGTACCTCTACAGCACATACTGTTACACCATGATAAATGACAACTAGTTAGGCCACAACAGCAATGCAGTGATAATACCTGAGGTCCTTATTTACCATGCTGATTTACAGATAGCTCCTTTATTTATTTTTTTTTCTATACAACACTATCAAGTGATGTAAATATATTCTGACTCTCAGAAGCTCCCTTTTGTAAAGGAAAGAATCTACTTAAACAGATCAAAGAAGTTCCCTAAGGGAATTTACCAGCAGAACTACTTACCACCTAAGATCACCACTGAGACGCAAATGCACCACTGTAGTGACTGACTGCTTTCTTAGAAACAAGAATTGTTTCTTCATTCCCAGGAACAAGAGATTTCTTTTTTTAAGTTATAATGAACAAGTATTTTTTTGACATCACTGAGGTGGTATTTGGAGTTTTTCAGGCAAGGTACAAATCTGGTTAGATATCTAAAAAGAAATCAGGCATCTTCGACTCAGGAGATATTACAAAACTTTAACTCTTCCACATTAAATTTTTTCTAAATACTAAATTTAGAAATTCTACTTGCAAACACTGTATAATAAGAATAGAGATTAGAATTGTCTCATCAGATTCTTTAGTTGCTCTATTCATACGGTGAATGCAGAGATTAAGGAACGATAGTCTGACAAATTGTCCTACTCCTCGGAAGCAGAGAGATAGCCAGCTTCTTGGCTTTGACTTAAATCAAGCAAACTTCCAATCATCATTTTATTAAACTTCTTTATGAGACTATTGCTCTACAATATTTAATACTTGTGCTATATAAATGAAAACTGTGCCCAATCCTTGGATAAGTCCATATTTAGAATTAATAAAGTCTTTAAAGCCTCAGTCTATTTCATCATATATTGCTGGCCACCTCAGGTATTCGAATAATCGCACATGAGAAGTATAATAAATTCTTAGAGCTCCTGCTGCGTGCCATAAAGCTAGTTCTTACTGAAAAAGGAAAAAGTCAGCAATCTGTGCAAACACGCAGTTCACACGGGGAATTACAAAGCAGCACATCAGTGCAGGTCAGAAAAGCATTGAAATATACAATATCTGTATAATTTTTTATTCTGTATGCTGCTGCAGTCCCAATTACTTAACTCTCTGAAAACAGGGACAATCCACTTCTCCAACTGTCATGTCTGAACTATTATTTTAATTACTAGCTCACAAATTTTTCTTTAGATCTTTTTTTCTTAACACATTCATTCTTTGAATACCACATAGCATTTTGGCTACTTCTACACATTAAGCAAAGATTTATTTTTTTTTTTTTATGTTTTCACATACTATCAGGATCTTCATTTAAGAGCTACTGTGCGGGAATGTACAGAAAGCTTTAGGAAGAGATGACCAATCACAGTAGTTCCTCCTCATCACAGCAGCATCTTTTTAAGAAAAAAACGGAGGTTCCAAGCTACCTTTCATATGCAGTGTTTTTCATCTATAGATTGTTCTTCTCTCAACTCTCTTCAGTTTTCCACACAGTTTTTGAAACATGGCACTTAGAAGCAGACTTTGCCTTCCAACCTTACCAATGTGGAACAGGGTAGAGAAACAGGAATTGAAGGTCACATTCATCTTTACATAATCCAGTGTGATACTAGTCTTTCATCTAACTATATCATCACTGACTCATGTTCAGCTTTGATCATTCCCCATCATTACAACCAAGTCTTCTGAGAACACTTCTGTAACTCAGTGCTCCCCATACTGTATTAAAATGACTTGATTATTTCTGATTAAGCACAATACATTGTACTCGTTCCAACCTTTAATTCTGTCTTTGTTCTTCTATTCACGTAAACAATTTGGTCGGGGTATTTTTTTGATTGTAATCCTGCTGTATAAATTGACTCCCTTGCAGCTTTGTGGGCCTTCAGACCTGCATAGAGCTCTCAGGCCACTAAAGTGCACCTTTCATATCACAATTTCATCGCACGACTGCTCACGGTGCTGCTGACACAGGGACTGTTGAGAAGGGTTTCAATCCCAGGCTTTAAGAAAAAAAACTGAGCAGAGTTCCTGATGCCAGCCCTTCATAACTCCTCACCCCCCCCCAAGATAATACTCTAAAGCATGGTGTAAGGATGTAAAGAAAGTGATGTCTTCTACTTGTACATCAGCTCCGGGATCTTCCTGCCCCTCAAACCTAAACCCCATAACAAACACCCAGTAGCACATGATCACACGAGAATTTTGGGTTCATCCCAAGATTCCTATTGCATTGTTTTACTTATTTGAGGAAAAAAAAAAATCAAGTAACATCAGTTCTTAGGCATTTTCTTCCATGTCAATCATGAAGCACCTGTAATTATTACATAACAAAAAAGCTAAGATATCAGGGAGTTTCTGATCACTCTTGAAGCAATTTTTAAAATTATTTCTTGTACATCACACTTCCCTAGCTTGTCCATGAAAGCATTACTCAAAAGCATAAAAAAATTTACTACAGTCAAAATACATTGCAAAAGTTTTATTATTCTGCCATAGATAAGTAATTATATTGTCCCAAAAATAATTTGTGTATCCACAAATCCAATCTGCCAATCAACTCCTCAAAAACTGGTCTCAGACCATTTTATCCCTAGACCTTGGTTAATAACTTCTCTTAACTTCTCTGCTCACTCAGACAACTTCAAGCTATCAAAAAAATGACACATGGTCTTAAATCTGTCCATCTTCCAACTGCATAATGCAAAAAACAACAAACTAGAGAAGCTTGTTTTTCCTTTGCCAGTGCTGAAAAGCTCTAATTTTATCAAATCGATATCAGGTAGAAGCTTCATATTTTTCCCCTCCAAATGCTTTATTCAATCACTGCCAGCACTGAAGTTTATACCTCAAGGCTTGCAAACCTGTGATTTTTGTGTTTGTTTAAGCGCCGTATAATGTTCACATTTTTCCAGACCTCCCTCCTTGTTCTTAAACCACATGAAGAACTACTGACTACTGGAAGCACAATACCCAGTTTGTTCTGACAATGCCTCTTTCCACATATCAGAGAGTGAATTATTTTCTTTTATTGGAAAACAATATATCAGTTGAAAAATTCTCTATGAACATCTTTTACTGAAGACCGGTACCAAGACGTCAATCCTCTTTTTTGTAGCTTCCAGATTCTTTACTTAACTCATTCTCAAAATTTTTGCTCCTTTTAATATATTTTAAAAACTCTTGTAATAGTTTAAATCCTCAGTTAAGTCTTTTAATTTCCATTTCATTCTGTACATAATCCTGCTTGAATTGGTTGCTTGGCTCAACTAGCCTGCACATGTTGAATCCAGGTGCTATTTTTAACCTTTTTTTTTTTTTTTTGGCTATTTTTCCCCCCCTCCCAATTGCCTAGTTTTATAGTCATTTTGCCTTTTTGCAACTACAAAAAAAAAAATTCCTCTTGTTAGAAATTTTGAGTCACAAATTTTCATAACTTTTGAACAGATTAGTGATCAAGATCATTCCTACAGCTGCTATTATTCAGTTACAACTGCGACCATTGCCCGAGTCAGCTTCTCAGTACAACTTGGTTTCTTACTTGTATGCTATCAGTAAATAATTTACACCATCAAGAAATTATTTTGCCCAGTGATTTTTTTAAACTCGAGCAACCTTTTTTTTGGCAGTTAATCTATCATTTTGTACCAGTTAATTACATACAGCCTAAAACCATGCAGAAACCACAAAAATACCAATTGTCAGGGGAATGAGTAAGCGTGAAGACACAGACACTCAAAGTTATCTACAATTTTAGAGGCCAGAAACATTTAGCAAGAGCGAGTCTACAAACTGCACCCAATCCAAGGCAATTCCACATCTTACCACAGTTAGTTCACAAATTAGAGGATTTGAAGAACACTTTGGCTAGCCTGTGCCCAGCAAAACACACTGCAGATGGCTTTTCTTTCTTGTGAAAATACTGGAGACAAAGTAGTATAGGCATCAAAACTATAATATTACATCTTGTCATGAGAAGCCAGTACAACTTATTAGGACAAAACAATGTACTTGGGAAGAGCCAAGTGCTGGGGTTTTTAAAGTTATTATTAACCTTTATGTAAATGAGTAAAGAACTTTTTTTCACCTCACAGATTCAGCACAATCACTCAAGAGGCACAGAGGATTGACTTATTGTTTTGAAATGTGTTCATTTATGGATCTTAAGGACTTCATGCAAATTAAACAAAAGCTATATATACATTCAGACCCATAGAAAACTCAGGTGACACATAACACTTCTATAAAACTTTTGCTACTCTTTTCTCCTAATTTTTGCCCTTTTACCACAACACGGTTTGCTAACAAACAGTTTAGTACAGTCAAAATATTTGTAAATTCAGAGTTAAGATGAAGTACTTTGGGGTAGAGACTACAAATCCTCAAGAATTGTAATCTGCTACAGTTAACATTAAGTTAATAAAAATACCAATCCCAAAAATTTATCTTCATAGTTACTTTTGGTTGAACTAAGAATATTTCCAATATTTTCTACAACTATTGTTATGTATAGTGGCAGATCCCAGAGGGTCATGATCAGGGGCACAAAGTCTGGTTGGAGGCCTGTCACTGGAACAGACTGCTGAGAGGGGCTGTGGAGTCTCCCTCACTGGAGATTCTCAAGAACTGTCTGGATGCAATCCTGTGCAATGTGCTCTGGGATGATCCTGCTTGAGCAGGAAAGTTGGACCAGACGACCCACTGTGGTCCCTTCCAACCTTACCTATTCTGTGATTCTAAATTCAATTTCTTTAAGGCATAAAGACACCAGAAAGTCTTTACAGGAGCAGAATTTCCTCAAAAGGCTGAAAACTTAAGCATCACACCCATATTCTAAGAAATTAAGTGATGTAAAACACTGAAACAAAATTTCATAATACCACAAGCAACGTACAAAGCAGCCTGAATATAATGCAAAGTATTTACTGCCAAGAAAAGGAGGAGACAAAAAAAAAAAAAAAAAGAGGAACACTATCTTTGGCAAAACCTGTACACAAGAGAAGAGTAATCACAATCCACTCAGATTAGCAGAGCAAAGGTAGAGAACCTGAGAGGAGTAGCTTTCATCATTTAAATGCAAACTCTAAAATTCTTTGAGAACACGATACTTTCAGAGACTTTAGGAAAAAAAAAAAAAAGTGTGTTGATTTGAAAACCATGTTGTCCTTTTAAACAGTGCCCCCTCCTGTTCAGGAATAAACTGTGACTTTCTCTGTGAGAGCATTACAGAGACCATACAGATATGGTCAGTCCCTTGTGATCTGTACATGATTTAATTTAACCACCCAGTTTTCCAGACCTTAAACCAATCTGAACCACAGAACTGTCAAAATACATTATATTTAAACTAGTTCTAAGATTATTCTCATCAGCAAGCCAACTTGTGAGTGAGAACAGGCAATTTGGAGCTCAAGTGCATTCAAAGGAGCAGGAACATGGGAAATATCCCGGAAATCCTCAAAACCCTGCAGCAGTCACTGCAGATCTGAATACACTCAATCAGAGCTGTTTGGATAAGAAACTCAGTTTGCTAATCACAACTTCTAAAACACCATAAAAGAGACAACATCTGGCATTCCAGTGCCTAAACTCTTCACCTATATATAAACCTGGGTTTTCAGAAAGAATTACACTGTATTTCATTTTACTATCACAAAAAAATTTGCAATGGTCCAAAATTTAGAGAGGCAACTCTGCACAAACATCATTCCTGTATTTAAGAAAAATTATTCAATTCCATTTAAGTTATAAAGTAACATCTCTTCTAAGGAGCATAATATATTTGATATTCTGATAGATTTATATTCTGATATTATAGATTTTATATTATGCTACAATATGTGCCTGTGCAGCTGAACCAGTCATCTCCATACATGTTTCACTCTCCAAAGAAATATTTGTTAGTACTACAAGGCTAAAATCTCCAACAACACAGTTCAAGAAGAGAGTGCTTCCATCACAGCACACAACCCAGCAGTCTGTTCCAAAAACTGTGCATATGCTTTCACCACAGACCAACTGAGCATGCTCTAGCACAGTTTTCCTTTCTACTTACTGCTCACACCTGTTGTGCGTAACGATAGCACTCAAAAAAAAGCCCAGAAAGTATTCCCCCTACTCCATGACTACTAGAACTGCTATACAGAAAAGGAGAAATGGAAAAAAAAGGTTAGAATTAAGTCCTGAAGGACTGGAGAACACGATTAGCTGTAACAGGAAGTTGGTAGGAAAATATGAAGCCAAAGGAGGTAAGGGAAATGGATCTTTGATGAGGAACTGAACTAGTGAAGGGAAGAGTTTGAACTGGCCAAGCTGGGCAACCATGGCTAGCAAAAGGCAGGTAGAGACCAAGAGGAGGATACAGAGAGGTCATGTGGGTGGGAGGCTGAAAAAAGCAGAAATACCAGTTTGTAGGCCATCAGAATTGAAGAGAAAGGGAGAATAGAAGGAACCATACAGTATTAGAATTGGAATTGATTAGACTAAATTTCATGGTAATACTATAAATTAAACCAAGAAGTACAAAGGACATAGTAAATGAAAAGTAAGCTGATGACATCTCTATGATACTTTACCCACCATCCAGAAGGGAGGTATAGAGTATATATGAAACACAGACAAGTGTTGTTCTATTACAGATGGCACATACAAACCACTCATGACCTCATCACCAAGGCAATTTACTTCAAAGACAGCCCAGCCCAATCTGGCTCACATCAAGCACATGAAGCAGCATGAAACAGAAATTCCTACATAGCAGAACACACAGGAACAGGATCACTAGTAGTGCACTCATTCAGCATCTGAACCACCCCAAGGATCTGGCAACAAACCTAACTGCAACAGGGTAATGGCTACTACCGTAACAACAAACACAAAACGCAGCCAGCAGGTGCTGAACCAGCCAGTGCCAAGTGTACAGGGACAATTACTATTTTTGATACAAGGCAAGATGCCACCGGCCTTCTTGGCCGCCTGGGCACACTGCTGGCTCATGGTCAGACAGCTGTAGATCAGCACCCCAGGCCCTTTTCCACTGGGCCACTTTCCAGCCACTCTGCCTCCAGCCTGTAGCACTGCATGTGGTTGCTGTGATCTAAGTACAGAACCCAACACTTGGCTTTACTGGACCTCATACACTTGGCCTTGGCCCATTGATTCAGCCTGTCCAGAACCCTCCGCAGAGCTTTTCTACCTCCAGCAAATCAACATTCCTCCTGCCCAGCTTAGTGCCATCTGCAAATTTACTGAGGGTGTCCTCAAACCCCTTGTCCAAATTATCAGTAAAGATATTAAACAGGACTGGCCCCCATACTGATCCCTGGGGGACACCACTAGTTGCCAGACACCAACTGGATTTAGCACCATTCACCACCACTCTCAAGGCCTGGCCATCCAGGCAGTTTTTAACTCAGTAAAGACTGCACCTGTCCAAGCCATGGACTTCCAGCTTCTCCAGTGAGATAGATACTCCTTTCACTATTAAAGGCTTTACTGAAGCCCAGGTCCAACCACAGCCTTTCACTCATCCACTAAGTGGGTCACCTGGTCATAAACAGAGAGGTTGGTCAAGCAGGACCTGCCTTTCCTAAACCCACACTGACTGGGCCTGATCCCGTTTGTCCTGTACGTGCGGTGTAATCGCACTCAAGACAATCTGTTCCATAACTTTCCTGGGCACCAAGGTCAGGCTGACAGGCCTGTAGTTCCCTGGATCGTCCTTCTGGACTCTCTTATGGATGGGCATCACACTGGCCAACCTCCAGCCATCTGGAACCTCCCCAGTTTGCCAGGACTGGTGACAAATGATGGAGAGATCTTGCTGAATTATTCTGCCAGCTCTCTCAGTACCCTTGGGTGAGTCCCATCCAGCTGAGATGCCAACCAGCCACTCACTTACTTACTTAGACTGTGAGTGTCTAAGTGGCACAGCAGGTCACTCCACTAATTCCTCCTGGATTGCAGGCGGTAGATTCTGCTCCCTGTCCCTGTCTACCAGCTCAGTAGATAACTGGTCTTTCTGTTAAAGACTGAGGCAAAAAAGGAATTAACTACCTCAGCCTTTTCCTCATCCTTGGTTACAATGTTCCCCTTCACATCCAAAAAAGGTTGGAGACTTTCCTCCTTCTGTTGTTAATGTATCTATAAAAACATTTTTTAATTATCTTTCACAGCAGCGGCCAGATTAAATTCTAGCTGAGCTTTTCATCTTTCTAATTCTCTTTTTACATGACCTAACACTCATGTACTCCTCCTGAGTTGCCTGCCCCTTCTTGCAAAGATGATAAACTCTCTTTTTTTCCCCTGAGTTCCAGCAAAAGCTCCCTGTTCAACCAGGCCAGTCTCCTTTCCCAACAGATTAAAGACATAGGGACAGCCTGCTCCTGTGCCTTTATGATTTCCCTCTTAAGGTATGTCCAGCTTTCCCGGGCCCCTTTGTTACTAAGGGCTGTTTCCCAAAGGGCTCTCCAAACTATGTCCCGGACAGGACAAAATCTGCCTTCTGGAAGACCAAGATAAAGGTTTTGCTGACCCCTTCCTTGCTTTACTAAGAATTGAAAACCATCATTTTGTGGTTGCTGTGCCAGACTCCAACCACCACTTCTCCCACCTGCCCTTCTCTGTTTGTAAACAGCAGGTCTAGGGGGACACCACCCCTGCTAAGCTCACTTCCCACCTGTGCCACGAAGTTCTCTTCCACACACCCCAGGAACCTCCTAGACTGCCTCTTCTGCACTGTGTTGAGTTTCCAAGAGACATCCAGCAAGTGAAAGTCTCCCATAAGAGCAAGGGCAAGTGATGGTGAAATATACCACTATCCTTAAGCTCTTAACAGTTGAAATGCTCCCTGATATACAGAGCCACTCCACTGCCTCTCCCTTCTCATCTGATCCTTCTGAAGTGCTTGTAGCCACCCATTGCTGCACTCCAGCCTTGCAAGTCATGTTTCTGTGATGGCAACTACGTCATAGCCTTCCTGCTGCACAGTGACCTCCAAAACAAACAAACCTGCCTGTTTGTTACCCACACTGTGTGCATTGGTGTAGTTGCACTTCAGCTGGGCTACTGATTTCACCCCCAATTCTGGCATACCTCCTCTAGGCTGATTTCTAGTAAGCCTGGTCTTATCACCTTTCTCCTAGTTTAAAGTTCCCCCTCTCAAGCCCTTTTACACAGGCAAACCTCATTGGTCTCCATCAGGCTGCATAAACTGTCCCATGATCGAAAAAGCCAGAATTGCACCCATGGCACCAGTCTTTAAGTCACGTGTTGATCAGGTTCGTTCTATTTCTTTCAGCACTCTTCCCTGCTACTGAAAGGATTGAAAAAACACCACCTGTGCATTTATCCCTTCAACCAGTCATCTCCCAGTGCCCTGAAGTCCTTTTTCATTGTCCTAGGACTTTTCTCCTCAACCTTGTCACTGCCGACCTGGACACCCAGAAATAGGATGGGTCAAATCAGTCCAGGGAATCTTTTAGTGATATCCCTTACCCAGGCCCCAGGGAGGCAGCAGATGCCTGACAAACATCACTTAGCTCTTTCCTCCCAAATACCTTCAATCTCAAGTTATTGCAGTCCATGGATAAATAAAAAAGAATCTTTATTGATGTATTTTTTAATCTTTATGTGTTTTCCATTACACAAAGCTCTGAACAGCAAGATTACATGATCTTTGTTCAACTTGTTTTGCAAGTGGTGGAAGCAGGGGGAAGTGACTTGGAAGGACAGAGGTGCTGTGTGGTTATACAAGTATATGGTTAGAAAAGCCCAGGCTGATCTGGAGTTTGGCAGAAGACATAAGCAGCACCAAGAAATGATTCTGCAACCAAATCAGCAGCAGAAAGGAGACTAGGGAAGACATGGACCTATTGCAGAACGGACAAAGGACATGAAGAAGGCAGATGTATTTAATGCCTTTTTTTGGCTCAGGATTTACCACAAAAGATGGCTCTCAGGTGTCCTAGATCCCTGAGACTAGAGGGAAAGTCTGCATCAAGGAAGACTTACCCTCAGTTGAGAAAGTTAGGGAGCACTTAAACAGAACACATAAAAGTATGCATCCTTTTAGCAGAGGAGGACAACAGTATTTTGTGATGCATTAAGAAGAATATCACAAGCAGATCAAGGGAGGACATCCTTCCCTCTTCTCAGTGCTGGTGAGGCCACATCTGGAGTATTGTGTGTGGCTCTGGGCTCCCCAGTACAAGGCAGATGTGGATGTACTGAGACAAGTTTAGCACAGAGTCACAGAGGTGATTAAGAGACTGGAGCATCTGACACACTACGAGAGGGTGTTGTGGTTTAGGAATGGTATTCCCCAGTTTAGTGTTCCCACCGAAACACTTCCAACCATGTGCTCACTCACTCCCATCCTCCCTCCCTCTCCCCAGCAGTGGGATGGAGAGGAGAACTGAAGGCACAAAAAGTAAAGACCAGGAGCTGAGATAAGAACAACTTACTGGAAACAGCAGTGAGATAAAAAAAAAACAAACAGCAGTAACAGCTACAATATCAATAACAGAGGGAATCAGCACTACCCAACCCCTCCCCTCCACCACACTTACGTGACCAGACGGGACCTCCTTCCCCATCCCCTGCATATGACTTGAGGTGGAATAAAATACCATTTGTGTCCTAGCCATGCCTCCTCCTGGCTACTGCAAAACTTAACCCTGTCCTGGCCAGAACCAAGACAGAGGCCAAGCTACCTCACATAAACTGTTGCTTGGATGTAATTTTTATCATTTTTCATTATTATAGGTACAACAATTAAAAAACCACAAACAAAACAAAAACAAAACAAACAAAAAAAAACACTGAAAAAAAGGGCAAAAACCATGTGGCAAATTCCAGTTGTGTGATTACGTGCACAAACAAATGTGAAAGACATCGTGGCAACTAGCCATTGATCAACCTAAATATGTATTTAAACAAAGATTCTCAGCAAGCCCTGCATATAACTGCTTATCATCTTCAGACATTTGCCACACAAACATGATAAATATGTCATAACAGACTAAAAAGCTATTTGAATTTTGATTAAATTTCATCCATATCCAGTAACTAAAAAGCCAAAGCCATTTATTCTTCAGAAATTCAGAGGCATAACAGGTTCGTAACTAAGATTTTAAACCCATCTAAAAAAAAAATCTAAGTATATCTATGACTTCTGTTTTAAATTAATTTCATTGTAATATCGGAACTTTAATTCTTACTTAATCAAGATTTTTTTTGAGTCGGTTTTTGCTGAAGTTTAAGTGGTTTTGCAGAATTGAAATTATTTTTAGATGTATGCAGCTCCTGATATTCATATGTCTGTTTTCTTTTCATTCTTCCCAGCTTTTTAAAGTACCTACAACTCTTCAGTTACCAGGCAGTAGACTGCAACAAAGTCACGTAAAGCTTCCATTAACATGCAACTGCACAATTCTGAAGAGAGAGATACTTTGGGGCAGTAAAGGACACTGAGATCACCAGATTTAAAACCTGCAATATGTAAACAGATTCAGCAGAACTTCTGGGAGGGGGAAAAAAAAAAAAAAAAAGAAATCTAAGTTTTCAACCAGTTCAAAGCAAAATCCAAGGAGCCAATCCAGTCTCCTTCAAAATCAATAGGAACATGTGAGGGTGGCATGGCTGAACAACTTGTAAGCTGGAGGTTGCTGCCTCCCAGTTTTTCTATACCTGTTTTTGAACTGAACAAAGTCACTCTCTTTCAGTTTATCTTAACTGACATCAAAATAAGATCATTCTAAGTAACCGTATGACTTTTTATAACATTTCTCCCGGAATAAAGGAAATAAGGAACACAATTGAAAATAATTGAACATAATTGAAAAAAAATACCTGTTATTGAACAGTACACTATGTGAGGAGCAATATTTTTAATGTCTTCATAACCTAAACCCATTTCAGCCAGTTTCCCAGGGATGTAGTTTTCCACAAAAACATCAGATGCTGCTGCAAGCTTTAGAAAAGAAAAGGATGAGTAAGATTTATTAATTAGCTTCCAAAAGTTCAATACATTTCTATGTATTATGTAACTTAAATTTTGAAAACTCACTAATCAAAATGGCTCCAGTCTTTCTAATAAGAGAGAACTTACAAGCCTAGAGATATTTGTTTGCCTGTTAAGAGTCTGCATTTCTGCAAATTACATATTAGAGATGCTGGATATCTAAAAAGAAGACTGTCAAAATCCTAAAGTGATTAGACAAAACTGTGATATTACCCATTGATGTAATATTATCACATCAATTTCCTATAGGTTGACAACACTTTACAGAACAACCTTCATCAATATACTTGCACTTACCTTGAGAAAAAGGGGGTAGAAAGAAGGTATCTTCATCCTTCACTTCTTTTCTACCTTAGAAATAATTTTAATTGGTTTTCATTTTCAAATCATTGATTACAACTAGACCAGCTTCCATAAACTAGTGTCATCATAACAGCAATCACATGCACTTTTGTTTTAGCATGTCGGCTGTTCAGCTGAATTTAAGACCAAAGAAGCTGCCAAGTCTGCAAATACTAAACAAGAAAGACAGAAGAAGCTAATTCTTATTCAGCCAAGGCAGCACTCAACTTATAAATGGTTTAATTTGATGCACAGAAGAGACGTTAATAACATTTACAGTAACTACATGTGGCACATGGCAAAGGTGCATTTTAAAATATGTTATCAAGTATTTTTAAAGTGGCTATGTCAAGGACCTGTAGGACTACAGTGAAATAAGAAACAGGTCCTTAATTAGGGAAATACAACTGGGACAAGCTGCTAGGTTTTAATAGTATGCCTTCACGAAAAATAAGGTTAAAGAGGTTTTATTTTCTATTTAAATCCATCACAGATCATACGTAAATAATTTTTAAACTGGTAACGCTACAGCCTTAGCCTAATTCATTCAAGAGACAAAACTGGTTACAAACTGTGTATTCCTTTCACCAGGATTTTATAATGTATGCAAATTATAGTGATTGTAAGGGCTAAGATGGTTTGAAAGTTGTTGCCCATCTCACATTGAAGAACCATCATCTCCTAGAAGCCACTGAGGAAGAAAGCATGACACACAGTACAGTAAAATGATGAGCACCATACCTCTGGACTTGGTAACATACCTGGGATGACAACAGTGCTAAGGGAGGATACAATGAGGGCCCAGTTTAGCGGGGTATATAATCTCGGAGAAATGAATTTTCAAGACATCCTACAAGTGCTGCATCAGCTCTACAGCTAAAGTTTCCATGGCACTTGGAAACAGACTTTAATGCATAAAGGCGGCATTCTATGTATGGTACTTCTTTTTATGCTCACTGAACCCACAATTCTGCCATTGTGGAAAATGGATTCAGACTCTGATCCAAACAAACAGTGTGTTCTTAAAACTCAAAGGAATTTTAGGTCTCGACAGGGAGACGTTGGACTCAAAAGTCCAATGTCAACTGAAACATCACACTTTATGCCCTACAAATCCTCTAAATATATCACTTGTATTTTAACATTGTCTAACAGAGCGCTACAACGCACACCAGAGTTGGAATACTATCTATTCCAGATAGGAACTGATATGCTCAACATCTATGCCTCAGGAAACAAAAACTGGCATCATTCATGCCAAAATAGTCATTATATTGAATAACATGTAATGATGCCACTAACTTGATTAAATAAACTAGACATACCTTTGGGAAGTTTTCTTTGGGGTTTTGTTGGGGGTTTTTTTTGTTCATTGTTTGGAGGGATTTTTTGCTGGGGTGTGGGTTTTGGTTTTCACAAGAACTCCACAGAGGAGAATGTGCACTCAAATACATATACATATTTTTTGTGTGTGTGCATATATATGTGTATTTGTTTTAATAGTTTGCTTTATCAAGTAAGAGAGCATGCGTGAGATGCACTGACCCATCAGCTAAAAGTAGTGGAAGAGAAGAAGTGTCATCAGCTCCCAGCAAATTAAATTCTCCCAAGCCCTTCATAAATAGATAAGTTAGTTAGTTAAGGCTAAATACACAAGAGAAAAGTATCCTCAAGGTTCTTAAAATGAGCTTCTGACAATAACTCCTGAATAACATTCTAAAGAGATACTGAGCCATATTACTGCAAAAGCATGCCAAAGTATGGTGCACTTACCATCACTGAAGAGAAAGAGAAATTATTTTCATTCAGGAAGGCATACAAATATTGCAAAGGCAGTAAACAGTGAGCCAAAAACATTGGAAAGAAAAGCAGGACTACAAGTGACACAGAATAAAGAAACAGAAAAGAAGATCCAAGAATAATTTTGTGGAAATCACCTAATCACATATGACAGAACAGAGTCTTGCAAAAATATTTTGTAGTGCTGTGACAAAGGATGAAAGGCAGCAAGGACTCCTGATTAACAGATTTCTTCAGCTCACTTGATATTACTGACTGAATTATCAAGTCTGTGCTGTGTCATACAG
This sequence comes from Pseudotriccus pelzelni, assembly GCA_035584735.1. Taxonomy (NCBI): domain Eukaryota; kingdom Metazoa; phylum Chordata; class Aves; order Passeriformes; family Tyrannidae; genus Pseudotriccus; species Pseudotriccus pelzelni. Next base: position 50,266,732 of record JAWMRA010000078.1, on the reverse strand, counting down.
CGGAAGACTCACCAATCTGTTTTTAACACAATTCAAGACTGACATGTGCCCTCATCTACCTATGTAAAATTTCTGAGAGAGGGAAATACAATCTATTCTAACCGTGCTATATTTCTTAATTAAAAAAATATATATATATCATAACCTTGTTACATTTCTTTGTAGTGTTTAGACTCAGACAAAATTTGTATTTATGGATGAGGAATCAGTGTCACAAACTTGAATTTCTGCTTGTCATCAGTTACTTTACAGACATGAACACTACTTTTTTTAGTAATACTGAACAATCTCAATTCTATACACATCTGTCCTGATATAGCAGGAAGCAACTGGAAGCAAAAGCCTGACAGGTAACTTTCCCTTTCCACATACTTTTTAACAAAACTCCAAACAGAAGTTCCATTTGAGATGCATAATGGAATGTTAAGACCTCTGCACCAAGTGCTTTCAAAATATATCACTGTAAATCAAGCAGAATGATGGACAACTCCACAAGTAGAGTGACATTTAAATAACGCCTCATCAATTCACAGTGTTGCTGTATCACAGATAGGGAAGATATTGATTTAAGGAAATCTATGGTGATGATTAAAGCAACTTTGTTAAAGGATACAAACTATAAGAGATTAATCTGTCACAGGAAATCTCATTTTCACAGCTAGTGGGGTAAATATTTAACAGACGATGCTCTTTTTTCCTCCAGCTCATCCTGACCCATAGGCCCAGCTGCCTTTAACTCTTTGAACACCTCCAGCCCACACATGTGTAATCAGTGGACACTGCATAGAGTAGCTTTTCTTTAACCATTTGCAAAGGTCAAAAAACCAATTTGTCTTCTTATGCAAAAGGAACAATTTTCATAGCCCTTACATAGAATATGACTAGTTTATCCAAAAAGACATCTGTGTTATACCATGAAAAATTATACCTAATGACAGCTTCTGTTTCTAAATTTTTTAGAAGATAAACAAACAACTTTTTAAGAAATCAAGAATAAATGGTTCTGTTCTGCAAAAAGAAAAGGCATTCCAGGATTCTTGACTTATAAACTCCAAAGATTTCCATATGAAGTACCTTTTACATAGCTAACAAGTCTCAAGTATCAGAAAATTTAATCTATTTCCATTTCAAGAGAAAATGCTACCAAACAAATTCCACTTCTTGCATGACACATACAGTCTCACTGTGAAAAAGTGATTGGAACTGACACTGAAACAAACAGTAACAGAAGGCATCTCTTAGTACTGCAGGGCTTAAAACGCAGCACTACCAATTAGCAGGTCTTATATTCCTCAACAAATAATAAAGGGATGACAAAGCACAAGTTTCACAGAATGGGAAATAGGATGCTTTTATTAATTTTTAAATAGAAAAAAAAGACCCTGAAGTCAAATACTGAAAAAGAAACAAATACTAAGTTTGACACACAGGGCAATATTTCTCAGGAAGATATACAGCTATTGAAGTCATGAATACACTGTAACATTCAAAAAACTTCAAATACTGGAGCACAGTATCTCCTCTTTCTCAACTGCTCAACATCATAAGATCAGTCCATCTTGAATCTTTCTAATGAAGTAATGCAGCAAGATCACATACAGCAGCAGTAAGAGGAAAGCAATAGGCTATTAGACCATTTCCTGTCAATATTTCATTTGATGACTTTGATGACATTTTTGTGCAAATTTTATATCTAAAAATCATTAGAAGTTACATTGAATATTGAAACCAAAAGCACAGAGGCTATATACTGTAGTTTACCAAATCAACTGCGTTCATAGATTTTTTTAATTATTGGACATCAAATCAATAGCTGAAATGCAGAGTTTAATCTTTATTACTCAGGATAACAAGAACACAAAATAGACACATTTTGCACACTGTCAAAACCTACCTCTCTGATTAGTTTTACTCCTTTTGAATCCTTCATGTTGATAGCTATACTCTGGGGATTAAGAGAAAAAAATACAACAGTAATTTATGTGAAAGCCCTTCTGGTGATCATAAGCCTCTTCTAAACATAACCAACAGTCAAATTCACACTAATTTGGATAAGTGAATGGTAACATATACCCCACCTCCTTCTGCAAAAACAAAAATTCTCTCTGCAGAGCAAGCTGAACTGTCTCACCAGTGGATCAGGCAAGGCCTAAAACAAGTCTGACAGATGTGCAGCTGGGAGCTGCACCATATGCAGTCTTTTCACTGTATGTTTGCACAAGACTTACTACTGCAAATACACATGGGGACACCAGAAATATTTGTTTCAAGGGCAACAAGCCATTAAACCGTTCAGGTATGTCATGAAACCTCATGTTAATTCTGAAGTTTCACAAGCTACCTTCAGCCAACCTCACTGTGGTATAATGCCAGCACTCCTCCAGCTCCAGGTGCCAGCTGATGCAGGTCAGCTAAGCTGATGCACCTGAAAAAAAGGATCGTTCAATTAAAATAACCCTTATTGTCAGCAGGTTTCATTTTCAGTCCAGTTGCACCAGCAACTGACGACTGGAAGGAACACCTTTGCTTTTTCAATTTGCCTTAGCTGCCCACAGCACCATACCAGAGATTTGCAGCCTCTTTTGTTCAAAAGCACTCTTGATTATTCTCCTGAAATTTATTCCTCATAACTTAAGGCCAATGTAACTATCGCTCCATTATATATATATGTTAAGAATCCAACTAAGAAGTTTTATATATTCAGTTGTAGTTACAGAAAACTTAGGCTAATGTTCAGTTCCACCCTCCATTTACCTTTTTATTTCTATTGACACTGAGAAAGTAAACACTTTCTGTCCCAGCAAAAGGTGGGCCCCAGGCTCTTGTATCATCACCAGCTCCTGAAAGAAATACCAGCACAGGTTCTTAGTTTTCCCATATCACACTGCCAACAAATAAAAAGAATAAAAAGCTTTCCTCCAACATCCCATTTAAATCACCTAAGCTTCATCTGGAAGGCAGGGCAAATGTTAGTTTAAAATACGTATTTTCAGTTATTTATATCAAAAACCATCTAAAAGTGAATGTAACTAATCAAAGTGAACAAACTGTTTGCTAATGCTGGGATTACACTTAGTCTTTAAAATACTAACACAGCCACACACCACCAGTGTATTTGCAGGTTTTTTGGTTGCTTTTCTTATTTGTGGGTTGCTGGTTTGGTTGTTTGGGATTTTTTTGGGGGGTTTCTCTGGGGGGTGGGGGTGGGCAGAGAGAGAGGAGTTGGGTTTCTTTTGGTGGTTTGTTTGTTTTAACTTAAAGCAGAGCTCCAACGCCATTCTTTCAGGCAACGTGAAAGCATTTAGTAGAAGCTCTTGCCTGGACCAAGTCACACAGTGCACATGGTCAATAAGCTATTCCTGAAACACTCCAGACACCACATCAAGATACCACTGAGAGACAACAACTGTTTAAGCTTCATGCTGCAGAAACAAAAAGAAGCACTTGCTATAGCTAGTGCAATGCCCCTTCTCCAGCTCTTCCAGAAATTCTGCCTTACAGAAAATAGAAACAAATTACCCAGAGTCCAATCAGAAAGAGCTACAGAAGTTTCTGCATCTGAAAACACCCACTCAAAGGTTGTTAATCTGACACTTTCAGCACCAGCATGAAGATTTTCATTCAAATTCAGAAACTTTCCTTTTCCAGTGAACTCTCATCTCCATGCAGAAATACCGAATCCTGGACTTTAAAGATACAACTACCTCATGCAGAAAATAACTGTTGTTCACTTTGCATGATTACGAAGAAAAGTTTCTCCAACAAGCAAATGTTTAATTAACAACCTGAAACCGTATGAGAACATTAAAATTTTTCTCAGGAGGCACTTGATATAACATGCCAGGTCACCTTGTATTCTACCAGTCAAAATTCTTGCCAAGCCCACTAGATCTGTACGTTATTACACAAAAGCAGCGCCAAGAAACAACATATCTATTTTACATGCTCCTACTACCTTTCTTCCTTGTAACACTAACATGAAAACAGAAGGTCGAGTTTCTGCTTCCAAAATTAAAGTGCCTGTCATTTTATCAGTAATCTAATCCTGAGTAGTCAGATGTATTCCTATTTTAAATTATCTACCACACTTTTTTGCTCAGAGGAAACTGAGATGAAGATTCTGAATTCTCAAATGGGCAAACCACCTTTTCCATAACTAATATGTAACTAATTGCTGGAAGGATTTGTGTGTTTGCAAATTTTGTTATGTTAAACTCCACACTTAAAACCCTGTTTTAACCTTCTTACCATGTTACAAAAAACACCCCACCATACCCATAAGCATTCACAAGACCAATTTAAAATCAAAGACAAGTCCAAACAATTCAAACAAAATCAATTTAGTTTTGAGCAAAGCAATAAGGCACTTAGTAAGTGATGACTCAGTACCGTTTTGTATATTAATATCTAAAAACAGTCACCTGACCTTACAACTTCAACCTTCTCACCTCATTTCTAAATATAGACATAGACTATTTCTGATCAAAACACACATCGGAGCACAATGTTAAGCTTAAAGCAAAAAGATCATACACGTATAAGCAAAACAAATCTACTAATAACCAGTTTTCTAACATGAGAGAAAGAGTATCAGGATAAAAAACATTCCTCAAACTTGAAAACAGCTATTACTTAGAATAATACCATTAACAAACTCACCAAAAGCACACCATCAAGAAATAAACATAGTATTGTCCATCCTAATATTTTCAAAAGTTTTCAATGTTGCATTTTCATTCCTGTATTACTTAAAACACATAAGCAATTATTTGTTAAACTAGCTCACATTCTTATTATATCTAAAATGGACAAATAGAAATCTTACCTGGTCTTTCCACTTTGATAACTTCAGCCCCTAGATCTCCCAAATTCATTGTGGCAAAGGGTCCTGCAAGCACCCTGTAGTATTAAAGAAATAGTTTCCTTAGTTTTTCCAAACAGAATATTTGCATCTAGACACACTGTTCCAAATTACAGACAAAACACAAACCTTGTTAAATCAAGAATTTTCACACCATCCAATGGCTTTACATTACTAGCACCTGACAAGAAACAGAAAACAGTGACTTTTATTTTTAAAAAAATTAAAAATAAAATTCAGGAGTGTTTCTCATTGGTTGTCTGAAACACTGTTTTTATGACGCTGTCCCCTCATCTCCCTCCCCAAATACCAGATAATAAAGCTTTCTAAACAAGCTGATTATTAGATGGATATTACATTAGTAAAGCCTTTCAATGTTGGAAAACCTTATGGTGGCATTTCAGAACATATTCTAACCACCCAGCAATTCTACAGTAAAGCTAATTCACAGAAATAATTTTGTATGTGCCCTCCACAAGCACTCAAACAGCTTTTAAAGGCTAATCTAAAGAAATACAAAATAAAAGCATTAGCAAGGACCATCAGAATGACACAAACTAAAAGTAATGAGTAGCAGACCAATGTGAAAGTACAGTATCCTCAGAAAGCGTTTTGACCTATGTAGACCTATCCACTTGAATCACACCACAAAAAAATATTATCCTCATTTCAAAAAAAAAAAAAAAAAAAAAGGTTACAAAACTTAAGACAGAACATATCATCCCAGAAAATACTCATTCAATGACAGCTGCATGTGCAAGATAATTACTGGGAAATCACAATGCTTCCCTCCCTAACCTCACCCCTTCCAACATGACCAGCTCTAAGAAACAGCAGCAATGACAATAAACATCACAGACAGAGCAAGCAATCTCTCAATCTAGACCACAGATTGGCCAACTATTCTTTCTTCTTTTCACTCAGTGTCTTCAATTGCAGGCGGGGGACACAAATACTTCATCACCCTGTGTGGATGGTAATTTCATTACTATTGGAAGGTTGTCTCATATCACACACACAAAACAAAACAAAATAATGCCAGTAACGCTGCAAAAATTACACTAACTTGTGGTAAGCATCTCTTTTTGATGCATGTCTAAGTGAGAGAAAGATGTAAAACACAGGGAGGGGAGGGGGTAGCAGGGGTAAGGTTTGGACTCAATAATCCTTCTAGGTTCCCTTCCAACTCCACATATTCTGTGAATCAAACCAATAGGAAGAAAAAAAAAAAGGCAGCACTGGGTATTCAAGGCTTCTGTTAAAATATTTTCACTAACTGTACTGCTCTCAATGAGTACACTTGCATCCCACTGCTTATCTTCATGAAATTTTCCTCCATTATTATTGATTACTCCGGGGAGATTTCTGTTAAACAAGTTAACAAGTTTTGGATTTCAACACAATATGCAGACCCAGCAGCATCGTGAAAACATGCCTATTTAGGAATGGCCATGTGTTTTGCACTTTCAAAGCCTTCAGGAAAATCTCAGGCTGCCACCTCTCTTCAGTGCTGCACACCTCCGTGAATTCCAGGTGTTGGTAAACAGTTGTGCTACGTGAACACCACCAGCCCTCAAGTAGAACCTCGGTCTTATCAAGCCACGTGCACCATTTGCTTCACAGTGACACTAATCTGTTTACTGGAAATACGTAAACAGCTTTACTGAAGAGCTTAGCTCCCCAAAAGTAAAAATATATACAACTTCTTAAAAAAAAAAAAAAAAAAAGCCCACCTTCCTCTATTCTTTCCATGCCTTTCAGAGTTGCACTGTACTACTTAATGGCTCACCCATTCTCATCCTGAGCCAATATTTAGGTTCACTACCCGCAGCTGAGTTGCAGGAATCCATAAAGATATTTCTTAAAGAAACCTATGAAACATTAAGAATAGGCTGTAATTATGTATTTTGCATAACTAAGACTGACGAACCCTTACTAATTATCATATCACTCACATTATGGCATCATCTAACACTTCATTCAGGGATTAAGACTCTTCCATAGCTGGAACAGAATAGGAGATCACAACTGTTGCCTTGGAGACAAACAGACCATTGTGATTTATTTTTTTTTAATGCCAATAAATAACAGATGTCCACAATAATGAAGAAATTAAAGAAAGAAGAGAGATAAGAAGTTTTCTTTGGAAAATCTTAGGAAAATAATAGACCTGTTAGTTTCTTCAGACTAGAAGAGCACAAATGCTTACAAAGAAAATATGTAGATTTACATCTCAGCAAGTCACTAATTTGCTGAAACAATTACAATAGAAAGTGTTTTGACTGTCAGAGAAGCAGCGGTTTCAGCACACTGATCCTGAGTACAAGAACGCTGTCTACTGTAGGAACATAAAGAAACAAAACCATATCACAAAGGGACACGAGATCGAAATTGATTGGTATTAGCTAGAAACATCTCCTGTGGGGTTTTTTTGTTAATTGTTGGTGGTTTTTTCCTTTCATCGCTAGCTTCCAAAGTGGGTGTGTACCCCACAGAGTTTTTTGTTGGAATTCTGGCTCAATAGTCTAAATTTTCTAAAAATATGAACTCACGTTTTCCCTTGTATTTTTGCTTTTAATTATGGCAGTAACATGATGACGGAAAGAAAAATCCACTCTCCCTGCTCTAAATCCCATATGTAAAGTCTCAGTTTCCACGATGCTTGAATTTACTGTGAATTGGACTATCATATGTATCTTTTATAAATAACTTTGATGAAGAATAAATTGACGCAGTCACTCTCAGTATGATTTACACTCTTTAGTTAAGCTCAGTAAGCTCAACTTAGTCCCAAGGTTGGCCTAACCTAACAGCATGAGTAAGTAACAAACAGAGAACAGAAAATAATTTTCATGTCATATTCACAGAAGATTTCCTTTATGCTTTTAAGTGACAGAAGAGGACACCAACAAGAGAGCAAATTAACAGACTGATACAATTAACAAATTTGTATCAGTGCAAATTAACAGATCTCATTGTAATTACATTCAATTCCAGAGGACATGGCTCCTCAAGTCTGTCTCTATTTTGACTGCAGAATCAATATTTTTTACTTTATCCATGCAGTAAGTTATAATCAAGTCCATCACTGCCATGTATTAACTCACGACCAATAGGTACGTTCCAATGCACACACTTGGTAGTTTCATCGTGGGAGACAGAACTGCAAACTTCCTTCGACTCTAATGCCACCAATGCTATTGTTACTATTTTTCTATGTTGCTAAACAATAGAGAAAAGTGAAGCTGGGGAAGAATTACTTTGTTGCAGCTTAGGTTTATTTTCCTGGATTTAAAAAAAGAAAGAAAGAAAGAAAAAAGGCACAACTCTACGAAGTTAGACTTTTGTAACCTTTGGGAAAAAAAAATCAGGCACTTCCCCCGCCTCCACAAGCCGGGGCTGCCCCGAGGGCTGACAGGCTCCGTGCCACCAGAGCTCCGGACCCTCCGGCAGCGCGCACGGCCGCGGGCAAAGTCCGGCCGCGGTGATGCCGCGGGGAGCCCCGCTGGCACACCCGCAGGGAGCCCCCGAGGCCGCACGGGCTGCCGCGCTCGCCGAGCGGCCCCGTCCGCCGCCCGTCCCCGCAGGTGTCCCGCAGGTGTCCCGCAGCAGTCCCGCAGCCCGCCCGGCCCCGCCACAAAGCCAAGCAGCTCCGACCCCCGCCCCAGCCGCACCGCCCCGGAGCCACGGGCACGCTACGAGGGCAGGGGGGGCTCAACGCGGCGAGAGACGGGAGGCTCGGGAGGAGCGGGAGGAGGACGCGGCGCGGCACGGAACAGCGCGGCACGGGTACCTGCCGGGCAAGCGCCTCCGCTCCGAGCCCCGCCGCCGCTGCCAGGGGAGGCGGAGGCGGCGGCGCTCGGGGCTCTGGCGCTGCCGCCGGCGGCCGTGGAGCACGGGCTGCTCCGGAGCCCGCCGCATCGCCCGCTCCCTCTTCCCAGCGCGGCGCGCAGCATCGCCGCCACTCCAGCCGCCACCACCGACCGCCCCGGCGCAAGCGCCGCTCCCACTGCCACCGCCCCCTTCCCATCCCATCCCTTCCCCTCCCGCACTCGGAGCAGCCTTAAAGTGTGCGGGGCCGGGGGGGGAGGCCTCGCAGTCCTCTCTCCTCTCTGCTCCTTCTCCTGCGTTCCTGGCTGGACTTTGTAAAGCAGGAAGGCGCCTCGCAGATGCTTGCCAGCGGGAATCCTGCCATTCTGGAAGCTTGTACTTCCAGTTCGGCGTACAGGCTGTGACGTGCGACACTGCCAAGAAGGAATAAAAAGTAAAATGCCTGCTCCCGCCGCCCCGCCACCCCCCACAAAAGGTTTTTCGCACTTACCGAGGTAGGCAGCCACCCCTGCCATTATATCCGGTCACTGGCACCAGGTGGATCCTTCATCTCAGTTCTTCACTGAAGGTGCAGTATTACTTACGCTGTAAGCTGTTTCTTCAGTTTGGTATGGCTGTGGAAAGGTTAGCTTGAATTGACCTTAAAGCAGTTCATCCCCGAGCGAAGTGCACTCTGACTCTTTTTAGTCCTATTTTAGGACAGAGCAGAACACCAGTTACAGGAACTTTGCTTGTCAACAAGAGGAAATTAATCAGTGAAATTATCCCATTATAATTCAACATGTACATAACACTATGTATTTCTAAATTTGTTTGCTGTGAAAAGGGTTTAAATTAAATTAAGCTGTCCTTTTTTGGATTGAGACCAATCAGACAAATTTGTAACTTACGATGATAAACCGTCTTGTGTAAATATGGCAGTCCTAGTAACAGATAGAAAACTGGTCTTCTAGACCAAGGGATTAGCAAAAAATTAAAGTGAGCAGGTTTAGTCTCTTTCCCTTTTAGAATCACAAGGATATTGTCTCATTTTGCACAGGAAAATTTTATGATGTACTGGAGAGCTGAGTTCACTAAGAATATAAAGTTAGTTGTTGCCATTGAAAAAAAAGCCAATCCAAAGCAAACCCCAAACAACTGTTTAAAGCCAAACAAAAGCAAAACTTGTGTATAAAGCATAGAAACATTCTGCTTATTTTAATGGTCAACCTGTGTTCTATGCTATTCTTAAAGCTCTCTTTAATTTTCATTGTTGCAATATCCTAAAACCAAGTAGTGCTGATGGAAATTTAAAAAAAAAAAAAAAAGCTTTATTATTTCTTTGTATAGATTTGCTGGGGATTTGCATTAATATACCTGAGCAAAGAACAGGAATAACACCGTTAAACTGCTGCTAAATATGAGGTTGTCCTCCAATAGAACATTTAGCCACGAGTTTGGATGAGTGAGTCGCTGCCTGAGCTGCTACTGCGCTGAATCGCTGGCAGATCGAACTGACCTGTAAAGCGGACCCTTTCCATTAAAAGTGCTCTTTAAATACGTCGCTGTGTGTGCTGTCAGTGGGCACTGCCCTAGCGTTTGCAGGCTCAGATGCCGTGAGACGGCAGCACAGAGGCGGCACGAACGAGCATCATCTGGAGCGCCGCGAAGTGTGAGGCAAACGCTCTCTCTTTGCTGCTCGTTTCGCCCGTGTTCGCTGGTAGCCGTGGAACCCGCCGGCGCTTCCGCGCCTCCCGGGGCTCTCTTACTCCAGATTATTCCTCTCCAGCTGGAAAACGCACGGAATTCCTCAGGCTCCGCCAGGCTGGACGAGCCCAACTCCCCGTCTCCCACCTCCGGCCTCGCCTTGCGCGGCCCGGAACGCGGGGAGCCCGGAACCTTCGTGCCGCCTGCCGGGGGGAAGGCGCGGGGAAGGGAAAGGCGGGGGCGCGGCGCCGCCATTGCGCAGGTCCCCGTTCCCGGCGCCGCCATCCCTGGCCTGTCCCGGCCATTCCCGGCCATTCCCGGCCATGTACCGGCCGGGCTTCCGCGCGCCTACGCCTCCCTACGCGGGCGGCGGCTTCCGGAGCCCCCCGTCCGGCGGGGGGCCCCTGCCGCCCTCGCCGCGGGGCTACGGGAGCCCCCACCCCACGCCGCCCTACGGGCCCCGGCCCGGCCCGTACGGGGGCGGCCTCTCGCCCCGCGGGCCCGGCTTCCAGGGGCGCTTCGGGAGCCCCTCGCCGGGGGCGCAGACCCCGCGCAGGTCGCAAAGCGCCAGCCCCCGGTACCCGGCTCCCTACGGCGGCGCGTCCCCGGCCGGGCCGCCCCCGCACCTGCCGCCGCAGCACAAGCGCTCGCCCGGGGGCTTCCAGAGGCCCTTCCAGGTATGGGGCAGGGCGGAGAGGGACACGGGGAGGGAGGGAGGGAGGGAAGGAGGGAGCCGCTGCCGCCGCAAATCCCGCTGGGGAGAGCGCGCGGAGCGCGGCATCCACACGCTCCAGCACGATTTTCAGTGAAGAGCGGGACTCGCACCGCACTGGGCAACATCAGTGTTCCCTCCCCCCGCAGCAGAGAGGACGGAGAAAGCACAGCTCAGGCAGCTTTGAGATGAGGAAAGGGAAGAAGGCCCCGGGCCTGTTTTGAAGACACAAGGGCTGACGAAAGTGCAGCTTTTCTGTTTCGTATTCTGGCGTGTGAAGGTAGAGAGAGAATTAAGCGCCGCCCAAAACTGCAGCTAACGCCTCTTTTTTCCTGTACATGCCTCCCTTTGATCAGTTTTCTTCGATGCACGGTGTGCTTCTACTTTGCCTGTGTTACATCATGGGAGCTTCCCTATCCACATCCTGTCCACACCCAGAGCTGTCTGGGACACGGCTAAAGAACGGAAATGCTTATTAAGGAGAATTAACCTGAGGCTCCTTTAAGCAGAAATGACAGCACCTGTTGGAATAATAGACTATCATTTTGAAGTCTTTGCATTGCACACTGAAAGCTTCTGTTTCCTGAGAGTCATTCCCAACAGGTGCCGTGGGTTTTGCTTTTTTTTCCAGGTGGGTTAGTTGTGCCATGTGACTGGCAATGCACATAGGGGTGATACCAACTTTATGTATGTAACTGGCTTTATGCACTGCTAGAGAAGCCTTAAAAGTCTAACAAATGGGCAAGTGCAGTACAAGCAATGTTAAATTTTTCAGGTGCTCTTACTGACACTTTGAGGATTAGAGTGAAGTCAAAGAGTTGAGGATTAGTGAAGTCAAATCTTAATAGAGATTAGTAAAATCTTAGCATGCCTGCACTGCATTGTCATATTTCTGTTCAGAAATAGTATTTTGTTACTCTTTTGTGATGCAGTTAACTATCTTACAGGAATCTCATAGTTGGTGGAAGGGGATCATTATGAGCTTTATATATATTCTTCAACACAACAGCAAAGACTCTCCTGGTGTGAAAGTCAATACATGGCTTAACCTCTATACCTGTGGAAAAGGCCAAGGATGTGGCATTTCTGCTGCAGATTCTGGAGGGACAGTTCATGTCATCAATGTCTAATTTCCCTTCAAGAGATCACTTTTTGGCTGTTCAGTTAAGTGGCTTTTTCAAAGCTTACCTTAAAGTAATTGAGCAGAAGAATATGCGGGAATTCTTTTGTCTCTAGTTTTAGTCAGAACTGTTTCTTGTCAGGACCGATGGACAGGAACAGTCCCGTAGGCTCATTCATGATGTAAGAAACCCAACATAAAGAAGGTAGAAGTCTGAATCCAGTCTCAGCTTGTCACAACATTTTCCTTTCTTCGCTTTCCTTCCATAGACTTTGTGAGTACTTTAGGAGCATTGGCTTGATGGTGATGCTTTGAAAGACTCAAAGGATATTGTATGTCTGTAGCTCTGCCTAGGGCTGAAGTAATGTCTGTGCGTGCTTTTATGAGCATCCACAAGGGCTGTTTTTCCTGGGAGGGCAGTGGAGGCAATCACACAGGGAGGAAGTCTCAAACCACAAGTCCCCATTTTCTTCAGTGTGGACAAGAATCTCTCCGTGAGGCCATGAACACATTCAGGTGGAAGTCCTTTTTGTATTTTTTAAGCATCAGATTTCTTTATGCGCCATGTGTATTGTCCCCCTCTTCTGTAGGTGCTGTTGTTAAGAGGGCTGCAGTGCTTTTGAAATCTGCGATGCTGCAGTCACTTTTGAGAAGGAAATCTTAAGTGGTCTTTTAAAATCTCATCGGAAAATCTGGAAGACAGCTTATGTTTACTTCAGTGTTCCATTAGTGTCATGTCATTGGCATTCTGTATTCATTTTGTGCTTGCAGACTTTGATTTTTTTAAATGCGCAGAAAACACAAATCAAAACATAGAGAGCTTGTTTTTTCTGAAATGGGTGACTTAACCTTATGTGGCCGATAGTTTACAGCACTTTCTGTTCTTTCTACAGACATGCATCTGCACAGTCATGAAAACAAGGACCTGTAGTGACAGGACAAGGAGGAATGGCTTTAAACTGAAAGAGAGTGGGTTTGCGTTGGATATTGGGAAGAAGTTCTTTACTGTCAGGGTGATGAGACACTGGAACAGGTTGCCCAGAGAAATTGTGGTTGGAAGTGTTCAAGGCCAGGCTGGATGGGGCTTTGAGCAACCCAGACTAGTGGTCCTGCCCTCTGGAGGAGGGTTGGAACTAGATGGTATTTAAGGTCCCTTCCAACCCAAACGATTCAATGCTTCTCTGCTTGTTGTAATTCTTGAGTATCTCTTCATAGAATTCACTTAGTGGTAACGTTTCAGCAGGAGCTGAGGTGAACTAGCTGGTACCAGTACCTAGTTAGTAGTGTGGATCAAAAATTATTACAGAAAGTGAAAAAAAACCCCAAACCCCAACCTTTTGAAATGGTATAGTTGTGATTTTCATGTTTTATGTGTATTCCAGCAGCTGTGATGACGTCAGGTGAAGCTGATAAAGGGAGTAACTGTCCCCATTTTCAAGGCAGTGTTACTCAGCTAAGTGATGTGTTAGTGAGTAGCACCAAAAGATGTTGTTTTCTATTCTAGAGAGAGACTTTATATCTGGAGAAAAAGTATTGAAAGCAGATTGACTTTCTTTAAGTAAAGTTAAGTGAGCAAAGGTTGTTGGCACCAGTGACAGCAAAATAGGAAGTTTTTTTTAAGGTATCTTTGGCGTCAAACTGTGTCTCTTGCACAGAGTGGTTTAATTTCTACAGGTAGGGCAATTTTCCTTTTCCACAGGCCCAAAAAAATACAGAGAGGCAAAAAAGCATATGTTGACTAGCATTCTGGGGTTAAATAATCTACATGCTTAAATTTAGCACTTACTAAAGTCTGTCAACCTTGTATTACATAATACATTTCCTAGATTTCAGACATGCTAAAATGTCAGTTTCACTGATGACCTTCATCATATTGTAATGAAATTTAATACTATTAAATAAACCCATACAAATGAGCCTTACCACTGGATTATTTTGTTCCTTCACTGAATACTGCAGATCATTATGTCAGCTGAGTTTTGTATTCTGCATATTAGACATAGCATTAAATAAACTCCACACTGAAACTGTTACACAGTGTCAAAGCTACTGGGTCTTCCTTTGATACGGTGTTTCAGAGATGGTGAAGTTTTGTGTTTTTTTCAGACAGAATGTCCTGTGTACTACTGCTTCACTACTGAATATGAGGGCTTAATGTAAATGTCACTTTTGCTGGTGGATGTCAACTTTAGAAAACTCCATGTCCCTTAGAAAGTTTTTTAGACGTAGTCTGAGGTGATTCTTTCTGACCCTTGTGGGGTTTGATGCAATAAAGTAATTCTTCTGTTTTGAGATAATCATCTACGGTAATCATCTAACCTAACTACAAAGAATCATTAGAAACAAGTGCCCTGTGAATAAGACATGGATGTTCTGACATTTGGTCATGTATCCATGGTCATCAAGCTTCAGGAGTTCTAGAAAAGTTCTTGCTGGAACCAAATTAACATGTTCCTGCTACAGCACATGAGCAGAAATAGGTTCAAGCTGTTTGAGTGAAATCTATTCTTCTGGCTAAACACGGGGGGCTTCACTGTATGGCACCATTCCTCAGTTTTACCCAGATTCTGTAAGGGCTTATTAGTCAAATTAAATACCATCACTGCTGATTCAAAAAGTCAGGGGTTGGGGGAGTTAAGAAGGGGAAACAGACCTTAATCATGTGCTTTTACTCTGCTTTACAAATTCTGGTACAGCCTCGAGGAGTCCTGTTGTTCTAATCATACAGAATGCAATGGGTATGTTTGGAGACCTGCGATAAGGGTCTTTTAACTTTGGTAAAAACAAAATTAATTTAAATAAATACAGTTTTAGACAAAACCTCACTTTTTAGGGGAGTGAATCTGAAGAGAAGAACAATGGATGATGCTAACAGGAGAAAATGGTTATAGGCATTCCTTTATGTCACAGCCTCTCTTTAAATTGCAGATTTGTAGCAGCTTTACACAACCAATTGTAGTGATCCTTGATCTTAAAAAAAAAAAAATTCAAAAATTCCATGCAAAAGTCAGTACCTGCTTAATCACTGATTACCATTCAAATTGTATATAAAATAAAATCATCTATTCTCAAATTTCACAGAATACTGGTAATGAGTTCTTTGGGTCATTTGTAGCTATTTGTGTTATACAACACTGTATTCAGTCTGTAAGTACTTCATATCTGACTTCTGCTCTTGTTAATATTGTCAGCTCTTCCTCAGCCTGTAACTCCCTGTTTTGTTATTCAGCTCTTGTTAGACATATTGTTGACTTAGCCAGCTGATGAAAAACAGCACAAGGAGCTTTTCTGTAGCTGTGTGCCAGAGTGATGTGAACAAGTATTTTGGAGAAGTCTGTTGTGGGGCTTTTTTCTTATTTTGGTAAATCATCAGCTGTAATTAAAAGAATAATAAAGTTAACATTTTCTGAGGAAGGTGCACGTGAGGTATAGTAATGATCATTAATAATCAGCTTTAAAGCTCTACTACAGTAGAAAGAAACTTTTTTTTTTTTTTATAAGTTTGAATTAGTCTATCGAATGTTTCTTTACCTGATGGTTTTCTTCCAAAGGGATCACCCAGGACATCTACTCCATTTGGTACAGCGCATGGCAGAGAGAAAAGAGTGTCTAATGATGTGGAAAACTATTACAGACCTTCAATGCTTGAGGACCCATGGGCTGGCCTAGAGCCAGTTTCTGTTACAGACATAAACCAGCAATACAGCAGTGAGCAAACAACATGTACTGGTAAAAAAGGGAGGTATTTCAGCTAACACTTTTAAAGGCCAAATAACTCCATCTTGTCAGGAAAACTTTGGGACAAAATCTTAACACTTACACAAGATGAACAATAATCAAGACCTTAAATAATGCTTTTATTTGATCATATGTCCACCCTTTTATCCTACTTTTTTTTTTTACTGCATTGGATATTTTTATGTATGGGACGGAAAAGGAGTGGTAGGAAACCTTACATTTCTGGCTATGTGGAAGTGCCTACCAGCTTTGAAGAACAAAGTGTTCTTTAATCACCAGCGACTGATTTGTGACTGTTAAAACAGGTTTCCATATACTTACCTCTTCCATGCCAGATTGTTAGCCTTTTATTGTAAAGTACTCTAGGAAGTGGTATTTTTTTATGTTTCAACATTTTTAGAATGAAGTATCTTGGAAATAAAATAAAGTTTTGTAAACCCTTGTTTTGTAATGTATAAAGAATATTTTAGGACTCTTGTTAAGGTGTACACATTAACACAAATAGTGCTATTGAAATTAGGTGACTTCTGTAAATGTGCTTGTATGCTGTAGATAACCTGTGGTTTTGTGCATAGTGATTTTTGTTAACTGCAGTGTAACATGAAGTTGAAACATGACTTTTAGCCATCTCAGGAAACAAATGTATTGTTTTTGGGAAATTTAATTTGTTGAACCAGCTCTTGAGTCACAAACTTAATTCTGTAATCATTTGCTTTTGTGTTTAAAAAAATATATTTGAATCAATAGTAGACGTTTTTGGATTATAGTAACAAGTCTGTTCAGTGGCAATTTAAGTCTAAGGAGTACATAAAACATCAAGATTAAATAACTGGAAATGTTCTCTGTGGGTCCACCTGTTAGAATAGTATAGAATGAATGACACTTTTGTTATACAGTTGACATTAGTACATGCATAGCGGGGTTTTATTTTAATCCGTAGAATATTATCCAAGTATTTTTTATTTTTACTTATGGCAGGAATCATTGCCAGAAGAACTGTTTTGTGTGTGTGCGTGCTATATTTTTATACTGAAGTGGAAAACAAGGAGTTGGTTTTTTAGAGCTTGTCTTTACGTAGAAGATCCATGCTTAAATGCAGAAGTTACTGTCATAACCTGGAATAAAAAGAAATAGTTCTAGCTGCAGGCATGCTCTTAAATTGCCATGTTAAGCCTGCAGTAGTTGGATAAATTGTTGTTTAATGTGCCATTTTTTGTTTGTTGTTCTTGGCTTTTAAACCAAGATAGAGTGTGAAAACTTTGTTAAATAAAACCACTAGTTTAATTTTCAAAACATATGTGTTAAGCTTTTTACATACTCAAAACATATTTTTGTAGTCCTGAGGCATGGTTAGGTTGAAAAGCCAAGACAATCACATTAAACTGTTCTGAATAACTTGTCTTTTTACTGAGGTAGAATAGTCCAGTATATACTCTTTATCTGTTTCAGCATAAGATCTGTTGGGTTGATACCACCCTCAAGAACAACTTCAAACTGTAAGGTGTGAATTAACATATTTAAATGTGCCGAGTCTCTTGTACTTTTATGACCCCAATCTAAAGTATGTCACCTCTGTCTTCCCCCAGCTGACCCTGTTGTTTTAGTATTATATCAAAAAAGACTGCTCAGAGAACTGAGAACGTAATGCCTTCTGGATATCAAGAATGGTTAAATCTTCATCCCAGAATCAAAAAAACTGTGCCTTAAATGGCAGCTATCAGTATCAGTAATAGGTACCAGCAAAACTGAGATGACAGGTTGCAGAGAAGAGTCTTTAGAATTTATACATCAGTTAATTGATGTCAGTTGTGAAAAGTGAAGTATAAAGTTTTCTTTCTTTTTTTATTTTTCTAAAACCTTGTCAGGTGCTGTAAAGCTCACAAAAGTTGTCTGCTTAACCAAGTCACCTTTTTTTGTTGCTATTCCCCACGTGATTGAATGCAATTTATTTTTTGCAATGCTTGCTGATCCTGGAGAAACAAATACGATTTTATTTAAGACACTAAACTTCTGATGCGTTCACAGTTAGATACGAGAGCAGTCTGGGTTTGGAAAGGAGAAAGGAAAGGTAAAGGATTCCTGACAGAAGAGAGTCTGTTAGAGGTGGGACTTCTTACACAGTAGCCAGTATCAGCTGCCCTTGCACATTGCAAAGGTGCATTCTGCCACTTTGGCTTTGCAGTTGGCCCAGAGTTTAAAGCCAGCCTCCTCTGGTAAGAGTTCTCAACTCCTGGAAGCAGGTGTCAGACATCAGTGAAGATAAACGTTCCAGAAAGAGACTCAAGGAAATATTCTTGAAGCACTGTTTAATCAGTGCAGACCTTCGACAATGCCATCGGTTAAGCTGCTGCTCCAGTGCACTTCAGGATATGACCCAACAATTTTATCACACTGCTAAAGACTCCAGTCATTTGGTCAAGAATCCACACCAAAAAACTTAAAAAATTACTCACCTTTCTGGCTTCTAGGAGAAATTCTGCAATTACAGTAAAATTTTAAAATGTCATTGTTGAATAGCTGTAAAATGCATGAACACATGTTCAGAACTATAAATACAATGTACTTAAAGCCAGTTTAAGCTTTGCCTTTTTTGCTGTGATACCCGGGAAGCTTAAGCACTTACTTCCTCACCAGGTTTTTTTCCTTTTTACCATATGGCAAACATTCTTTTCCCCCACATGTTTCTAATGGAGAGAGGATGTATCACTTCCTCATTTGTTAATGAAGCTACTTCAAAGTTAACAGTATGACTCTGGAAATAGCATTTGATGATAAAAAGTAAAGCACAAATATGTCCTTTCTTCATGAGCCCATGAAACAAAATAGTGCCTGTCTTGTTAATGAAGGGATTCTTCTTCAATGAACTTACTAAGAATATGCTCTTTCTTCAACAGACTTCCTAGATTTTAAGGTAAGTGATTTAGCTCCTTTTTCAGAAGTTTGGATGGATATACTTTTCCATTCTGTTTTGCTTGCATTGTGTTTATCCATCAAGTCCGTTTGACTTTCTATTCAGTTGTTGTAAAGGAGTTGTATGACTGTTGATTCATTTGTTGCTGTTTGATCCTGTATTTAACATTGAACTGCATCAGTGCTACACTGTGCTGATATCACAGTAACATAACTTAAATCCTATCAGTACATGTGTAAGGCAGCAACAGACTGGGCTGGTAGTTACCCCGAGTTGTGTACTAGAATAGTTCAAAGTTGAGGTTTGAGGTTTCATTGCAGCTGTATAATATGAAATATTCATTCTTCTCTGGCACTTAGTACACACTATTTTATATTGAAACTGTTAAATAATTTAGAATATTGAAATTACAGTTAAAATGGGATTTTAAAAGTTCATATCATATTTAAAAGTTCTTTAGAATTAGCAGTAATGCATTGAGATGTAGCATTTTCCTAATGTCAGGGAAAATGCTTCTGGTGAGCAGAATGGATAACTACTTTTGCAGTCATGTTGTTTTTCTTTTCCTGTTGAGGGTATCTTCATGTGCTCTTCACTTTATATAAATTATGTAATTAGACATCTGAGGGGGGAGCATTTGAAACATGCACTATATGGAAATTCTACAAGCAGCTGTTCAGCTTCCTTCTAAAGAAAAGTTTTTTATAGTCAGTTTGGGTTTCAAGTTGTGCTTCTGAGTAATCTCACTGAAGTCAGAGGATTTACTCCTGCAACTGAGATGTGTAAGTATCTAATGTTACAGTTTGAAAATTGTATCATCCCTTTATCTGTCAGTGCTTTTTACCAACACTGCAGTTAACTGCTCTGTCCAGTGATTGCTCTGAATTCAAGTTCATATATGAGCCAGGACTGTCTTGCAAATTAATTAAACTTGTTCTTGCAAAATTTTCCAAAACTCTCAAGAGTAAAGACTGTTCTCCTTTCCCCAAATCTTGGTGCTTGCCTTCCTCCCAGCTCCTTGGAACTGGGAGGAAAAAAAGGGAGGACTGCCTACACTGATTGGTGAAGAACCACGTAATGATTTTTGTGTCTCAGGCTTTCAGAAACTTGTATACCAACAGGTAACTAGATAAACTCTTTTATCATTTGAGGTGTCACAAAAAGCTTTTTATAGCACAAGAAATGAAAGAAATCACTGTGTTGCTCTCAACAGTAACATAGTTCCAGCATTCAGTCATTAATTCACAATCAAATTTTTTTGCCTAAAGTAACTGTATATAACTAAGCACAAAGTGAGCCATATTCGTTTTCTGCCATTTTCACTGAAATGTGTGCTTCGCTGACTTCGAATTTAACAGCACTTTCTCAACCTGGATTTCTGAATTTACTTTTACAAAATCACTAGCTCTGGAGTAACTAGGCCTTCCCTTTAAGGCATTTTAGATCTGGCAAAAAGAGCTTTGTCTCATCCCCACTGCTTCCTTGATGACACTAGGAAACCTTTAACTAGGGCTAGAGACAGGTGTGCAGATGCTTGGTGCGAGACCAGGCCATCGAGGTACTCTTCCTCTTCTAGAGGTTACCTCTAACCCTTACCATTGCAGTGCAGTGAGGCCCAGGTGTGTTGAGCCAAATAACAATCTTTCATTTTGCTTCACCAGCTCTGGTGTGGGTTTCAAACCATAACCATACTGGGAGTTTCCTTAGTGCATGTCCTGAATTTTAAGTTTCATCAGTGTCTTCTGCAGTAAAATCACAGGTGAATTCCACTGGCCTTTGTTCACTGATCCGTGGTGTTACACGTTGCTGTTCTGAACTATTAATGTAAACATTTGTAGACAAGAACATAACTTCTGTGGCTAAAAGGGGTCATACCAGTACAGTTCCAGAGTAAATTTTTAGTACTGCTGACAGCATTGCTATTAAAATGTCCGCCTTTAACAGGATAAA
The DNA here is from genome assembly GCA_035584735.1 of Pseudotriccus pelzelni. NCBI lineage: Eukaryota > Metazoa > Chordata > Aves > Passeriformes > Tyrannidae > Pseudotriccus > Pseudotriccus pelzelni. The sequence goes on along the minus strand of JAWMRA010000078.1, from coordinate 50,245,923 downwards.
AATTAAGCAGTTGAGATGCTGAGCTACAAACTGTGGTCTGTGTAAGGCCAGATGGACTACATGACTAGGGACATACCTCCATTAGCCCATTTCCAGATTGGAGATAGAATGGGGTTTTAACAAGGAGCTGAAAAAACATACCGTCCCACTCCCTAAAAAGACAGGTAAAGGTATTTCTCAAAAGTAACCTTACACATGAAACAGGAATTCTTACGCAGCCTCAAATTTTTCCACAGTCTCACAGAATGTGAGTTCTGCCTTGTTCTTTTTCTTCTGGAGAAGCACTGGCTTGTTACCATAACTTCAAGGGTTCCTGTGACATGAACTTCAGTAAAAAACCATCAACTCACCCTTTGACCTGCTCTCTGACAAAGAAATCTCTAGGCTATACTGTTCAGTGGATGTCAGTATTATTTTTTTTGACAGTAAAAAAGTTACACCTTCAAATTCTACCAGGGACCTAATTTTCACATATTGAAATTAATTCTTCAAATTGCTTTATTCTGAATATTCATTTTTTCTAGGTAACAGTGACAGGATTGTGGAGAATTTTCTAAGCCTGTGGTGAGCCACTGAGTTACTGAGGTAAAGAATAATAGAATTAAATTTGGTTTTTTCATTTATTCATTATGACAGCATCTTAGGAGGCAAAGAATTTGACATCACATCAAGCTGAAATTTTAACACAATTAGTTTAAAATGGGCTGCACTGAAAATCTGCATGTACTTCCCTGCTTCTGTGGGCAGCAGTAATCATGCAGCTTGATGCTGTATTAAACTACACTTAAACCTTCTGGTATCCATATGTATTTAGCCACAATCTACTTGCTGTGTAGCCAAGATAGTTAAAAGCTGTTATTGTACAGCCAAGTGGGTTTAAATCTTTGTTGTATGCATGAGGAAATTCCTAAGAGTTCAAACTGCTGAACGTGATGTTGATGCGAGTGTTAGTATAAAGACCAGTAAATGGAAGAACAAAACCCGTTTGATGCAGATCATTCCCTTTTCAAGCATCACACAAGCTAATGGTAGAAAAAGGGAGAAGGAATCAAGCTAATTGACAACTTCCTGTGGATGACTACACAGCATAAACTACAAATAACAGAGCTAACATAAGCTTTAAAAAACACTGATTGCCAGTTGGGAAGTAGTATCAACAGTAATTGGATTGTAAGTAGCAGAGTGTTTTTAAAATCAAACCACTATCTCCTGTGGCTTAGTGAAGATTTTTAGGTTAATGTAAAATAAGTCTTTGAGCTGTATTCCCTTAACAGAATTAATGTGTTACTATTCCTACAGTTGAGTTTGCAGAAAACAGTATCTTCACCACTTGTCTGTGAAGTCTAGCATCTTTGCCTAAGTCTCACTTCATTATTTTTTTGTATGCTAGGAGCAAACTGGATTTGAAAATCTCAGGGATTATTACAAAGATGAAAGGGAGAATTAACATCTGCAAATAGTCCAAAGTGTACAATTTGAGTTGATAACAGTAAGAAGGCACCAAGGGTCTATCTGTTGATTACTTGCCATTGCACTTTCCTAAAGCTCTCTCTTATCTGCCTACTGGCTCCTTTGGCAATTAAATTACACTAAGAAAAATTACTTAGTTGTTCATTTTTAGATGTTAGAAAGCTGGATGTGCACTACAGGCAACAGGTTGAGAAACTGCAATAACTGTTTTCAAACAAATGAACTGCCGAATTGTGTTCCTCTTGGAACTGAAGGCAGCTTACACTACCAGCAGTGTTCCTGTACTTAAAGTAGCTTCTAAAATAAAATTCCAAGTATGTAGAAAGCTTGTGCAAAGAACCTTTAAATGCCTGTTTTCAAGGTATCTGTTGCATCTGGTTGCATTTTTCTGACACTGTTTAATTTCCTCTCAGAATAATTGCTGCATATTTTATACATTGACTCTCCTGTAGCCCATCATCCTCACTGCTGTGAGCGAGGTGAGGAAGAAATAGGTGGTGTCTGCACTTTGTGGTAGAAGAGAACCCAGTATTTTCTGTTCTCCCTATTTCATTCCCTAAAGCTAATAAAATATTCAGACCAAGTTTGTAATGCGTTGCCTTCCTGACAGGAGGGATGCCAGCAGAAAGGCAGCCATGCTTTCCAACACGTGCTAATGATAAGTGGTAGCTGTTTAATTCAGAGAGCATCTGAAAAAACACACATTTCCTCAAGCACCTTTCAGTTCTGCTGTAGAGAATACAAACAGACTCAGAAACATTACTTTTAACAAAAGAAATCCACTTCTTATGGCATAAGTGTTCACGGACTTCAAATAAATGAGGATTTCCATGATTTCTTTGATAATCCACACATTTGTGCTTGACGGCTCTCCAGGAGAGCTGCATTTCAAGTCTTCTGTGGCCAAAATAGGTATGCCAAATTATATATAATTTTTCTAATGGAAGGTAGTTTTATTTAAAAAAAAAAAAAAGAAAATTGTGTTCACAAGGGAAATTCTGACACTGGAGAATTAAAGGGAGATCTCTGCTGAAGTTAACAGGGGTTTTGCTTTTCATCCTTTGTCTGATCTAAAATCTGCAATGACAGCAGGAACAGTTTCAACCCAAGATAAAAGTTTTAAGTTTTCATTCACAACACTGTAGCTGTGGAGTTCACAGTCTCCTAAGAAGTAGAGAGGGATACTTACACTATTGAATTTCACTGCATATGGAAATGATTTGTTCTGTAATCCCTTTCAGTGGAAGATTCTTAACCAATTATCATGGAGTAAACCGGTGTTTAGCTTTACTAGCCATTACTTTAATAAGACTTTTTCTCAATGACCATATCTTCAGAATTGATTTGATGCCTAATCTGGTGCAGCACCTGCGCCCTCATTTCCTGGAGGCAAATGTGGTTCAGGTTTTCAGATTAATGAATCAGAAAACCAGTTGTGACAGTATTGTAAAATGTATTTTATTAAACTTTAGAAACAGAAAAATAATCCACAAATTCACTTCCAGAGGCGAGGTTTCAATTCCTGAAGGTGTTTTTTTTGGTTGGGGACTTTTTCCAGACAGGAGCTTTAAGTGGCATAATCACTTTCTAAAGCATAGAACTGTCACCATAATTATTATAAGTCTTTTCATGCATCTTATTTTTTAAAAGCTACAGAAAATTGAGCCTAAAAACATGAATAATTGCTAGTAGTGGTCAAGCTGTGGAAATGCTGAATTTAATATTCCAACAACATGTAATACGTCACGAGGTAGATGATGCTTTGCAAAACACAGGATGTGTAACATAAGTGTTACAAACCTGATTTCTTGCTTTTTCTGACTGGCTACAGAGCATTTAGTGACAACTTGAGTGGCTTTTGCCTTCCCACTTACGAACTGTTCTAGAACTACTCTGAAGAACAGTAGGAGCTGCCAGCCATCCCAGTACAATTTGGGGCACCCGCTTTACAAATACTCTACCAATAAGAAATCTGATTCCCATTTGTTTGGTCTGTTGATGTGCTTATGAATTTAATAGTGCTGCTGTTGATGTGTTCTCTCTCCTGTCCCATGAAATCCTCCAGCAGTTACACGACCTCTGAAAGCATTACACAACCACATGGTGCCCTGTTGGAAGGGGTCAAACCAATGTCCTATTGAAGTCTTTGCACAGCAAAGCATGTGCTTGTACATTTTTCATGTTTAGTCTTGTCAAACTGTTGTCTCTGAATTGTGTAGAAACTTGGTCAGTTACCACCATTTCCTACAGCAGAACCTGTTTTAAATACTGATCACACTTAAAACACAACTAGAAATAGATTCCCAGAAATTGCCACTGAAGCATCAGCATTTGATATTCTTTCTATTCTGCAAGTGAAATCCTGACTTTTAACTGCAGCGTCTTTTGTTGTAAGAGGAAGGTTTCAGACATTTTAATGTTTAATTAGTGAATAAAACTGATCCCTCTCATTGCATTTATCTTCCCAATTCTATAGAGGCAGTTGATCTCACCCAAATTTAAACTACCAGCTTCCATATGTTGTTATGGACCACAGTGACCATATTTCGTTCTGTTGGATGCCGTTTACTCCCCTTCTGCTCTTGCCACCACAAATGTGTAATACTAATGAAATATTTAGACAGAAGTATATTTTAACCAAGACAGGAGGATGCCTTATATTGGGACTGTATCTCAAACAATTAGATACATTTAGAACTTGATGGAAATACTTACTCAGTGCTTTGATTTACTGCTCCCCATAATGAAGGGCATCGTGTAATAGTTCTTACAATACAAAAGCTCCATAATGCTGAAACCTTAATACAGGACTTAAGGAATGAAAAAGAAGAGGCTGCAAGGTAGCAACAAATGACAGGTGCTTAAAAAAAGCATGCAGAACGTTTCCCTGGATGTCAGGAAGCAATTTGCATTCCAACAGGTGAGACTAATAACAAATACCCAAACCCAAACCAAACTGGAGCTTCCCAAGAGATCAGTTGAAAGAGAAGGCCGTGTACAATTTACCTGATGCCAGAAGCTGAAATAAGGTTGAATTTCTGATAGAACAGGTCTGTGAAATTCTGTGGAATTTGTTGGGTGTTTTGTCATTTTTCCCAGAAGGTAACATTGTAACTGCAAGTACAGCCTGCAAATAAAAATTACTGCTACTACTACCTGCGTGTCTTCTTTCGCTGTTTTGTGTAGCTGTATGTGCTTGCTTGGAAGTCTCAGGGCAGGATCTGCAATCCATAACAAGAAACAATCTGTGGGGAAAAACGTACAAAGCTTCTAAAGTCTGCCAGGTTCAGAGTAATGTTTTCCCGATGTGGAATTGCCAGACCATCTGCAGATAAGGTTTTTATTATTATTTACAACTCCTCATATACAGCATTAATAGATTTCATTTCCCATGTTTTCTGTAGTTCTTAGTCCACTGCCCACCCCCTCCTTACCATGAAATGATTTTCACAAAAACAGAGATTAAAAAAATGGTTGCAATTGACCTTTGTTCCGCAAAAAAGCAGGAAAGTACCTGCACTGCCACTCCCGGAGGGTCCACTGCCTTCCTTGTCTGGAGGGCAGGGATTCCAGCCTGGGGATCACATGACCTTTCAACAGTATTTGTGGGGCAGGGAAGGTTACAGGACCTGCACATGGATAACTTTGGCTGCTGGTTTTGTCTACTGTGCACAGCATCGTTTGTTTTCCAGTATGGGGATGTGTTTTCATTGTAACTCTAGCACAGGCAGGCAGGGGATGCTCCTCTTCTGTAACGTCCATGCATATTTTGCCAGTGGGGATTGCAGTGGTGGTTTCTAACACCTGAGGGGTAATAGCAGTAAAAAAAAAAAAAAAAAAGAGAAAAATACAAATAAAAAACCACTACGAGACCAGGTCCTGCTATGAAACCATGTCCATCGATTCTTTCTGCAATTGGTCAGGATGAAGAGTGAAAGTAAAAATACCCTTGCTGGACACTTACCTAGTGATCTCTTCCTTGCTCTGGGATAATCACAACCTGAAGGCTTCTGTCCAGTTCTCTGTACAGCCCATTCCTTGTTCAGGGTGACCCAGAGACAGAGCAATGAGAGAAACCAGCACTGGCAGCTCTTGGCACTTCCAGCAGCAGGACATCAGTACTTCCCTACCACTGCCACCTGGGCAAAAGTTAAGATCCTCAGAAAACATTTGAAGGGCAGGAGAAAGTGTGCTTTTCCCCCATGACAGTACCTGCTGACATGCTGTATGCATTTGTAAAACAGGTCTGAAAAGAACTTGCATGAAAGGAAAAAGGCACCTGTATTAGACATTGCTGCACATTAAACACTTGGTTCTAACTATGTCCTGTAGCAGCTAACACCGTACCCTAGCACACAGGAGGCAGTACAGCACAGACACGCATCTGCACAAGTCAAATACTAACTACAGAAATGAGTTAATCCCCCCCCCATGTTACCCTAAGGGCAGCACACAGCTGTCAGATCTGCTCCCAGCTGGTTTATGTAATGCTTATCCTCAAGTATTCCCTTTTCTAACCGGCTGTATCTCTCCTACCCTGTATTTTCTAATATTGAAAAAAATCTCCACAAAGTCTCTTTGCAAGAAATCCCATTAAAGGTACATTCACCACATTATGAGAATTAGCCATACCAATAGCATGTCAAAAGTGCCCGCAGAGGAACTGCTGTAGTGGAATTGAAGCCATGCTGTGTAAAGCAATCTGAGCATTGCCTATTAGCAAGGGCTGCTACACATGAAGAAAAAGAAAACACTGCCATAGACTCAGACTCAAGGTTCCTCTGACTCTTGAGTTCTCTCTGGGGGCAATAAAAAAAAAAAAAGAAGCAGCCATAACAAGCACACGATTCAAAAACCAAAACCCCCAAGCTCCATCAAAGCGAACACAGTTGACTGGGAAAAGAAACAGTTCCCCTTATTTGTAAAGTAAGTTCTCTCCCCCTTTCTTTCTGTCGCTGTAAAGTGGTCTGACTCACTTTCTCCCACACTGGGGGAGAGTTTGGTAGCTGTAATCCCGTTCATCCAGATGGCCTGTCAAGGTTTATAGGCATTCCTTAAAAATAGAAGCAACCTAATCCTGGCTCAGGCAATTTAAAAGAAAATTTTTGCAAAACTGCATTGTAATTTCAGAGCTCACAGGCAATAATTCATGGCTGTGATATGAGATGGTTGGTTTCCTCTCTTGCCACCAATTTCACAGACACATTCCTTGCCCTGTCTTGATACAGGCTGTTGTTCTGCAGTTTGCAATCTCTCAGCTTTCACTTGATGCTGGTTTTTTTGCAGCTGACGATATTGATTCATGTGCAGATCCCACTGGAATGATTACTGGTACCGTATTGCACACCCACGTGGCAGTAACAGCTGAATGAATGGGGTGCCGCACCATTCTCAAACCCTTCCGGTTTCCTGCTGCAACACAAACCAGAGCCGACTTTGTTACGTTACTGGTTGCAATAGCAGCTTACGTGAGAAAAACTGAGCAACTAGAATTGGTTACACAAAACTGCCAGATCTGCTGCGTGCAAGTCACCACTCTATGCAATACAGCCTGACCTTGTCATCAGAATTAAAGTCCAGGCTTTAATTGTGGCTGTCACCAAAGTATTGTCTCCAAAGTGAGATATTTTGGGCTACAGCTACACATTTTGGCAGCCTAATGTCGAATGCCACCTATGTAACTGCTGCTGATTCCGGCAACTTCCAGCTGCACTCTCGGTGCCCATGTTCTGACTTTTATCAATGACAAGTGATGAAGCAGCACTCTGTCCAACCTGGAGAACTGAAGATAAGCAGCAAGTGCTGTATTTCTGGATGGAAGTATAGCATTTACCGGAAGATGCAAATAGTTTCATTAGATTAGGTGGTACAGTAGGGAAAAAGCAAAAGAAGCCTCAGGCATTCAAAGCACAGTTGCTGAAGCCAGGCTCAATTTAGAGTGTCTCACTACCGACTGAAAATACCTGGCTCTTTGGGATTGATTTCCTGTTACTTCTAACACACACACCATCTTCTCTGAATAGACCGTGGTAGGGAATATTAACTGGACCTCTGGTTGGACACTGCCAAGAAAACACATAAAGTTATACATGGCCCACCGTTCTGAGAAGCCCCCAGGTCCTGGAACCGGCTTCTCACCACTGGAGAAGCCCCACGTCCCACACTCGTGTCCCAGCACACCGCCGACCAGTGCTGGGTGGGACGCTCCGCTGCACCTTGGAAACAGTACTGGAGCAGCAAAGATTTTATTTTTTTTTAATAGCTTGCAGAATTTCAACACACTGAAAACTATTTTCAGCTGGATACCAAAAAAAAAAAAAAAAAAACCCCAAAACTTTCTCAGTGTTCTTTTGAAATGCTTTTTGACAACTAGAGAGGGAAAACAAAGACTTCAAGTTTTCATGTATTTTATTTACAGGCCACACAATACATTTTATATACAAATGGCTTAAAATAACAAAGAGTAAGCAAGCTGAAGCATAACGATTTGTTTTAAATTAGGTTACCTTGAAATAACTCCTGCAATAAAGTATTCTTCACCCTGATAAGCACGTTAATTCACTTTAAGTCAATCCAAGGTCATTCCATTTTTAAATACAAATTCAAATCAATTTTCTGGCGATTCCTTAATTTCATGACAGTTCTGCAAATGTAGAACATCCCAAAACTATCAAGAAATAGCTAAAATTTCCTCATGTAAAAAACACAGTAACAGAATAGACTAGAAAAATGTTGTGTGCAAAACACTTGTGTGTTTTATTAACGAAAAGAAGAAATCAGGAAGTACATGGGAGATTTTTGTCTCTTGAAACATGGTCCAAGACCTAATCTGCCTGCAGACAAGAGGTATCCTGTATTACTTCAGTACTTTAGTTTTTACCACACAATTATCTATTAAACTCTTCCAACTGTAAACTTCACCAAAACCGAAACTGCCTCCTGCAACAAGCAAAAGGAGAAGAGCACTCAGAACCGTAAGAACTTACAACACAGCACTTATTGCCTTTGCTTCTAGAAAGCACCTTACGCTACTGTGGGATGGAGAAAATGTAACACAGACCACATTTTATGGAAACATAAGAAAATATAGAGGTTTGCCATATTAAAATTATTTTTTTCCAAGAAATTATATTAATATTTAAGGATACATGTATTTTTACACCTTTTCCCTAACACTGCTCCTTCTGTTCAGGATAACAACTAGCAATCCATAAAAGCTGTTTCCTTTTCCTTTTCCTTTGGCTGAGTTTAAGCATTGTAATAGTCTAAGTGTTTTAAGTCATGGTCATAGCAGTCCAGTTGTGCTCGCTTTCTTCCTCTTGGTACGGCTAAAGACCACTTAATATAAATAATGAAGTACTTCCTACTTGATAGTCCATTATTACAGTATTTCACTATGTTTATTTAGAAATACAAACACACAACACTTACTTGTCGATGTAGTGTCCAGGTCTCTGTAGCACAGAATTGCAGCACAGAAAATGTAACCCCAAAGGACTGGGGGGGAGGGGGGGATAAAAAAAGCCACAGCTCCACAGAAAAATAATGCAGTTTTCAGAATGTCTAGTATTGCATCAAAAATGCCAGGGCCACATGATGTAAAATGCCAAGCTAGTACAGACTCTCTCCGATGAGTGGAGTTTGCTCAAAAGGGTAAAATTCTGTCAAATGCTCCTCATCATGTGTTTTAATTCAAAAGAAATGTGGACAGGTAATACACAGACCAGGTGCAAATGAAAGTGGACCTACAGTCATGAAATCCCACCAGTTCCCCGGCTGCTAACCCGCCTGGACAATGCTGGGGCCAGGGGAGCGCAGCTGCGGGAACAATCCTCCTGCCACACCTGCCCAGGGCTGCTCTGGAGAAGCAGGGCCCAGCTCCTCACCGACACGCAGCCCATGCATAGTCTCCACCGGCCCAGGAGGAAAGGCTGCCAGCAAAAGAGCCAGGGAGATCCCCCGGGTCGCAGAGACCACAATCTCTTCAGAATTATCACATGTGGAAATAACGTTAAGTTTCCCTCCAAATTATCCCAACACTGTTGTCCCGGGCGAATGCAGCGCTCAAAGTCAGAAGCTAAACATCGTTAAACTGGGGAAAAGTCATTGTACAGCACCCACCTGCCACAGCATGCCAGAGTTTTGTTTCTGATTCATCTGACAGTCAGGTGTCTATTGCACCTCCCTCTCTCTCCTCATAGTCAGGATTGCTTGTGCTCCGGCTGTTGGGGGTTTTACTCATGGCCAAAGACTGAAATGCGTTTTGGTGGAACAATGTATCAGAGTACTGCCAGCCCACGAGGAAACTGCACTGTCATTTTACACAGGCAGAGGGGACTGACTTCTCTGCGCTACACGAGGTGAACTACACGGGTTGAACATTTACCTCCGAAACGGAAGCAGTAGGAGACAAAACGTCTTCCTTGTTTGTTTTTTTTTTATTGGAAGTCAGTTAATTTAGTGCTGTGAGATCTGCTTTCCATTTGAACTTACCTGCACTTTAGGCCAGCTACCACCCGCAATTACACTGCAGGTGAGTAACCTCAGACTGCACACTGTCAGTAAAAGTAACTGCTTAAAAGCTTTGAAAGTCTTTTGCTTGATTCTGGGGGGGAAAAAAAAAATAAAAAAAAAAAAAAAAAAAAAGCAGCAATCCGTGTATCTCTGTGGGACTGGGTTTTTTAAAGATTAGTAAACAAAGAGCCTTAACTGACACTGTCCATATCTAAGCAACACTAATGATTTTTGTCTTTATAATTTTACTAGCAGAAAAATGCTACGAGGGTGTCCTTACTCAAGGAAAACTATTCAATTGCACTGTCATTCACATGAAGCTTTTGCTTTTCTTAAGCACAGGCTGTTCAGGTCATAAGTATTTGTTTCTGACCTGGCCACTTTTATTTTCAGATCCCAGGATTTTTTTTACTGTGTCTAGTGAAGGCAGCTGCCAGACTTGTAGGGACACCGTAAGCAGCAGGACTCTCTCCACTCCCCATCTGCCAGATCCTCAAACACTACGTAGTTAGCGAAGTGAGTTTCTCCACGCTCCACAGGGTGGGAGTTAGCCATATAGGAACCAGGATTTTCAATCAAGACAAAACACCAACAGCTTTGGCTTCTATTCTGAAAATCCAAAAAGTCACTGACAAGACTACGTTTGTAATAGTGTAAGTAGAAATTTTACTTTTTAAAAAGTAATATTTAAACACTCAGTTACATAAGGTACCGATTTGTCAACTGGATAATCAGTTGGAAAATTGTTTCCAATATGGGCTTCGAAACATTCTTTTAAGTACAGGCAAAATATAACCATACCTCCTCTCTGCAGGAGAGAGACCACTTGTTGTCAAAGGAAGGAAAAAAACATGCTGGAAGTTGTAATTAGTATGAGGAGTGGCTCTTGGTAAGAGTTTTAACTATAATAATTTTATCAGTTGTTCAGAGAGACTCAATTCCAATATTAAAATGTTCTGTGGAATAGCAGATATAAAATCAATCCATTGGCACAATTACAAGTTTACAGAGAATTAGAACTAATGTCAAACGTTTTGCTGTTGCTTTAAATACTGGTCATTTTTCCTTTGGTTACTTTCTACAATGCAGTACTTATGGTAAAAAGACAAGAATGTCAGCTTTTCACACAAAATAAAGTAATTACTGCTGTTGACATGTAAGAGAAAAAACTATTTTATCACTTGGTAAGGACATATGAAGTATAGTTTATTTGGCAGAGGAACTAAAACACAACAACTCCAAGAGGGAGCTGAGGAAAAACTACACTCTTCATTCTTCTCCTCACTTTCTACGTTTCTCATGAAGTTCAATTTGGAAATTACGACTTCACCAAGGTAAGATCAGGTCTCCAAGTAACTGGCCCAGGTAAAGTAAACAGCACAAGGTTATGATCTATTTGAGTTTCTCATTTGAATTCTCTTGTTAACTATCTAGATTTAGGCATTATGTTCATACCAATCTATAAAGTACTTCCAAATTTTTGCAGACCTTAAGCTTACATGTTAAGGCACTTACCATTCAAGTAAAACAGTTTTTATATAAACAAGCCTGGGAGATGGACATTTTACCAGAACATCCATTTTTTTTTTTTTTTTGAAAGAAAAAAAAAGAACATTGACCAAATATTTATAAAATTTTGCATCAAGAGAAAGGTTGTGTTTTATTATCTGAAATGAGCACAAAGTACACCTTCCACAATAACACTGAAAGCAGTGCAAAGACTGACAGTGACCTTTGACTAAAGGTAGTTCTGTAAAAAGAAAAATACCAAATAAATCAGTGCCCTGCTTTGATTGTTGTAAAATTTCCTTTTTTTTTTTTACATAAAAGTTGGTCCAAACTTACAAAAAAAGCACAAATGTGCATAGTTCAGAAGATCTGAAAGAGTGCCATAAAAAGCTGATGTCCCTAAATTTAGCATCCACTTAAAACTGCCAAAATACAAAATAAAATTCAGAACTAGAGTTTGTGAACATGTACAATCAATTTATCTAGTTTTCAGACAGCATGAGTTGTAAGCATTTTTTAATTTTTCCTACTGTATGCAAGACCCTTTTCCACATAAAAATAAAGCTGTTGAATTAACATTATTCAAGTCTGTTGAACTGCTGCTTTAAACGGCAGCTGGGGGGTGGGGTGGGGGGGGAAGAAAAGTTTTTCCAGATAAAAATGATGTGCCTGAGGAAAAACAGATACTCAGTACGGTAATCCTCTGCCTCGCCCTCTCACTGCAGATGTGCTAATGTGTCCCCTGTACCCTTGAGAATAGCCGGGTCCTTGGGCAGGAGAAGTCCAAGTCTGTCCATGCATGTGGCTGATACCACTGGGGTTTTCCTGCAAATTACTTCCATAGCTATAGTTGTGCATCTTGGAGGGCAAAGAGTGAGTACTCTCTGGCCCTGTGGAGGCATCACTGCTGCTCCCCAAAACCGGGATGGGGCCGTGGCTGTATTCGAACCTATGGTCTTTATCTCCACTAAATAGCATGGGGCCAGTGTTGAGGTAAATGTCTCCATAACCAGTTACTGAGCTGGGAAAGGATTCTGAAAAGGCTGATGGAGGAGGGGCAGCACCAGAGCGAGATGAAGCAGTACTGTAGTTATCCAAAGACTGAATATCCGAGTTGCCAAGGAAACTCCTCCTTTCTAATACTCCCGATGACCCACTTCCTATTCCATCGCTACTGCTGTAACAGGCAGATGAAAAGGACGATGATCCAAAGTTATCCTTGTAGTCTGGGCCTGTTACATAGGAGTCTCTAGCCTGATAATCCACACTCGTTTGTACTGGCTCCTCCGTTGTTGCCTGAGCTTGATGCTGAGCAAGCAGCTGCAGAAGAGCTGCCTTCACTCCTGCGTGAGGATCTGTTCCTGAAGAGTTAGTTATAGGCAAATGCTGATTCTCTGTCCGATAATCAAGGTCTTCGTCAGTGAGAGGCGGAGGCTCCGGTGGCTCGGGGGGACGCTGATCTGGAGGCAGGATCCGAGGGCGCTCCTGTTCGGGTGTTCGGTTTAGAAGCCTCATCTCAGACTGCCTCGCCAAATCCTCTTGACCTAGGAAGATGAAAAAGAAAAGCTTTGGAACAAAAACACACAGTAACAGTACCAGAAAGGAAAGGACCTTCCTGGAAAAGCAGGTTTGTTTCTTCAATTCTCATTAACTTATTAGTTAAATTTATCAGTAGTTATACAGATTATTTTGGAGAACAACATTTGGCAACAGCTCATTTGCCCGAGGAACATGATCCTGGTTTCCTCTTCAAGTAAGATTACCAGTCAAGCAGTTAAAGAAAAAAAGTAAGAGTTCCCTGAAAACACACCACCAAAACAAAACTCAAGCAACACGTAAACACTAGAAAATTCAAAGAGGGATCAGGAAAGAGTCACAAGTAGGATAAAAGTGTCGACGGACAAAAGGCCACCCTATCAAGGAACACCAAAACTCTAGGTTTTAAAGAAAAAAATGAACAAAAAAGCACACCACTCCAAAAAAAACCCAAACAAAATCAAAAACTCTCAGAAAACAGCCCCAAAGCACTTCAGAATATTTCTTTCAACAGCTGCAAACCACAAAGAAATACTTATACCACCATACAATAAAAACTAAAATAGCAATCCAAAAAGATGAATAACAGAGCTCTAAACAGTGAGAAGACTGTGGAAGCCTCGACTATACCCTAAGGGAAACCTTTAGCCGTGTGTGCAACAGTTACAAATAGCCACTTACAGAATTTGACACTGAACAATTGCTCCAGTCAGCATTAAAACCCCAAAATAAAATATCCTCTCACCGAAATATGCTTTACCTAAACACACAGTCAAAACTGGCGAATTCCATTTGTGCATCTGCTAGAGAAGAGTCTTTTCTCCACCACACACATCACTAAGAAAACCCAGCATGATGATCGGCATTTCATCACTAATACCTGTGTACCTCTTAGCAGGGGGATCGTAGTTTGCTCTGTCTGCATGGCACCTGTTACACTAAGACACAAATTCCATGATCCAGAGGTGAAATGTGACAAAATTTAATCTTCTATACTCACACAGATTCACACGGCAAACATGTTAATTCTCTACCCCAAACTATTACACCTCCAGTGCTTAAAGTATTTGCTGGTTAACAATAAAGGCCTTCAGTACCTGCAGACATATATAATGACTTGATCAGATGTGGGTAGCCAGGTGCCGGAGATTCCACGTCGTCCCGGCTGACAGATGCAGGAGTGGAGGGCTCTGGAGGCTGCCTGAGTTGTAATGACACTTCATTTCCTGATCCGTTTTCCTTCTCCTCCAACACAAAATCTTTTTGTTTTGTTTGCTGAGCCTTTATTAACTGAGACAACAGAACAGCAAATGCACTCTGCACAGCTGCCTGGGCAGCATCAGTCTCAACTTTAGGCTGGCCCAGCTGCGCAGGTGGCACAGGAGGCTGGGTGACGATCTGCTGTTTTAGAGGCTCCTGCTCTGCTGGGGGTGGCGGAGGCGGCGGCGGCTGCTGCTGCTGCTGTTCTGACTGTTTTTCACCTGCTGACAAAATTCCAGCAGGAAGATTTATTTTATTTAGTTGCTGCTGAGTCTCTGGGTTTACCTTAATATTCAATACTTGGGCAAACTGTGCCAAACTAACACTTGTTTTAGACTGTAGCAGGTTTAGCAGGATTGCCACTTCATTCTGGTTTAACTGCTGTCCAGTGCTTGTTTTCGCTAAAGACAAAAAAGGTGTTTTTAAGTATTATTTAGAACTTGCATATTTCAGAAACTCAAAAGAAGACTAATCTAGCACGGCTGACACAACAGGCAAAGCATGGGTTTGGACAACATAGAAATGGAATGCTTTTACATACTAACTGTCTTTGGAGGAGGGAGTATGTAGAGGAAATGGAATAGTAAGATCCAATACAAAAAAAACTGACTTCCATGAGGTGCACACATGCACTTGGACAGGTGGAGAAACATCAAGCTGGAGCTCAATTTTCTACAATACAACTAAGCTGGGGCTTAAGGCCACTTGCTTTAGGCAGCTGTAAGATATCCAATCCCCGCAAAATTTCCTATCTTTGACATATCACATCCCTTTAAAAAGTAGCCATCTGCAAAATGCATTTCCAGTCATATTCTGGCCCCTTCTAATTCAGCATCTGGGTTCTAACACCGGCACAAGCGACCAGGATCTAGGTGGCCCAGGAGCTCAAGGTATAAATGCAAAAGCAAGTGCTGTGTTTGAAGGATGAGAAGTCCATCACTCAGTAGCAGGAAATACGTAATGAAAAACAGTTTCTTCATTTAAATGGAGTTTACCACAAATGAGAGATTATGATGATGCAGGGACATGAATAAGGAGGTTGGATAGCAAAACAATTTATTAGCTTCAAACACCTGTTGTGGTGGTTTATTTTGAAAGAAGTGAAGCAGCATGGATTTAAACATGCCCTAGGAGTAGATGGCTTAGAGATGAAAGTAGTTAAAAATTAGAAAAGGAGTGTGTGTGCGAGAGTGTGCTGGCACAGCCCTGAACTTTTTTTAACCCAGATCAGCATGAACATATTATATTCTGTCCTTGTGCTTCTTTACCAATATATTAATTCACAGCAGATTAAAAGCCACACACAAGAAAAAAGGTCACACACACAAAAATATTAAGTATTTGCCTTGCAAGATTTAAGAGCAGCACAGCTGGACAGTGCTGCAAAACCCACTACTTTTGGATGTGCACCACGACACAAGCACTTGGAAGTACTCAGGCAGGATCCAGGCACTTCAGAATTTTTATCTCTTTATATAGATACAAAACTAAAACCACCTGAATTTGGCAATACAGAAAAAATTGTGATTTATAATGCCTTGTACTGCTGCCTCGTTCAGATGTTGTGATTAACAGTCAATTTTGTCACATCTGAGGATGGTGTGGTCAACACTAAAACTTCTCTCAGACTCTCAGTGAAAATCCATCAGAAAAACGCCAAACATGGAAACTAGTCTACCTATTCCGTAGCCTTTGGTTAGTTTCAAGTTCATTCCAACAGCAAAATGTACTTGGGAAATCTGTCAGTTTCTACTAGAAGAGAATTACTGAGCTCCTGTTAAACTGCAAGATGCAAGTTATATAATATGCCTTATCGATAATATCTACAGTGCATTATGACTTCCAGAGGTTTTCTGTTTAATACAGAAGACACCTCTATGCTCCTCTGCAAATTAAAATGTCTTCTATCTAGATATATATTTCTATGTACATATGGGTAAAGAGCAACATAGGTCTGAATAATTATTTTGCATGGTTAGTAGTAATGGCTAATAAACTAGTTTCTCATCAGGCTACCTGTTATAAAAGCACAAAGAAAATAACGACTCTCCTTTGGACTCTTTAAACTTCTAACATAGTTTTCATTTGTGGGGGAAAAAGGGTTACAGAAAGTCATTCTTGCAAATGCTGCCAAAACTTTAACCTAAACATACAGAGTAGCAGAAGCTCACAGTTGGTTTACAGTGAGAAATTGGATGAACAGGAGCAAGAGGCGATAAATTACAATAAAATGCGATCAAAATAACTATTTTCTATATATCTTTGCAAAGATTATTTGGACCTCTGCTCTACTGTTAAATCAGGAGTTGATTCAAGATGGTTAGTATTAAAGAAGTTTCAGGTACTATGAATGCATTAACTGTTTGTTTTTCAGCTGAACTCCTATATCAATGCCATAGGATTTACGGTCAGTTTGCACAGTCAAAAATGGTTTACATTAATCTTATCAGGTATCCATTCGGTGTTGTTACTCTGTATATTTCTACATATTGTAAGAGAACTATCACTAAACTGCTGAGTACCTCAAATGGAGTCCCATATAAGAAACCATTACTTTCCTTATTATATTCATAAAACTCATCTCAAGCAAGATACTCTGGTTAAGTTTCAGAATTAATGGCTGTGCAACCTACAGAGGCAGATACTTCATGGCATATGAGGTTCTGGGGGTGTTTTTTGGTGTTTATTTTTTTTACAGCTTGATTCAGCCCCAACAACCTGGAAAGCTGAAGACTAACATAACCTGCAGATATATTTTGTTCCATTTGAAATGATGACTGTTCCAAACTCTGCCTTCTGATCCATTTATCAATATCAATAATGCTTCTGTAATCTATAGAGATTGTGAGGAACTTTGAACAAGCTATTGGCTTGTGGGATCACAAAAGAATTACAGATGAGCAAGAACTAAAATCCCCTGAAAATACAGAGCAAGGAAGGTAGGTGCTCTGACCAGACTGAAAAATTAGGTTAAATTGAAAAGTTTCCAAAAACAAATCTTTTGGAACAAAGATTTAACTTACAATACTGTTACTCCCTCAAGAATCCAGGAGATGTCAATACTCTGCAAATAACATCTAAAACTTTTAGAGGTGCAATCCAAGTAGAAGGTAATTATAAGAACTGAAAATGTTACTGACCAAGTGCTACACTAGAGTTGCCCTGAGTTTTGAGTTGGGAAGAAGTTTGCATGCCTTGTGGGGTGTTGGTTCTGCTTTCATCCATGCCTAGGGACAGATCCTTCCTAGGGACTTTAGCTGCTGTTGAGTCATCAGTCATGCCCATCTGCTTCTGCCTTCTGCGTTTCTTACTCCACAGCTCATGGCAATCCTGCCACAAAGGAAGGCTGCAAAGAATGATTAAAGACAATCAGTTTTATCCGAGAACTATTTTTATTTTTTCAGCTATACTAGTAAAATAAATATTTAAGTTATACATAATGTAACTTCTGAAATATGAACAAACTGGAATTCAGAAATACATCAGAAACCGCTCAAAAGCCAGCAAAATCTCAGATCTGCTTTTTCTGGCTGAAATCGCTTCACTGATTGCCTATTTCAGAAGCCCAAGTCCTTCTAGCAGAAAAGGGGAACAAGTAACTTAAAATAAGAATGTTATTTTCTTGAATTCATATGTATGAAACCCCTAATTATTTGAGTAATTCAAGACTTCAAAATCGAGGCTGCATACTTCCTATGAAATACAATTTGCATAACAGATAACAAAGTTATCAATATGAAAGTGGTTTTTTCGGGGTCCTTCTGTCCACTTGTAAAAGTACTGCTGCCTCATTAGGTCAGATATTTGTCCACAATAACAGACATGGCTATCTAGTAGTTATAGTGTACAGCACAGCCAGCCAAAAAGGTAGGAAAAAAAAAGAAAAAAGTTGCAGAAATAAGTTGCATGAATAAATAGCACTTAACACTAGCAAATCTGGGATACTAGGAAGAACAAGGGATGTTTCAGTCCTTTAGGACAGACAGATGCAGAGGCAGAAGTCTAAGGAACTCATCAGCCACCAGTTGTGTCCTTCCATTACAGTTTCCTGCAGACAGCTCAATTTTGATTTCCTACAGAACATGAAGACCCACCCATACATAACAGAAATACTAAGACAGGCAGTAAAAACAGTGGTTTATGTTTTCCTATTACATATTAGCAACCGTCTTAGCAGTTCTGTCACCCAGGAACGTAGAAAAATTAGGTGACAGGTGACAAGAGACACTGGAAAGGCAATTATGACAGCTGCTTTATTCTCTCCCACCATATAGCAGGTCAAAGACCGGCCAAGTATTTTCTGGAAAACAACTGGAATCAAGCAAGAGCTCACTGTGAGAAATATCCTACCATCCTTGCCATCAGCACTCTCACTGTCTTTGAATGAATAGCTGCTTCTTCCCAAAACAACTTCAGTCTTTCAAGAGAATAGTCAACACTTTGCTCTGCATGCTGTCAGAAGTGAGTGTAGTTCTTAATTTTTTAAAAGGACACCAATGACTAGTTTGTTTTCAATTACCCTATATCAGCTTTTAGGATGGATGCATTACCACGTCCCCGAAGAATAAAAATTCTTCCCATTCACTTACTTTAAAGTGCACGTAAAGCAACATTCTGTACAAGTGGTTCTGACACTCAGCAAACAGCCCAAGACTGCTGATTTCTGATTTCCACACAGTGATATAGTCATATCCAGGCAAGGAAACCTCTTAAGCCTCATGTTTCAGGAGCATTAGTAGCATTTGCCCAAAAAAGGCTGTGAAGTCTCACTGAAGGTATTCAAGAACCACCTGGACATAACCCTGTGCTCTGGGATGACTCTGCTTGAGCAGCGAGGTTGGACCAGATAACCCACTATGGTGACATCCAACCTCACCCACTCTGTGATTCTGTGTAACAACCATGTGTATGTAACAGGTAAGTCTTGCGAGTTTTAATAAAATCCTAAGATAAATGCAAACAGTTGGTAACTGTTTTTCCAGTTGGTAACTAATTAAAAAAGAAATCAGTACAGGCTGCCTTAAAGGTACACTTTACTCAAACAAAATTGAACGTTCTATGTTCTGACAGCTATCTTGAGGAAAGAATGAGACCTGCAGACTCTGTAACACCTTCTCACTGTTTTCCTCAGGGCCTGTTTCAATATGATTTGTACTGATTAAAATGACAATTAGGTCACTGCAAAAATCCTACTGGACACTGCAATACATTGCCCTCAGAGAAAATTGACAGGAAAAATCCTGCACAAAGTATTTCACTTGAACTCCCCGATACCTTTGTAGAATTCTACACCCAGTGTCATTCTACCATCAAAGAAGGCAACTGAGATTCATGGAGGATCTCAAAAACCTTGAAAAAAGTAGACACTGATAAACAGAGATTAAAGGGGAATGATGTTTTCTAAACATCAGAAACATTCACAGAAGAGCATTTTCTTCAAAGGAAGTAACTCAGTAACTAGTTCTAGGAATGACAAATGAAACAATTCTCAGATGCTCACAAGCACTGCTATCACGGTGTAAGGGTCACTCAGCAGCACAACCACTCTACTGCAGAATCGCCATGCAACAACCGTATATACCCATGTTTTATTTCTGCCACCATCTAATTTAACCGAAACATAATAAACTTAATGAAATCAGTGCACATTCCCATTTCACAGAGGTAAGGACCAATGGAAATGACTTACTCTGGAGGAGGCATTTTAGATGGTTCCACATCTCGCAGAAACTCGCACTGAAGAGCCTGTTCGGCTGTGCAGCGTTTGCTGGGATCCAGAGCAAGCATATAATCAAATAAATCTAATGCAGCTGGTGGGATGCTACAAAAGTGTGACACAGAGAAAAGGATTGAATTTTTACTTTCTATCATACATTTTCGTGCAAAATTTTAATAAACACATCCCTCCCAGGATAACTGATCGTTTACTTCTCAAATAACTTACATGCTAACAAAATCCACTCACAACCTGAGCATGGTAGCAAGAAGCAGAGATAAACTTCACCTTTTTACTACTTGTGCAAGCATACAACATAAGCTTTCTTTGCTTTGTGTCGTTTAATTGTTTAAACGTTGTCCTACATAAAAACAGCCCCACATTTTCAAGCCTAGACTATGTTACTTTCCACTCTGGAATTTAGCACGCAGGGATTTGTACTTCTGATTGGTCCATGGACAATAATTTTATTGCTTTAAAGATATTAGTCTCATTAGTATGAACAGATGAGTGTAGGGGTTTGCTGGCAAGCCCCAAAACCCAAACCCCTACAGATGAGGCTTTTCTCCAGAAACCTGCAGTACCTGAAGGAGGGGAACAAACCTTTTAAAACAACATTATAGCTGCTTTCTGTAACTTTCACTTGTGATATTTGCACAAAACTAGTCCAGTGGTAGTACTTTAGAACATCCAGTTCAGATAACTCCTCTGTGTTGAATGATTTATAACCCAAAAGACTGTAATGTTAACCAGATCACATACTCAGCTTTAGCCAGTTACACTAATAAAAAACAATCAAGTTTTTGGACAGGGGAAACAAGCAGGTGTACCAATCATGGAAAACGTTTCCTTAGTTGAAAACTGACAGGTGGCTGAAATTTTAGGGCCTTCTTTCCTCTCTTGAAGTTCCTATTAAATAAGGGTTAATACAAGCTCTGTGGGTATCATGGGAAGGACAAGAACCTAAAGCTATTTTGCGTTACACCTGATCTATGCTCATTCTCTGGAAAATACTGAAGTTCATAAAGTCTCCAGGAAAACTTAATGCTATTACAGTTGACTAAATTAATTCTTCATCCTTACAAAGCAAACTCTTCTCTCAGTTTTCGTCGATACTGCTTCTTTGGTTTCATTGTGTTGAAATAAGCTAATTTTATAACATCAGGCCACACTGCTGGACAAGGACTCCCGCAAATTCGGCTGTACCAAAAAGAAGGGGAAAAAAAGCACATGAGATCCAAACCCACAAGTGACCACAGCTGTCATTTTATTCTTGCATGTACAGTGAAAACCAAAATAATTTTCAATTTTAATGCTCAGGTTATTTTTAGCTAAAATTTCTCTACTGTCAAATGCTCAACACATTAAATAATGGGGAATTGTCTACAAAGGGTAATCACCCCGCCCAAACTAAACTTACTGTTTCTGCCTCAGCCCAGCCCACACATCCTTCACTATGTTTGAACAGTACTCTGGGTACATGACTTGAACTGGATAACCCACATTTAGGATAACTTTTATGTCCTTAGCTCCCAATGCCACTGGCGATATACCAAATGGCTGAAAAAACACTTTTCACTGAGAATTTACTTAACACTGAACACATAAGGGGAAAAAAAAAAAACCATAGTAAGGGCTCAAGGCAGAAGCAAGATTTGACCACTAGAAAACATCTGTATTTTTTACTTCAGTTATGAGTTTTACGTGTCAAGCCTCATCTATCTCCACAAATGGAGTTGCCCACAGTCTTATTTCCACCGCTACATCCCCACCCATTTTATCCAACGAAGAATGGCTAAGCACAGGTTGCTCAACACCACACTTTTGAGCAGAAGAACTAAGGAGGCATTTCCATACACTCAAGACTTCAAACTCTGATGCAGGCAATCGTAAAAGTACATTTTGCAAACACATTTCCCTAGTTCAGCCTTCTTATTTATTAGATTTAAACTGTTAGTGTAACAGAACTAATGATCTATTGGTCACACCTCAAATGCTATGCAAATCAATCTGACTTTACACTGTTTGGGGTATGTAACTTTCAGGAGGGAAAAGAAAAACAACACATCTATCTCTTCCTATGAGAATTTACTTCAGCTCTACCTTGGAACATTAAAGTAAATGCATAGCAGCAATAAAGAGGAAAAATGCAGATGCTTCCAGCAGATGGGAACTGCAAAGTTTTAGGTTTCTGTACCAGAGGTACAACACAAAGAAAAAAACCCTCAAACGACTCATTGTAACATTCTTCAATGCCATCTAGTGCTCAAACGCAAAATTTCCCCAACTTATGAGTTTAACTTTCTTTACACGGAAAATGATCATGGATATGCTCTGCACCTCCTAAAAACTTAATTTGTCCAGGCTGGCTAATAACACTTAACACAGAAACATGCTACTATTCAATCTGTTTTGAGAAACATCTCAATATAACACTTTATAATATTTTTTATTAAGTTAATTTTTAAAATAATGTTGAACATTTACTATTCAGGTTCTGTAAGTTCTGTAAAACTTTCCCCCTTGTTTCTAGGAAGAGGACCTCTCCCTGTTGATAAGGTCAATTATGATATCAGAATCAAGCAATTTTTGCTTGCTGAATAAAGGGAAAGAAAAAAAGATGCTCTGATTCCACTGAATTAAATACCTATCATTCTATGATTTATTGAGAACAAGGGAAGGAACAGAATTTTTAACTCCATCAAGTGTCTAGTGGTTTGTAAGAGAACAGAAATATTCCCACAAAAATGATAAAGCCAAGGTGCATATGTGGTAGGCTTGAAACAAGAACTCAAGGCCAGCAGCCTGCCAAGTACCCACTCCTCTCAAATCCCACTTGTCCTTATTATTGTTCTCAATTTGATTTGTTGCAAGGAAGTTGCAACACCACCTCAAAAAGTAATGGGCATTTTGATTATTCTCTCTTTACAACTTCATCCTTACTAATCAACTGTACATTGCTAGGAGCACAGAATACTCACAAAACAAGATTTCTCAGTGTCTGCACAAAAGTCACTCGCTTTACACACCCCTCAGAACCTCTAACATCTCACTCAGGGCAATAACTGAGTATTTGTGAACATTCACAGTGCATTATCTCCGATTTTAACATCAACGAAAGAAACCTGTAAGTTTATGAGGCACCTAGGATGGGTCAGTGCTTGCAAGTTACCTTATGAGTTCCAGCTGTGCAAGTTCTTGATTTGCTTGAAATATTGGCTTTTTTGTAAAAAGTTCACCCAGGATGCAGCTGTAAAACAGTGTTGCATAATTCCATCATTATGGCTTTCAATATAGATTGCTAGAAACATTTAAGATTTATTTTCGGCTTGTTTTTGTCCTTGCTATACTTCCGTCCAAACTCTTACCCACAGCTCCAGACATCAATAGCTGGTGTGTATCTTTCTTCTCCGAGCAGAAGTTCAGGAGGCCGATACCATAACGTTATAACTTTGTTGGTATATGGTCGGCTGTTGGGGGGAGGAAGAAGAGAGAACTATCATTTTACTATGATCTCACCTCTGAAAAAGTGATACCCTAAGGACTTTGTGATGCTGTATAATCTTCCACTCTTAATTTAGGCCTGCAAAGCGGCAACTGCACAAAAGCAAATGCAACTGTTTGACCAAGGCCAGGCTGAAGATATAAATAATCATCACACAGCCATCTCGATACTACGTGAATTCTGCATCTCCATTATTATTCAGAGAGCAATACTGGATATTTACATTGCTAGTCCTTTCAGGACCAGGACGACCTGCTTGGATAAAACCAATACTTTCCAGGCAAATATTGATTATTAGCATACTGAATATAAGACCTCTTACAAGCATTTTTAAAAAGAAGAAAAAAAAGTTACTTTTCCTTCTTTAAGTAGGGGCAAAAGAGACACAAAGCATTTTTATTTTTCTGGAACTACATCCTTCAGTAATTTTGATTCCAAAGCCTGGAATGCTTCCAGTACCTTCCTATATTTCACAACATCTTTAATTCTCTACAGCTCTAACCAGAAGTTCTTGTCACAGGGAATAATCCTTTCCACCCTCCTACTAAAGGAAGGATTTCCACTTATCTGAGACACACATTTTTTATGTGCACAGGCTGAGATACAGTATCAACAGTTCAGAATGGAAAGCAGAAAACAGATGTTCAATTTTAGGTTCTGTTTCAGCAAGGGTGTTTTAAAAGTGATCCCAGAATTCTTTCAGTTTTAATAACTCACTCTTACCAACACCAGGTAACTCCAAACAGAAAGCAGAGTAATATTAATTGTGGAGTAGGAACGACCATAGAATAAAGTCAGCTCTTATAACATACTTGGTCGTACAGGTATCATTTCTGCAAAATCATGTGAGTATTTTTTTTCATTAACAAATTCCACAATTCATTTTAAAAATGTAGCATGTTTTTGGAAACAATCCCATCATTTATCATATTTATCTCTGAAGCAAGCATTCCTCTATGAAATGTTTACATGGTATGGACTTTCTCTACAGATACACTGCTCATATATATTAGTATATGGTGCTCTTTATTTGAACAGATGTCTTCTCGTACAATTTGTGGTATCTCCTACTCCAAACATGTTAAATCCACTAGAATAACGTTTAAAGGAGCACAACTACAACAACCAATGGGAATTTATTTAAATTAAATTTTTATTTCCTCCCTGTTATGCTCCTACTAAGTTCTGTACCTTTTTAAACAGTATTAAATTCCAAACAACAGGAAACCAAATGCAAAATCCACGAATTTAAAGCAGCAGCTATTATACACTTGTTGGTATACATTAATTAAGTCTGTTACTGCCGGTCAGAAACTACTTAGGAGGAAAATGAATGACAAAAGAATTGTCAAAAATCTACTAATGAGATTCTAATTATCCTACCAAGTTCAACTGGCAATCCTATTAGCTAGTTTGATTACATTTTAATCTTGGTTTCATTTATGTATCATGGCATAATATTGTTGTTTGATGCACAGTAAAACCTGTTATTTGCACTATAAAGACACTGAACTTTCAATCCTTAATGAACAGCAAGTTTTACAAGCAAAATGTAAATTTAAAAACAGATATTAAAAAGAACAAAACAAAACAAAACAAAAACATGGTAAACCAGAGGGAAAAAACCAAACCGTTAGGTCAGTTTGGTGCATGTTAAAACAAGAAGGTAGGAATACATCAAACCATTTTATTATAAGTACATCCAAAACAAAAAAAAATTAGTTAGGCAGCAGCTGCTTAAGATTATCTTGCCCTGCTCCTATACTCAACAGTTTTCATAACTCTACTTAAGCACATTTTCCTGAACTAACAGCTCAAAATACAGTGAAACTAAGGCTATCTGGTTCATCAACAAGCCAAGAGCTCTGTGAGAAAACAATAAACCCATAAAGCTAACATTACTATTTCCCAAATTAGCAGGCAGAAATCAAAGTAAGCTCGGGTATACAACCACCTCATGTACATACTAGCGTAGTGAACATTCAGCTTGAATTTTGAAAACTCAGTTCCACATGAGAAATACAACATTACAAAGTAAATACTAAAGTTCTTAATCATAAGAAACTGTGCACCTGTTTCCTGGAGTACGAGCATAATGAAGCCAAGAACAACAGAAGCACCAGTCACGAGAAGTTTCAGGATAACTTTTATTTAAACTTATATCTCTGTTTCCAGCAGATTCAACAGCACTGACTGCCTAAGGGATACAATGAACCTCTTCAAATGTAAGGTTAAATCTTACAAAAAAGTAATGCTCATTGAATAGGAACAGTATATTACTTTGTGCCAGCAAAAAAAAAATTTGCTTTTTCTAAATAAAGTCTTCAGTATATCAACATAAAAAAATATACTTCAGGTTTACAGGACCAGAAACCTAGGACTGTAATTCTTAATTTCCAGTCAATATATGGCCACTCTCTTCAGTTATTTATCCAGAACACCTGGAAAAGCAATACACTTGCACAAAGAGACTTTTGTGGTTTTATGCGGTGGAAGACAACGTGCACTTCTTTAAATTTCCTAAGCTATTACAGTACAATAAGTTTTCCTCTAAACAAAACAATCTTCTGGCTCTCATTGAAGAGTTATGCAAAAAGATTAAACTTCTGAATTCTTTTTCACAGTATAATTGTATCTTACCTTTCTTCAGAGTTGTACAGCCGAGCAAGCCCAAAATCCGCGAGCTTTATCTGCCCTCTGGTGGAAAAAGCAAAGAATTATTTAGTGGTTAATCCTGTTGAGATTTCCTCCCCAAAATCAGGTGAAGGTTAAGACTGAGACAGCTGCAACTGATCATCACCAAACCACATCAACAAAGAGGCAGTGCCTTGCAATCTGTGCATCTCTTCAGTAAACAAATACGCTAACTAATAGCAAAGACAAGTAAGCAAAATTAGGTATGCTTATCAAATGGCATTTACATCACTGCATGTTAGTAAAAATTTAGGTGTATTCCAGTCAGTAAATCTGCAGAAAAAAAAAACAGAGGGAGGAAACTGCTATTTTCTCATGCCTTACTGCTTGCAGGAGCATTTGTACAGCAGTCATACTTCCTTCTAGGAAGCCATCGAAGTCCTGTTCTGCTCTTGTGCAGTTTAAATACCGCCTTTAAATCAGTGTGACTGACCAGATAAGGGCTTCTATTTTTGCCAACAGCCAACCTGCTGAATGACACAACCCCTAACCCATTCCTGAGTTTTCCCATGTACGAGGGGAAGAGTAGAAGATACAGAGCTCTTGCCTGGCAGTTCCCACAGCTAAAAGGCACTGCTCAGTGACCACAAACGCCCTGTAAAATCTGCACGATTTAAACGGAAAGCTATCTGCAAGCTTCTCTAATCCATTCTAAATGAATGTTGGACTGTTACATGTGAGTTTGCTTTTCTATACTGATGAGCTTTTATAACTCCCATTACTTCCAAATACACATTATTTTATCAAATTAGGGCAAGACTTGTTGATGCGCATAAGAATGAAAATTTTGTGCTAACAAAATATATGTTATAGTTTCCATCCACTTTTCTCCTCAGATGTATACTCAGATTTGCTGTAACACTTGAAGAACCCCCATTAAAAAGGAACTGTTCCCCTCAAATATACATGCTTATTCCTCAGAGAGGCTATTTGTGAAAGACAAATGTCTTTGCTCAAAAATTTGTTGAAGTTGCTTATCTAAAAGGTACATAATCCATGTGTTAGGCTTCAGGCTGTAACTGGTAATGGAATTTTAGAAACACTGGCTTAAAATTGTTCAGATAACTATCGAACTTTGTTTCTACCAGTGGAAAAATCCAAAGATGCTCAGAAAATATACTCAGGGGAAAAAAAAAAAACCACCAAAACTCTGTATCCTGGACTGGAGGGAGCACAATACAATAACAAGCTCCTCCTCTACCATAATTCACTATTCTCCACTGTCAGGTTACAGCTCAGCTTCTGAGTTCCCAAAGGTGCACAAACCCTGGAGATTAGCAGGCAATAAGATTAAGTGTGTGGGCACAGTGAGTGATGGTGAGGAACATGTACACCTGTTCAAAAGTCTGTAGCATAATCTGGAAAGACTGTGATAGGACCCAGAGTTGAAAATCTAATGTTAATTCACTCTAAGGGAAAAAGGAGGGGAAAACGGAAAATTTAATTTGGAGAAAGTTGGGAGAAAACTAGGGTCATACCAAAAGAGATCCATTTTGCCCAGTATTACACCTCCAACAGCAGCAGTAGAGTTTTAGAGAGAACACATGAACCCACTCCCTTTAGGGCTCATCTTCCTTATACTTACCCACCACCCACAATCATTGTGCTAAAGATGCTAAAACAGGTATCCCTGTCCATTCTTATTACCAGGTGCTAACGATCTTATCCCTTGAACGTGTCTCATCTTTCTGAAATTCCTGACACTACCCAGAAAATCTCCTGTGACAACAAATCCCAGAAGCTGACTGAGTACCTGCTCTTTTTTGCTGTTATAAACCTTGGTCTTTTAGTTGCTCCCTGGATTTAGTACTGGAGGCTTTGATGTACAACAGTTTGTAATAAAGTCATTCATACCTTCACACCAGCCTTTTATTTGCTGCTGCTGCATACCAAAAGCAGTAAGGTTACTAATATGATTTGTAATTACAAAGTGTTAGAGCAGTAAGAAACAAATCCTTCTCCCCACTTAATTGTAGTTACAACTGCAAGCCCAAGGCACATTTGAACATGTCTGATTGAATAATTTTTAAAGCATTATCCTGACTGATGAAGATGAGGACCTCAGAATTATGTCACAAAGAACCAGCCACATTTCCATCTTGAAACGAGATGGCAAAAAGAATACATATCAAACACTTCTGTCTTACAAGTCTGTTTTACTGTATTTGAACTCAGATAATTTTCCCCCAATACTCTCATTTAAAAGACTCAAGTTTTAATCCTGCTGTTTTAACACAGAAAAATTTAACACATTATTGTAGGACCCATTATTGAGCAGAAACATTATCATATTAGTATTTTGCAATTGATTTTGAAGAAACTGGAAAATCTAAAAAATAGGTTTTGCTAATGACTCAAAGCAGTGAACTCTGAAGATTAAAAGAAGGACTTGAAGATGTTAACAGACAATTTTTGTTACAGACTTTTAAGTAATATCCATACCTATTATTTAGAAGAATATTTGAACATTTGATATCTCTGTGCAAAAAGTTCTTCTTGTGGCAATAGGCCAAGCCCTCCATCAGCTGTCTCATAAAAGATTTAATATGATTTTCATTAAAATGAACCAAACCAGATTCTAGCAGTCCCATCAAGTCATGGTCCATATATTCAAATACCAGGTAAAATGCACCTAGAAAAAGAAAGAGAAAGGATACGAGAAACAGAGATAAAAACTGATTTAACAGCAGTCCATAGCATTGTTTTTTTTAAAATCAGAAGTATTTTTCATGCAATTGCTTACATTTTCTTCAGTATTTATAGCTGTACCTCATGTCCAATAATAGCAGTTAATACAGAGCAGTAAAATGTTTTCATAAAAGTGCTTTTCCATGTAAACAATTGTACTAGTCGAATGTTTGTGAAAACAAATATAATGCTACCATATGATGCTTTAATCTAGATGGACATGTACTCTCCCTATAGGTCTCAATCTCCATATTTTTATTGAAGAAAACCTAATTGTGTTAATATTGCCTATATAAAGTTTGGGGAGAAATACAGAAACAAAATATGTACAAGCATTATTAATTCATCTGTCGTGATTCAGAGACTGATTTTTAAAAAAGACTTCTGGGTAATGTGGTCAGAAACAAGCTTGTGCTTCTCAGACTAAAAATACCTATAAGACAGAACAAAATGAGAAAGCGGAACAGCTATTAGTAACAGCAGCTCTGCAAAGACAGAGTTCATATTTCAAATTGCCACATACATACATTAAGCACAAGAGAATCTGGTCTTATCTCACATCAGCATGTGCAATTCCACAAATAAAGCTATTAAAGCCGAGGCTCTTTGATACATGTAAGTACTCTTAAAGAGGAAAAGAGCTGACTGCTTCAGAAGCAGCAACAACCAACCTCCAGCACAACCACTCCCAATACAATCTACATTTTAGTACTTTGTTCTTTCCCTTCTGAACTCTGGCACAGACAGGACAGCGAAGCCCCTGCAGAGCATTGGTGGCAGTGGAGAAACCACATTCAAGAGGGTCTGTCTACCTTGCATTTTGAAAAAATCTCCAGATAGCCTCTGCCCAACAAGAACTCATTACAGGTTCCCGCTCCTAAATAAGAAGTTTCAACTCAGAAACTCATGAAAGTCTTGGAGCAATAACAAGAAGTCAGCTTGACAGAATACACAGCCACATTCTAATGAACTGACTTGTTTTCTTGTATAGTAGCTAAGACAGGGAGAAAGAATGCTAAGTCCATCTGCTATTTAACAAGCAGGAAAAAGACTACTCACGCGGTAAGTGTTAAACTTGTAATAAAGACTGGCAAAGATCAGCTAAACCACAGGACACTGCATAAGACACTCAAGAGTTCATTGTTTTTAATTTAGGTGCTTTTGTCCTGCTGTGTGTTATACAGAGGAAGTAAAATACTCATAATAAAATACCATAAAATACCCCTGTACAGAGGAGCTAAATCAAGCAGGTACAACAAAACTCCATCACTTCAAAAGAAGAGAAGGAAGTACTATGGGCCATGAATAATCAAAAGTCATCTGTGTTACTAACTGCATAACTGAGTTCACCAATGCAGTTCACCAGTGCAGCATGGAAAAGCACAGAGGTTGCTATCTTGGTCTTCTCAAACAAGATGGCAATCTGCTGTTAGCTCCAGTTCAGTGACAACTGCTGAAGTATGAACCATGGCATATTTTAAAATGCCTTGAAACGAACACCTGATATTAATGCTGCAGTGTCAGTATAACCTAGATATGCCCTTCAGAGGGTGTCAGCTCAACAAAACTGAATACCAGTGAATCTTGGTATCTTCCTGCTCTGAAATACAAGGGAAAGTTAATTCTGTCATGGCAGCTGGCTGCATGTGTGTACATGACAAGGAGAAAGACTGACTGCAGATCTGTTTAGTGAGAACAGCTGAACAGAGTCCTCTTGTTTATATGCAAAGTAGGCTCCACCACTTGAGTAATTTCCTGCTCTGTCACTAGCTCCCAGGATTTTTTCACTGCTATTTATAACCAGCAATCACAACTGGTACCCTCATGCAAGAAGGAAAGCTGACAACAATGGAGACAATTCATAAATAAAGCAGAGTAGTACCTGGGAGATGACATCTCATTATTTATATTCTCTGCAACTCTCATTAAGAAACACACACTAGAACGGTAAAAACGCTAAATGTTCTTTCTACATAAGATCAAGAGGAAATTCACAGATCCATTACACTTGTGCATTATTATTTATTTCCTACTGACATGCTAGACAATGTTAGAATTTGTTTTAAAAAGGAAAGCTTAAAGCTGAATCTTTTTCATTCGCTATGAGAAACTATTAAAATTAGTCCACTAGCTTCTGCAATCTAACCATTAAAACCTAATTAATGGTATTCCTCGAGCTATATTTGGAAGTGACTGTAGCTGCAAAAATGTTATCGAGCAAACTGAAATGACACTCCTGTTAGCTCATTCCTAGACAAACATGGTCCCCTTTTCTGACAGAGATCTACAGTTTCTGTCAATAAAATAGTTACATCAGTCCATCTGATAATTTCAAATCTCCATTGCTTTTCCTCTGATTGGGGGATCTGATCCTTTTTAACAGGGAAAGAAGCTATAGTTATTCAGGAAGAAGAAACAGTCCTTGAAGACTTCACAAGTGAACAGTGCACAGGCAGAAGCGCACTTACTACAACTTAGTCTGAGTTAAAGTTCACAAGCATACTTTGGTTCTATCAAAACAAATGCCACATAAACATCCATTGCTCAAAAATGGGAAACATAACAGAAAGAACAATAGTTCGTTCCTTTATTAAGGCAAGACACTTGATAACTTGGACGTTTCACTTTAAAATGACCTTTTGTTTCATGCTAGTTTTGCCCAGTATCCCCATTTCTGGATGCAGTGTCATAAAAACTTGAAGGTCTCTTAACAGTAAGGTGCATACACAGTTCAAGTGAACAGAGCATTATTTATGTGACTTTAAAGTTCATCATCTTACTGCTGTTATGTTAAAGGCCTGCACTTCACAATAAGTAAGTACCTGTGGGGTGGGAGGAAGCCTAGAGTCCATTTCCATACACAAGTGCTAACCCAGGAAGTATTAGGGGGGGGTTGTCTTGGGTGCCCCATTTCCTTTGCTAATACCATGCAGCTCATCTCCTTTCCTTCACCTACTGAGATAATAAGAAACCTTAATGTCACTACATGTTGATGGAGCAGCAGCTGGAACAGCTGAACAGTAGTAATACTGCCTACTTCTAGATCTGGGATAAGAGAGAGCAGCTGAATCTTCTAGGGAGGTACACAATAAATAAATGAGATTTACATGGATGGAAATAATCTTCACCTTACTCCTTTTGTTTGCACTTAGAAAAATTCATCTTTCTGACCATTTTGTCAGTTAAGATTGATGGGGTTCATCAAGTGAGATACCAATTTAGAATAATTAAAGGATTAACACATTGCCTCCTCTTGGTCATATATTTCAAGTCACAGTAGCAATTTCTTAACACGAAATCGGTGGGGTAAAGTGGCGTAAAGCTATGCATACCAAATAGGTAAAGCAATAAAACATGGCACTAATGATCTGTAATTCTTTCCTGAAAGGCCCAAAAAATCTAACAAAACATACTTTGCATTTTTGTGACACAGACAGGCTCTGGTTTTTTTTGGATTGTCATCAAATCACACAGATCCAACAAAACAGGACATTAAGTTATGCACTTGCTCCCAAAGACACAAACACTTCAGATGAGGGGGCAGGGGGAAGGTGCAGCAGGGGAGAATAATCCATAAGCCTGTGCAGATAACAGCTTTTAAGCAAGTATTTTCCAAAATATAATTCACAGGGAAGGTGTTCGGTATTTCTCAAAATACCTGATTAGATACACATCAGAGGAACCAGGAGACCAGAAGTGCCTTACTACATGCAAATTTTAATTCAATTCTAGTACAAACGCTTACAATTGTATCTTGAAGTACAGAATTGCTTTAAAACAAACTCAGGATCCCTGCCTCATTCAGTGCATGGTATGTACAATGCTGAGTTGTTGCACAAGTTTTCAACATTTGTTCCATACTCACTGTTCAGAATGGGGCTTTATCGGATTTTCATTTTGCTAATAAAGCCTCCTCAGCTTCTTCTGCACAACACATTTTTTCCCCTTGATTGATTAAATACAGTTGGATTATAGTTACTCTTCTATTCCCTCAACATTTCTCTTTCAGTACTCATGATACATTATATTGTAAGAGTTTTAAACAGGATTTTATCAAACAGAGCTTGAAAACCAAAGAAGAAACACCATTAATTCTCTGAAGTTTCTTACATTTGAATTCTTTAAAGCCCCTTAAATAGACATTTATCTTGTCTTTCTACTCATGTTTCATTCATCTATTTTATGATTTGCAAAACACCAACTATAGGCATAGCCACTGAATTATCACCTGAAGACTAAAGAAACCATTGATGCTATATTATTTTTCCTTTTTTTTATTTTTACCCAATATTAAGTTTCTATTTAATGATAACTTTATTCTTGTTATTCTCCCCTTGGAAAGTTTAATTGCATGCTCCTCTTGAAACAAATCTAACGCAAGCTCCATGTATGTCCTGAAACAGGCATACAGAAGCCCTGGGATTAAATACTGTCCTTGATTCATCATGTACTAGAGGGAAATAAGAAACCAAACAAAAAAAACCCCAAACTTAAAGCAGAAGAACAGAAATCTTTGATTAATCATCAGGGATTTTTCTCATTTTGCCATAGATCAAGTTGAAAAGCCAAACAATCAGGTATGCATTCATTCCAGACCACAGTCCAGCACAGCACACACAAATGGTAAGCACCACTCAAGCAATCACACTATTCGTGATAACTTAGCTTGTAGCATGAAAACTATTTGAGTAAGACACTTCTATCAGCTATTTCAGGAGCAGCAAAAGGCACACTGTAGATCATTAGAGGTTTCTGAAATTCTGCTCAGTTCGGTTTTACCCAGCTTCCTAGGAAACCCTGATAAAGCTAGCTCAATGTAAGCAGAGAAGAAGCCCTATAGAGAAGCAGTCTCTGATGACTACAGGATTGCTGTCACAGACTCCTTCCAAACCGTAAGCTTTCAGACTAAGTACTCTCTGACAGCTGTGAGAAAGCAACCCGCTAGTCATATGACAATATACTACAGTCTGTATCCTCATGTACTACAGTATTGTCAAGATAAATGCCAACTTCACGCCTAAAAAGTTTGCTAATTTGTACTGCAAATCAATTCAAAATTTAATCTGCAGAAACACACACGCAATCCAAACAGATAGTTCACACTTACACAAAAAAACAGCCCCAGAGAAACCAAAAACAACACGATAACAACAAAGAAACAAGCCACAGTGTTGACCAGATCTGTTATTATTGGTCTCCATCCTTCCTCAGGTTAGCAAAAATGCCTACTCCAGTCGAAAGGATGAAGGGATGTCAGTCAGCACACCTACTGTGTTTTACATTCACAGCAAGAAAAGCTAAGTCAGGCACTTTCCGTTTGTTTAATAAAAAGAGATCATGAGAATCTCATTGCAAGTACTCAACAGTTTAGCTAACAGTTTCCAGCTGATAAAGAGGCAACTGATAACTGAAGCACCATCTCAGGCACCCAAAGAAAACAAAAGACACCAAAGTCATATAAATTACAGACTCACTGAGGAAACAAACCAGAGTGGACAAAAGCATAAAATAAGAAGGGCGGTTTTTTTCCCCAATGATTCACTTTATATCAAGTAAAGTGACTCATCTAACTTAAATCATGAGGTGTATAGGTTTGAACACACCTAGGAAACAGCTTTTTGTTTTCAACTTCTGTTTTCTTCAATTACTGTTGCAAGAGAATTGTGACACTTTCTCAGACAAAACAAAGAAAACCACTGAGACAAGATGAAGAGCTTCTGCGAAGTACAATCCTCCTGCTCCAAACTTTACTCCAAAAGGACGTGAACTGAAGTTCATAAATGTGAATTCCAAATAATTTGAGTGACCATGAAGCAAACAAAAAGGAAAAGTGAAGCAAAGTTTAGGTGCCAGCAGCCTTGGCTGTAAGTTCCAACAATGTCACGCTGCTGCTACTATTATTGAAGACACCCACAATTGCTCCAGTACTAGCTCACTAGAAGAAAATTCAACAAAAACAACCAGTCATGAAATTTAGGAAAATACTGAATCAAAACTACAACTCATCAGTGCTAGCACCCTGAGAGAAGCAAAAAAAAAAAATATCTGTGGGACATACTGTTAGGTCAGCTGTCCACAAAAGACTGAATACAAACTATGAGTTGTGCTGCCATCCCTAAGCTTCTGTGTTCGCCTATGTCCCTCCGAATGACAGGAAGGGGACAAAAGCCCACAAAAGGAATATATAAAGCGGATACTCTGTGTCACCCCACCCAACATACACATTTTATTTGTCAGGATTGTGCCTCAGGATCAAGATGCTACATTACCAATTCGTAATCAGTAATGCTGTGCTCCGACATTATCATCAAGCCTATCTCATGCATGATGAAGACCGCAAAGTTAAGAATTACTGATCTGCATTATACAGACCCATGTACTGCCCACTCAGCTGTGTATGTGCCCGACCTAGAGAAACAACTGTGCTGCCTGATGTGCTGTATTTTCTCCGATGGAAATACACTTAGAACATTTGTAACATGCTGCTCCAGTGTGCTACACTTCCTTTTCTAATGGTTGGTCTAGAAAGAATAAAACCAGTACTATCTACCAAAGCCATTCTTGTCTGTAAATTTATACCCAAGCTGGCCAGGGCAAAAGACAGATATACTTTTCTCCATTTTCTTTGAAAGTAAAATGGTGTTGAAAATACTGAGACATATATTCACTTCTACATGGGAGACAGGCAATCCTCTCTCTTCCAAACGTTTGAAGTATGTCACTTAAAACCACATAACACAGTTCCAAGTATCACGACAAAGCCATGGCTTGCAGTCCAGTGTTGCTATCTGAAAAAGCATTCTTAAATCAAGTACTGTATAAAGTGGGCCCAACACTTACATTATATATATTACTAAATTTGCTGCATTTTTACTGAGATTGAAACAAAAAATCCCACAGTGCCTTAATGGAATACACAGATGAGTGATATGTCAGGATATGACAGACAGCCTTAGACACAATATTAACTTTACTCATACTAACTAGAGAAATGTGTTAGCAAACATGTTCTCATTCCCTGCTCTCACAAATGGGATATCAGCAGTGTTTTCCAGGTTATATTTCAAAACTAAGGTAAACATATAACAGATATTAAGCACAAGCATATTCATCAGATGAGCAAAACATTTTGCTTCTACTGTAAGCTCTGCCTGTCTAAAATATCACTTTTCTAATGGTTCCTTGTTGAGCAGCCTGCTTTTACATTTGCAACACTTTACTGTGAAAATGACCAAACTTCCTCCCACTTGCATGGGTTCCCTGCACAGATTACAATTTGGCCACAACTCAGCTATAAATCCCCATCTCACAATGAACTACTCATTAGAGAAATACAGAATACAGCGTCTGAAAAAAACCCCACAACTTCCATCTTTTCACAGATGAGTCGAAACAGCAGTTTCATTATCCTGCTAATACTTTCAAGAAACTGTCAGGACTTAATCAACTGTCAGAAATAAATTCTACTCTAGCATTTCCAGAGAAGCCCCTGCCCTTGCAAATTTTCAGAAAATGTAACTGTTTTCATAGGCTGTTTAAATAAGAATGAGGAATTAAATTGAAATTAATATCAAAAATACAGACGGACAAAAAACTCCACATTTGAAATTAATGAGACACACAGTTTGAAGGACAGCAAAAAAAAATACAATTCAATTCTAAACATGATACCAAACAGAAAGGGAGAAAATTAATTAATGAGTCATTAAGTATTAAGTCAAGGCTCAGTGTGGTCTCATTAGCCAAGTAGGTTAGACCTAATTAAAACTTAGTACAAGACTCACATACAGAGCCTAAACTGGCTGTTGCAGACTGTCAGCATTTAGTGTGAGTGCTGATCACTGAACCCACACAATTCTAGAAAAATTCTCTTGATAGATGCTTCCTGCTTTGAAACACAACAAAGAAGGCATTTTAGTGCTGTATACCCTTCGAGGTATTATACTCTCTAAAGATGCTAGGGAAAAAATCCAGACTCGTTCCTGCTTAATTTTGACATCCACCTTGTGACTCATCACATCACGGGTGTTTCTGCTGGCTGTGCAGCACATACAGCATCTTCTACCTGCACTGGTGATGGGCTTGCTATGTAGAAACTCAGGGAGAGAGAAGGGAAGAAAGCACAGGTACCACATTACAAACACCCTCCTCAGCCAAACTAGGTAACGAATTGCCCTCAGGACAGTAAAATACCCTGGAAATGTTTATAAGACTTGGACTTGAGAGGCAACAGCTGCCAGTGGCAAAATGACCAAGTGAAAAAAAAAAAGTACCAAGCAACAACACTGAATGATTTTAATTGTTTGCTTGACTCTCTAAGTTAAGGAGGTTGCAGCAACAAAACGGACTTAAAACTTAAGGAGAGTAGAAGTACGTATGCCTTCTATTTGGGGGAAAAACACTACCACTACACAAGGCTCGCATTTCATTCTTTTAATTTATTCTTCTAACCCTCAAGACACATGCCCAATCATGAAAAAAGTAACTCCAGCACAATTCAAATGAAAACAAGGCATAGAATGAAAAACATCTCTTCAGCATTGAGCCTACAGTGCTCTAAATGACATGTGAAAATATTACAAAAAATTAAAAAGCCAGAAAAGCTCACAATTAAGAGCTTCCTATTATTGCTGGCCTCCCTAATCCATGGGTGTCAAGGAGACAAACATCTATCTGTTCCTCTCCAGCAAAACCGGAATCATGTAATACATTTTTTATACCACAAAATATTTGCAGAAAATGTTTCTATGAGCAAAAGGCATAGGCGAGTTAAATAAACTACTTCTATTTGCATTTAAATCAAAATTAAAATCCCTTGTCAAGCATCACAATTTGCAAACATACCTTTTAGTGAAGTTTAACTTCAAATCCAGCATAGCAGAGTATAATACTAAGAACAGGTCCAGAAAGAGCTACCCCTCTGCTAGTGTACATACCTTTGTCCTTCTTGAAGTCCAAAGCATCTTCCTTATCTGTCACTATTTCCTTCATGTTGATAATGCTTTGGTGATTAAGCTGTCGAAGAATCTTAATCTCTCGAATAGCTGTAATTGGAAACCCTTCCTTTTCATTATCCAGACGTACTTTCTTTAGTGCTACCATTTCCCCTATGAGAAAATTTAAATAAAAACCATTAAGATCAATCAAACCATGGGATTTTAGTATTAGATTTGTTTGGTTTTCTGTAAAACTCTTCCTATTTGTTAGCTATTTTTGAATGAACTACACAGTCAACATTCTGATGCTTGCACCAAATATTATGCTGAACAGAAATCAGCATCACACAGTGAAGCAAAACTACCAAAGAGTTTTCAGCTACCCATTGTAAGGCCTATCTTCTTCCTCCTGCTTACCCCACTCACCTGTCCCAATATTCCACACCATGCCTACCAATAAAGAAAGAGTGACTATCAGCAGCAGCTTTAGAGACAGAGGTCTGTGACTGCTCTGGGTTGCTTAATACTACATCTCCACAGGTCAGAATGTATGTATCTAGCCAGAAATACTACACAGTTCAAGATATGAGGCAGATGACTAAATTCATCAGAATACTTTCTACAAGCAGAAGGGTCACTGCCATATTTACAGTGAGGAGAAATCTCCCTTATTATTTTACTGCAGGGTGGGCTGGGTGAAACTGGATTCTGCAAATGGCAGAAGCATGATCTACTCATGATGGGGGATATCTAAAGACTATATTCTATCTCAATCATTTTGTTCTTGGAATTTTATTGACAGCACAGGTATCTTTGTTAGCTCCAAAAAGTCCTTATCCTACAGCAATTTATATGATACTGTCGGAATAGATCACATTTCAGCATGACACAACATCCACTGGCCTTAATGCCACTCTTCACACGGGATTTGAATCCAAAGCTAATGGAAAGTTTGCTGTATCTATATGGACCATTCAAAACAGAGAGCAACAACTTCTACTGGAAGTTAAGAAATTACTCCCACATACAAATAACCTGAAGTTTGCCCGAGAGGCAATATGGTTACGGCAGGATTAAAAAGTGAAATGTGCACATAGAATCTCAGGAGAGTAGGAAGAAGAACTAACAGTGATTTGCAACGGTTCTCAAGGCAAAAATCTGTGACAGTTCAACTTTACTTCTTACATTTGCAAACTGATACAAGCATAGGTAAAGAATGAAGAAGGAATTATAATTACACTGCTTATTCTTCTGGAGATCAGAAAGAAGGAACTGAGGCTGGTGTGCGGTCCTATGTGATTCAGCTACTGCTGAAGTAGAAAATTATCCAGCATTCAAAGCATGTGCAAATAAGCCAGAAGGGCAAGCAGCAACAGAAAGAACTACTAACTGAACATAAACGATCCAGCAAGATACAGCATATATGAAGAATTTGGATGCAATATCTATTTAGAAGCAGTGACAATATTCTTGTGGATCATAGTGGTGACTGATTGCTCATTTCAGTTGAACAAGAAATATAAAAATAACAACACTGTTGTAAAGTCAGTTATACTGCAAGAAAAATACCCAATATGCAGCTCTTCAGGGCTGTATTGCACAGAAGCAGATTCTCTTCCTACTGTCAGCTAGTGACTACTGGAGTACAAAGGACAACAATGACCAAATCTCCTGCATAGCTTCTTTCACTCTCACATCCCTTTACAAACTTCATTACTGTTTGCCAACCTGTCTAAGGTGCCATATAGTTTCCCCAGAATACTTAATCTCTCTTCTGCACTAGTTCAATCCTGTACAGAGCATCAAAACTCAGTAAGAATCAGAATTTAAGACTACTCAGTTTGCCTTCAGCCACAGCTTTACAGATAAGTGATTTTCCAATGCAACAAATGATTTCTTATTTAGACAACTGCTTTGAAACTTAACAAACACATCAACAACTAAAAACTTTCCAAACATTAGAGGGCAGAATACCACAAATTTTACTCATTATAAAATGAAAACTAAAACAAAACCATCCCATTCACTTAAAATGACAGGATTACATTTGCTTTTTTGAACTTACCTGTATCTTTATCCCTGGCTTTGTAAACTTGGCCATAAGTGCCTTCACCAATAATACCAATGATATCAAATTTATCCACACAGCGCTTTCCCCAGTCTATTTCTTTTTCTTTCGTTTCACCATGTCGTGGTCCACATATTCTACAAAGCAACAAACACTTCTAAGAATACAGCCTTATTCTTATTCTAAGAATATCTAGAGGTTGTCTTAACTTTGAAGGATCCTCAATACTAACTATTTGAAACACTACTAGTTAACTGTCTTACTACCATTAAGTGGCAATAAACCATGCAGTTTGAGTCAAGCCTCCCTAATATTAAAAAAGGTCATTAAAAAGCAGAATTCTATTGACAAGAATATATTTTAAAGAAACTATTATCATTTCTACTTGCTTGATAGGGTTAAACAGTCTAATAAACATACTTTGGTCTTCTCTTGCTGTGTAACTGAACTGCTGGTTTCTTTTCTTCAGGACTTTTGGGTACCTCAGCTCCTCCAGGCAACTCAGGTGGAAGTGGCAAGTCTGCGAGCAGATGGCGAAGTTTCTTCTCTGTTTCTTTAACCGACTTCACAGAAATATTCTCTCGCAAACTATTAAAAAAACCCACAGTTTTGCTAATAAGTTGAAAACAGCAGAATATATACATACATAAAGGAAAATGTATTAGAATTTTTTTTTTTTAAATACATTCCAGACTATCAGTGCATGGACATTTGAAATCTCTGTTCTTAGAATTTGCAGGACTTGGATAACAGGCTCACAAACAGCTCTCTGGAAGATGCACAGGTAACTACCACAGTTGTGCAGAACTGTAAAATCAGATCTTTCTGGTGAAAGCCGAGGTCAGATGACACAGGAAGCCTCACCAAGCCAGACTTCTCCCACACAAGCTTCTTTCCAAGCTTATGGCCCAGACTATTAAGAATATTTAGAGCCCAGGTGCTGTCAGACATCACGTGTAGTGGTAAAATCTGTACTCTGATTGACTTCTCATATGAAAGATCATCCTAATCCCGTTCTCTGTGAAGTTGGACTCCACACATAATGAGCTTCATGGTTACAGTAACACTGCAAGGCATTACCAGTCTGTCCGCACCACCTCATTTACAGGTTCAAACCTCATACATCTGCTGAAACACCCCAGATTTAACACGTTTGTAGTGAGGAGCACGCAAATCAAGGGAAAAAATATCAGACGAAAAAAATTTACTAGATGTTTTTATGCCATTACTGATATATGACCAATTTTTAATCAACCATAAATAGACAACAGATACTATACTGTCAATCTCTGTCTTGAGAAAAATCCTCAAACACGTGTACAGCAATGTATTCCTTCAGGAAGTACTAAGCACAATGACCTTAGAGAGATGTTCTTCCCATTCTAATTGGGAAAGTCTGAAAACATCATACTTGCTGCAGGATTTTTTTTTTTAAGCATGTAGTTCCATTTTACCAGAACTTCCTTTAGTTTAGCTAGATTTGTACACTACTGCACATCCAGTAATTTTAAAGCTAGGACCACCTCTAACCTTTATATAATTACATAATTGTTTCTCCCCTAGAGGACTCTCTCATAGTATTCACTCTTTAAATTTCAAACTCTATCCCCAAATCAAGAAAACTGAGTCATGCTTTGAGGGGACATTTCCCAAGACAGCTGCACTTGCCAAATCACACTATTCTAATGTCAGCAACCTTCTCTGTGAAGGTTTTTCTAAGCAACTTCCTATCTGCTTAGTTTCATAGATAAAGCTGTATCCTTCTGTATCCTTCGATATTGCCAACTCTCATCATGGAGAATGCATGTATTTTTTATTTTAATTGCAATTAGCAAT
This sequence comes from Pseudotriccus pelzelni, assembly GCA_035584735.1. Lineage (NCBI taxonomy): Eukaryota > Metazoa > Chordata > Aves > Passeriformes > Tyrannidae > Pseudotriccus > Pseudotriccus pelzelni. The sequence goes on along the minus strand of JAWMRA010000078.1, from coordinate 50,204,191 downwards.
TTTTATATAGTCAAATAAAGCATTCCAGTGTTTTGCATGTGTCTATGCTTCCCTATGAAAACAGAACACTCCAATGTCTTTTACCACTTCTCAAGCTGTCACTGGCCAATTTTAAAGAAGCATCAGAAGGAAGCATATACTGCCTTTACCACAAATGGTTAATACGTGATAAAGAATAAACCACGTTAGCACAGTGCACACAGTTATCAAGGTAATAAAAAACTCTTATTTTTGAAGTTCATATATTTGTATTTCTCTCACAGTTTTGCCCCCAAATTTTCAATATGAGTGAAATTATAACATACAAAAGGTTCTGAAGCAGATTTCAAAAGTGGCATGTGAAAACAAAGGCAGCCAAGAGCAGTCTTTTTTTTCACATCTGTAAATCACACATCACTGACAACCAGGGCAATTTTCCCTTTCAGCTAACTTAGACAGCGGAATAGCATCAAGCTTTCTTTGTTGGCACAGTCTCCCCATAGTAACTATGAGCCCAAGGTAAATATCTTTGTCCTCCTCCACTCTTAAAAACATTGATCTTTTTCCTTTGATGGCTTCAGCTTTATCATGACTTGTAATTACAACTATTCTGATCTGAAGTTTACAACATCCTATAGGCAAAACTAAGCAAAGCATAAAAGACATTTTATTACCTGCCATTATCTTTCTAACGCTGCTGTTTGCAAGTGTTAGGGTTGTCTTGAAAGAATGAGCTCAGTGCTGAAAGAACCACAACTTAATTGTAGCTTAACTCCTCTGTACAGTTTAACTAAACTTAAACAGGCATTACATTAAAAAATAATAATCAGAAACAATTTGCTAGCTTCAATATGAAATCTCATTTCATATTATTGCACTTAATACTGCAATGCCAGTTATATTTAGTTAAACTAGTTAGCCTAGTTTTTAGTTAAAACAGTGAATCTTGCTCACAGTGTCAGGAACCTCATTTACTTAGACAGGATGGCTTTGACACGCATTTAAATGCACATTTGCCACACATGTATTCCATTTCTACAGTGCTGAAGGGCAAGAAACAAGATCGGTTTTAGTAGTAAAAGAGGAATGTATCTGTCTAATACTGTTAGGTTGCATTTATTTCCCAAGGTCTCCTATGCATCTTAATGCTTAATACAGCATTAAATTACTCGCAAACACAAGAGAAACATTTACACTTCTAGCTAAACATTTTTGGTTTACTTGTGAGATGATGATTTCTTGCAAACACGAGAGGCATGTAACACCATGAGTAAAAGCAAAAGCAACTTTTCTTATCACCAAACTGAAAGAAAAATAGTAATTTACAGCCTAACAGCTTAAGTTTCCAATACAAATCACAGCACATACTCTCTTTGGACTATGAACAGACTTAACACAGTCAAAATTCAAATGACACTTGGAAGACGGAAATTAATTTCTTCACTACAGACCCTTTTTTACACTTCAAAAGTTAGCACAAATGATAAGCCATGAACCTCACTTCCATTATACATACTCTATTATAATACTACTGAACTTTGAGATAAATTGCATTAAAATAATGCACAGCTATTAAACAATTGTCTTTCAAAGGAAAAAGAAATCTTTACCTCAAGCTCCAGCTAAAGAAAGAATTTTCACATATTGCTGCTGAATTCAACTTTTCCCCAGAAGTTTATGTTCACACAAAACTTGAAATTTTGAACCCTTGAATGTATCCTTACATTAGTCCCAAAGCTATTACGTACCAGCAATTTTAAATCGCCTCTTCAGTACACTTTTTATTGAAAGGTTCCTCCGACACAAAATCCTTCTCTTCTCAAGACCCAGTTCATTGCAGTCTACAACTCCCTCATGAGGGAAAGAGAAGGGGCAGGCACTGATCTCTTCTCTGTGGTCACCAGTGGCAGGACCAAAGTGAACAGCCTGAAGTTGTGTCAGGGGAGGTTTAGGTTGGATATTTGGAAAGGGTTCTTCACCGAGCACTGCAACAGGCTCTCCAGGCAGTGGTCACAGCACAAAGGCTGACAGAGTTCAAGAAGCATTTGGATAATACTCTCAGGCACATAGTGTGACTCTTGGAGATGGTCCTGTGCAGGGCCAGGAGTTGGACTCAACGATCCTTGTGGGGCCCTTTACTCAGCATATTCTGTGACTCTGTGATTAAATTATTTTTAAGATCACATTCCTAACTAATAATCACCTGTTAAACAACTGAAGAGCAAAACCAAAATACATAATGCACCAACCTGATCTAGCAAATAGGTTTGTATTCATTTTGCAAAGGAAATAACAACAGTATCAACAGCAAAAAAAGAACATACAATAATAACAACAATGAAAGGGAACAGACAAGCCCAAAAGCAAATCTCTGTCATAACTCACCTATCTGTTTCTTTGTCTTCAGGCAGCGTGGGAGGCAAAGGCAAGGGTGGCAGCGTGGAGGTTGGTAATGCAACAATTCGATCCTTTTCCTTGGCTACTACACTCGGTGCACTCTGTTTGCTTTTCTCTCTTACAGTGACCACTGGCTGTTTTACAACAGTTAATTTATTCTCTTTTACTGCCGCAGGCTTCTGTTTAGTAACTTTGTCTGCAACTGAATTATTTTCCCCTTTTGTTTCAGGAAGTGAGACCTTTGCTTTCGCCTTGTCGTTTTTCAGAGTCGCGCTGCTGGTAGGAGAAGGCGTGTGCTCAGTCTTGATCTTCTTCAGATCCTTCACGTTGTTTACTTGAGGTGCACTCACAGCGGTGTCAGTGCTTCCCTTAGTAGGTGTTGACGTATTGGAAGCTTTTGCGCTGGCTTTGGCTGCCTCAGCAGCTCTTGCTTTTTTGTTTTTGTTCAGCTCAGCAGCCAGGCTACTCTTCAGAGTCAATGTACTAGGAGAAATACTTGAATGACGACTTCTGGATCTAGACAATCTGTGTCTGCTACGAGACCTCGAGTGCCTTGATGAATATGGACTTCTGCTTCGAGATTTTGCTGATCTCCTGTTTCAAGAAAGTAACAATTTATCCAGTCAAAATTAAGTCTAGCTGCTTTCCCAGCATATCTGCTTTTTTGACAAACTACATTTTTTAAATCAACTATTATCACCAGGCTGTAGAATAAACCAAAGCCTACGAAATAGGAAAGGCCATGCATTAAAAAAATAAAACATCTACAGTTAATCAATGAAAATTCTACACCTAAACAGGTTGTTAGAAAATATTACAACTCCCTTTTGATGTAGTTTCTCCTGTTACAAAACTGTGAAATACAAGAATACCCACATAAGGACAGAAATGTTCTTTTTTCCTCACTACTTAAGAGATATTTTCCTCCTTTAAGAAAATCTCATCCTATGCAAGTTGTACAAGCACCTTTAGTACATGCAGTATTTAAGAAAAATTAATTTGACTGCATAATCAGAGTTCAGTCAAATGAAATTAATTTTATACCACCGGAAGAGAACTCTAAACACAACACTGAACTAGTAACTGTAGGAACTTCTTAATTTTCACTTTCATAAATGTAATTAAAAGAAGTCAATCAAAAAAAATTGAACACTAAGGGCTACAATATAACCAACTAAAGGAGAGAAAAAATCTTAGCTTTCCTTTTCTGAAATCTAATTGTACACTTTAAAAACAAAAGCCAACAGAAGCCCCTCAAAAAACCACAAGTACCTAATACTTGTTACAGCTACTGATAAGCAAACACAATCCACAAATTAGCCTATGTTATAACAGCATCTGAATGCAGAAACTAATAGAAAGAAAAAAAAATATTTAAACCATCTACAAAATCATATCAAGAAAACAGTCTAGAATGAGAGCAGGTGTGTGTGGGGGGCAATCTTAACAGTTAAGAGAAGTAAACTCTTAAAGTACAAAAATACCATTTAATATGAATGACTTTTTCATTCAAAATTTCAAAATATCCCAATTTGCCTAGTAGTAGTTTTGAATCAGTTCTTCATTTAAATGTAAAGGGAAAAAAATTGAGATGAAAGGCATGGAACAAGTAAAGTAGCCTAATCCACTGCTACTACACAGAAATACTATGAAATAAATGAAATTAAAGGTAGGGGGTTTAATCCATTTTGCCATATCAAGAATGTCAAGGATATTAATCAGATTTACATGTATTTATTTTATTAAAGTTTGATGGAGATCTATTTTGCTAATCGTAGGGCAGAAAAAAGTATAATCAGTATTAAAGAAAACAGCATTCATCAGTTGGACAAATAAAAAAGTATCAAGCAACAGCAAAAATAAGACTTCCTGGAGAGAGAAGAATTTCAGAGGTCAAAAGATAGCACCAGTGTACGGAGGTTGCCAAAACAAAAATAAACAAAAAACCCAGACCAAACCCACAAACAAAAAAAACCCCAATAAACAAACAAAGAGGAAGCCAACTACAGTCCTTATGATCAGGACTATCCACGCCATATACAATTTAATTTTAGTGGCAAATTAATTCAGCTGTAATTATCGAAAAGTTACATCTCAATCCTTCAACTGAACAAATATTTAATCTAGTACAATAATTCTATTCCGTGTGCAATATTTACTAATTTCCAAACTTACACTCTTTTCTAACGCAGGAACTCTTATCAGTCTTCATAAAAAGTCACTGAGATCAATCAAGAAGTGACTGAAAACAATGTGTATGCACTAAGCACAAACTTTAAAATTCTGTAGGTAAAACTGAAATTGATCCAAATGGCTAGAGACTCTTGAAAGAAATAAAAAAAAAATCAAATCGCAGACGAAGACAGCTCTTGGAAACTAGCACAGTTCAATTCTATGCCAGGAAGTAGGTTTTATAGGATTTTCTGGCACAGCAGGGCAACAATGACAGATAGTAATAGTAATAACAAAGTTATAGTAAAAAATTAATTTCTTTACACTTTAATAAAAAATTATTTACAATTCTCTTCTCTGACTTTTCAACAAAAATTTAACGTTTGGTTCCCTTCAGTAAAGTAGTATTAATGTCCACGACTAACACACACCAAATAAGATCATAATGTTGATCAGAAAAGTTCCCTTGAAAACTCACTTTCCCTTGAAAACTTTAGTACTTTGCGCACTAAATACCACAGAAAATTTTCAGAGGCTTGGCCAAAGAGGAGTAAAAGTAAAAAGGTACAAAGTTCCTTCACACTGAGTTAAGATGGGGTAGCAGGAAGAAAAAGGGAAGGCTGATACAATCCATAAAATACATGCATCTCAAATGCTAGGCCGGAGCTCCCTCCCACTGTTGTCTGACTTTTGGAGAGGAATTACAGTCTCAAGAAGTGTTGCAGCTACAGATCTGCACCCGCTGTAGAATCAGTATAATTATATTTCTCCAGCATCAAGCACAAGCTAATAATCCCCTAAAGTGACTTCTATAAATGGTGCATCGTTTGCAAGGATGTCACTGACCTGTCTTGAAAAACATTTGCTTGCACATCTTGTTCATAAATCAGCTATTTAAACTGACACTTGCTCCAATTATCAGTGGAACACAACCTCTATCCCAAGGACTGAATTGCAACCTGTACCAAATTTAAAACATGCCCTAAAGGTTTCAAAATCTATTTCCTTCATAAGTATAATTTTAGGTTTCTTGTTTGTTTCGATCGGTGTCTAATATTAAGAAAGTAATCAATGTAACAAACAGAAGCATGGATGTATTTCCAAACTCACTTGAAAAGAGATGTAGCAGCTTAAAACAACGCAGTTGGTAAGACACTATGCCTGATTCTAAGGCTCTTTCTGTTCAACTTTGGTACAAAATAAAACACGATCATTTAGTTCACTACTAATGATAAAATGAAAAAATCTGCTCAAATTAGTGAAAACTAATTCGATCACCTGATCAGCTATCATAACTTGGTGAGAAAGTGACAGTTTTAGAAATCTAGGCCAAAAAATAACTTAAAATTTTATACTTTGTTCAAAAACAAACAAGTAAGGAAGCTAACAACTGACAGTGGATTCATGTCTGTATTTTACCAATAGTCAAGAGAGTCTGGGACATGAATGTGGATTTACGTAAGCTCAGAAAAAAAAACCCAAAAAACAACATACTAACCATTTGTCATGGGTTTGCCTTTGACACCATTCTGCATCCTGGGTTTCACACCCCAAATGACAATTGCATACTTTTTCATGTATGGACAGCAAATATCGAAGACAGCAAATACACATGCATACAAATATTTAAGTTTCAGTCCCAGCAGTTATTACAGCCCTTAACAGCAGATCAGAATGATAACAGTCTAGTTATCAAGTATGTTGACTGATTATAATCTCTGCACTGGTTGAATTTTCCCAAAAATTTGTCACTGGTTATGTCAGGAAAAAAGAATTGTTATATTACATAGTTCACGTCTGTGCTAATAATAAACTGAAACTTCCTCTGGCATCCCAAAGACCTTAGCAAGAATCACTGGTTGTCCCTAACCTGCTGGGCTATACCCAAGACAGTTACCACAAAAACATTAACTAAACAGACAAATGCTGAACCTTAAGTAAAAAGCACATTTGTCAAAGTGCTAGTTATTCAAGTTACAATGATAAAATCTTCTGTTTGCAGAAGCCTAATGATCTTTTCAAACACTCAGCTGTCACTTTCATCTGCGCAGTACAAAAGTCCCAAGAGAACCTCCCAGGCTAGACAACTTATGTACAAGTTTCCATCTATAAAAATGGCACAAATCCAAAAATATGGACATGTTTACATGCTTACACAGCACTCAGAGCAGAGAAATATTGCCTTATACATAATAAAACCAGCCAGTTCCCTCTGTTCAGAGCTAAGATTCATGTAACATAAAAGATGCAGTCTTAACAGCACAGAAATGGGCTCACACAACAGCCAGTGTCTGCCATTTAACAAGACCACTTACTGGGACCCTGAAAAAGCACCAGTGGAGACACGTGAAATGCACAGGCCCCTCTCAGTCTTCTAGCAGGTTGCTGTTAAATGTGCGTGCATACCCATACAAATAAAATGCATTATCTGACATCCATCACCCACTATTTCATATTTAGTCAGCAGCTTGTTTTTAGCACAGTAAAATGAAACAACAGTGGCTACAACTGCGCTGCAAACAGCGAATAAATCCAACAACACAATTCAAACTTCCCCAAATACAGAGAGACCGGGAAGCGTACTAAACCTAAAGGTCACATCCCACCCTCTTAAACAAAAGCGCCAGTATCTCCCCTAACACACTTGGGGACGGACTACTAAGAAGCCACTGTTTCAGGTAAGTTTCCTTCTATGCTTCTCCCTATTTGCACCCAGAAGTTCTGTCTCATTCGCTTTTGCCACATACAGCCATTACCAGTCTCCTATGAGCATCTTCAATTAATTTCACAAAGTTTTAGATCCCTACAGAGAGAACTGCCAGACCTCTCGACGTTCATAAAACCCTTTCTGAACCATATGCAGATTTCAATGTTTTTATCTATGGAAAGAGAAAAAGAAAAATGAAAACCAACTTGCCTAGAGACCATAAGTATCACTAGGACTAATGAAGTTCTAAGGCTGCTTTTTTTTCTTCCCCAGAGACAACAGCTAGATCAGGTGCAAAGGAAAATGGAAGAAACTACATAATATTATGTGTAGCTATAAAATGAAAACAGAAAAAAAAAAGTTCAAGACATTATCTAAAAAACATGTATGAGAACAGGCAGATTTAAAGAAAGTGATAACGGAAGAAAGCACTAGTAAGGAAGTTACCCTGAAACCAAAACTCAGCACCACTTTCCTCCACTTTTCAAACAACAAAATGAGTGACTTCTTTTATTCCCCTCAAAGACCAAAAAAAAAAACCAAACCAGGTCGTTCTTTCTAACTTTTTTTTTTGCCCAGCACCCTAGTTTTCATAAAATAAACAGGTATTTTCTCTGCTTAATACAATGTACTTAGTCACTTTATAAAAAAAATTTAAGAGACTAAAGTGCTAGTATTATTGTCGAAGTTACAAGATTCAAAACTGTTCCAATGTTTCTCCTTCCTTATAGGCAACAATCTATTTCACTTCAATGGCTAATCAATAACCAAGGAGTCAATTTATTTATGAATTTAACAAAGACAAAGAGTCTACTGGTGTAAAATCACATTCTCAAGCACAGAATAAAAGAATTCAAAATAGCATGTTAGAGTGTTGCATTTTACTGTCTTGATATTTGCAAGCAAACAAAACAGAGCAAACGAAAATTACAGTAACATATATCGGATTTCCAGGAATATAGATTTCACTCAGCTTACAAGGTTCTTCTTGCCTGGCTGCTTTTCTAAGTGCTTCTTTCTGTCCCATTCCAATACTCCTTTGATTTTTATTACCAAAAAAAAGTTACACTTTATTACGAAATCAAAAAGGTCATGTGTTATCTTCTCATGTTTGTGAACTTGAAAACCTCTTTTCTTCTTAACTGCTTTAAGAGCAAGCTAAATCCAACATGCTGGTAGCCAGCTATGCTGGCTGTTCCCTAAACACAAACAATATTTTACTCAGAATACATCAGGGCCCATGACGTTGAATAAGGGAAGTAACTTTGTGTTATACATTGTCAAAAGGTTACTGACAAAGGGATTAATGAGAATATGAAGTGGAAAACAAAAAACTGAACAGTCTACAGGAGGTTAAAATAAGCACTGTAGCCCAGCTCCTTCATTTACCAGCAGTTAACGCTGGACTACTGACTAAGCACTGCCAATTTCCACTGCATGGCAAGGTCATACTGTATTTGAAAAGGGACACCTAAATTTAATCAACTGGCTTCATTGCAAATCTTCCAAGACATTTATAATCATTCACTAATATAAACCAGCTTGACAAAACATTTTAGTCTACGGTATAGTTTTTCCAAGTTGCACTACCGGGCAAACATATAATTCATTTTTTTAAGCCATTACAGTAATAGTACTTCCTCATTCGATACCTTATTAATTAATTTTATTTATTTTTTCCTAGCCCCTAGCTCAAGGTTACATTCTAGGCAGCTCTGCAACCAACCCCCTACTCAGCTGCTTTCTACATGAAAACTATAAAACTTCCCTTATTGATTCAAACCGTAAATCTTTAAAAGGGTCTCCAGTACATACAGCAAAGGAATACAGGAAAACTCTGAGCTTGGCTTTTATAGAGTTATAAAGCAGGTTTAAGAAATAAGTATTTTCAGATGAGAACTCGGCCTACCAAAAAAAAACAAAACCCAAAACAAAAACCAAAAAACCACCAGTAAAAAGTCAAGTCAACTCAAAAGCTGTGTTCTAAACACAAAGTTAAATCTGTCAAATGAAGTCCCTTCCCACAATAATGAAAGCAGCAGCACCAACCAGGAAAAGGAAAGACACATCAGCATGGCTGGGGAAAACAGTAAAGGTCACTGCCAATTCACAAAACAAATATTAATAAATTCAGAATACATAACAGAGTGGCAGTTTCAATATTCATTGGAGAAATTAGCCAGTCCAAACAGTGAAAACATACAGTGTCCCATTTTAAATTCTGCAAAATACAGTTTTGCTAAACAAAATTAGAGCTTTAAGTAAAAATAGAATAAATCTTATTTCCACCAATCAAGGGCGAGAAAAAAGTCAAACTCTCTCTTATTCCTTCAAGTTCAAAAAAAAGTAGTAGAATAACTGGATTAGTAGTAGAATTACTGGACTCAAAGTTATTTTCATATCAGTGTGTGAAACCATATCTTCTCCATGGAGTAGGCATTTAATAGATGAATATGTATTTTACTGTCTTTCTATGCTTGTTGTGGTTTTGCATATAAATCATCCACATTCTGCAGAGCCTCACTATACAGACTAGCTACTAAGAGAGACTGAGATGGCTCTGTAGTACCAAAAAGAAAAGAAATCTGTATCTTTCCTATAAGCAACATCCATGCACATAGTAGTACTATGCTAGTAGTGCCCCACCTACTTACTTTTATCTAAGCAGATGGGTAGGTGTATCCAAATTTGGAAAAATGTGATAATTCATCTGTACTGCTAACTGAATTAAATGTGTGATCACATAACATATGACCTGACTGAAGTTACAAAAAACAGTTCTCTGAAAACTAGTTTAGAATGAAATTGTAGGAAGCGAGGGACTGTGTCTGCTTATTTTGTCAACCATCGGGTTTAGTTGTGAATTTTTTTTTTTTAATCAGTTTAGCAGTAGAGACATAAATACCTAATATTTTTGGAAGAATTTCCATTTTGAAAATATGCATGTGCTGCTTTAGAACATCTGTGTTAATCCATCCACAAGAAAAAAAAGAGTAATATAAATCCATCAGCAGCAAGTAAAGAAGTTTTGTTAGACAAGTGAAAACAGCTCAAACATTCAGTTTGTCCAAACCACAATTTTTTCCTGCTATTATAATGGAAAAGGCAATTAGTTTACCATTCAAAAAGAATTCACCAAGTGTGGAACACATATCCATTGCCTTTGCTTCTCTTCAGAACCCACATCCAGGCCACATCACCTAAAGACAGTAGCCAGAGTTCACTGCTGCAATTCAAACCTCAGTTCACTCAAGTGCACTGTTGCTGCTTCAAACCAGCAAAGCTGACTTCGTTTGTTTCTCTTCAGCTGTTTACTAGAAGTTTCTCCCTAAGCAGCTCAGACACCCAGATGGAAAAAACAGCACTCGAAACACGAGTGTGCTAGAACCACTTCGTTGTTATTTTCTAAACACCAAAATAACTAAATAATTCCATCAGAGTAGACATATATGAGACGTAAGATGAAAAGAGTGAAAAGACTTGGAGGTTGGAATACTCAGTCACACACAAAGTTCTTACTGTCTTGACACCATTACAGCTGGATATAAGCCCAGAATTAAGTCTTTAAATCATCCAGATGAAGAAGACAGGTGCTGTGAGAAGCTGTTGCCTTTGTGAAACTGTAATATTCTATCAAGCCTAAGTCCACTATATCTTAAACAGGACATCAAAAATGTTGTTTGGTTGTAATAACACAGAGTCCAACAAAGTGATCATGATATAGTTTTCAATGCTTAAAACAACAGTACAAAAACCTTTATTTCCCCACTGCCACTGCAATACACATAATGCGGATTAGCTATAAGGGAGCAAAAAAAACCCCACTAGCTTTGTTTTCTCCACAACTAGTAAACATCATGAACAACTGAGTTTGTCTTTACACTTTTGGTTTCTTTTGTTTTCTGTGGAAATTATCTATTTGCAGTGAGTGCCCCATCGGGACAGACCAACATTTCTTTCTACATATAGCCACCTCTCACTGTCATGTAACCATTCCAATCCCTCTCCTGTAAACCTGACAGTCTGCATTTGTCAACAAGTAATTCATCTGTAAGCAGTTAAAAACTGGATGCAAATTACAGTTTAAACTAGAGGGAGGAAGGAAGGTGGGAAGTCACACAGCTAACTCCTAGGAACAGATCTGCAGCTCAAAGATTTGCTCACCACAGAGTCAATAGAAAAATCAGGAGATTTAAACTCTCATCCTTCAAAATCACAGACCCACTACCAACAGAAAAAAAGAAACACGACCCTCCTACAAAACTCTGCTACAGTCTGATCAGTCATCAGGGCATAAGACAGAACCCTAGGCTTAACTGGGCTGTCAATGTGACTAATACAGCTATTCCTAAAGGCAAGCCTCATGTACATAATTTTGCTCATCATTATTAGCTTTCTTATTTCAGGATATAAGAAACTACAAAAAAATAATCTGTTTCCTAGAGCATTTAAATCAAAATATGCACGTAAAATTCCTGATATGCTACTATTCAAATCATTTTGAAAGTGTAGCCTTAACCACTTGTAACAGATTGTCACAGAACATGCTGTTTTTCAGAGCAATTACACTGTTTTCTGCTTGAAACACTTTGTATACAAACTTGTTTCATACTTTAACCACACTTTAAAACAATCACTATGTTAATTCCAAGGTACCTTTGTTGTCCCACTCTCTGAACAAAGTAGTACACAGCTTTGTTACTCTGCTTTTTAAACAGCACACTCAGGACAGCAGACAATACCAACAGCCAGCGAAACACAAGAACAGCTTCAGCATGTTCCCTAGACACACTGCAGGACACCCCCAATGGAAACCAACACAAAGTACTCAAAGAAACACCAGAGAACAGTTCCCAGACAACTGGCAACTGCCTTGTAAGTAAGGTAATGCCTTGTAAACAAAATTCTTGCCCTCAGAACAACAAATCGCCTGATACATTTAAAATTAAAAATCCAGATGTGAATTTAAGTAAACCTATAAACAATGAGGCAACAGTAGGATTCCAATATAGGAAATAAAAATCTTCAGTTATAAACACATACTAAGCAAGTACTTTAAATTCCCAGTGGACTTTGCTGCAGGTTAAAATATTCTGAAGAGTTTAGTGGAATTTAATTCCACCACGCAGTTTGTACCTGATTAGAAAGATACAGCCCACATTTCCTCTCCATATAAAATTCAAAGTCATGCAGTGCTGACCTTTACACCCTGAGTTCCCACCTAACCTAAAAAAAAAATTACGTGCAAACACACATCCAATATATCCATGTACACAACCTTACTAGAAAAACAGCTTACATTTCTTTTCATTGGTTGTGTATAGCACAAAATACAATTTAACAAATCTTGACGTTAACTCATTTTCCTAGCAAAACAGATAGTGTAAGTCTTTCTGTAGACCTCTAAAAAGAACTTGTAAATACAAACTGCCTGTCAGCATTAGATTAGTGGGAATTAAGCCAAAAGCAAATGTATTTAATATGCATCCTATTTTATGGGGCAACAAAATACATAAAAATATACCAAAGAACGTCTATGTTTTATAAGTAAAGATTTAAAAATCAAAATTTGTCCTTCAGAAAACCTGTCCTCCAAGAAGCATCTTCCTTCAATCACTCTCATCCTAGAACGTTCTCGTGCCCTTTTTACATCTAAAAGCCTTTTTCCAGCTAGGTGGTCTCCCACGGAGAGAAACTAGACGCAGAAGTGTTACAGGCACAAGCAACCGCGTCTCCTTTTATCCCCAAGAGACAAGACAGGAAGATCTTTGTACTTGTCCCTCTCCCCCTTCCCCCGCCCCAGCATTCTGGCAGCAAGAGGGCAAGAAAGGGAGGGACTGTTGCTCTCACAGACCTTCTGCACCTCTCAGACCTTTCCTGCATCACAGCCTGAGCCATGACTACCCCCTCCACATACCGAGCCCCCTTCCCCATTCCTCCTTCCCGCCCCCACGCCCGGCCCGGACTCACCGGATAACGGGGCTGTAGGGGCTCCGCGACCGGCGCCAGCTGCTGTAGGGGCTGGGCGACACATCCCCGCCGCGCTCGTAGGAGCTGTGCCGGCTGTAGCTGGGGGAGCGGCGGCGGCTGTAGGGGCTGAGCGGTGAGCGGGCGCTCACCGGGCTGAGCGACTTGCGGCCGCGCTGGCTCTGCGAGGAGCGGTGCAACGGGGGGCTGTCGTCCCGCCCGGGGCTGGGCGACGAGCGCTGCCGCCGGTACGCCTTGGGCTCGGGCTTGTCGTCCCGGTAAGCCTTCGGCGGGTCCTTGTAAGCCGACGGCGGCTCCTTGGCCGCTTTAGTCCGGCTCCGATGCGCTTTGCTCTCCCGCTCTTTCCTGCCGCTGCTGGGCGAAGCGAGCGAGCCCTTCCTGCGGCTGTCGCCGCTGCTGCTTTTGAGTCCCTCCCGGTCCTGGCTCCCGGTGTGGTTGTGGCGGCTGCGGGACTTGGAGGAGGACGAAGAGGGCTCGGGTGCCCCGCGGCCCGGCGCCGCCGCCCCCTCCTGTTGCGCCTTGTCCTCGCCGCGCCGGCGATGCTCCCGGTGCCGCTCCTTGGAGCGCCCGCTGCTGCCGCGGTGCTCCCGCCGGGACCGACCGCTCCGCTCCGCCTCGCTCCGCTGCCGCTGGGTCCCGCCGCCCGATGAGGAGGCCGGGCTGCCCCCGCCGCTGCCCCCGCCGGCCGCGCCGCCGCCCAGCAGCCCTTCGGACTGGGAGCTCACGTCGTCGTACTCCTCCACCAGCGTGCTCAGCCCGCCGCTACCGCGCCGCTTCTCCGCCTCCTGGGTGCCTCCGCCGCCCCCGCCGCCGCCGCGGCCCCGCCGCCGCTTGTGCCGAGAGCCCGAGCGCCGCTTGCCCCGCGGCCGCTTCCGCTCCCCACCGTCCCCGCAGCAGGAGGAGGCGCCGGTGGCCGCCAGGAAGAGCAGAGACTGCGGCGGCAGCGGCGGCTGCAGCAGCGGGGGCTGCAGGAGCGGCGGCTGCAGCAGCGGGAACAGCAGCGGGTGCGGGGCCGGCGGCGGCGGCTGCGGCTGGGCCGCGAAGCGCTTCCGCCTCCGGTGGTGCAGCCGCTTCTTGTCGGCCGCCGCCTCCACCGCCGCGCTGCCGCCGCTGCCCCAGCCCCGGCTGCCCCCGCTCCCGCCGGCCGCCGCGTCCGAGGTGCTCGGCATCGAGCTCGCTCACGGCCGAGGGCGCGGCCCAGGAACCCGCCGCCGCCGCCGCGCTCAGGGCGCCATGGGGACCCGCGCCGGGGCCGACCCCCGCGGCCGCGCCGGGGCCTCGTTCGCTCCCGCACCGCCCGCCCGCCTCACATGGGGCCACGCCGGTACATACGGAGTCGGGCCGGGGCTGGGGGGCGCTGCCTGAGGCGGCGGCGGCGGAACGGCACCGGGGGCGCCCCGCAGGCTGGCGCGGCCTCTCCCGCAACGCGGAAGCGTCTCCCGGCGGCGACGGCTTTTTCTCACTCCATCCCGGGCCGCGGCCGGGGACACGAGCACCGGGCGCGGAGCGCGGGACCGCCTCCTCCTCCTCCTCCTCTTCTCTTCTCTTCTCTCAGGCGCTCCTCGGCCGGGCGGCGGGGTCAGGCCGGGCCGAGCCGCTCCGTGGCAGGGTGTCCGGGTGGCTGCGCGGCGCCGCTCCCGCGGATCGTGCCCGGCGGGGCGCGCAGGGGCCGGTGTGGGTGCCCGGGGCTGGGGCGGGCCCGGCGGTGCCGCGCGGTGACACCCGCACCGGGGAACACGGACACGGCCCGGCGCCGCGCGGCGCATGCGCGGGGCCGGCGGCGCGCGGAGGGG
>JAWMRA010000078.1:50152884-50189055 GCA_035584735.1 Pseudotriccus pelzelni | reverse complement strand
CCTGCCCTCTTCCCCCCCCCCCGCCGTCCGTCCGTCCGTCCCGGGAGGCTCTCGCGATACCGCGGCTCTCGCGGGAACTGCGCCGCGCCCGCCCCTCGGGCGGCGAGAGGGGGCGAAGATGGCGGTGGACGAGGGGGGAGGGCCCTGAGCGGAGCCATTGCCGGGACTGCGCGTCCTCCGGGGCTCCTCGTAGCTCTGCCGCCAGCGCTCTCTAGGGGCAACGCGCAGAAACTGATGCACGGGAGATTCCACCTGAACGCGAGGAAGAACTTCTTTACTGTGCGGGTGACGGCGCCCTGGAGCAGGTTGCCCAGAGAGGTTGTGGGGTCTCCCTCACTGGAGATACTCAAGAAGTGTCTGGAGACAACCCTGAGCAATGTGCTCTAGGATGACCCTGTCTGGGCAGGGGGCTTGGGCCAGATGACCCGCTGTGTGATCCCTTCCATCCCGACTCATCCTGTGGGCTGTAGCGGGGCGGGCGCTGCGGGAGACGACGTAGAAACCTCCCCCCGCTTTCCAGGCGGTTTTCCCTGCTTTTATTTTGCGTAGGGCCTGCTTATGGATTTGAGGGGGAAGGGAGGAGTGAGAGCTCCTACTGAATTACAGCGTTAGAGGCTTGTGTACCTCTGAACAGTGAAGCCACTTCACTGCTTCCTGAAAAGTAACTTTTTTTTTTTCTTGATGTCTTACAGTACTGCAACTAACTTCAACTTAAAACGTTTTAGGTTTCCTTCCCAACTTCTTGATTTCTGATTTCCTACTGTAATGAAGTCTCGACCTATTTCTTCCCTTTTTCTGCCCTCTCTATCGTTTTGCTTTTTTTATGGTTTTACTGAATTTCCTGACTGCATTTGTGACTCTGCTGCCTGTTCCTCCACTCACCTTCTTGGGCTGACTTTCTTCCATTGGCAGCATCTGCCGTACCGTCTTGAGTGTCTTTGTGAGTGCTCTGCAAAGCAGAATCTGTCTTTCGCTAGGGAGTTAATAGTCTTCTGGCCACCTTGCTATCTAATTGTTGTTAGCTAGCTTACATACATACTGTTTACTTGTCTTTGTAAAACACAGTGCAAAAATAAAGAGCCCACCTGTTTTTCACTGTTGTATTTCAGCTTCCAGAATCTCTCTAATCATCTCCTCTCCTTTTCTGAACCCAAGCAAAAGCACTCTTTCTATCCAGGTCCTGTGCATCATCTGCTTCCAGCAAACCTCCTTTCGTAAGTGTGTTACTTTACTTCACCCATCACCTGTCTGTTCCAGTTCATATTTCTTACAAACGTTGCCATCAAAGCATTCATTACGTATTTCTGTAGTTACGCGCACTTTCCTTCGGGCTTTCTCTTTAGGCACGTGTCACGTGGAGGAGAGCCACGCCCCTTTTTTCCATTCCCTGACAGTGTCCCGTAGGATGGTGAGGGAGAGAAGGCCCCTGTCCAAGGAGGATTGCTCCAACCTAGGCAGCGGCATGTTTATACTTCGCCAAACTGTGTTTGTTTATCAATACGCGGCGCCTTGTGAAAATACTGCAGGACGTGGGGGTCAGTAGCATCATGCCCCGCATCTTCCCAGGAGCCGTGTTATGTGCCGTGCCTCGCAGGTTCCATCTGTGGCTGTTGTGGAATAGCTTATCCTTCCATGGCGGCCCGGAGGCCGCTCTCAGCTTTGCTGGGGTCCTGTGCTGCTCACTGTCTACATGAATGTTCATCGACCCCTAAGAGGTTCTCCAGGGTGTGTGGCAACACACTCAGCAAACCAGTACGCCATCAGGCTTCTGGCGTGTTAAAACCAAATCCCAAAAGTAGAACCCAGAAAGCCAACAACCCCTCACAGAGGCAGCTGTGGAGACTGTGGATCATTACACAGGGCAGATCTGGACAATGCAAGACAGGCTGCAATTTCTAATTTACTCCTGAGCATTAGCTGGCACTTCTGGAGCAGGAATGTGTTATTTGAAGGACTTGTGTCGTTAGCAGTGGAGTGCTGGCATTTTCTATGGGAAGCGAGCCCCGTGACTTGTCAGAGAAGCTGAACTGGAAGCTAAGCTGCTAATGACAGGGAGTTTACTCTGCCTGGAAATTAGCTACACCAGGTTGTAGGGGGATTTGCCAACAGCAGTCATGTCAGTGTTGGCAGCTGTCAGCCGACAGGCGATGGCAGCATAGGATTTGACAGTGGAAACCTATAGAAACCCATAGATTTCTGCCTGACATAACAAAGCAGACCTGAAACAGATCCCTTACAGAGAATGAAATCCTTCAGAAGCACTGAAGTCATGGATGGCATAGTGCCAATTTTTGGCTTTGCAAAGAGCCAGAAAATTCAAGATGCGTTACAACTTGTTTCCACGAGGCTCAGTGGGGAAGAGCAAATTGTAGAGAAAGGAAAGCCAGATCAGACTTTGGCAGTGGCACCTGCAGTGGTGTAAGAACCGGAATGCTGAAGAATGGTTGTTCCACAAGACGTAGCTTCGTGTCATAGGAATGTTGGTTGCAGATATATCTTGCAAAGTATTACTGTATGGTCAGCACATGAAAACAATGATAAACACTAGAGAAAAAAACAGGTGGAAGGTTTTAGCCAAAATACTATCAGCTCCAAAAGTATTTGGATGCCAGCTCTAGAAATGGGGCCCTTAGAAGAGCACTTCCCTAACAGCCATCCCTTGGAGGAAACTTGGGCTAACACTTCGGTATTTTATTTTTTTTAAAGCTCATATTATATGCTGATTCTTTACTCAAATATTTTTTTTGTATCTGGAAAAGCACATTAAGGGTCCCAAGAGCCTGGTTTGAGCAACTGTTCACCATCGTTAGCGTAATACAGTTGGTACAAATAGATACGGAGCTGGTCATACACTAAGGAGGAGACTGTCCTATGCGTCATGGGCCATGTTACTGCTTCTTTTTCTTGTTAAGGTTTTTGTTGTACTTTCTTCCTTCTGTCTTTTAAAGTTGCTGTGTCCTGTCTTTGCCTTGCCACCTTGTGTAAAAAGCCCTTAGCAACATCCTTCTAGTGCAGCATAACTGTCAATACATTAATATAAACAGAAATAGGAAAAGTTTTCAGTAGTTTAAGGATCTTTATTTTTCAGCAGAATTCTTCAGGGTTTGTTTGTTGACTTGGAAGGCATTTTTCCTTAAGGATGTTTTTTATTTTGATGGGGGTTTTTTGGGGGGATGGTGGTGGGAAAAGGTGTCCGGTTTTCTCTTTCTCTTGAGCAGCAATATGTATCTAGAGTTCTTTGAATTTTCTTTCCAGTCTTCCACTATCAACCTGTTTTTTCTCCTACGATTTCCCCCAATCACAGAGAGAGGTAGAAATTAAAAGTTGTAGCTTGAGGGTTTTTTTGGTTGGTTGAGTTTGGGTTGGGTTTTTTTTTTAGAATTATCTAAATTATCTAAGTGTTAGAAGGCACCTTATTTTTACTCTCTGAAGTACTGTATGCTTTCACATGTCTTGTAATGATTTTACAAAACATAGTCTTGTGTCTACATATACTATCATGTTAGTCAGGGAGTATTTTTTATTACTTTTGCTATCTTTACTGCAACTGTATTTGCATCTTGCCCTAAGAGTGTCTATTGACTGAAGTGCAATAATTCACGTTTTCCAAGGCCCTGTGGAAAAATTGTCTAGATTAAATATGTCAGTGTTTGTTCTTCCCAACCAGTAAAATGTTGCTATGATCTGAGAACTCAGGTGTTGGAAAAAACAGAAGGATAAAGACCTGTGTATTGGTTAATCAGGACACAAGTGGACTTACCAGTGAAATATCAAATGCAGCCCATACACAGAAGGGTTGAGAGAGATTAATGCTGTCTTGAAGTCACTGTTAGATCACTGAGTTTCTGTTCTGGTCATTCTTATTCAAAGAAAGGCAAATTCACAACAGGAACAGAAAACACTATGAAGATCATCAGTGAACCTGTTACAGTCCGGTCACGGGCCGCAACGGGCTTCTTTTGGGTCATTACTTCGAAGGCGAGATTAAGGCACAAAACTCCAAATGTTACGTCGCAAACAGACAAATTGCTTTATTTGTAACAATTAGTAATGGTAAAAGCGGGAGGAGGGAGAAGAGGGAGAGATAAGGAAAACGAAAGGCTACAAACCCGAAGTGCAGAAAGGTTACCACCAGCAGTGAGAGAACCGCATGTCATCGGCCTCAGGCAGTCGGAAAAGGGCTCAGGGTCGGGGGGGTGCTCCTGGTAACCTGCAAAACTCACACCTGGCACGTACCTCAAGTGATGGAAACAGCTTCGTTAGTGTGAAGTGGTTAATTAACTCTGTGCAACTTTAAATGGCTTCGAACAAGCCTTTCCCGAGTCTCTTGATTTACCGATTAACACGTTGCGGGCCTCGGTAGAGGGGCTAATTACCAATGTTTATTGCATGACTCAATGTAAAAACAAAGTAGCGAGTCAGAGATCGGACAATTTCTTGCAGAACCGAGATGTTAAGTTCAGGGGAGACTGGCGGAGCGTGGTTAGTCTAGCACAACAAAGAAGAAGGAAGTTACAATGTTCTGTAAATTTAGTTTGAGGGTAGCAAAGGTGTCCCTGCCCATGGCAGGGAGTTGGAACTAGATAATGTTTTAGGGTCCCTTCCAACCTAAACCAATCTGTGATTCTACAAACGAAGAGAGAAGAACTATTTGCACTAAGTGACAGAGTTAGTGCATGCAGTTTTAAACGTCATGGCTTTAAAGCCCATTCTCTTCTGAAGCAGGCTTATTGCTTGCTGCTGTGAGACACTTGCACAGTTGCCACTCATCCTGACTCCTTTGGAAAAGCAAACTTAATACTTCCCAAAGCTATCAGGCTAGAACTTAAGTGGTTGATATCAGCTTCATTCAAGTAGCCTTAGCAATGGGTGGAAAAGTATATGCTGCCCTCCACAAACTCAGAGCACAGAGGTCTTTTCAGATTTTTAACTACCAAGTTCACAAATATTCAGAAGAATCACCCAGTTTCTTAACTCAGGGTGCATTTCCTCTGCTGACTGAGCCCTGCTTAAATATACCAAGACCTTTAGTCACTCAAGCATGCTGGAACCACCTGAGGGAGCAGCAAACGGCTTGCAGCTCGGTGTGAGGGCCTGCTTTGGATTTGACACCAAAAGCCTGGTCACTAGAATAAGAAAGTCTGTGACTGGTTTGAAGCCACGATAGCACCCCACGCAAATGCTTTGGCAAATTGGTTTTGCAGAAAAGTTTCCCTGGAGGTCAGCAGAGCAAAGAACACAAAACCGGAAACTGAATTCACCGGAGTACTTCTGCTGCAAAAAATGTGTCATCCTCCAAGAGCCCTCGCCTCTGAGCTGTTGCTCTTGGGGCAGCTCCTAATTCTACAAGTAAATTAAAATAATTCATGCAATTCCCCGCCCAAACTTTGGGATGAAAGCTAACATTTTTATCAGCTTGATACTGCCTGGGAAGGTGATATGATAACCCTAGACCTAAAGAGAGAATTCTGCCTCAGAAGTTACAGTGGTTAACTTTTCAGAAGTGCCGATGGCTGTCTCACTGCTTTATCTCAGTTTTCCTATAATAAATGCAGCATTCCCTTCCCTCCTTTCCTCTTCCCTTTTTTTCCCCAAGGTTGCAATATCACTGTATAAGTACATGTTAAAGTTAGTGAAGTCTACCCAAGTCTACCCAAGTCTACCCAAGAATGTTGCACTACAATACTGACATACACAGACATCTTTTCTCTCTGTAAGCTCCTAAGTGGTGGCGGAATTAATGGGATATATATGTAAATGACATATAATATTACTTGAATTGTCTAAATCGTCAAGCTTTGTATTTTGAGAAAGAGGGGAGTGGGAGAAACAGATAAGTTCTGGCAACAGCAAAATACTTCAAAGAATATTAAGCTGTGAATATTATTTAACTGCGCAAAGTTAAAATTATTTTTTTTCCATTTGAAATTTTCTTTTGCTTAATAAGATTTGTCTAATAAACAATGTTGATACCAGGGAATTACACTCCAGATATTCCCACACAAACAATTCTACCTCTCTTTCCCACTTCTCGTCTGCCCCTACTGAGATACTTCCTTGAAACCTGGTGGTACAGTGTCCTCCAAACACCAGAGCAAATATCTTTGCTGAAACAATGGACAAGCACTTGAACAGGCTGCCCAGGGTAGTGGTAGAACCACTGGGGGTATTTCAGACCTGCAGATGACGCACTTAGGCTCATCCCTTAGCGGTGGCCTTGGCAGCCTTAGAGGTCTTTTCAAATATAATTCTATTCCAGCCTTATTCTGTGATTCAATGGTTCTAGTCTGTCCACATACCGAGTCTCCAAATTTATGAAGAATCAGAAGGGAAATGCACAGTTGCAAAGGAGTAGCTTCATCCTACAGAGATTTAAGCCTGACAGTGACATGTACTAGAACCAGCGTTTACAGGGCTCTGTAATTAACGGACACAGCGGAAATAAAAAATCTCTTTAAAGAAAGGCATCCCATCCTACTTTTTAACAAGAAGCAACTGCAAAGGACATCCCAGAGTCAGCCAGGCTAACTCCCAGTGACAAAAGAGGTAGAGTCTCCAAGGATGCTTGGGTAAGGCCCTGACCCATGGAGATAAATGATTGGATGTTTTTCTCTCAGCAAGACCTTCGTGCAGAGGCCAGCCCGAAAGGTCAGGATGTGTTTGCCTCTCCCAGTGGTGTAGGCAAGCGACGTTGTGAACAACACGATGGAGAGATGCTGCCAGGGTTGATAGTGCTTTGGAGCCCCCCACTGGTGTCCTGCCAGACACAGGGAGGAATCATCTCCAAGGATGCTCAGGTGAGTGCCTGATCCAAGCAGATAAACGATTGGCTGTTTCTTTTAACCTTTTCCTCCCAGGAAAGGAGCCCAGACCCTTCTAGAGATCCTTAGAAGATCCTGCTCTTCCCAATGGGCACAGGGAGAGGAGGCCAGGTGACAGTTTGGGTGCTGTTCTTAGCACTGAAAGGGCTCAGTGCAGGGAAAGAGCAGAGAAAAAGTATGGTCCAACATGGCCATCCTGCACCTCCCACCAGAGAACCCTGGATACTGGGCTTGTTCATCCAAGCTGCAGGAACTCAGCTTTTAGAAGGTTCAGTTGCTACCGAGGATGAACCAGAGTCCTGCTCAGCCAGCACTGACCGAGGTTAGGCATTTTTAGGGCTCAAGAAGGTGGACTTGTTCAAACTCCCGTGCTGTGCCCAGGGCTCAGCACAATGTCTCCCGAGGAGATATTCCTGAGCAGATGATAAAGATGAGGCAGAGAAAGTCTCCTTGCTTAAAAATCCCCTTCTCTCCCAGCCTGGCTTCAAGCTGTGGCTTACTTGATCGCTTCCCACCAGTTTTAGTACAAGCCAAGAAGGCAGACAATGCCCAGCCACAAGCCTGGCTGCAGTGACCTACAGCTCCCTGCAAACTGCAGGCAGAGCAGATTTTTGGGAGCACGGCAAGAAGGACAGATCTGTCCTTGCTCGGACGGCCGGCTCTGTGGGTGGAGGGACTGCAGCTCCATCACAGCAGAGACTTGCTCTGCTCATTTTTGACTGCTTTGCCCCAAATTGTGCTTGGTGCTTATTTGTCAATTATTTCTCCGTTCTCATCTTATTTGGGAATAGGATGAGAGAGGAACGGAGGTCTTTCAAGAAGTCACTGAGCTAATGACCACACCCTTGTGCCCATCACGCCCAACCCAGCGAGGCTTTAGAGAGGAAAAACTCTCACTTTCAAACCAGAGTAAGGAATTGTCTTCAAGTTGAATTAGACTGGGGCATGTGGCCACTCTCAGAAGCCCCAGAGACAGCTTCGGGTCTAGTCAAATTAGGGCTTGGGCACGTCCTGCAAGGTGAATCAGCTGTTGGGATAAGCAGGCAGCAGGTCTTGCTCACATGCTCAGGGAACAGTTGATTGCCAGCACTGGGGTCAGAAAGGAATTTTTCCATAGGCAGTTTGTTATCGGTCCTCAGAGGGCTTTGCCTTCCTTGGCAGCATCACGTCCGACCAGTGGTCTGGGCTTCTTTGGGCTATTTCGGCTGGGCTGCTGCCTGCTGCTCAGGCCTCATGAAGATGGCCTCTCATGTCCTGCAGCTTGGGAGATCAAGCCTTTTTTTTATCCTACAGCGTGCTGCAATTGTCCCCAGGGATATTTTTACCTCCCTCTGCAGCAGTGAGCACACGCCTTTGCCAGGATTCCTTTGGGCCATTTTGGCCAGGTACTGCTGTTCGTGTTCCACAAAGGTGGACCGTGTACACCACATCCAGGGGGAGGAAGCTTCCCAGACTTCCAAGGTGGGCCCCACGCATGGCAGTACCAGGCTCTCCTGCCCATCTTTCCAAGCTCTCAACACTGCTCTAAATCAGCCCAGCTCAGTGACAAGGGACGGCCATTGATGGTGCCATGTAGGGTTTAGGAAGAGCTCCATGGCAGCTCCTAATGGTTCCCCTCCAAGCTCTGCCACGTGGCACCAGGGCACTGCCCATCTCTGCACATGCATGGGTCTCCAAGGGCATTATCCCCCATGGGAATGAGGCACCAGAGCCAGCCCATTGCCAATGCCAGTATGAGCGTGCTTTTCTGGGCCATAAATAATTCCTTGTCAACTGTGTTTTCCAGAGCAAGGGGAACCAAGTCATGCTTATTCCTGCCCTCATGAGTTATCAGGGCTTTCTGGCTCTGTCATTATATGTACCCATTTCCTGTCCCTGACTGAACGCCTGTGACTTCTTGGGCTCACACATCTAATGTCTACCAAAATAGATTCTCTCTCCATGCTTTACCTTTTCTCTCCACATTTTAATTTGTACCTACTGTTTCTGGTGCTTCACTGGTCCTCTTTGGGAAGCTTTTGGAAGGCCTCCATCTCAAGAAATTAGAGACCAGTACAGGCTGGGGAAATTGCTCATAACATTTCTTCCCAGCCCTGCACTAGCGGAAGGCAATGAATACCCACAACTATCTCCCAGCCTAGGTACTGGCTCTGTCCCTTTATGGGAAGGACACATGGACCTTCTGAAGGGGTGAGAGCTGTGGGTCATCTCGAGACAACGGATCCATCTGCACAGATTTACAAAAAGCAGTTTTTGAAAATTTTCTGTGTTTATCCGTTTTTCCACAGGACAACAAAACCCCACATCTCTGATAGCAGCAAGGCTCAAAGATCAAGTCCTCAGTCTGATGCAGGATGTCGTCCTCAGCTACCTACTGAAACACACGAGCCTGAAAGCAACAGCACTCCCTCAGAGAGAAGGTCCATTTGGCCCAATACTCTGCCTCCAAAGTGGCCAAGCAACAATATCTAAAGGAGAGCACCTGAGCAATGCAAGTCTAAGCAGTCAGTGTCCTTGGCAGAGATGGGCAGACCTCCAGCGTGGCTCAGGCAGGGACTGCAGTCCCACGCGAGCTGGGACAAGCTCCCTGAACCCTTGGCAGGTGACGGTGGGGGTAAGGGTCCCAGGGGAGGCCAGTCCCAGACACTGAGGCCTGTGAGCACCCCCAGGACCCCATACTGTAATATCAATTATTTAAATGCTTGTGGTTTTAATCTCCTTTTCCACATGAAAGGTTCAAGGTCTTCGCATAAAAACAAAATTCAAGCTGAACGAAACACATTCCAACATTTTCTTCTGTACTCCATAAAGGTAGTCATGTGACTAGAGGATTAAAAATTGTAGAAGAAACCTCACAGCAAGGACCATGCTTTAAGTCGTGGTTCTTCTGCCTGCTGTTATACTTTAAGCAAACAGAAGCATTTAATGGACCAAGTGCATTGTCCCACTCGGAGTGGGACAGTAGTACACTCAAGTGTACTGGCCTAATGACAACCACATTCTTGGAGTAGGATGCAATATGCCCTTATCTCTTTTCAGTGGAACAAAAGGAACCAGTATCAGAAGAGCAACTCTGTAGTGGTTTCTATGGACTGTTGCCCTCCATGTAGGACCATGTGGGCTTGCTCAGTAAAACCCACACTCCAGGCACCTTATCTATGAATTTGGGTATTTATCATTTACTAAATTTATAGGAAGTCAATGAAAGATGTCCATATTGCATTGCAGATTTAAACAATGCTGCAAAACCAGAAGCAGTGGCAATAACTATATTATTATCTACTTTGTCTCACGAACAAAAAAAATTACTCATCTAACAGCACTGGGGCAACTAAATTCTCCTAGCTTCCTTCACGTTGGATGCAGTGTAAGTCTGTCAGAAGCAGCTAAGGGCATCTAGCATCTACTTCCTCAAGTCAGTTCTGACACTCAAAGGAGTTACAACCACCCACAACAAACTGCTATCCATTGACACAGTACATTATTTTTAACCGCTCCTTTAACACTCCCACAGGCTATTTCAGTAGGCATTTCGGCAGTTAGCAGAAGGATTACCGTTTTAGACTCATTCTTTAGAGGTGACTAGTATGTAACACATTAGTCTGGCAGCATTTCAGCCAACAGGTTTGATTTGTTGCACTGAAAAAACCCCAACTCTCATAAGTTTTTCTTTACAAAAGAAACAAAAAGCAAAAATAACTGTAACAGAAGCATACTAAGTGTGCTGAGCTTAGCTGAAAACAAACAGCAATTTATAACTTTCAGGACCTCATCCAGCGTCTAAAATACAACACTTGAACTGCTGGTTATCATCATGCCTCTACTCTTAGCCAGGACATCCACAGGGCCCAAGCTCTGTCATACCAGAACCTCTCCTTTGTGCCTGGGATACTGACAAACAATAAGCTGTCACAGAATTAACCAAGAACGTAGAAAATGGACAACTCTGGCCTTCTCTATCCATAAGAAGCACAGAGAGAAGCTACCTCAGGATCCCAGATCCTCCCCCAGAGCTTCCATGGCAAGAGTACAAGACTGCTGTCATTGCTGCTGCGGTCTATGGGTGAGGCTTCTTCCAACCTTCCTCCAGCCTGTTCTTACTCTGCTCACACAGCACAAGCACAGGAAACAGCATTAACCAGTCTGTAACCATTTATTGCCTACTCCCTTGCAGAGAGGAATGAGCGTGAGCTCTGTGACGAGGAAGGCAGAGGAGTAGAGAAAACATAGGAGCGTGCCAGTACTTTGTGCCTATCCCCAGTGCGCAGTTTCGGTTCCCACTTCTTGTCTTAGCTCCCAAAGCATCACAAAGACTCCCTGAGCTTTCATCTGGGTTCTGGCCACTTGCTGATTTCTCCCTTTTGGCCATGTGCTTCCACAGCTGCCCGCCATCAGGTGGTACAGAAATCAGCTTCCCCTCTCTCCTCCCCTTCCTGACATAAATATGGTCAAATCCAAATAAAAATGGACAACTAGAAAAAATGTGATTGTTACCAATTCATTAAGTGTATAGATATGTATTTCTCAACAGTTTGCATATCAGGAAAAGAGGTGAAAAAAAGAAAATACTCTAGCACACACAAGCCAAATTATATATTCTGAGTATTTTCCTAAAATGGATTGTACCAGTTAGATAGCTGGTTAGATCTATTCAGGACCTTCTGTAAAGGAGAAGAGTCTTGGCATGTGTCTGAGCATTTCTTTGACAATGAAGCTTCAACCAAAAATATTCCAGCCTGGCCAATGTATTTAGATCAAAGATTAACTTACAGTCCAATATTAGGAACACTGGCACATTTCCTACCATTCAATTTTGGCAACAAGCTGAAGCTGCCACAAAAATATGCAAAATGTTTCTTTCAGTCACCTCTAAGAAACATACCCAGTCACTTATTTAAGTCACAGCCAAAAACTGGCAGGAGTGAATTTGGAAATGCACATGATTATGCATGCACATGGCTAGAAGAGCCAACATGTCCAACAGCAATGAGAAAGTTTAGAAATTAAGGTGCGCTCTGTTTTCCCTCTTCAATTCTCCACTGTCACATGCTCAGTCTTACCTTCTGCTCCAGCTCTGGCACAGCTAAATGGATTATATGCACTCACATGACACCAGCCGTCACTCTGCTGCTCCACATTTTGCACTGGATTATAATCAAGCAGAGAACACCTACCCTCTGTCTGCGAGACTACAGAGGCACTGTGAAGCTTCATATCCCAAAACACAACCCAAGATTTTCAGCAAGCCCGTTGTACATAATATAAACAAACTATTTGGCTCCTACAGATGAATATAGCAAGCATAACGCTCAGATACAAAGCATATTTTATTGCATTATGATTGCCGCTAGAGTTGCCAAAGGGGTCATTCTGCATGCTAATGTGATGTTAACAAGGTCAGTATTAATGGGAAAGCACCTCCTGCACATCATGATGCTGTTGCAGAACAAAAAAAACCTGCTAGACACTGCTATTGTTAAGCTACTGTATGCTCATCAGGAGGCTACAGAAACTACAAAACAGACCACAGATTTCTTAGCCACCATTTTCAAAAGTTAATCAAGTTTTTAAAGCTATGAAAAGCTACAGGGAAAAAAATGGAGCTAGCATAAAAATTCAATGTTAGTTTCATATTCATACGTAACAGAAAACTGAACTGTATAGCTTTACACAAATTAAGGCATCTCTCTGGCCTGCAGTTTTACCAAACCATGCATTTTCCAAAAGGGAGCAACAGCACTGCCGGCACTAGGCAAACTGGGAGGGAACTATTATGGAAGGCTTTGATCCTGCCAGTGAAGAAAGTATCTTCAACTTCTTGGGGAAATAGGGGCTGAAACATGCCCTCAGGCACAGAGCACTCTGAGCAGCCAGACCTAGGAGTTTCAGACACACAAGTAGTTTATACCAAACACTCCTCTACGATGCAAATGTAACGCTCAGGTTGGATGACTCAACCTATACACAAATCCTGTCATTCACAATGCAAGCTCTATTCCACACAGGTTGAGAAGAACACTTAAGTTTTCCTTCATTGCATCAAAAGAGAACGGCTTAGAACACATTTTTATTTTAATAAAACTTACATAGGTTGTTGGTTGTCTGGTTTTGGTTGGTTGGTTGGTTTTTGTCCACTTGTTTTTTGTTTTTAAATCTCACTTTCCATTTTTATGGAAAAGTAATTGTGCAACAAGGTTACCTCTGTTTACCTTTTTTTCTTTTTTTATAAGAACTAAGTAATTAGCTCTGGACAAAAGGTAGCACATACATCGTCTCACTATTATGAAGTGGCTTTTTATCATTCTAATTAGATTTAATGTACAATTTCGTTCACACACACAAACCAGTCTTCTGGAATATTTAGGTTTAACTGCTTGACAACTGGCATCAGCTATAGCAATATTTATGAATAATAGTTATTAATTAACACTGCACAAATATTTTAGAAAAATGGAAGTTTATTCATCTTTCAATGGCTCAAATAGCAAATAAAAGGACAGGATAAGGCATCAGCCAAGACAGCTTTTATGTGTCCAGCGGCTTCATAACACCTCAGTTCCCAGTATACAGGTTCCAAAGCAAAGTCACAATGTTAGTGGTTAGACTCCCTGGCTAAATAGACCCAAATGAGTACACAGTAAGATGAAGACTGGCTTATTTGCCAGTTACATGAGTAACTTTAATTCTGCACTTGGCAGTCTACTAAATGCACATACAAAATTCCTATTGATAAATATTTAACATGACAAATATAACTTCTAAGACTTGAGTCCCTAAAACGTCTGTTAGCATGAAAGTTAAATATTTGTTACCTAGTTTGCTTGAGCACATTTTAAACTGTCAGTTATAGGCTTACACATGTATAAAAAGTATAACAGTTTGTGGAATTGATCTAGCCTGTCTCACCACAGAGGAGTCCAAAACCCTCAAACATTCTGGTATTTTTTTTAGTTAGGATGTAGCATACTAACCGTGTGCTAGTATTCTTGCTGTTCCAAAGCAACTGAGGCAGTATGTTTTGTTTGGGGATTTTGGATGCACATGTTAAATGCTTCTGTATTGCAAAGCACGTTTGATTGTTTGATATCAACGTTAACTAGAAAAAGTAGCTACACTGTTCCCCATTTGAAAATCAACATAGACTAAACAGTACAAAACCTGCAAAGAGCTTCAGCATAACGCACCATGTTCCCATAGCTGAGTATTAGGAACACAAAAGAAATCAACCAGAATTTGCCAGACAACATCTTAAAACACATTAGCGCTACTAGATTAGCCCCACTCTACCCAATTCCAGGGAGTTAAAACCCAAGGAACATCTAGACAAAAATCTATGCGCAAAAGGGAAGTTTCAAGGTACCAGCACATTAAATTTTAAACAACCATTCCAGGCTTAGGTGTGCCATAGGCTTATGACTTCAGTCTTATATGTATTCTGACCTTTTATTTAAGATACCATACTGTTACCAAATTATGGATGACAGAATATGCTCTGTATTATTCACAGTACCAGAGTATGGCACACATTTAAAGAACAGACACTGCTAGCAGACAGCTAGTTAGCAAAATCATTCATGTAACTGCACTCCTCAGAGAGGGCAGCCTCGCACTGATGTGCAGGGACAGTCTCCATGCAACAAAGTTGAAAATACACCCTTGATTAAGCAACCTGCTATGTTTGGGTTTTAAAATTAAGGCATATTCAAATAGTTCAATGTAAAAGTTTATATCACTCTTCTAAATTAATCAGGTAATGCAGTTTTCCTCAACGTAACTGTCCGCATATACATTATTCTTTTCTAATTTGCATAACTCCATGGCAAAACAGCTGCATGCTGCTTTGTTAGGTATCATGTTCACAATTTTTATTTTCAAGGCAACAAAAGACAAGATGATTTGACAATTACCAGTGATAAAAAAGTATGCTTTATAAGAACCCACAAAGTAATACTTCGCCCCTCTGTTCACTATTAAAGAAAAGACTGCCTATGAAACACTACATTCAGAAGAAATGTGAGAAGGTAGGCAATTATGAAATGGACTGAACTTTGCTTCTCTTGAAGCCACATAATTTGTTTTCAGTGAATTTGCCTTTCAGTGCAGCTCCAATTCATGCTTTTAGTGGTACATTACATTTTCCAACACGTTAGGGTAATTTCAGTCACTTCAGCCTTCAATGGCATGCTTATAAATTATGGTTTTTATTAGTATGGTCAGGGTAGGAAAGGAATCCAGGCTTTTGATTATAAAATGCAACACCTTTCTCTGATCCTCTTAGCTAGGCTTTTTCTTTTCTTCTTCCCATTCTTTTCTTTGCTGTCTTCCATTTTTCTGGCTCTAATTTCTCTCATTAAATCAAAAAACACCTAAAAAAGATGTAAGAATATAAATGCAAAAACAGTCAGAGACATGAGTTAATTTATCACTGATATTCACTTCTGTTGTTTAGAATAGAGTCAATTATATGCAATCAGTTTGAGCAAACAAATATTAACCCAACAAATCTTTCACTGGTTCTGAAGGCCAAGTTGATATGATGCAATCCTGCTTCTTTCATGGCACCATAATGTTCTCTTGTCTTCTGACATTTGCTTATTAATCCTGTTAGACAATTTCAAACAAGGATTGAAACAAGGGTCTCATCACCGGCCAAGATTTTCAAATGTTGTATGTGCATCTTACTGAGGAGACTCAAGGAAATCAGTTTATATTTTGAGTATTTTCAGTGATAAAGTGCAAAGGCTGAAAACATGGACATCCAATCATAGTAACATATTAATGGAGCACTGACATACACTCAACATTTCATGATATGTTCCACGGTGCAAGTCTAAACACAAAGTGATTAAGGAAAAAGAAAATAGCATTTCTCTTAAAGCAAAGTTATCAACCATATACAATACAACATAAACAATTTCTTGTATCAGGTAATCTCAGCTACCGTATTACAACCTCAAAGTACACTTGCAGTTTGTTTCCATCAAATGGTTTAGTAGGAAACAAATGTGACAAATCAAATGTTTTTGGATGTGCACTAAGTTACCTGCTTGAAATTAAATCTCTGCTAATGGTAAAATGCAACTGCCAACTTGCTTAAGCACCGACACCTTACTACAGTATTTGGCTGTCTGGTATACATAACCTTCTGAGAAAATGTTTAGTGGGTCACCTTTGCCAAAGTAAGTGTCAGCTGTCTGTATTTTTCCCAAAGGAGCAAACCCACTATTCTGGAATTCAGAGGCCAGATTTCTTATAAAACAGTAACCCAAGTTTGTGTAACCAACCACAAAACTTCATATGCTCCAGGTAACTAAGAATACATGATATTCACTTATGCCAACAGAGCCTCACTTATGGCCTGTCAAACCCCAAATCTATATGACACATGCTAATCTGGATCCCTTATGCCACCAGATCCAAAAAGAAACCTGGAGCTCTGTGGTAGCCTACCATGTGTGTGCAAAGGCTACTGATAAGAGAGCTACTGAAAAAATATATATATACACACCTTTTTCCCTAGCTACTAAATGGTAGTAAAGTGGATTTGAAGAGCTGGCGATTTCTACAACTGTAATAGATGGCTGTTAACTGCAATTATACATCAAAACTAAAAGATGTATTAGTTTTTATAACAATAAAAAAAATCAGAGCTGTATTAATCAAAGAAAATGAGTTCTGCTGTATTTAATTGACTTAATTTACTCTACAGAACAGCACGCAGTTCTTACTGTAGTACTGAACACACTCAGTTTCTTCAGGCACACAACTGGCAGGAGGCAACAGCTGAGTTTAAATTATTGCAAAAGAGAACTCACATTACAGCTCTCATACTCAGTTGACAGCTCATACAAAAGGATTCACGCTAGAAAACTTGTCACCAAGTGCAAAGTCCTGCACCTGGGTTGGGGCAGTCCCAGACATGAGTCCAGACTGACAAAAGAACTCATTGAGAGCAGCCCCGTGGAGAAAGACTTGGGGGTTTCCATGGATGAAAAGCCAGACATGAGCCAACAGTGTGTGCTTGCAGCCCAGAAGGCCAGTGGTATCCTGGGCTGCATCAAAAGAGGACTGGCCAGCAGATCCAGGGAGGTGATTGTCCCCCTCTACTCTGCCCTGGTGATACTCCACCTGCAGTGGCCCAGCTCTGGGGCCCCCCAGCACAAGAAGGATGCAGACCTGTTGAAGCAAGTCCAGAGGAGGCCACAAAGATGATGTGAGGACTGGAGCACTTCTCCTATGAAGACAAGCTAAGAAAACTGGGGTTGTTCATCCTGGAGAAGAGAAGGCTTCAGGGAGACTTCACTGCAGCCTTTCAGTTCTTAAATAGGCTTATAAAAAAGAGGGAGAGCAACTTTTTGCAGTGGTAGCTTGTGATAAAACCCTTAGGGGAATGTTTTGAACTAAAAGGTGACAGATTTAAATAATAAATTAGGAAAAATCTTTATTGTGGAGATGGTGAGGCACTGGAGCAGGCTGCCCAGACAAGTTGAGGATGCCCCATCCCTGAAAGTATTCAAGATCTAGTTGGATGGGGCCTTGAACAACCTGATCTCGTGGACTGTACCCCTGGCCACAGCACGGGGGTTGGAAGTAGAGACCTTTAAAAGGTCCCTTCCAACCCAAACCATACTGTGATTCAACGTGTGGTCAAAGTTTGTCAACAGCTCTGAAAGGAAAGGTTGGCCCATCGCACTAAACTACTTATTTCTTTTGGCACACATCTGTTACTCTCACAGTCTACAAGGTTGAGAGTTATTCTGAATTCCAAGGACTCCTGTCTTTTACAGTTATAATGAAATACTTACAACTAATCAATATTTTTGTTTCTTGGAGACAAATATTCTCTCCTATTTCACAACCTTCTGAACTAGGCTTAATCCCTGAAAACTTATGAGGCACTTCTAGGCTTTTCAAAGTCTTTTGGGTTCATCCATTCTTCATTGAAGCAACATACAAATAGGCAGATGGTTAAATGACGGTAGGGAGGGCTCAAATCCCTCCCTTACCTGCTTTCACAAGGTGTTTTATTCTGACGATCAGACAGTACTCCTCACTGTTCAGAAACAGACTGTGTTCTAGTTACAGAAAACGCAGTAAGAGGTCTAGGCCAAACCAGCTGACCCAAGACAATTTTAATGAAATAAGATCTTGTATCATAAATGTATAATGACTCCTTGCAGTTTAGGATGGGATATATTTCTTATGCCTAACATTTTCACTGTTCTACATCAAGTCACCTAGTCATGCATTCCCTGCAAGCTAAGGGAGGAAGTATTTCAATAAAATTTCACAAAAATAATTGCTAAAATAATGAACATATAGAGAAACACATGGAAAAGAGGGATAATGTAAAAACTGATGGATAGATCCTTTGTTTTAAGAGGCCAGTTATTACCTTGTCAACATTAGCTCGTGTTTTTGCAGATGTTTCCACATAATTAACATTCCACTGATCAGCTCTGTTTTTTGCTTCCTCTACAGAAACTTGCCTTTTATCTTCCAAATCTGATTTATTACCAACTAGCAAAAAAGGAACATTCTCATCTTCTTTTACTCTTAAGATCTGTTCCCTGGAGAAAAAAGAAAAGGAAAAGAAAATTAAGCTTTGCATGGAGTACTATTCTTAGAACACAAAAAGAAGAACTCAGACCAAATACTTTTCCATCTTACAGTGAAAAGCCACGTATTCCTCTTATGAAGTTTATGTAACAGGAAAGTCTTAAACCTCATTATGACATTATACAGAATGAAGACAGGGACAGACAACTAGTCCTCCAGGAAGAAAGGAGGTGAGTCAGTAAGAAACGAAAAAAATAGAATTGGTTTAGGTGAGAACTTATATTAATAATTCATTCCCTTTAACAGTGTTATTTGAGAGCATTTACCATTGTCTTTATATTACTACTTTTGATTGCCATTTTTAAGCTATCCAAGCTTCAGTTTTACTGCTGATTTTTTCCTGACAGAATGCATGCACCATTTTTAAAGCTGACAAAATGGCCTATGGCATACTAAGATAAAATCTTTTCCTTTCAGGAATCCTTCTCAAGTCAATTATATTCAGTCTCTGCAGAGATCTTAATTCAGTTATAAGCCAGTGTACAGATACAAGTTGCATATGCATCAGATTTTTAAGGACATACACTTCTACTGCTTTAACTGCTAGGATAGAAGGTTGAAAGTTGTAAATCTCAATACTACAAATCGTTTGGTACATAAGTCTTCAACACTTAAAAAATAATGAAAGTTTTCTTCTAATTGGAAATGTATTAGAAGTATCAGGAAGAACAGTTTTCTCAGAGGGATATTCTGTATTTTTTCTAAGAAAAGAGCATAAAGTTAGCAGTGAAATGTAGCCACTGATCATGGAGCAATTTCTGAAAGATCAACAAAAAGCACGGAGAAAAAAATTCCTTTTGCTGGCTAAGGTGAAACAAAATTTAAAGTTGAAGGGAGAGAAGCTGAAGACAATTAAGTAATTGATATTCTAAAGGGCTTTCATTTGGTATATGGCAGGGTGCTCCTGCTGTTACAAAAAGCTCTGAATAGCATGTAGTCTTGTGGGGGAAGTCTACTGATAGGGCTGAGAAACTGCGGATAGCCCTTTTTTTTTTTTTTTTAAACCAACAGCTATGCTTTGGAGGCAGCTCATAACACTACATTTACGTCTGAGGTATAATGAAGAAGCAACATTTCTCCTCTTCCCCACAAGTACCAGTGCAAATATTTTAACAGGGTCTGCAGCTATCCACAAGTAGTTTGAAAAGTCAGTGGATTAGGAAGGTGACCAGTAGAAGGGGTGAGGGGAAGCTGTTTTTAAGGCTAGTTTTACTTCTCATTATCCTGCTCTGATTTTGAATGGTAATAAATTAAGTTTCCCAAGTTGTGTCTGTTTTGTCTGTGACAGTAATTGATGAGTGATCTCTCCTCATCCTTAATTCAAAAGCCTTTCATTGTATTTTATCTCCCCTGTCCAGCTGAGGACGGGAGTGAGAGAGAACCCTTGGTGGACACCTGGCATAAATGCCAGGTCAAACCACCACAGATGACAAACAATTTCGTTATGTAAAGAGTTAATCTAACAGCAATCCAGATGACAATATTCTCCTTTGTGACCCCTCTGAAGACTGGTATCTCCTGAACAAATTATATGCCCCAGCTTGAAATCTAGAACGTAAACCAAAAAAAACAAACATAAGAGCCAGACCAATTCTACTCAAAGCAAGGCCAAATTTTATCAAGCTGCCTTTCAAATATTTAAAAGTATAGTCATTGCAGGTCTGCGTTCTATTGGAAAAAATGACAGGGAGCATTGGCATTTCAGAGCATAACAGGAACCCCACTGGAGACACTGAAGGAGTACACAGCTTTTCTGCTGGATGTCTGCCATTTCAGCAGAACAAAATTCCACTGAAACAAACATCCAAATTTTTCTTGTCACTTTCTTTCGTATCTGGCTCTTAAATAGTATGCCCTCAGACTACTCAACAATGTCAAAGATACTTTAACTGTACACACAGGAGAAAATGTAATTTTTCTGAGCTACATTTTAGCATTTAGGCTTCTACAGTTTTAAAGGCAACTTGAAAGGCTTGGCTTGGACAGAGGAGAATTTTAGTGTCTTTAAGGGATTTTTTCTTCCATTTTTATTGTATCAACATGTATAGTGTTAACACTCACCTTTACTGGAAAAGTAGGACTTTTTCTAAAGCCAAAGATCATGCACTTTGAAGCATTAACACAATTTTTAATGGATTTGAATAGGTCGGTTTGTACTCTAAAGAAGCTGAACTATACTAAACAGTCCTCCATGACTGACAGTACCTAGCACAAGCCTGCAAACATACAAGGCCTGCTCCTCCCTCTCTCAAAATATATAAACAGACACATATAGAGACACAAATAAATAAATAAAAAATCACTAGAAGATAAAACTCTCACTGTCTCCCCTCTTCATACCTTCTAGTCGTCCCCTGGAGATATTAAACATGTTTTGCTACTTAGTGATAATTAAGTTTAACTGTGACAGCATCTTTGAGAAGCCTTATTTCAGTGGGATGTAGATAATATCTTGTTATATTTGATTCCTTACTTTTTTGTCAAAGGTTACGGCCTTTCCTATTTCACTACACTTTGAACAGGTAAAACCATTTTCTGATCTCTTTTGTTGTTTTTTTAAATAGAGCAATGCATGATTTAAGTATGCTTTCTCTCTCAAACAACGTTGAACACCTGTAATATGCTGCTGCCTGTATAATATTCTATTATTATCATAAGAGTTTTAATATGCTACATACCTGAAAGCCATCTTAAAACCCCTATCCTGTTAAACCTTTATTACACCAGAAATACCCAGTTCCAAATTTCAGTTTTATGTTTGCTTACAATTAAATAATATACTGATTTTGATAGGAAGGGTGAATGCTATGCAGAACTTTTGTCTTGTAAATTCGAAAAATACATCCATGTCTTTTACAGAGAAAAATTCCACCCAAGCAAAACTAAGGGACAGATTTACAGCAGTCCTTATCACAAAATATATATCTACTACTTCAATTACAAAATACTTCTCATTTGTGTTTGTGGTGGGTTGACCCTGTCTGCATACCAGGTACACACCAAAGTTCTTTATCACCTTCCTTCTCAGCTGGTCAGGGGAGAGAAAACACAATGAAATGCTCATGAGTTAAGGACATGAGAGATCACTGATCTATTACCGTCACAGGCAAAACAGACAGTAAGTTAATTGAATTTATTACCAATTAAATCAGTAGGGTAATGAAAAGTAAAACCAAATCTTAAGAAACACCTTACCCTCACCCCTCCCTCCTTCTGAGGCTTAACTTCACTTCCAATTCTACCTCCTCCTCCCCACCAGCAGCACAGGCGAACAGAGAATGGGGGTTGTGGTCAGTTTATGACATGTTGTTTCTGCTAATGCATCCTCCCCAGGGAGAAGAGTCCTTCCCCTGCTCCAGCATGGGGTCCTTCCCACAAGAGACAGCCCTCCACAAACTTTTCCAAGGTGAGTCCTTCCTACAGGCTGCAGTTCTTCATGCAGAGCTGCTCCAGCGTGGGTCCCACGGGGGGGTCAAAAGTCCTGTCAGCAAACCTGTTCCAGTGTGGGCTCCTCTCTCAACAGGTGCTGCCTTCTCTAGCATGAGCTTCCCACAGGATCACAACCTCCTTCAGGCATCCACCTGCTGTGGCTTGGGGTCCTCCAGAGGCTGCAGGTGATATCAGCTCCACTATGGAACTCCATGGACAGCAGTGGGACAGCCTGCCTCACCATGGTCTTCCTCACAGGCTGCACTCTGGCGACTGGAGCACCTCTGCCCTCTCCTTCCTCACTGACCTTGGCAACAGCAGAGCTGTTTCTCTCACTTATTCTCACTCTTTTCTTCTGTGGCTGCAATTTGCTCCTGCCCAACAACTTTTTTTCCCCTTTCTTAAACAGGTAATCCCAGAGATGCTCCCACTTGCTGGTGGGTTCAGCCTTTGCCAGAGGTAGATGCTTCTTGAAGCTGGCTGGCATTGGCTCCACTGGACATACTGAAAGCTCCTAGCAGCTTTTCAGAAGCTTCCAAAACCTTGTCACCCACATCCAATACTCTGTTGTTCATAAAACCATCTTTAAGAGGCAGAAAGGCTTGTGTTGTTGATACTATGCACTTTGGTCTCCCAGAATACAGTGCACATGCCTCACATGCCTAAGACTTTGCAGACAGGCATCACCAGATATGGTTATTCTGTAGAGTTTTTAACTGAAATATGGTCATGTCACCTTTATCACAAGTATTCTACTATAAAAGAGCTGCACATGCTATAGCTGCTTTTTTGTTCTAGGTGTTGTTTCACTGGTTAAGAGAAACACATCACAGTCCTCTACATACGAAGCAAGAACTAAAAAAGACAACTCTGGAAAGTACACAGTACTGTACATACATTACAGGCAACCATACAAATGCTATGACATTTTTCCCAGATCCACTACTTTGGATAGC
Organism: Pseudotriccus pelzelni; assembly: GCA_035584735.1. Classification (NCBI taxonomy): domain Eukaryota; kingdom Metazoa; phylum Chordata; class Aves; order Passeriformes; family Tyrannidae; genus Pseudotriccus; species Pseudotriccus pelzelni. The sequence continues at coordinate 50,166,230 of JAWMRA010000078.1, read as the reverse complement.
TGCATGCCTCCTCAAAAAACACTGCTTCCTAGCACAAGTGCCAAGCAACACCAACTTACAAAGGGCAGAAGTATCTGCTCTGTGGCAACAGCCTTTCTGGTATTCAGAAACACAGGAGTTAAGGTATCTGAAGTGGTACAGATAGCAAAGGCATGGCTAGGCACCTGTTCAAAACATTATGTGACAACAGTAAGAGCTGTCATTCAATGTGGATTATCAAAAACATATTACACAACAATTTAAAAAAATCATTTGCAATCATCGCAGTGTAATTAGAATAATTATCTTGCCTTGTAACTTACCTGAAGTCTGCAGTTGCTGCAAAGGATTCCAGCTCTGTAATAGAGAAGACGCAAAGAAAGCCTTCTCCACTTCGGAAGTAGTTGTCTCTAATTGCAGCATAGTCCTCCTGCCCTGCTGTGTCCAATATATCAATCTGGACTTCTTCCCCATCCAGAACCACTTTTTTCCTGTAGCTATCTGCTTTGGTGGGCTCATAGTCTTCAACAAACTAGAAAAAAAACCCTTAACGATATAAAATCATGTCTGTACAAGGCAAATGGTTCTGTTTGAACACCAGGATAGAGCAAACATCTTACATGGGTACAGTAACTAATAACTAAGCATACCCATTTAGGCCATGCAAAGTACTCAAACAACTTACTTAAAGCAGACTTTTCCCCAGCCCAAACAGTTTTTAGGTTTTTGCTTTTCTCAGCCACTTTCACTGGGGAAAAAAAGGTAAGGAAAGAAGAAACTGATTTTCTTTCCTCTCTTCAACAGCAGAATGAAAAAAAAACATGCAAAAGCTTGGTTGTTTCAGGCATCATGCAACTCACCTAAGTAAAGAAGCTTTCAGCTGTAATAACTAAGTTCTAATAGGTCTAGTGAACAATGCAAACATATTCCAATTATATGACAGAGCATCTAACCGCTTAGAAGTCTGAAAAAAGGCTGAATTTTACCTTCCCAGGTATCTCTGGAGGGCAAATCACTAATCTCAAAACATATTTTTGTCCCATTTAATTGATGACTTTCATACCACATCACATACGTTTAGACCCTTTCAGAAAAAAACTGTACAAATCTAACTTAAACAACACTATGTGGCAGGCATCTCCCAATTTCTAGTGCAGATTCTTACCTCATCATACATGAATTGTAGCGTTAAAGCAGATTTTCCCACACCACCGCTTCCCACCATGATGACTTTGTGTAAAGCCAGGGAATTCTGTCCTTTAGGTTTATTTGCTGCCATCTTTGGATTGCAGAAAACTCACAGGTATCAAATGAAAAAAACCTAGAAGAAAAATATTGCTTCATTAGTTTTCTTTTCCTTTTCCCACATGATCTGTTTAAAGTGGATTTGTTTCATATCCCTACATATCTAATGACTTAATTTCAGTTCTGCTGTCTTCAGTGAAACCTATCTGCTTTTTCACTGGAAGTCGTTCCACAAATTATACTGAGCTCATCTATTTTGCTACTTAAGCAAAGAAATCTTTCACCATTTGCAAACAGCACAAGTGGGTTCACAGCATCCAAGAGCAATTAAAGGAAAAGATTTATATCTTGGTATGTAGAACACAACATTTTCTTTTAGTGACACAGTATGTATCAAAAATTCTTGCTAGTTTACCACACAAGAATTGAAAAAGAAAACCACAGTGAGCCAACACTACACACCACCATATCACAAACATGTGATATGACAGCTGCAGGGCAAGAAAACAGACTTTTGAGGAATTTCCATCTTAAATAGCAAGCATTAAGACACAGCAGCAAGGATTAGCTAGTGCACTTTTACAGAGAAAAGCAAGCAAACTTAAAACCTAAAAATACCCAGTTTAAATAAGTCAGTCCATTGGAAGCCAAAAGAATAATCTAGTTTACATAGAGTAAAAAGATTCAACTTGCCTACAAATGTAATTATTCAGTGTATTTGAGACAGTTGTCTCATTCCCACGACTGTTTGCTTAAATATAAATCTCTGCATCTCACCAGTACCAAAAGGCTCTATGAGTTAACTCACATAGTTTAATGTATGCTTGCAGAAATAAAAGACATAACAATTCATTAACTTGGGGAAAAAAAAGAAAAATCAAGCATGTTATAGTTTTAGAAGATCTCTTCAACAGATCTTCCCACACCTTTGTTTCATTCCCTACCTATCCTAATAGTAAAATTTGCAATTGCTTGCACAGTTCTTAAGACATGTGAAAGTCCCTGTACAGTGACAGAATGTACTCTCCTCCAGAGATTTCACGTCAAAACAAGCTCTGAACTCCAAAAGACACAGTGACATCTACGTTATGTATATAAATACAATAAACATCTATGGAAGCAATTAAGAACAAAATGTAACTCGGATTTTGTTAATTACAAAGCTCAAAACGAGCACATTCATATGGCAGCACAGCTCAGTTACATACAGAACTATCAGATAACACAGTGTAGTGACAAGGCACTATTACCTCATTGTCAAGTGGTCACAATGGGTAAAAGTAATGTCACACTAAAATTACATTCTCCTGCATAATGAATGACTCCTGTGTGCAGCTTAAACAATTAGAATGCGAAGCATGACAATTTTCTTAAAACTTCTATCAAAATCCCTAGTTGAGGCCATGCACTAAAGTTCCACTAGCACTGAGGCAGGTAAGTATAAAAGCATGCTGACTAAAGCTTTAGTAGAGATTCAGCCAATCTTTCCTGGAAGTAAAAAGAAATAAATACAGAGCATTAAGGCCTTTTCTGTATCTCACGTTGCCATGCCAGCAAGTAGGCTGGGGATGAGCAAGCAGCTAGGAGACACACAGCTGGAAGAGATGACCAAAGGGTATCCCCATACCATAGCTTAGGAATAAAAGTTGACAGAGACATTTGAAGTTTGTCAGGACTGCCATGGCTCAGGGACTGGCTGCACATTGCTTGGCTAGAAGGGAGCAGGTTTTTTTAAAAATAATTTGTTTTCCTTGGGCTTGCCTTTTTTTTTTTTTTTTTAATGTATTAAATTATCATTAGCTCAACCCACAAATTTTCTCACTTTTACACTTCCAGTTCTCTTCCCCCATCCCACCGGTGGAGAGGGGGAGCAAGAAAGCAGCTGTGTGGTACATAGCTGCCTTCCAAGGTTAACCTACAACCCACTGGAAAAGCTCTTCAGATCACACCAGTACCAATATCCACTGCTGTCAAAGAATTCTGAAAATGCAACTGAAAACTAAGTCACTTAAATTGTTTTCCCCAGAAGGATTATCTAAGTAATCTAAGTAAGTATAAGCTAGTGTACTCATTTATAGAGCCATAGCAGAGAAATACAACTTACATTATGTTACAAGTTCTTTTACAAAGGAGATGGAGGAGAACAAAAACACATTTCAATTTTGTCTTAAAAATGACCACTGCTTCCTTTTTACTCAAGAGGGAGTACAAGAACATGAAAATAGTTCCAAGCCATGCGCATGTTTTCAAGCTACATTACATTTTGAACCGCTCGATTGTTTTGTCTTTCCACTTTTCTCTTAAAAGGAAAAACATATCCTGAAAGTCACACTTCTTAGTATGTATTTCAGAAATGTAATATAAAGAAAATTCATCCGAATTCCATTTATCAACTAACAACAGCTCAGTTTGCAAAGCTTTGATTACAACATATACCCACAGAAACAGAGAAACTGAAACACTAGTAATACCTGGATATAGCCTACTCTGAGCAACAAAACAGACTATTCAACTACTTCAACACTGGAATAAGTCCAAATGAATTCAGCAGGACCTCTGTCAGTTGAGTTTGTGCAAACAATCTGAAAAAATTCGAATATACAATAGCAATGTTTCACTGTAGTATTTGTTGTAAATTAACCTGCAGTCTTTAAGTGGATTCAGCAGTGTGAAAATTGATATTCTACTGCAAGTTGCAATTCAACAAGTAATGTCCCACTGTGACAAACAGAAGTAGCTGCTTTTTAGACTCTCTGCAACAGTTGACACATGAAGAACCCAACACATTTCCACTTCCAATTCGATCCTTACAAATAATAAAGTTAGAGACATTGCTCCTTTTCCCTAAAAATTCTTTAAACAGAAAGATTTTATAGCAGTCATTTTCAGAAGTCTTGATAAAGTCGTTTCAAAGAAGCATAAGAGATCGAGTCAAAGAAACTTGAAATTATAAAAACCTGACCCAACCAGTCAAAGCAGTATTCCAAGTCATCAACAACTGTCAGTTAACAGCATTCCATTAAAATACTGAAGACAGCAAAACTTCATGCTACCACAGACTTCAAATCTTGAAGATAAGCTTGTCATAAATCCTCTGCTACATGTTGTATAGGAGGCAGCTCAGGGAGGCCAGTTTGCTCCCAAGTTCTTCACAATCCAGTAAAGATACAATGCCAGCAAAACTCAGGCCTGCTGACAGTAGACAAGGTGGAAAGAGAGAAATAAGTTACAAACAGTGCAAGTACAAGGCAATATGATACCGTGCAAACAACACTTAATCCAAAGAGACTTCTTCAGAGCGAGTACTGTGACAGAGAGAGACCTTGAAAGTGATAAGTTTTAAGCTACTACCACATACCTGTTTCAGTGTGCTTTTGAAAAGCAAAGACGAACCTAGATTCCAATTTTAACAGTAAAGCACCTGGGATGAAGTTCCACACACAAAGTCCTTCCACCCATAATTTATGTAGCCTGGCTTATTTTCATAAGTAGTATTAATTTGGGTCATATCTCGTTTCTGAATTGGCCTACTTTATGATAAAACTGACAGAGACTGTGACAAGAACCCTGTTGTATGAAGCTCAAGAAAGCATACTTTCTTAGTATGTGTACTGCAATAGTTTTGGTTTTTTTTATTTTCAGCTTTACAATGCAAGATCATTTGGGGGTCAGTAGATAAACCCAGGATTATCCTGCAGTCAAATTCTACATCACCCTACAGCAGAGAGACACTCACACAAAGTCAAGCAGGGTGTTGTCAATAGCTGTATCATCCATTTATGCAAGTCAGCTTTTTACCACACCCATGTAAATCCCATAGCAGCAATACAGCTGATGACATATATTAAAGTTTATTTTTAAACAGTTTTTTGTGTAGTTCAACAAGTTGGAAGAGAAGTGAAAGCTTAACTGGCTCAAAAATGTACTGCAACACCTTCACTGAGGACAAGAGCATTGTCTAACCACCAGGCTACAGAAGATCAGTCCTCACCTCCACTGCAGATAAACTCCTAGGAAACTGACCTCTTCCAACATACTTGAGCAGATAAGGACACAAACAAACGAATCTGACTGCTCTGCCAAAGTAAACGGTTCTCAAAGCTCCTACAGCTGCTTTACTGCCTGCTTGCAGATAACCACCCCCATGATTCTGCGCTCCATTTAATGGCAGGCTTCCAGTTGGAGCTAGCATCACTTTTGTAGAGCAGGCTAGGGAGCAATTAGATTAACTAAGAACTGCAGAGGTAGGAATTCATGTTAGCACCAGCGATGGCATCTTGTCCAATAGTCTAGAAATCTAATCAAAGGAAAGAAGATTAGGTAACTAAATAACTTTTAAGTTATTTTTACACTATTAAGATAATCTAGGAACCTGTAGCTGGAGTTGGAAAGCTGCTGGCTTCTACCTGTATCGATACCAAGTTCTCCTGAGTTTCATACCTTAAATCAAAGCACCTCTGAGTAAAAAACACAGTGTTACCTGTAGTCCCTCATAGATTTAAACCCAACATCCAGCATTCAACTGCACCCACCAGAAGAGTGAGCTGGACATTATTTCTGTGACAGGACTTGGACACATAAGCACCATGTTAGCTTCCATATAAAGTCTTGGACCACCGAGTGATTATCCAGATTTACAAGAGAAAGATAATCAGGTGCCAACACAAAAAAATATTTTCATCTTCAGGGACAATATTTTCAGGGAAGGTATCTTTACAAATACATGTTAGGGAAGAAGAAAACTAAAAGCAGGAATCCTTCATCTCTCTTTATTAGTCTTTATTTTGTCCTCTCATCTACTATTTCAGTCCAATAAACTGAGACGAAAATATGCTTAAAGGTGAAAAAAACCTTATGGGTTTCATCCCCAAATTCATCTTGCTCATCTGACCAAATTGAGAGGACTCCTCTTCAGGTGTCCTGTTTGTCAGTTGGCTTTTTCTTACAGAGTAACTTGCTCCAAAACAATCAAAGCATGCTTCCTTACATATCCATGCCATTTGTCCTCTACAGCCCTCCCCACTGCAATAATCCCAAGGTTGATACAGTAAGAGAGAGCAAAAAAGTGGCCAACAGAGTAGCTGTGTACCATCCAAACAGGGCAAAAGACAATTCAGTTTAGATTAGTTCCTTTCCTTCACAGGGAGCACTGTGAACCACAGGGTAGGTTTCCTCCTCGTCAGCCGGCAGTACATATTAAAGAAATTTACAGAAACTATCATATCAAAGACACCTAAATCTCTGACAAAATGTACCCAAAACTGGCCAGTGGGCTGAAAAATAACAAAGAACAGAGCATAGGATCAGCCTCATTTTCTTAGAGAATGAGACCAAAAGAGGTCAAGAAGCTATTCTGCCCATTTTGATTCCCTGGAGTCTTGTATACGCAATGTCAACAAGAACAGACCAGGGAAAGAAAAGCATTACACCGAAGTCACATCATTACAGGCACAAATTCAGCTGGCATCTTCTGCAGTACTATAGATAAAGCTGAATGCAGGCTTTGTGAATATGCAGTTGTCCTTAACAGCAGGACTTTGACTTGCTGCAGGCATTTTGTTTGAAGGGGACTAGTTATACATAGCTTTGTGTTTAATCACAGTTGGTACAGTTAGTATAGCAGATTCCAGTTAATAAGAAGAGATAGTGGTGCCCTTCAATTACAAAACCCCCAACTTCTTATTGTTAATTTTATAGCCTGCACAAAACTAATACAACAAAACTGAATCCCAGTTTGTTTCCTTTCCTTTAAGATTACATAAAAATCTGAAAGTCTGTCATATTACCCTCATTACCCACTCACTTTTAGGATGAGTAACTTTCTTCTCTGAAGACTGTTTTATATAACAAACATCACTTACAACCAGTAGCTGATATGTCACAGCACCTGCCTTTACCCTGTTTAACAAAGTTAGAACTTGATACGTTTGAAGGAACAGGAGTAATTTAATTGAAATATGTGAGCTGCCTGCACGATATTAAGAACTATAGCCAATATGCTTTAACCAAAATACTTTCAAAAAGGCAAAATTATCAATTACTGAACAATTAAAGTTCAGTAATAGAAACTCATGTTGTTCTAATCAAATAACTCTTTTTTTTTTCTAATTGAAGAAATTAATACCTGTACTACTCTGTACTTTAAATTTAGTATAATCTATCACTTCCAGAAACATTAGCTATAACTTATCGCATTCTGAAGTGAAAATTTATGGTAATTATTTGACAGTATTTTCTAAGTGAGTTTAAATATTCTCCAAAGTTTCTTAATTCCCCAAATTGATTCAAAACTCTCTTGCCTCACATGATCTAAAAATTACAAGTTCAGCTTTCTGAGAAAAAGCACAAGAACAAGAATTTTGAAAAGTGACAACCTACTGATGTCCCCAAGGACCATCAAGCAATATAATCTTATCTGTTATGAAAAGATCAAATTCAACTAGTTACTTCATTGTTTATTGAGTCCAGTAGTTTCAGTTTGGTTAACAACAGCAAAATTCTACTCGAGAATGTATTGTTTGAAAACAGCACTTGCATACGAGATGCCAAGCATCTGGAAGACACCTCAGAAATGACTCAGATATTTCTACAACAAAAGTGTTCCTGGAAAAGGAGGGAGGCAACTCCAGGCAAGCAGAGTTTAACCCTCCCAACAGCTGCTTCCAATTACAATACTGAAACCAGAACAGCAGAAACAGACCGTGACCCAGAAATTGATAGGATACATGAGGACGTAAGACAAGATATATGATATCAACTGTTTTAACAACTGGAGAGTAAGGAAGTTTTTTAAGTTAGATCAGCATTATTGTAATAAGTGTCATTCCATGGCTCAAGTTTGACTGGTGCTTACACACACAACATCCGTCAAGCTCTACATGAAGTAGTATCAGTATTTTATTAAGACAGAACAAGTATTTCAAAGGTTAAATAATCACTTTGAATTATAAGTAAAAGCCTAGAAAAAGAGAACTAACACAAATATTCAAACCTATCTTAGAAATTACTAGTCTCATTAGATAATGGAACAGGCCTCCTGAACTTCAACCTTAGAACAAGGTAGAAACTTGCACAATAAGTGTTTCCCACTCTCCTGAAAATAATCCTTTGACATAAACATGTTTAACTGGTAATTAGGATTTATTGCTTCCCATGAATTTAACAAGCAGTTAAACCACATTCAAGGTTTTGTAAGCCCTTCTTTCCCAAGCTTTCCAGGGCATACCATATAAGGTACTTGTGTCTCCCACACCTACAGAACAAATTTACTAAGGTGACTGACTACACATATACTAACAAAAGCAAAGGGTAGAAAACTGACTTAAGTTCAATCTCTTAGCATCAGCAAATCTCAGGCAAAAGATCTACATTTCCCAGCTCCTTGAGACAGGTACTTCAAATTGTAACCATATCCAGGCACTTAAATTGGAAAAGTCAACCAGTGAACTCTTAATCAAGTAACTAAGGCCCATTCATCCTGTAAATTGCATCATGCTGCTATAAAGAACAGTGGTTCCCGCATGCCTGCAGCTTTGTACTTTTAAGACATCATCAGTAGAACTGAGATCTGTTCAACAAGAAGTCACAAGAACACTAGCAAAGAAGTTCACAGATTTCCTAAGGCTCCACAGGGCCTTAGCTTTTGGGCATAGCCATGAACTAGGCAACAGCTTCTGAAATGAGAATATACATGAATTCCACATGTTTCAAGTCATCATTTCAGCATTTTGTTACCAAAAAGCCTCTTTGGCATCCTGCAAGATGACTTCCGGGAAGGCACTTCCATCAGGAAATTTCTTGAAACCCACATGTAACAGCACATGAAAACCCTAACAAACTAAACAACAGAAACCGTCTAGAACAAAATCAAGGTCTTAACATTTCAAACCCTAAAGTGTGCTGGAAAGAAAATGAGGCAGCTACATCACTGTCCATGTAAAACAGTGACAAAACACACAACACTTGAGCCCAGCTGTGTGTGTCTGGAAGGCTGATATAAACTGAACCTGGCACAGTCTGTCTGATTTTCCCATAACCTTTCTCCCAATAGCACTAGGTGGCAAAGCACTTAGCCAGTTGCTCTAGACAAAAGTTAATTTATACTGTTTTTGGACAAATTAGCTACCAAAACAAGCTTGCTGGCACCAAAGACAGCCCAGAACAACACATAGCTGAACACAGGGAAAGCAAAACTACAGCACTTCCAGCCTATAAGGACTGTGGCAAAACAATGCAAGTGTTCTAAGATTTGACAACCATAATCCAGCCCTGTTGAAGATTCCTCACTTTCTGCAAGTTATGTGATGGCTATTACAAAACATCGGGAAGAGTTCTAGATACTTGCAATGGTTTATCTTGATTGCTCCAGAGAGCAATAGGAAGAGCAGCAAACTCAAGCACACCAGCAATAAGATTGCTCTCATGGTTCAACGACTAAAGTTACACTGTGAAATAATTTTGGTAATATACACATTTTTGCAAGAGTCTGGAATACTGCTTCTGCTTCCACATGTTCATTGCATGGCTGGTACCCTATCTTAGTCTATTCTAATCATTGAGGGAACTTAACTTCCAAGGCTGACAGTGCTGAAGTGTTGTTTTGACACAAAGTGGAAGAGTCATGTCTTCTCTTACTTTATATTTATAAACATGAAGATCTGTAATCTAGCATATTACCAGAAGGCATTAATTTTGTATTGATTTGAGATTATACACCATGAGGAGAGAATTAACAGTAACAGCAGTCACAATAGAAGAACGAACAATTACATGCCACTAGCCTGCCAAAGTTATCCATAGACTTGGGTGGATTTAGAGGCAAGACAGACAAACAGGTACTACGGTACAACTGCTGATTTTCCACCATGAGCAAAACTAATGAAAGGCTGAAACAGATGAGGGGGACATCTGTGGAAGAGCCTCCCACATCAGTTACCCATAAATAAGTCTCCTGTCAAAAGTCAAATTACATTCATGGGAGATACTATTGTTCTGCATTTGATACAGAACAAAGACGCTTCCCCACCCTCTCCCCCCCAATAAAATGTAAGATTCAATGTATAGCCTCCAAGGATGAATTTTACTAATGCTGAATCAACAGCTCAGGGGTTTCACTAGAGCTATCCAACTAAGAACTCAGGGAAGCACTTCAAGAACACACACAAGTTAGTGTCACCTAAGACACGCTAGCACGGTGCAGCCTCACCTTGAACACTGTGTGCAGTTTTGGGTGCCACAACATAAGAAAGATATTAAGGTGTTAGAGAGTATCTGAAGGATAGAAACAAAGATGGTGAAGGGCCTTGAGGGGAAGCCATATGAGCAGCAGCTGAGGTCAGTTGGTCTGTTCAGCCTGGAGCAGACTGAAGTGAGACCTACAACTTTCTCATGAGAGGAGGAAGAGGGGACAGGCACTGATCTCTTCTCTGTAGTGACCAGTGACAGAACCTGAGGGAATGGCCTGAAGTTGTGTCAGGGAAGGTTTATGCTGAATATTAGTAAAAGGTTTTTCACCCAGACGGTGGCTGGGCACTGGAACAGGCTCCCCAGGGGAGTGGTCACAGCATCAAGCCTAAGAGAGTTTAAGAGGCATTTGGACAATGCTCTCAGGCACATGGTGTGACTCTTGGGGATGGTCCTGTGCAGGGCTAAGGGTTGGACTCGACGATCCTTGTGGGTCCCTTCCAGCTCAGCATATTCTGTGATCTTCATGCTGTGTTTCAAGTACAAGAAAGCACACCTGGAAGCTAACTTTTGACCGGTAAGGCAGGCTTCACTCACACTTGCACACAGCTACTGCTTCCAGCTGCTCTGGAAAGCAACAAGAATGGAGTTCCCTTGAAGGAACTATGCCAGAGCCTGCAGCATGAGCTTCAGCAGTTCACTTCGAAAAGCAGTTCAAGAGCACTGCATTCAAAAAATTGTTCAGTATCATAAATTCAGAGGGTTTTTTGTCAATCATACTTCAAAAGGAATCTCAAACAACGTCAGTGTGTCCTTTTTGCCCCTGTACACTTACACTTCAGTACGCAACACAGAAATTTAAGGAAGACTGAAATGTAAGTATATTGACTTGGCTTGATGAAGTAGATTCTTTGAGAAAAGTCTGAAGGTGGCTTCCAAAAGACATACTTGAAAAAAAATAGGTTTTCCTCTAACAAAACTATCTTGTTAATTGTTAAAACCCCTATAACCCTCCTTTAGAATTTCAGAATGCCAGATGTGTGCTTTCTAGAAAAAACAAATATTTGCATGGCCATTTTTAAAGCCAAGAAGAATGACTTAAGATCCACACTTGCTAAAACCAGAACTCCATCCAAATAGTTTCGCTGCTCTATAGTCAGGAAAGTTACCTTGTGAGAGAGAAATCTAGAAACAAATGGTATCTGCAAAATCAAATCACCAGGCTCACAGCATGCTGCACCTAACACGCTTATGGAATCTGTATGTTGCAGGCATCGGTCTTCACAGCAAGACAAGTTCTGATGCTGATAGCTCAAGCAATTTATCCTTCTCAAAACAACTTTTTTCACCGTCAGCTAGTCATATAGTACTACAGTAAAAATTCACACCTTAATGAACACCCTTAAATTCTTTCAAGTATTAGCACAGACAGAATGAACATAGAAGCCTTGTTTGAACCAGGCTTCTATGAAATTCTTGACACAGAAAAGGTTTAAGCTTTTAAATAACGCATGAGGCAGGCACTGCCTTCTTCCGCTTCTCAGTGCCTTGTGAATGAAGTTTCAACACAGTAGAAATACCAAAATACACTATCCTTCACATTTCGTGCTAATAAAGTAGCTTATAACAATGAAGGATGCAGGAAACAAATGCTCCAGCAGGTGCAAGCACATTTACATCAAAGGCCACAGCACAAATGGTGCAAACACAGAGGACCGAATGCAGGGCGTTAACAAGAGACATCAATAAGCAGGTACCACCAAGTTCTCCATCTCCTCTTCACAACTACAGGCAAGTGTTCTCTCTCCCCACAGGCAGACTGCATCAATACACAAGCCAAATGGAACCTAATAAAATAGGAGCATGTTGGATTTTGCATTTCAAAACTTTCCTTGTATTCCTCTAAGGAATCAACCAGCTGTAGCAAACTTCTTTAGTGAAATCTGACTTGGCAAAGTAAGTTACTTCATTCATTTTATGACTTTGCCATATCTTTCACCACCCAATTAGAAATGCATAGGTACTTTTTAGTAGCAGTATTGTAAGATCACTACTTTTATAACTGTATTTTGTTCTGGTAACATCTACTCCTGTTTATATTCTGTGCAGAGAAAATTTCTCCTCCTAAAATCATAATATTTTTTCTGTTTTATTCAGGGAGCAAGGATTTCATACCATGACTCGCAAAAACTCGTAGCTAAACTTTTGAGTAAGCGATTCAAGGACATGAGCGGTTATGCACCTGATGTTGCAGAGTAATACAGCATTCATAAAACTGAAACATTATTAGTCGATCCCTCCCCATTTTTAGATGCAGTTTATTCTAAAACTATTAGAGCTATGATTTGAAAAATCAATAATCTAATAGACCTAAAAGACCCAATCAAGCAATTAATTGTCTTTTAGTTCAACATAAGCTTGCCAATTGAATGATATATAGTATCCTTTCACAGCTATTTCACACATTATAGGCATAAAACATACAATGGCAAGAAACAGAGGGCATTCAGTTCATTAACTCAGTATGAAATTATTAATATTCAGGTTGATTTATCAATTTCCACATTAAGTGCCAGGACAAAGGTGGTTGTGATCTTGCCCTGCTTAAAATACTGATTATACTTTTCTTGCAGTACCACAGAATATATTTTCAAGTTGAATGTTCTACATTTAAAGCAGTAACTTTTAAAAATTGCTTTTTGCCCCTGTTTGAATACTTACAGCTCTTATATGTTGGGGATAGGCTCAGGACTGCAGAAGAATTCAGAGAGTGGAAGGAAACCAAAGACGTCCTTCTTGAATCTTCTGCCTGAAAGACCATATTGTGACCTTTCCCCTGCGTCCAAGGGCGCACATCTCTCTCTGGAGAGATGCTGGCAGCCCCCTGCAGGACTGGCTACCTGGGAAATCGTTGCCCTTGACCAATCCCCTGGGTCCTG
>JAWMRA010000078.1:50112455-50145309 GCA_035584735.1 Pseudotriccus pelzelni | reverse complement strand
GGGCAGGGGCCGGAGCGCTGTGACCGGGCGCGGCCCCCGCCCGCCTCCGCCCCGCGCGGGGAGGGCGGTGTCAGGCGCCTAGGCGCGCAGGCGCGGTGCCGGCGGAGGCGGAGCGGGGCGGCGGGGCCCGGGGTGGCGCGGCGCGGGCGGGCGGGCCCGGTGCCGGTGCCGGTCCCGGAAGGAGGTGGCTGCTTCCGGCCAGGGCGCGCGCCGGCGCCGTTGCGTGCGTGGCGGCGGGTGACGGGGAGGGGCGGCGGGGCGGGGCGGGACGGGACGCGGTGACCCCGCGCTCCGCCGGTGACGGGGCGGTGTCCCGCTCGTCCCGCGGCACCTCCGTTCTTTCCCTGCTTCTCCTCCTTTGCCCCGGCCGAAACGCTGAAGGGAGGCAGTGAGAAAACATCGTAGCCCGATGTCTGTCCCTCCCGCCTGCCAGCTAATCCCCGATCTGCAGAATAGGCGAGGCGTGTCCTGCCGTGGTAAGGAGATAAATTCCTCACATCTGTCGCTAGATTTATGAACACAGTTATTTTTAGGGGGGCTTTCCTCCAAGTACAAGCTGAGGAAACATTAAATAAACTGAGTTTAAGGATCACTGTCAGAAGGGAGCGTAAAGCACTGCGACTCTTAGAGGTTTGAGTTTGTTTGTTTTTTTTTTAATAGTCATGAACCATTCAATGCATGGAGGATTTTATAGATGCCAAACAGAACAGGGAGATAGGAGAGTTTCCATGTTAATTACAGTAATTGAAATAATAGCAAGGATGCCCTAATAACTGTATCTGTCTGCTAAATCATGGACATAAATGGGCGCTTTGTGCAAACACATCATGATTTAAACTCATGACGTAAGTGATGTAATGGAACCTAAGCATAATATCGAAATTGGCTGCTCCTTTTGAGTCTTTGGCTTTCAGGCTGTAACCGCAATATTCACAGACAATACAAAATTATTTTGAAGGCTCCCCTCCTCCACGTAATTACTGGGCTGAAGGTTGTTTCCAAATTTGGAAACTCCAGATTTTATCACCTCAAAGGGAAAACTTTGACTTCAGTGTTCACCTCATGCAGCCATTGCACTCTGTTTGCAAAGCAAGTGCGCTTTAAAACCTTCATTGTTTTTCTCTGTTTTCTGCAATTTTTGGTATCTTAGACATTTAGTCTGTGTTTAGTACATATCCCTCTAGTATTTAGTTTCCTTGGCCTCACATTTCAGTATGAGCTAATTTTTGCAAATTCCAGATGCAAATCATTCTGATAAAAATACAAAATAAAATCATGTACACAAAGAAATGTTGGATTCTGTTAAATGGAGAGGGAAAAAAAAGGACAGGAGGAAAGGAAGGCTGGTAACATTGAGTCAACCAAACAGCCAAAAGAAGACACAAAATGTTTTTGATATTTTGTGACAGGGAAAGTTTACATGCCAGCTATGAATAGACTTTTCCTGAGACCATGAAAAGGTTGGAAGAGTCTTTGCATGATTCTGTAAACAAAATGATTCAGGAGTCCTCCAGAAATCCTGGCCCAACTTCTGCAGCCCTTTGAGTATCTCTATCCTGTATTAGTTCTTACTACATATTCCGGAACCCTTCCACTGGAAGAGTGGGTGATTTATAGTTAAGTTCTCATTAATATTGATGTGTGCAGCAACTTCCTTGTTCCTTCAATACTAGAGCTAGTCCAAAATAACCTTTGCCCTGCAAGACATACAGCGTGGTTTACCAGGGTATTGCTAGCAGCTCTTTCACTCTGTGGAAATGCCCCTATGTGTAGAATGGTTGGAAGGGACCTCAAGGATCATCTAGTTCCAACACCCTTGCCGTGGGCAATTATGCCAACCATTAGAACATGTTGCTCAAGGCCCCATCCAACCAGGCCTTGAACACTTCCAGGGATGGGGCATCCACGTCATCTCTGTTCCCATGCCTCACCGCCCTCACAATAAAGAATTTCTTGTAAGAGAGAATCTAAATTTCCTTTCTTAGTTATAACCATTTCCCCCTTGTCCAATCACTATCTCCCCATAGAAAGCACCTGTCTTTTATAAGCCCCCTTTAAGGAGTAGAAGGCTACAATGAGATCTCCCCAGAGCTTTCTGTACTCCATACTGAACAACCCCAAATCTCTCAGCCTTTCCTCATAGGAGAGGTGCTTCATCCCTCTAATCATCTTGGTTGCCCTCCTTTGGGCTCGTTTCTACAGTCAGTGTCCTTCCTGTGCTGAGGACCCCAGACCTGGACACAGCACTCCAGGTGGGGTGTCACGAGGGGAGAGCAGAGAGGGACAATCGCCTCCCTTGACCTGCTGGCCAGTCTTCTTTTGATGCAGCCCAGGATATCGTTGGCCTTCTGTGTGAGCACACACTGTTGGCTCATGTCCAGATTTTCATCCTTGAAAACCCCCAAGTCCTTCTCTACAAGGCTGCTCTCAATGGGTTGTTCTCCCAGCCTGGACTCATGTCTGGGATTGCCCCAGCCCAGGTGCAGCACCTTGCACTTGTACTTTTTGAACTTCATGCGGTTCCCATGGGTTCACTTCTTAAGCTTGTCCCCCTGGATGGCATCCTTCCATCTGTTGTGCCAAATGCACTGCTCAGCTTCGTGTCATCTGCAAACTTGCTGAGAGTGCACTTGATCCCACTTTCTGTGTCACTGATAAATTAAAGAGCACCCGTCCCAAGACAGCCCTGAGGGACACCACTCTTCCCTGGCCTTCACCTGGACACAGAGCCACTATTCTCTGTCTGCATCCATCCAGCCAATTCCTTATCCACCAAATAGTCCATCAATTGAATCCACGTCTCTCCAATTTGGAGGTAATGATGTCATGTGGGACCTTGTTGAAGGCCTTACACAAGTCCGGGTAGATGACAATCTTCCCTTGTCAGCTGCTGTAGTTACTCCATCATAGAAGGCCACCAGATTGGTCAGGAACAATTTGCCGTTAGTGAAGCGGTGCTGGCTGTCTTGGATCAACTCTTTGTATCGTATGTGCTTATCATTGCTTGCATGAGGATCTGCCCCACAGTCTTCCCAGCCACAGGGATAAGGGTCTCTGATATGTACCCAGCCTCCTTTCTCCCCTTTTTAAAAACAGGAGCAGTGTTTCCCTTTTTTCAGCCACTGAGGACTTTACCTGACTGCCAGGATTTTTCAAATATGGTTGGAGAGAGGCTTGGCAATAACATCAGGCAGTTCCCTCAGGCCCCTGGGATGCATCTCATCAGGCCCCATAGGCTTGTGACTATTCAGTTTCACCAGGTGGTCTCAAACCTGCTTTTCACTTAGAGTGGGAGGGGCTTCGCTCCCCACTTTGCACCATGTTGCTTGTTAATGGACGTGGCCTTTGTCCTTTAGGTCTCCTTGTAGAGCTATCTGAAGATAACAAATGTAATTTTATTTTGAATTTTTATTTTGTGGCCTAGGCTGCGTATCACAATGCAATAAAAAACAGTTTATAGTATACCCTTCATCTTTTGCTTGCGAGTGTCCCCTGGAACCTTGCCTAACCCAAGTGGAAAAAATGAGCTCTTTAACCCAAAACTCACAGAAGTATTTCCATTAAAATGCGTTACATTAAGCATTCATATTCAATTGCAGCACCTGTGATGTTTTAGGGTGTGGCTCTGGTTCATCAGTGTGAGAGTGCAACCGGTCAGAGGAGAGCAGGTATTGCAGCTATTTCACTCTACTCTCTGCATAGGAACTTAGGGTTCACAGCCCAAGGCGGAAACAGGTTTGAATTGCTTCCTGCTCTCTGGTGTTTAAATGCTACCACAGGTACCTAAAACCCTACAGGCAGTGCTGTAGACATTTGCAATGTGGCTCTAAGGATGTAGAAAATGGTTGTCCTTTGTTATGTATTATGTGCCAGTACAGGTCTGCATGTAAAATACTTGCAGGGAAAAATTACAAAGCGTAATTAGGCAGAGATGTTAATTAATTGTGTGTTAGTAGTATTTGCATTATGTACCATAATAAAGCTAAGAAATCAACTGATACAAGAATTTCTCTTATTTTAAAAAGCTAAAGATGCAATGGATATGTCAGACAAAACATGTCCAAATCTCTGGGAAAAACATTGATATGCAACTTCCATTCCCACGGAACAAAAAATACTTCTTCCCTTTACTTTAACACACATTTCATAGCACACAATGTATACCTAAAGTATGCATAATTTAACACTGTAATTTTATCTTAGATTTCTGTTGACATGAATGAATGAACCACATTCTTTGGAAAACCACCTTATCAGCATAAATCATCCATTCTTCCTTTAAAAGCTCAATAAATCTTCCGGAGTGAAGATTTTTCTAAGGGACAAAACAGAAAGGGAAGAAAACCACTTACTGATTTTTGAGGGCATCCTCCTATTTGAGCCCCAAATTGATTACCCTGGCATGTGCTGGGTCTGTGGATGTGTGGGCCTTTGTGTTGTGAAGTATTCCTGAAGTCAATACCGGGAGGTAGGATTCCCTGGTATTATGGTTAATTTCTTCTCTTTTATGCTGGTGGCACAACTGTATGAAAATTTATTAGACGACATTTTATTACCAATACATAAGGATGCATGAAATGTTTTTGTGATTTAGTGGAGTTTCTAAGTAGCAGGATGGATAAAAAAGGAATCACTCAGCCAAAATCCACATATATTCTGAGGAGAATCACCCCCCCCCCCCAAAAAGGAAAGAGCTAGAAGCTTATATCTGCCTTCAGTTTGTACCAGCTGTGAGAAAACATAAGTAACAGTGAATGAAGAATATATTAAATTATTGCTTGGGTAATTATCAACATACTCATACTTCCCAAGTGTTTTTCTGTGTTTTCGTGTAAGGGATAGTCATGTTTTAAGGACATACTACTCTTGAGATATGCCCAAGGGCAGACTTGGGAGATAGCTCCCACTTTACACAACAGAGAGTGATGGCTGCCTTGAGAGGCTGGTGCACATACTGGAGGGGTCAAATCTCCCTCTGAGTGTGCCTGTTTCTCTCTGAAAACTAGCAGGAGAATCTGATGTGACAAAGCTTATTTTGGTGCCTGCTGTTAGGCAGTCCAGCTTCAGGTCTTGGGTGACAGACTACTGGATTGGGGTTCAAGTAATCTCAGTTTTACTCTGTTCTGGTTTTGTCTGGGGTGGAGTTGATTTCCTTCACAGTAGCTAGCATGGGGCCATGTTTGGGATTTGTGCTGAAAACAGTGTTGATAACACATAGGGATATTTTAGTTGTTGCTGAGCGATGCTGGCACAGCCTCAAGGCCTTTTCTGTTTCTCACGCTGCCTCACCAGTGAGGAGACTGGGGTGCACAAGAAACTGGGAGGGGACGCGGCCAGGACAGCTGACCCTGACTGACCAAAGGGATATTCCATATGAGCCAGACCATCTGGTGTCATGTTCAGCAATAAAAGGTGGGAGAAGAGGGAAGAGTGAGGACTTTAGAAGCGATGGTGTTTCCCTTCCCAAGCAACTGTTATGCGTGGTGGAGCTTTGCTGTCCTAGAGGTGGCCGAACACCTGCCTGACCATGGAAAGTGGTGAATTGATTCCTCATTTCTCTTTGCTTGTGGACGCAGCTCTTGCTTTCCCTGTTAAACTGTCTTTGTCTCAACCCTTGAGCTTTCTTCTCACTTTTACCCTTCCAATTCTCCCTCCCGTCCTGCTGCAGGGGTGCGAGTGAGCAATTGCAAGGCGCTTAGTTGCTGTGATAAACCACAGCATACCCTGACAGTGTCACTAATCTGCTCTGCCAGTCCCTCCATTTCCTATCCCAACTTCCATCTGCCTTTTCCATTTAGAGGTTAAGCTCTATAAATACGCAGTCTTTCTTTCTCTATGCTTTTTCAGCACACACAACCCAGGGAATATTTTTGTGATAAGTAAATATGCAATATAGTACAGATTCTGAAGGCTACAAATCAACACATGCACAAAGGTTGTGTGGGCAGTTGTTCCTGCTACTCTTGCTCAATACAAGCACATCTTAATCTATCAGCTTCCTAGGAGGTTCACATCATCTGTTACTGCCTGCAAACCTGTCACACGTGTACCTCTACACTTGCAAAGAAATGCGTACTTCCTAAAAAAAACCCATGGTGGGACAATTGTAATAAGCTGTTGGGCAATGAGGTGCTTGCATTTCCTTAGCTCTGTTAGCTGTGGAAATGACATTCGTAGTATTCTGTCTGAGCTAGTCATAGTGCTTAACACTTACAGCTTCCTTACCACTTTGAGAAGGTAACCCACCCCCAAGTGCACTGTGCCTATAGAGAAAGTGCACTGCAGTGATTTGAATAGCAAGGAATCCAAGAGTAATGATGAGTTTGCAGTCATTCATCTGGTCATTCAACTGAGCTAGAAGAAATTATATTATTCTAATAGTAGACTAGGAATCTGGAAATCTGAAAACTGATAGTTACAGCAGAGTTGGTTCGTAAGGTATTAGAATAGACAAAAACATTTTAAGAACATGATTAATGAATTACCAAGTGTCTAAAATATCAAAACATTAAAATATATAATAGAATGTGTATTTACAAGTCTTCATAGTTTAATTATCTTCAATATAGAATGATGTAAAATGTGTACTTCATGTGGAATACCTGTCTATATGGCACTGGTGTAACATCCTTAATTGGCATTTATTGGGATTGAGCTCCTTTATGGTATTGCCTTTCCTGAAAAACGTGCTCTTTCCCACATACTGTTTTACTGAAATCAGTATTTGCCACCGAGTGCTGTTTCTTTTTTTAGTCTGCATGTTATATAATCCATATCCTGATATATATTCAATCAGAATACTTAAGCCTAACAATCATCTCCAAACCAATATTGTTTAAAAATAGCTCAAGGCAGACCTAAATTAATTTCACTTTTCTGTTATGAATATAACAGAAAAAAAAAAGGTAAAAATTTTTTTATAGTCTTGTGTTGTTTATATAATTATTTAATCTTTTTATGTATTTTCTGCTTTCCATAGCTTTCCTTTCCTATTGCTCCCATTTTTCATGCATTATATGATTTCATACCTACCTCATCCTTTTTCCATGTCTTTGTACAGTCTTTCCCATTGTGATTTTCTAGTCCTTTTCCCCAACTGTTTCTCTCACTGAGGGTTTCCTTACTTCTGATGGGGGTGTGCCAGAGCAGAGTCGAGTAAGTTGCAGTTTGGTTTCCAGTTCTGTAGCCAGCACTTCAGGGGTCCATTCCTCTCCCCATCTCCCTGTATCCCAATCTGGAAAAGCAAAATAATTAAGCTGGCTCCTGTGTGGTTAGTTTTAAGACGTACTGTCAGAAAGCTCCTTTAAACACAATTACTCTCTCTCTCTATTACACCTCTTCTCTACCTCAGTGACCACCTCAATACTCATTATTTTCAGCTCCTCAACTAACTTTAATCTCCCATTCTCCTCCCCTCCTCCTCCACCTCCCATCTTCTAAAAATAATGTTTTCAATGTGGATCTTCAACACTGTAGGGGTATTACTAATTCTGCCATTTTGTGCAGGTTATGTATCAGCTGTATTCACTTCATTTCTATCTTGAAGGAGAGCTGTTGCAGCCCTTAAGTGATGGGTTCCATTGATTTCAGCTGACTGATGTCAGTCAAGATCATTAATGATGGTACAACACCTGATTTTAGTTATAAAAATGAGTCTTAGAAAGGTGAGAGATGTTCAGTTATAAATACCAGTTATGGTGCCCTATGAAATCTAGTAAAGGGAAAATGTACTCTTGTGAGGCCAGCCCTCACATGTTCATTCATGAGGTTATTTAAATCGTGGTTGCATGGTTCTAGTGCCTTTGGGAAAAGATTTAGACAAGAACTATAGTGGAAATTATAATGCTAATGTCAAGCAGAAATCACATGTTAGCCATATCTTGACTCTATGCCAAAGAAGAGATATGCCCTGTCAGTGTCAATGTGTTTCTGCATCCATGGTCATTTGCTATGGATATATTTTTTTTATGTTTATCTAAACAGCCTTTGGCTTTGAAGGATCTTAATCACTTTCAGTGAAGTTGTAGGAAACAGTCAAAGCCTGCCAGTATTAAGTGCCTCAGACTACAGTGCCAGAAGTGCTAAAGTAAGGTAAAATGGTCTCAGTCTATATGGCTGTAGTGAAATAAAATACAGCCACCAACATTCTGATGTTACTCTCAGGAACTAAATATTCACACTCCATGACTGTGGAGATGATGTAGAGACTGAAGGAAAGATGACAGAACATATTACAGTATTTATGGGTTGTAAAGTCTTAAACTATCAGACTAAGCTATGGGTCATAAAAGTTAAGTAGCAGTGGTTTTATCCTGCCTTAGGTGGAAGAGCACCTAGGATAGATAAAGGAATTATTTGAATGCTAATCATTTTTGATAAACACTGATTTGTGTTCCAATTACATGCCCATTTTATCGGCCTATCTCTGCTGATCACTAAAATCCCACGGCACTTTGTGAAAGAACACAATTTTAGCTCTGATCTCATAATCATAGTGACAACTCTTACACATCCTGCCATTCTAACTGGAACCACTGGTTTTCACTGACTGCTCCAGGCCAAAGTTCTGTATTTTAGGCTTGCTCTGAGCTGTTATATAGCTGCTGTTTTCTCTGGTCAGCTGTTCAGCTGAGGGCTTATGGAAAGATGCAACTCCAAGATAGCATTGGAAGCAGGCCAGTGAAGAGGTACTGTTGGTGATTTATTTTGATTTTATTCTTCAGATGAAAAAAAAAAATCAAGGGTAGATACAAAATTAATAGAAAAAAGCAACTCCCAGTCCACCGAAAGAAACCAGAAACAAAAAAACACACCGCTGTTGCACTGATTGTGGAATACCTGGAGTATTTTCGAAACTGCTATCATTACAATGTATCGACAGTAAGCAAAGCTTTCTCTTGTTCTGCAATAAATCTAGAGTATCTTCACTGAAACAACAGTTTACTTGAATTCATGCAAGAATATGAGTGGAAAATATGTTGATTCTTTCTAAGAAAAACAAATGACCATTCTATGAAATAAAAGAATCATCAGAAATGTTAGAACTATGAATTTACAAAATGCTGTTTGAGTGTGAATCGCAATGTTCGCAGGACATGCACTGCGAAGCATATTAGAGTCAGGACTTTAGCAAGATGCAGAAAACCATGACAAAATAAGCCAAGTAGTAATAATTAATTTCTCAAAAGGTGCCTGAAGAAGCATACCAGTTTTACCCTTTAAAAGGGTAACCAGCAATTATTTGAGAGCAAGAGAAGATTTTCTCTGGGGACAACTTATTTAGTCACTGTGCACATGAAAGATTTTTTTTCAGCACCATTTTTTGATGAACAATCATAGAGAGAGCAATCTAGAGCAGTGGGCATTCAGGATTCATTTGGTAATTCCGATTATCTTCCATACTGATGATAATGCTTGACCAGTTGCCTTTTTTTTTTTTTTGCTACAAACCGACCCAGTTAAACATTTGTGTATTTAATATGCCTGAGAAGCTATAAATAGAACATTTTTAATTATTCATCACTCTTCACTCTCCTCTTGAGTGCAGTAATTTGATATGATGGTTCTTAATACTGGAACAGCACCTCATTCCAAGGAACTTTCTAACAATCCTTAATCTGCTGTTTCTCATATGCGATTTTAGCCAATGCTACAATTTATCTTGGAATACTTGTCTTGTATGAAAATCTGGTACTGTCCCTCTCCTGGAAAAATGATGCAAATTTATTTACCTAAATACATACATTTGAACACAATGGAAAAAGGCTTTTTTGTGTTTAAAAATTCAAGTGTATTTCAGGCTTATCAGCCATGCTGGACCATGACTAATTAAACGTCAAGTCCTCTGTTTATTTGCAGAACAGCTATTATGCAGACAAGGTAAGCAGTGGAATATTTCCTTCCATTATTTTGGAAGGGTTCTCTTCAAGAGAGTCAGCAAATAATTTACTTTTCTGCTAGTTCAGGACACGATCAAACCACTGGAGTCAGTATCAAGATCACAGAGACTCCAACGAGCTCTGGATCTGGGCAGACATTTATGAAAAATACCACAAAAATATTAACCATTACCAAGTTGTGGTATGTCTTGTGGGCACATACCCATTCACATGATCTGGACTGGAGTAACCTACTTGTTTTACATGAACTATAACACACGTAGCACACATAGCTCAGCAGAAAATATTTCAGTACATTGGTCAAGCAAACCTAAGCTAAAATGCCTCCCTAGAAATGCTGAAAACATGTTTTAAAATGCATGCACCAAGTCACAGGTAAAGCTCATGATTATACCTCATGATTCACTGCTAATGTCAGGTTTAAAAATAATGAATATTTAATAGTATAAACCAAGCTAATAATTTTAGGGAAGTGTGATCTACCACAGGTGTGGAATTACATCATTAATTTACTTGATCACGTTTGTAAAGCTGAAATGCAAACATATTTAACTCCTTCAGCTGCATTGGCTTTCCCTAAGTAGTGTGCTTGACACTTGATTGGAGAGAAAAACCGCTTTTTGGCACCTACCTTATACTTCTCCTGGGATTCCTAGGCCCATGCTTACTTTTTCCTGTAACCTTGGTGAGGCCAACAACTATTTAGTTTCCACCCAGGTTCCCACATACGAGTCCAAAATCATCTGTTTTACGTGATATGAGACTATTTCAGGCAGTGCAGCATGACTGGTGACAGCTGGTAACAGCAAGTATGCTGAAAGGTATCCTGAAACACTGCCACCCAGGGTTTATGCAGGAGACATGCTCTTGTTTCTATAGACCTGGCGTCCTCCAGTGAACACACTTCAAGCTACTGCCTGTACAAAGGTCCAGGATTAAACCTTGAACCTCCACTGCCACTGTGTACTGATTCCTATGTAAAAGCAGAGTAGCAACATGAGGTGGCCACAAAAGGACACACAGATATATATTCAGAGATATTGCTTGCTGCTGTAGGGAGAAGATTTGTGCAGCCAAAGCTCGGCTGGAGTTGAAGCTGGCCAGAAATGTGTGGGACAATAAAAATAGTTTTTTCAAGTATATTAATGGCAATAAGCAGTATAGAAATATCGTTAGAGGGTTGGGCAGTCACTAACTGTATGAAGTTAAACAAGGGAAAGTGCTGGATTCTGCACCTGGGATGGGGCAACCCTGGATGTATGGACAGACTGGGGAAGCAGTGCCACGGAAAGGGACATGGGGGTCCTGGTCAACAGAAAGTTGAATCTGAGTCAGCAGTGCCCTGGCAGCCAGGAAGGCCAATCCTGTCCTGGGGGGCATCAGGGAAAGCATCGCCAGCCGGTCGAAGGAGGGGATTGTCCCGCTCTGCTCTGCACTGGTGTGGCCTCACCTTGTATATTGTGTGCAGTTTTGGGTGCCACAAAATAAGAAAGGTATTAAGCTCTCAGAGAGCGTCCAGAGGAGGGCAACAAAGATGGTGAAGGGCCTTGAGGGGAAGCCGAATGAGGAGCAGCTGAGGTCACTTGGTCTGTGCAGCCTGGAGGAGACCGAGGGGAAACCTCACTGAAGTCTACAACTTCAGTATGAGGGGAAGCAGAGGGGCAGGAACTGATCTCTTCTCTGTGGTGATCAGTAACAAAACACAAGAGAATGGCCCAGACTTGTCTCAGGGAAGGCTTAGGTTGGATATTAGGAAAAGGTTCTTCACCCACAGGGTGGTTGGGCGCTGGAACAGGCTCCCCAGGGCAGTGGTCACAGCACCAAGCCTGCCAGAGTTCACGAAGCATTTGGACAATAGGCACATGGTGTGACTTAAGAATGGTCCTGTGCAGGGCTGGGAGTTGGACTCAATGATCCTTGTGGGTGCCTTCCAACTCAGCATATTCTGTGATTCTGTGAAATACAACACAAATATTAGTGATAGCAATATTACCTTTTTTTTTTTTAACTCCTTCTACCTCTGAGCTAGGCTAAAGGCTTCCATATGGAGTGCTTGCCTATTTTGCTGAGTGACTGTTGCTATCATACCTCCCCCTGCCTTTCTCAGACAGTTAAACTCAGTCTCTTTCTGAGAATACTACACCTTTGGAAGAGATGGAGAGAGACATTGTGCCTTCTCCTCAGACTTCTATGTAAAAGAGAATGGCTGACAGGGTAACCCTTCTAAGAAGTAGCAGAGTTGATGTTGCTGTGCTTATCTAGCCTTAGGTTCAAACACTAACACCCGAGGACTATTCTTTTGAGAGAGCAGGCCTTCTGCACACGTGGGGCACTGTGGTGCAGGTGCTACAAATAGGAGCCTTGATATCTTACAGCGTGAAGGGAGATACAGCGTGGGTTGCAGTTTTTCTGTTAGCATGAACATATGGGTGAGTAGGAACATTAGTGGGGGCATGTTGCTAGTAAAGGTGCTTGCAAGAGTTACTGGGGGTCTACTGCTTCCCCTTTCTCCAGCCGATTGGGGTGGCCTGATTTACAGGGGACTGTTGCTGCTCTGTCATCCTCCCTGCAGGAGGAAGGTGCTGCCAGCCTCTACTCTCTGTTCCTCCTTTGTATATGCAGATGGTGTAGACATCCAGCCAAACACCAAAAAACACATTGCACCTCTGCATTGAGATTATCCTTTGGAATAGTTTGGGTCTGAAGGAGCCTTTAAAAGCCATCTGCTCTAACCCCCTTGCAATGAGCAAGGATATCTCAATTTTTAATCTGTATTTACAATGAGCTCTAGGTGGATGTACAAATCTGGATGTCTCAGATCCAAGGCAGGGCCTTGGTATTTATTAAAAATACACATATGAAATTGTGCATAGGTAAAGAAAGTCTAATTGTTTAACAAGCTGAAGATAGGCCTGCATATCTGTATTTTATATTGAGAATACTTGCCTATACAAAATCTCCTCTACCCATTTTCTGTCAGAAGTCTTACAGAGATTAGATATTTGTGTGCAAAATTCAACAAAAGATTTTCTTTCTACCTCCTCCTTTGAAGCATAGCATCTATGACCTTAGCAAGGTTTTATATATTTCTTCCTTCTACATTTCTAGATGCCAATGTAAATACATGCCGTTATATTTAGAGAATTTTGACATGTTTTTCAGGTGTTGTGACAGCTATTTCTACAAATGCTTTAATGGAACAGTTGTGTTTAAAATACCAACAAAGGCCATGGACTGAAACGCTGAGACTTGTTTATTTTTGCATGGTAAGAATCACAGGTTAGGTGAGAAGGATATGTGGTATAAGAGCAGGTTGTCAAGGTAGTTAAAGAACTGCTCGACTTTAAAAAACAGACAAGCAAAACCAACCAACCAAAAAACTCAACCAAGCAAAAGAAAACCCCTTCAAAAACCTGGTGCCTAGTGTAGCCTGGTTCCTGATTTTTCTTAAAACAAAGAATACAAAAATTTTCCTGACTAGTTTTAACACTTTAGGGGTTGCTTCTTGCATTCTTTTAACTACTTAGGAGTTAGTCCTGATTGTCTAATACTTTAGGTTATTTTCCATTTATTCTCATTACCATATTCACAGAATGTAAAGACAATGTATTGCCCATAGGATTGGGAGAAAATACTGTTTTGTAGAAACTGGTCTGAAACCTGCTTAACTTATTAATGCTTAACTCAAGCCTTGCTCTGAAAACAATGTCCTGAATTTGAACATAGTGAAAACTCTTCAGCAGTGCATGTCCTCTGTGAGTTGAAGTGTGAAGTATGAGAAGTTTTCAGACAGGAACTTGAAGAGAAGCTGGGAGAGTTTGCTTGCTACTTAAGTGTCTGTCTTCAGCTGAAATTTTCACTGTACTCTAACGAAGTACACCTGTGGCACTTACGATCCATTCGCTCAGACATATTCCTTCTACAATGAAAACACAAACAAGTATTTTCTTAGTTTATCTCTAGCATCACAGTGAAATTAGCTAACAAGTCTTGTGATCAGCTCAAAAGCAAGCTGCTCCCCGATCCAAAGGCATCTGGTATGTAATTACTGCACAATAATGTTTTCACAAATCTATTCAGTGGTGCCTCTTTAGAGGTGCCTGCAGTCACAGGTAAACCTCTGTTTGACAAAAACAAATAACCAGTGTTTTGTTGTACTGAGAATCTGTGCTGTGTCTCTTAGCCAGTATTTTAAGGAGTCTTACTGTTTCTTGTTTTCACAAATGTGCTAGGATAACCCACTGCGAAGGCCTGTCAGCCACGCTCCAGACAGTCCATTGCTTTCTTGCTTGGAGAAGATAGAGAGGACTTTACATGGTAATGAGCTGTCGGATAACTCAAAGTGTATTTTTAGCATTCTGTGGAATCTCCCCATCCTTTCCTGTTGCTGATGTTCTGCACAAAGGGGTCAAATGTACAAACACAGAGGTGGATATGAGACAAGAGACTTGTGACTCATTTTTGGGCTAAGCCTTCAGGTGATAGCTATTCTTAAACACTGAGAATAATCTCTACCCAGCACAGCACTTATTAATCCTAGAGTAATAGTTGTTATTAATAACAAGTCATTCAAGAGACACAATTTTCTTATTACCTAAATGACACCCTTTAAAGCAGGATAAAACTGGTTCTACTTCTTGATCACTGCAGTCAGATTAAAGTGCATTTTTGTTTTTTGCAGCTAAATCCATGTTTTCTGTGATGAATGCATTGGAATCTTTATCCAGACAAAAAGGGTAAGTTTGTTTATGAATAAATGCAATTGAGCAAGTATGGCCTCAAGTCCAGTGAGGAATACCATCTGGATGGCTTGTCAACAATATTATTTTTTAAATTGGTGTTCTAATGAAGTGTATTACTTGGAACTGGCATAACTGCCTAGTTTGATTAGCCCTTTGTGGAGGAGGTTGTTGGGTGAAGAGAGGACAGGAATGCCTGGGTCCCAAAGCTGCAGACTGAGGTTTTCAGCAGATCAACAGGATAATGCAAAGAGCAGAGCACAAATATGTTGCCTGGTTGGGTAGTTTTCAGAAGCTGAGCCAAGGAAGAGTTATTTTTGAAGCATCCCTGGTGTCTCTTCCCACGATCAAGTGAACTATCCTCATTTCCTCTCTTCATGTGACAGAATTTGTAGATATACAAGCTTTTTTTTTTTTTTCCATTTTTTTCCTCTCCTCAGACTTAATGTTCATGTTAGTCCCAGTGGGACTGCCTGCTACATAACATCAATGATGTTTTATTTAGAAGTTCAGCTGGAGAAGGATGGAAACGTTATGGACGTAAAGTTGGCTCACTTTGGAGAAGCTCCTGTGGTAAAATTAATTTTCTGTGTCTTACCTCCTTGTAGTCTCCCACCTGGCCTCCAGCTGCCATATTGGAAAGGCTTTGGCTTCCTTTTGGTCTTGTCACACCCGCAAGCCTGTGCATGACACTAACTACTTCTTTGGGCATCTGAACCTCTCACCTAGACTTACAACTCGCTTACAGATACTAAATACTCTAGTGCTAAATATTATGGTAAAAGTCAGCCGTTGTGCCCGCCTTCCAAGAATTTTGTGATATCCCACCTAAATATTTGTATTCTCATACTTCAGTGTTACCAGCGTGCAGTAAATAACAGGTGGTTTAAGTATTTTCCTACCATGGAAATGTATAACCTTAATGGATATCTTGGAGTTATTCTGTTTTTACTTCTGCCTTCTTTAAGGGTATGTGTATTCCTACTGGGGGGGGGATGTTTTTCTTGCAAAATATCCGTCATTCACAAAATATCACCCTGAAGTTCACATACCATGTTCTTCAGTTGTTAAGTGTTACAGACAGTCCTTCAGATCAAAGATATAACAGCAAGCTGTTGGGGAGGGGCACGGATTATAAAGTCTGTTTTTTAACAATAAGTATCCAAATTATTACATTACTTTGAAGTTAATTTTGTCCCTTATTTTTAGCTGCAGTCAGCCCAGCACAGGGCTGACAATATCCAGTGCTGGACAATATCATTAGGATGGAAATGCATATCCAGAGAATTCTAGCACTGTAACTGCCAATAAAAGAAAAACTGGGCTGGCTAAGATGCATTTTTTTTTTCCCCGGAAAGAAGTTTATCAACAATCTATTTCTGTTAATTTTATCTTCTTTCACAGAGCCTTTGTTCTGCCAATTATTACAGTAATATTATGTTTTAACTATGGTACTGTTAGTCTGGTTTTTGTATGTTTGGGGGTTTTTTAAGCTAACCATTCAGCTACTTAAAATTAATGGGGAACAAGGTTATCATAACCAATGAAATGCGTTTAAGAGATGCTTCACAAAGGATGGCAAGAATGATGAAACTCCTCTCTTATTCCTCTAGGTTTGTGATGACTTGGTGCAGCTTCTAAGGTAAACAATCATGGGCAGGGTCTCTTGTTGAATGGAAAGGAATACCTGAGGCTAGAATGGCTTCAGTGTAAAAACTGAAGAGAAAAAATAAAAAGAGAATCAGGAACCAAAAATATGAATCAAGAAAACAACAGAACTGACACCCTTTTGGATTCCATTTAAGTTGCTTCCAGTGCTCCGTATTGGAAGTTGGTGATGATTTTATATCCGTTATTACCTGCTCCTGATTTGTAAATTCAAGGCTAAAACTGCAGCAAATATAATTTTGAAAATATACTCCAGGCATTACTTATTTCTCAACTCACTCCACTGAAAACAGCTAAAATGCATCTGTTTCAGTGGAGAAATGATAAAGAGTACTTCACAATACATTAGCTCTAGTTGCCACTCGAACACAGCCTTTGAATACTGGCATTTGACTGCAAGAATTATAGAACTTATAACTGAACCCATAGTTTTCATAATGGACTGATGATGACAATTCAGAACTGGCAGATTGACAGATCCAAACTAGATATTACTTTTCCCTTTCTCCTTCCATCAAATACTAACTAGTCTTCGTATTGTCCTTGTGCAAATGTTTTAAATTACATGTCCATCAGGTTTCTGTCACAGCAATGAGAGCAAGGTGATATCACATGGCCCAAGTTTTTTGCAAGTGCATGCAAGGACATGTTACTTTAATTTTCTCATGTATTAGTAGAAGACTATATATACATTTTGCTTTATTATTACCATGTTTTGTTCAGTCTGAATAGTTGCTGTTTCAGGTCAGGCCGCCACTTTAAACATCTATTTAGAAATTCCCTAGCCAATATGATCACAGTTCCAGGTTTTACTAATAATTAGTATATTTAAGAAATTGGATTCTTCTGTAAATACTTTGGCAGAATAGTTGAAAAGGAAGGTAAAAAGACAAAGAATATCATTGACCTTGAGTGCTCCATCTCTCTTCTAAGTGGACCTATTATGCATTATCAGTTTTCCCAACCCTCTCTTTCCTCAGAAATTAAGTTATATTAGCTTAATGGGTATCAACAGCTATGTCTTAAAGCTTTAACTTGCATTTTCCTAGATTTTTGACTTCCAGTGATGTTAACTGTCAGAAGTTTGGCTCTGAGCGAATATCATTACCAATGGTACTGTGGGTACTACTTGTCTGCTTTCCTGGTTTTGTTAGGATTTCTCATAAAGCACAAGTATCCCTTCTACACCTTTTGGTGTAGTATTTTATTCTTTTTTTTATTATTTTTGTTTATTTTTGTCAATTACATTGAGGTCATTTCTCACAGGGTGCTGTGAAGTGCAGCATTAATACAACACTTGGTATTTTGATGAAGAGAACAATGTATACATGTGTGGCATTAAGGGAATGACAAGCTTTATTGAAACATCAAGAAAAGTGTTTTGCAACTGATGAGCCGTCAAATTTATGTCTCATGTACGTTTATTGCTTTTAGTAGTGTCTATTTCAGTGGCAGTTTCAGCTATAATCGCAGTGCTTCTTGCAACAAAAACAAGGATTCACATTTCCTGGTATCTTCTAAGAAAATCGAAAAGCAGTACTGCTACTTGCCAGATCTGATAAGGAGGAAGCACCTCTGAAATGATGCCTTTTCTAGCAAGTTGCATATAAAAGAGTTATTTTCCATCTCATTTAGTAGTGTAATAGCAATTATTTCTTTTTGTTAGGGTGAAGAACTATGATGCCTTTGGAAAGATTTTAGAAGACCTGTCAAATATGTATCAAATTCCAGGAAACAGGTTGCAGCCAGTTTTTACTTGAAATCAACTTTTAAAATCTATAGCCTTGCATTTGTTTACTTACAGAAATAATAAATTGTCTTATCTCTCTCCCAGTGAAATGAAAGCTAAGGGATATCTTGCTTTGAAGGCCCTTGAAAAAGACCTTTATTCAATGTCTCTTCTGGACAGGTAACTTAAAGTCTGTCTTTCTTCCTTTACCCCAACCTACACCCCTTCATTTTACTAAAGAACAAGTTAACTGATCTAATTATATGGAAGCATGTGGAATGCTAATGAGTTTTCTCCCACTGGAAAGCTCGAAGCCTTTCTGCAGTTTGTCAACCCCAGGCATGCCAAACAAGATCTACTGAACCCCTGTGCTTTACCTAAGACTTTCTGGGAAAGTGGTTGGTTGCAGAGCTTGGGTGTGTGTGCATGTGACCACCCACTGGGAGCAAACAGGGAATCTGAAAGTCAGCAGTCATGTTTAGATTGCCCTGTGGCAGAAGTAAAATATGCCTTTTGGGGTCCTGCTGTTTAGGTATCTCAATTTGTGCACAGATTTTAGATCGGGGTAGTGGATGCTAGCTGTCCTCCTTCCTTTTCTCATTTCTCCTTTCAGAGAGTAGGATTACAGTGGATGGGGATCAGATTTTTCTAAAGCCTTGTAATTGTACAAGGTTTTTCATTCTTTTTAGAAAATCAGAACTGAGGGCAATGTTTTCCTTCTGGATTTTTGAAGTATCTTTTCTGATATTGTGCCTATTAAATACTCTTGGCAGATACGGCCTTCTTGAAACACACTCTTGGTTTATTTTTGCCCAGTGTTCCCCTATGAAGCATAATAACACTGTGAACTAATATACTGTATTCTTGCTGGTCACTGACCTCAGGAAGTATTATTTATGAGCTAAACAGATTGTTTGTCCCATCTGCAATGCGGAGCTTTAGTACACAGCTATGTAAATGTATGGCTGGATGTATTCAGCTGGTTCTGTTTTACTTTATCTAGATTATTTCCTCATTCTTTGCTCGACCAATTACCACTCTAACACTTTTGACCCCCTTCATTTCTGGTAAATAGCACATCAAAGTCCAACATGAAACAGCTGAGATACAGGGTTGAAACTGGAAGTAATGTATGAGTGGAATGATGGTGTTTGGAAGATGTCATAACAAATGAAAACACACTCTACTTGAAAGAAAGCATCATCTCCCTTTGATTAAGAATACAAATTATGGTTTACATTAGCCGAGCTAGCACTGCAACTCAGGAAACACTAATCAAGATGTGTTTTGAACTAGAACACAGGATGTAAACAGAGTTACTGAAATACTTCATGGCAAAGTAGGACACCTGGTGCCAAGAACTGGAGGTGATTTTTTTCTTTTTCTCCCTCTTTTCTTTTCCCCTTTCCAAATTCCAAGGATTGTAATTAAAAAACGCTACCAAGTTGATCTTTGTTTACAGGAAAGATCCGCTATTATAAATAAAACCTGCTGTAGGGACTTACTGTGCCTGTATTCTCAGATAACATACAGACATACAGAAGGAGAAAATACAAGGAGGTCAGGTGGTTTATCAGCTGCTGCAACACTGACTTTGCAGCAGCCTAAAAGCAAAGCCAGCAATGTTCTGAGGTTAGGTGAGAAAATACAGTTTGAGAGTAACCATGAGATGACAGCAGCAGTAACTGAGAGAATGCTCTGATGGCCTAAAAGGCAAATACAGCCAGTTGATAAGTTTTTTTGGCTCATCTGCACTGTCAGAAGTGAGCTTTAACCATAAATGTGTTGCAGTTCAGAAAACTACTTCTAATACATGCTGCCACTATCCTGTTGTACAGCTTGTGTCCCTTATGCAAGTAGTGCAACTTTCCCCTTTATTTTGGAGTAGTCAGTGAAAGCTAGAAGTTCAGCTAGTATTTTTAAGGCTGAACAACAGGCTATTGTGCAAGAGAAATTAATTTAATCTGATGATTTCAAAGATATCTGATGATTTATACATGGAGGGTTTAGCTCTTACATGCTAAGAAAATCCTGTGATTTGAACATAAATTATAATTAGAAATGTACTCTTACAGGGAATCCCCTCTGCCCATCTACACTGTTGGTTTTTTTCACCATTGTTTCAAGGTACTTAACATATTTCCTCTGACCTTTGTAGTAAACATTATTTTTCTTTTTTCATTCCTCAGGAACTCCTATGAACATTGAATTTTACATTTCTCCCTATCAAATTTTGGAAGCAGAACTAAATCCTGGTAAAGCTAGAAAAGCAGAAATAACTAATGTGATACGTTTTTCAGTGCTACCTGTTTCATTAAGCAAAGTTAATTAATGAAACTAGGAAATACAATTTAAAATTCTAGTTTAGTAGAACTATTTATGAGATACACTTTAGCACAATTTTAGTATCCATCAGGAAATTCCTTTCCATTTCTTGGATATTGACTCAAATTGTAGTGATATCAAACAAAAAAACTGCCTAATTCAGCATGAAAAATGACTGGTGATGGTTTTGATGTGTTTCATGGCATGTCTCAAAAGAAGCTATTGCTGCTATCATCTTTGGGCATCTTTGGCTTTTTGGGTGTGATCTGTGCAGACTTCTCTCTGCCTTGTCTCTGTGCCTGTCAGTTGGACCTGACATTCAAAGACCTTGCATGTTTTGCGTGCATAGGATTAATCCACACTGAATGCAATTCTCTTACTCCCTCAGGTTCCCAGGTTTGTGGAACAAAAGCAGTTGTAACTGTTGAAGGCACTGATATCCTCCACAAACTTCCCCTTTCTCCACTGATTATAGATCCTCAGTCTGGAGAGGACAGGTGAGGCTCTGGACTCTTCTTGGTACAGAAATGGATTTATGGATTTACAAGTCATCAGCACTAACTTCAGCGTAAGTTAGATTTAGCCTCTGCTAAAACAGGAGTCTCTATTTTATTGTTGGCATTATGCTCCATAGCTGAACCCTCTATAATCTGTGGCTTTTACAGTTTTCCCAAATGGACTTTAAAGGTATTGTGTTCATATTTAACTGTGTCAGTTGCATTGAACTGTGGATTTATTCATAGATTTGAAGCCAGAGTGAGCCACTGCAACAATATTGCTTAACTTCCTAGTATTCAACAATGAACTCCTTCATAGTTTCAGAGCAAAGAAAGCATATATTGAAAGATACTACACCTAAAATACACAAAATAGTTTGTTGTCCCACTGTGGGTATCGAAACTTCATCTCTCTCTTCCTCAGTGCTGCTTGGAGGGAATGTCTGATGTAACTTTCCAAATAAAACACTTTGGAATGATTTATAGCAAACATCACTCAGTTTCGAGTGTCTCACTTTTCCTTTCTGCCAGTTTTCACACTAAGCAGGTTTTAATATGTTAAAATTGCATTTATAAATCAAAACTTTTCTCAAGTCAGAAGTCTGGAATATAATAAGCTGCTAGGGA
Source organism: Pseudotriccus pelzelni (assembly GCA_035584735.1). Classification (NCBI taxonomy): domain Eukaryota; kingdom Metazoa; phylum Chordata; class Aves; order Passeriformes; family Tyrannidae; genus Pseudotriccus; species Pseudotriccus pelzelni. The sequence continues at coordinate 50,123,825 of JAWMRA010000078.1, read as the reverse complement.
CCTGATAGTGGCTTTGCACTAGGAGTTCTTGCTGTGGCAATTTCTGTAAAAAAACCTTTCATTATGACAATTTTTTTCCCAGCAACCCTGCTTTTTTGCAACTGACTGATGAACTCAGCATGGATTTGCCAGCTCTTTTTGTGCTGAAGTTTCATCAGCCTGTTCCTATGTCCTCATCCCGTATTGAAGATATACAGAGGCTCACAGGCATGTTATAATTGTATTTTAAGACTAAGTACTTCTATGTGTTGCTTATTTGCATTTTATTTCCCAGTGTTAATGTTGCAAGAGGAAAAAGTTGTTTCTGAGGCAGAACATATTCTGTCTTATCAGCTGAAGTGTAACATTTTAACAACCAGTGCAAAATGCAAAAGTTCGAAGAAAGATATGACAATTACGGACAAAGCTATTAAAACAGTCTACCTCAAACTCCCAATAGCAAAAAAAGGGGAATAAGAAAAGAGATCAATGGTTTTGTCTTTTCAAAACGTTACTTTTGGTTTTAATATTAGCTTTCATAACCTACAGTCATAACCTAATTGATAATAAAAAAAATCACCTGGTTTCAGGAATTCAGATTTCTGGCTTGAAACTAGCTCCGCTGTATGAGCTAATTGTGCAGTCTGCTCTAAAAGAAAAATACCGTGAAGACTTGTCTACAAATGAATCTTGTTTCTTTGTGGTGAGTATAATGGCCATTTGACGCACACCCTGCTGTTGTGCAAGATATATATACTGAATTATATTTCCCCATAAACAAGCAATGTAGACTTACCAGAACCCAAGAGTATTTAAGTGCTCTTCAGGAAACAGTTCAAGTAATTACAAAACAATATTAGATCCTTTCAAGTAAGTGAGTTTCTCATCCTTGTTAATGAAACACTGTATGCTTGGCTCCTGAAGTCACACTAATTTGTCTGTGTGTAACCTAAACACTTATTCTTCTAAAAATTGCTCAGAACTTTATCATTAATGCCTTAAAAAGAAGGAAACTTATTGACTGGTGTGAGGAGCAAGTACCGGGAAGGTACTTACCTAGATTTTTGAAGGTCTTTATCATGCTGTATGTCACACAGTTTTAACAAATAAGATTTCTTAATTAGATAGCACTGAGAATACTGATTTCTTTTAAAGGGACTGGCAGGAAGAAAAGTATAAAGTGTTAAAACAGCAATGTCAATTGCTGCCTAGAGACAAGGTCGTTTAACTGAAGGAGGCTTCCCTTTTAATACCTGCAGTATTAAAAATAGTCAATTAGGTTGCACTTGATGTAAAATTTTAGAATACAAAATGGTAGCTAAGATGCCTTCTGCCAGACTTACGTACAGGGCAACTACAAGACAAGCTTTAAGGATCTATTTTTTTTTTTTCCTAAGTAACATTAATTTTGTAGATCATGGCAACAGAAGAAGAGGGTACTTTTTTTCTGTTCTACTAACAGTGTTAGCAGAGCCCACTGCCTACTTAATTCTTGGACTTTGAGGTGGTAGTACAGAAAGTAGCAGTAAGTTTACACTCTGCTAAAGTAATGTTTGGCAAAGCTCTTATCTATAAAACTGGTAAGATGGAATTAACCTTTCACTTCTATTAGATACACATGAAAGGCTCTGTAACTTTTCAGAAATTCCCTAAAATATTAGTACTTACTGGGAGATTGTTTTACTTCTGTGTTTAAATATTTTATTTCTAGAATAAATTATGAAATTGCACTCTAACCTTGAAATAAATGTAGGGGAAATCCTTTTGCTCCACAAACACACAAGGAAAAGCTCTTTTATTCTGCTCTTCAGCTTTTCTTAATGTAAACCCTGCTAATTAACAGCCCTGCCCTGTTCTTAAGGTGACAGGTCCCATTTGGCATCCTGAAGTACATAACACAATACTGCACTTCTCACTTTGTCACAGAATCACTGTCAGTGTGGACAGGTGACAAATTTTTCTTACTACCACTTCCTCCTCTACAAATGAATCATCAGGAGATATTCCAGCCAAACATGCTTCTCCAAAGAAAGTAGTAGTGATGGAAGGAGGAACAACATATGATGTCCAGAAGAGATTTCAGGCAAAACTGCTGTCCTTTTTGTGCAACTGTCAAGCAGTGCTACTATGATACTATTGTGAGAGTAAATCTTGGTTGATAGAAGATATTCTATCACATTTCTATTTCTATCGTTGTAGAATTATTATTTTTTATTATTATTGTTATTCCAACTGTTATAGAATATTTTCTATGTTCTGTAACATTTCCATAGCCTACAGGGCTCTTAAAAATAATTGGAAGGATTGATGGTACTTGAACTCCTGACCACTTGGCTCTAGGTACATTCACCTGATTCGAATGTATTTGAGAGGGAGAGTGGATCTCATTTAGCTTCTTTATCTAACCATTATATTTCTACTAAAATCCAGACATGATGGACACATTAGAAATGTATATTTCAAAATTATTCTTGTGGTCAGATTTTGCAGTTGCCTGTTAACATCAAGCTTTACTTTCCTGTTTTCAGTGCTTGAAATATCACCATATTTGTTGCTTAGTCTCTTCCAGATTGCCCAAAGCACTGTTACTTCATAAACAAAGACTCAGAAAAATCAGATTTAGCAGGAGCCTTGGTCAGTAAAATCCCATTTAGCCATCCAAAGTGTGTGCCTGGTATAATAGAGATTCTTCGACATCAAGTGGCATATAACACTCTTATTAGCAGCTGTGTCTCTGGCAAGCATATAAATGAAGGTAAATTGCGTGGTTGGAAGTGATGGTAGAGTATTAGAGAAAAACTAGCTTCTAAGCTGAGTGTTAACAGATTTTACTGCTCCCTTGCCAAAACTGTCATTACTTGTAAAGTATGGTAAATGATAAAAAAATTCTTAACACTGTATTGATTTTTTTTTTTACTATCTCCTAGGCCTGACACTTCCATGAGCATAATAAACTAAGTTGTCAAAGTAATGAATAATTAGATTTTACTGCTTCAGTATGTTTTAAATTCTGGCATATGTTTCAGCCAAAAAGAGTCCAGATTCAATGGGTGGATATCACTAAACTGTAGTTTTATTTCTAGATGATTCAGAACTGCTTTACTTTGAAGTGGTACCATACAGGAACACCAGCTTTTGTATCTTTTTCCTTCATCCCGTGGAAGAGAATTTAGCCTGTGGTATGTGTGGAATAATTGATACTGTCTTCTTTACTCAGCTGGCAAGGGACTTGGTTCTATCTAGGCTTTTGCACTATGCTTCTCAGTAACAAATAAATTCTAAGGGCCATTTTCAATGGTGTGCAGGTCACGAAAAACACAAAGTAGCACCTGTGTGTAAACTGCTTACAGGAATTCTGTACTCAGAATAAAACAAAGTAAACAAAAATATTCAAATCCTGTTTTGTCTTGGCCTGCATTTAATGAATAAACTGTAACTTCTATTTGTGATTTAAGTGTATTAGGAAAAAGCAAGTCATGCACATGCATTGATGCAAATCCCAGTCCACTGACTTCAGTCTTACATCTCTTTGAGTGTCAAAATGAAAGGATGATTTTCAATGTTTGTAAGTATTTCAAAACAAGCATTTTTTGTTCTGTTCCTTCATAGTGATAATTGATGTTATAACCTCCAGAGAAGTCCGCTGTCACCTTCAGTTAAATCCTCAAGATCCAGCTCTAAGTTGCAGTGATGATTTCATAGCAAGAGCTGTGAAGCGGTAAGTCGTTTTATTTTATTTCATAACAGTTGGAATGAACAGTTGGATGTCCATTTAATGGAAATATCATGTGTGTTCATAATGCCATACACTCAGCAACTGGAAAACTTCACTCTAGGAAAAAATTGTAACACAGCAGTGAGAATAAGTTATTTCAGTGTCTTAAGTATCTCTTTCAAAAATTGTAAGCACTAATAGTGATTAAGTGTTTCTGGTAGAAAGCACATGGGAGCAGGGAAAAACTTTTGAATGAAGAGTTTTATCTTTTATGCTTTTCTCTTTTGTAAATATGCTTTTCTGAAGACATGAGCTGATGACAGTCTCATGACTAATATAACTTAGAATAGCATGGAAAGGTCTTTTTACACATCTACCTAATAGCAATCAGTGCTGCTTTTCAGAAAAAAAGTACCATAAGTATGCATACTACTATTATCTGTTTGATAAGAACAAGATCAATGTAGGCTGGATTTTGAACCCAACTTTAAACTAGGTAGTATTTAACTGGAACCATGTTAAGAGTGGGGAAAAAACCTCCTTCAGTGTAGATAGTGTTTTAGAAAAGATACGCTCTCTACCTGTCTTACAGAAAACATGAAAGTTACAACACTCAGCAAGAATGAATATATTTCTACATTATTAGTTTAGGTTTTCATCGGAAGCACCCTTATGACTTTTTTTCTGACCAAACCCTCCCCTCTTTCAAAACTTCTTTGCACCACTAAGTTCAAAGATCCAGCGCTGTAATTCTTTCTGGTGCAGCACGTGTAGTTTATACTGTGGTTACAATGTTACACCTGGTTTTATGAGGCAAAAAGATGCAAAGAGGTAGAGCTGTTTTCCATTTTGGTGTCAGCCACAGTTTAAAAAACACTTTAAAGAGTACTTAATAAAGTACTTTAAAGAATGGATGCAGTCTGTAGTAGTGACTAATGTGTCATTTCCTTCTTCAGCTGCATGTCAGTCCCAGTTGTCATGAGAGCTATTTTCAGGAATGCTGCCAAGGTGAAAGCTGATAGTGAAACACAAGACATGGATATAGACACAAAACAACCACATGAACCACTATCTGAGCAAATGACAGATTCTGATAGTCTCAAAGAAAGCCCTTCTGTGGCTGGTCAGCACGATTTGGTAGTGACAGAGAAGCCAAGTATTACAGACAGCGCAGAAGAAAATTTCTCCACAGCCAAACTGGAAACTCCGGATGATAACATGGAAAAAGGTAACCTATCACCAGGAGCAGAAACTCTGTGCAGAGTGGAGGAAAATTAAGACCATACCTAGTGTAGAAGCTGCTATGATAGACAAATAAAATCTATTGTTTGATAAGCAAAGTCTACTTAGTAATTTGTGAAAGGTGTTTCCTCTTTGCACAATATTAAACACGTAGAAGTAATACCCTTGAATTTGCATTTTTAAACATTCAAATTTGGAAAGTCTAACACTGCTCTAGTAACCCTTATTCCACCACAATATGGAAGAAATCTCTGTTTAATATACATGATACAGTCTACAACACACACACGCACTTGTAGAAAAGTAATGTTTATCCACATCAGCATTATGCTAAATAAATGGAGAAAAAGTTACTTGAATAATTTTGTACAGACACAATTAATGCAGACAGCCCTATCTGTCCACTATTTCAGAAACAGGTCCAGTAAGACTCTTAACTGCAGTTTTCTTTACCCTAAAGCAAAAGAGGTACTGAGTGGCAACTACACTTATACTCTACCACCTCTGTGACAGGGTAACAGTATCTTTAGCAAGAAAGCTGTAAACTCAGGTTCTGAAAATCAAGTAATTTTTGCCTTAGTTTTTTTCTGGCCTCAAAGTATGAAAGTGTTTGGTGGGGGTTTTATGGATTGTTTTTTTCAAGTATAGTAAAGTTGACAGTTCAAAATTTTAGTTTGTCTAGACTTGCTTTGTCTCAGATACGAAGGAAGGTTACAAGCAACTTAAAACAAGTAAACTCAACTTACTATAAAACAGTTTAATTAGTGTAAAATACAGAGAGGCATTCACCAAGAAAAAACTTCCTGAACAGAGCAGTTTACAGCTACAGTTAAGGCAAGCAACAAGAAAATGAGTCAAATATAGAATGCTGGCACAGAAATACAAAGTGGTCAGAAATATGCATGTGTGGCTGACGTGTTTCTAAGAAGTGGTGAGTAAGCCTGGCTTCCTTGAAGAGTTTGAGAAAAACATTATGGGAATGTGGGAAAGAGTTCAGGCTTGAGGGATTGGCAAAATAAATACAAAAATAACACAAGCATAGTCATCAGACTGGAAGCATGTTTCATGTGGTCTGACAGGGTAAAAGTAGATGGTGGAAGTGTCAGTAATTCTGAATTTGAGAAAAATGGTGTACTTTCCGCAAAACCCAAAATAAACAGAACTGTCCAAGAAGGAAAAAATAGTTCTTAACTGTGAAAATTCATTGTATAGTGGTTACAAAAGATAAGAGGAAGAATTTGACAAAAGGTGAAAAATTCCTGTATTGTATATAGTGACTAGAGAATCACAGCACTCCAGGAATCAGCAGCAAATCCTGTTCTATTTTGCATACATTTAGCATATCATCAACCGCATATTCTGCAAGAGCAGCTTGTCCATAGCACTAGGCATTTATTCTTGAGATAGCAGAGGGAACCAATTCAGAGGGGCTATTTAATGGACCCGCTTTATTTCGAAATTGCTGCCATGAGAAGGCGATGGTGAAATCAGAGCTTCTGATGCAGAACAGAAACATGTTTAGTAACTCTTTGGAGAGCTTTAAAAGTCATTGCCCCTTTCTGTCAATGTTACCTTTAAGATTAAAAGTGAGGAGTTTTGTCAGGAGCCAAAAGCATAGTGAAGATTAACAGAAATTACTTGTCCTGGAAAGTATCAAGATCAGATTTTCCTAAAAGAAAATGATGCACATGGTCCACAAAATGAGAATCAAAACCAGTTGAGATAATTTTAAGTACCATGAGACAGAAAAACTAATGTTCCAGTTGCTGGACGTGATGGAGTATATCCAATGGTAAGCCCAGTTGCTCTACCAGCCAAATAGTCTGCTTTTTAACCCAAGCAAGCGCTGACCTTTCAGGATCTGTGCAGAGGTTTGCCTTGCTGCACTCAGACTGCAAGGAACCAGCCTCACCATTATTTCTACAAATGTTTTCACCGGAGCTGCTGCCATCCTCTTGTTTTCCATCTGTAACTTCCTTGTACTCTGTCCCAGCTGAAGCTGTGTGATTAAGGTCCATGTCCTCAACAGAATCTAAAACATGTCTAAGATGTGGCTGTTCTTCAATAGAATGCAGATACTTAAGCACATCTTCTTCATGCTTTCCAACCACATCAAGAAGATTATTTATCTTACTTAAAGCAGAATCTTGTCCATTAAAATGACACCAGGATAAGAGAGCACTGAAAAGTGAACAAAACCAAAAGTGATTACATGTATCTACACAGACCTCCAGTTGGCAAAGGCAGATAACAATGTGCCAAGATAACAATGCTCTATAAGTGTACGTTTCATTCACATTTTATGGATAATTCAAGCAGTAGAACTAAGTAATAAGCTTAAAGATGTAGATCCAGTTAATTTTGGAAGAGCAACTGAAGGAGGTTTTTCAATAATGATCACTGTAAACCCAGGTAGGCAATTGCCTGTATTCAAGACCTGGGAATTCTCAGGTTCCTCACTTTGGACAGTTTTACAATGCACTTTTTCTTTTTCTTTTTTTTTTTTTTTTAATTAAAACAAACAAAAAGCTGCATGCATGTTCCCTTCATACACACACTCCACATGCACATGCACTTGACCTTAATGAGTTTGTAACCTACTTCAGGGTTCCTTTGAACTGGCCACACGTAATCATCAGCTCGGCACCGTGTCTGTAACCTTGATTAAAGCCTTTCTGGAGTGCAAGTTCTTTCCCAGCCTCAACTCCATCCCTATAGCCTTCCTATAATAAAAGCAGTGAAACAAGTTGTTCACAAGATGACAAATTGTACCTATGACAAATGCATAACAATAAAGAAATTTTAAACAAGTATTCAATCTCTTAAATTACAGCTTCTAGATTTGAACATCCCTCACAGCTACACACCCACTGCCAAATCAAAACATGCTTTTTGCAGTGCATTATGATTTACTGACCTGTAAGGTCCGGTTCTTTTCCAGAAGGATCCCCACAAGATCAAAAAATAGGGAAAGTATTCTTAGAAAGATCAAAAAAATAAGACAAATCTGCAAGAAAGCATGCTTGCTTTTATGATGACCAAGTTCTTTATGAAAAATTCATTTAAGAATACCGCATCTAGATTTATTTTTTCTATCTAAAAAATACACAGGCTGCCAAGCCTCACCTTTAGCAGTGTACTCTCCTCTCTGTAATCTATCTACCTGTTCTTCCAAAAGTAATTGTTGAGTATTGCTTTTATTTGCTAGATCTCACTCAATTCAGCAGTTATACCAGAAAAAAAGATGGTGATGGACTGAGTCCATATAAATACACATAACATTGTGACTGCTTTCTGTGAGAAACAGTTAATGATTGTAATGCAAATTAATTTCTTTATATTCTAATCACATTAAGATATAGCACAGAATAATTATTAATTTTTTTCACATCAAAATTGCAAGTTGTAAGAGTGAAAACTCCTATTTGCTCATGAGAAAGGAGAACTGGTGGTCTTGCAAGAAAAAGAGTCAAGAACACAAATACTTGTGTTTTGCTGTTTTTTTGCCCAACATACAACTCTAACTTCCACAACACTTTATGATTTTGCAGTTTCTACTCACAAACATCAGAGGGATTTGTCTAAGAATACTAAACAGCCCCTTAAAGAAAGCCAGTCTTTTCAAGGAACTCATATGCAGGAAACTTCCTTCACAGTAATACACCGGCTCTGTTGTAATACCCTGCCTCATGAACAGCCTACGCAACAGCTTCTTTCCATGTTCTTCAGCCAAATGCTGCTGACCTGTGAGTGAGAGGATGAGCCCTACTGGCCCCACTCTGAATCATAATGTAGCTGTTGAACTAATCTGTTTATGTACTTGTTTTGTTCCCTGTAGAACTCCAGGGAGCCAAGGGCTGTGGAAAGCCCTTTTTATTTCTTAAAATACATTTTTCACTAGAAGAATAAATCAACCCAAGAACTACACAGACCACAACGCCCAACTGCGGTTGCATGTGGAGTCTCACATCTTACAATCCGACTGATGAATGACTCTACTTAAACCCCCACATTGGCACTGTTCAGCTGTGTTGGCCCTACATTTACTAGGGGAATACCTACACATACAAGGCAAACAGCTTGCATCACAATTCAGCCCTGCATTTTACAAATGCACGTGCTTGTGCACAGGGACCCAGTGGTTTTTGGTAAAACAGTACTTTGTTGTGATGACTACTAAGAAGAGTTTCTGTAAATTCCTGCTACGTTTTCCTGGTATTTAGAAGAAACTAAGCCACAGTAACTTTTAAGCAGCCACTCTTACTTTTCCTTTTAAGTCACCCATACGCATATCAAGGTACGTACCAGCAAATCTAAAATGGCTAAAAAGACTGTTAAATCATTTTTATAGAAATACCTTCAATCTTTTTTTCATGGTGCTGTTCCATTCCTTCTGTAGTAGATACATCTCATCTGCATCTTCATCAAATATATCCTCATTGGATTGGCTGACTGCAGCTTGCACCCAGGACATCACAGCAGTGTCCTATGACCTCTGTTTACGTAGTAAAAAAAAACCACTAAAAAACTCCCAGAAGTCCCTCTGGTGAAGTGTCAGATTAGAAGCAGAGGCAAAAAATGCGAGTTCTGACGAGAAGCCAGATATGGCGCTCATTATTCAAGCTGTACGTGGAAACTTGGTGCTGTTTGCCATTGGGGTGTATCTGTCAAAAAAAGATGGATCATCACTCATGAAGCAACTTCTGAGATTTATGAGAGCAACTCAAGAGAGATGGAAGTGACACACATATGCACTTATGGCATACGTATATGCCAAGTTAACATTCCTAAATGCTGCTGGTCCAGGGACAGCTGGATGCCAACAGCAGCTGATCATCCTTCATCCCCTTCAGCCTCCCTGCGGTGCCCTAAGTTACACACACAGGTCTCCACATCGGTTATACGTATATACACATTTCTCTATGTTTATATAGTGTACATACACTATTACCTACACACAGGTAATTACCTACAGAGTCAGTAACTGGAAAGGACTCTCACCTTTGATTTCCAGTTTTCTGGTTATGCCAAATACTGAACAACCTTATAAATCTTGAAAAGTCCTTTATATTTTGAACAAAGAATTAGCAAGTTCTACTGCAGGGGAAAGAAGAAGCTTTTGGATTAGTTCGTCTTTTCCAATGAAGAAAAACCTTGAGAAGCCTCTCACAACTAATTCATTTATGACGCTGGAAATTTTTACAACCCACAGACGCTGCTCCTTGCGGAGAAGAGAACCGAGGGCCCTGGGCCAGAACGGGCTGAAGTCCCGCAGGCGCACCCCGCCGTCCCCACACCCCGGCCAGGCCCCGACCCGCCGTATCACAGCCGTGCCCGGTGCCCAGCTCCCCAGAAGCGGCCGCGCTGCGAGGAACCTTCCTTCTCCCCCGCCCGGCGGCAGATGCAGCCCTCCCTTCCCTCCGCCTCGCCTCGCCTCTCCGCTCCGCTCACGCAGGCCCTCAGCGCGGCCGCCGCCACACCCCGCCCCGCCGCTCCCCGCCGGCCGCCATCTTGGCCGGGGGCCGCGGCGCGCGGCTGCCGCCGGAAGCAGGAGGGCGGCGGCAGCCATGTTGGACAAGGGCAAGCAGCGCGGGCGAGCGGCCCCTCGCGGCGGCCCGCAGCGCTGTGACGTCAGAGCGCCGGGAGACGCGGGCGGCGCCATGCTGAGTGAGGGCGCGGCCCGCGCTCGGAGGCGGGAGGGGACGGGCCGGGCCGGCTCGGTGGGCGCGGCGGGGCTCGGGAGCCGCTGCGGGCCGGGGTGTCCCAGGGGCGGGAGAGGCTGCTGCGGGTGCCGTCAGCTCCCCTCCTCTCCTGCTCTCAGGAGAGACCGGAGCGTGTCTGCCCCCGGCCTCCCACAGCGCCCTGAGGCCGGCCCCGGGGGGAACAACGCGAGGCACGGAGGTTTCGTCCTCTTCCGTCGTAAACCGTAGGATTTTGAAAAAAATCTGCCTTTGCTTCAGAATTCCCAAAGGCTTTATGTGAGGCGTGCTCTTAAGCTACCTTCTACAAGATCTAGGTATTGTAGGTAATAAATCACTTATCTTCTGCAAGATCTAGGTATTATAGTGATAAATCCTTTTTAATGTGAAGTGTTGGCGTTGTTCACTTGGACTAGAGAAAACAGTGACATCCCGTTGATGTAAATACAACAGAATAAATAAACACAACACGAACACGACGGTGTTTGTGCATGCTGCGCTTGGCTTATGAGCGTAAGTTTAAAGTCAGTTGATCTTCATAGACATACAATACACGAAGCTTGAATTTCAAGTTGCACGTTTCTCCAAAGTGCCAGAGTCTGCTGCAGTAAATGCCCTGTGTGCTGAGAGCTCTGAGAGGCGGAACATCAGTGAGGCCTGTAATAAACTGTTTTACTTTTTTTGTTCGTAAAGAATTTATGCATGGCTAGTATGTTGTAAAGATAAGGATTTCTT
>JAWMRA010000078.1:50097963-50111277 GCA_035584735.1 Pseudotriccus pelzelni | reverse complement strand
TATTTACTAATAAAATTATTATACTTATTATAAATTGGCCTCTTTAAGTTCTCCAGTGTCGTGCTAACTTATAACAAGGCCGATTGCCCACGGGACCACACTCGCCCCACAGCCACTGCCGGGTGTCCCACCGGTGACATTCCTTGCTACAGGACTAGGGATGCTGCCACGGACAGCCAACTGCAGAGCCTGTCTGCGCACTGCGGGTACTGAGAGATGAGCAATGGGGATGGCACGCTGCAGCTCACGCAGACGCTGCACTCTCATTTCCCGCCTCCCTGCTGTTTTGCAGAAGCCTGTTCTCCTGCTTGTAACCCTTCTCGGACGCTCACTGATGGTTTCACGCTGAGGTGTGAGTGGCAAAATAACCCGAATCTGTCCAGAGATGGATATGTCGGGGGACAAAATGGCACTGGTGCTTCTGGATAGCCAAAAATGCATATCTGTTCCTCAGCAGTTACTATACATGTCCATGACTACTGATTTCCCATCCCAGTTCTATCACTGCCACCTCCTGCCTGGCAGAAGCTAGCTCTGCCATTTTTTAAAACTGGTAACAATACTGACTATGTGCACAATTCCCAGTCACAAAAAACCATTCTAGCAACAGAAATTCCCGAGCCCTCCTGACTGGTCGTAACGACACTGCTAAACTTGGGTTAATCCTTTGCTTATCATCTTGCACTCTGTCTCCTCAGCCTCTTGCTCTTCTAGAAAACATAGAGAGGTTATGGCTCAAGAAAGCTATGAGTTTCCCAGACTAACACTGTCTCAGTTTAAATGTTTTGCATTTAGCAAAGGTGATTCATTCCACACGGATGTTCAAGACAAGTCTTTATAATCACAAGAAACAACGAAGAAAGCTTTCTCTTATTAGTTGTGTGTGAATAATTAGATGAATCATATTGCATACAAAGAGCAACATTGTTGGGACAGATTTGAAGACAAGTTGATTGTGTGCTAATGGTCTTGACAGGACTGGTGGCAGGGCTTGAGGGCGAGGTGCGGTGCCTCAGAGTGCGGACGTTTTCCACTCCGCTGTGTATTATGGTAGCACTTTGTAAAGACACATTAAAACAGGAGAGCTATATTTCACACGCTAAACCCCAACATTTTTGCACAATGACGAAAGTTACCTGAAATGGTGAAAAACAAAGAAGTCGTTGACTTGTGATCTGTTGCAAAGTTTGTGACTGCCCTGTCTAAGGTTAAAGGCTGTCTAATTTTAGGCTTATGGTACCTATTATACTGAAGGTACTTCTGGGACACGAACGTGCCTAGTCCAGCAGTTACTACCTGCATACCTGATGTACTGGGGAGAGGTTCCAGAGGGGTCGGTACACAGTCATAGCTTAGTCATAGATAGATAGATAGCCAGAGATCATTACAAAGGAATTCTGTCGGCTTTCCTGTAGCAATAAGGTTTGCCATTAAGCAATCAGCCACAAATCAGCATATGACCCTGTGCTCATGCATTTCACTTATGGAGTGATCTCCATAAGTGAAATGCATGAGCATAGGGTCATATGCTGCTCCTTTGCACTTTTTTTACTGCACATAATGGCTCAGGTAAGGCATTGCTCCCATTCAGAGCATTATTATACAGCCTTGTCTCTCAAACACAAATGGAGGGCAGCAGCCAATGGGTTTTGTCATAATGCACAAAGACACCTCAAAATTTCAGTCTTTTTTGAAGGGTAGTTGATTACCATGGTCAGCACTTGTGTACGGGCAACGCTGTGGGGCAAGATGCTTTCGTTCTCACTAGAGCAATTTCTATTGCCGTGTGCTGTTGTCTCTGGCAGAGTCGAGCTAAGGCTTGTGAAAGGCCCTGGGCCACAGGACTATTCACGCTGTTCTTGAGTCATGCAGTCCTTATGGACTGACAGAGCTATGTCTCATTGTCTCTAATTTTGGAAGTAATCTAATCCTTTTAAGAAATCGTGGCTCTTAAATGGTATTTGGATAAATTTCAAGAACACTTAAATCACTGTTTATTTGTTGTTTCATATAAGATAGAGATAACAAGATAAAAACATAATAAAAGAGAATAAGCATTTGAAACATGAGGAGAATGGAAACCCTTAATATTTAATAAAGATGGTCACCAAACATTGCACAATGTTTCCGAAAAATCTTAAAAATGCATATTCTGCCTATGGTCAGGTCTTCTTCCAGGTATGTGGTTCTAATGCCTTATCAGATTCCGGGCTGTTTTCCTTAAATGTTGTGAATAATAGGTCATTGGTAGGACTGCCTACAACAGCATCAAGAAAGACATACTCATGCTCATGCTGTCAATGTCTCTGTCCTAATCTTGGCTCTCTGCGTTTTTTCTTCATGCAGAGGATGGTGGGGTTGTGTGCTGCTGGCTGAATATTGCAATAATAACACAGTGACCACCAGCGTGTAAATCCTTTGCTTCCAGACCTACCACAGAGAAGGAAACAGTGAGCTAACAGGTTAGGTGAAAGGTCATAGGCTTAATGAGGTTTTAAATATTGCAGCTCAAGGCACAGGAGACTATAATGACCCTAAATTAAACAAGAGGATTAAAATAAACTTCTAGAATCAATGGTTTTTATCAGGGTATGGTAGCAAGCGTTCACTTCTGTATTTTTCTGTAATAGCTCTCATTCAGGATATTAAGACAATTTACTAGTATAGCCTTGTCACCCTCTTCTGATGAAGGTAAGTAACACATTAGAATTGCTTCCCTGCTTTTGTGAAATCCCTTCTCTCTTCTTTAATAACATACAATGATATTACACAACACTTTGAATCAAAATGTCTCATTTAATGTGAGAAGAAAATGGAAGAATATGGAAAAGAGAGCTAGAAATTTATGAATATATCGAGGGTAAATGTCTAACATTTACTTCAAAGCACCACAGGAATCTCAATAAGCCTTTTGCCGTTACTTCTTACACAAGTTTTTTCAAGGGAGATGATAGTTTTCTGCCTTCTCCTTCACCTGTATTACCAGAGCACAGAATGTTGATAGTTAAATATTAAAACAGAGCATTTTTCTTACTCGCAGAGTCATTACCATTTCAGATCCTGGAAAAGAAAAGAACCTTTCCCGTCTATTCCATGAACTGCCAGCAGCTGGACCTAAATTGGATTGTAAGTAGAAGTGGTTAAGAAAAGGAATATTTTTTTTCCCCTCTCTGCTTTCTCCAGGCTTTCTTTTAATGTTCTCAGGGCTTGCAGTCTGAAAAACTGTACACTGCACTGTTGCATACTAAACAGAGCAACAAGTACAGTTTATTAACACCAAAAGAGTTCTCCTCTGTCATTTTCCTTGGTTTGGGTCTCAAATGAGTGAAATTTGTTGTGCCAAGAAATAATCCATGTTTTCATTTCTGGAACTTTAATAACAACCCTACCACTGCAGAAAGGAAGGTATGGCTGAGATCAAAATGAGCTATATGCACATCTCAGCTCAAGATTATTGTCGACAGACAATACTGTATTGTATGGGACTACACTCTTATTTTAATAATATACAACAGAGAAGCAAGGAAGGAATATTCCTAATTGTCTTCAAACTGTTGACATTTCACAGTGTGAAATGCCATGTGAACAGAAAGAGGTTATGTCAGTAAGAACAAGCAAATGTAATAAGTTCTGCGTTTTAGTTGTGTCACTGAATCAGGTGTCTACTGAAATTGTAATATTAGAGATGAGTCTGACTAGTTTTGTATCATCAATAAATCAGGATCCCATAGCTTTATGATTCAGATATCTGTAAATAATATTTTTCTACCTTATTGGTTACATTTTATGATACAGAACTGCCTTTTTTGTTTGTATAATAATTGATCATAGCATAGGCAAATGTTTACAGTAAATGTAATTTGCTCCAAGGAAAATGCTGTATTCCACTTATGGATTTCTGCAGTGAATTGCATCTCTATTCAATGTCACACAGACTTTTTGTCACAGTTGTGTTTCTTCAACAGGAGAGTTTTTTCTTTTGGATAAGAGATGAATTGCCCTCTCTGTTTTATCTCGTGTATAAACTCAGGCAAATGATGAAAAACTGCAGGAATAGCAGCTGTACAACGCTGATCCAATTGTCTGAAGTGAAATAGAACTGCTAGAAGGCATAAAACTTGTGGAGTGCACTGATTTCCTTGGCAGCTGAAACCATGAGAAAACAATTGTTTCAGTGGCAATGCACAGTTCCTGAAAGGTTGAGTTTATGACAAGAGTAGTTAAATGGTGGCTTTGAGTTGCATGTGGATTGTGAACAATTCCAGTACAGCATGTATGCCGTACCTGCAGTGTATAATTGGTTGTTTGGCTGTGCTAGCACAAAGGCTGCTGGGCAATTCATATTCTCAGCTGAGGAAGAATGTGAGCTGGCATTGCTGGACTTCTGGGGACCCAGCTATGCACTGGGGCTGTCTCTCTTCCACAGGGAGCTACAGCCCTCTGCACAGCCACTGTCACCTGTAAAAGGCTACCTGAGCTTCTGGAGGATGGCCCTGGTAGCTGACACAAATTGTCCAGGGCAATATATTTATTGCTGGGCATGGGAAAATATTCATCATAGAATATCCTGAGTTGGAAGGAGTGCGCAAGGTTCATCAAGTCCGCCTCCTGGCCCTGCACAGGACACCCCAACAATCCCACCATGTGCCTGAGCATTGTCCAAACTCTCCTTGAGCTCTATCAGTTCAGAGCAGAATGTGATGTCAGCCTAAGAAAAACAAATGCACTTGGTAGTTGGTGAGATTTCAATAGAATTTGAAGTATATGCCCCTTTATCCAAATACTTGAAGTATTTGCCCCTTTTTACCTTAGAACTGCTGCTGCAGCCAGGTGGGATGTTAGACATTACTGCACCTCCTCTGGTAGGGCAGTTGGGCAGTGACATTCCCTTCTCCTTGCTCTTTTTTTTCTCCCGTTCTTAGTCTTATCCTCTTAACCAATGCTGGAAGAGTAAATACTACTTTGCTTATGGCTCTGTCTCTGAGTTATGTTCAGCTATCTGAAGGTGTTGGCACATGGCTAAATGCTCAAGAAGTTATTCTCCTGCCTTCCCTTGAATGTGATTTTATCACTTTCCTGGGTTACTTTCTCAGACCTGCAAGTATTCAGATATGCTTCTCTTTCACAGTTATCATCAGTGTCAGTGGAAGGTGCTGTCTTCAGTAGTGAGGACAGGTGCCATGCAGCTGAATGAACAGGGACTGTGACATTTAAAGAAGATGAACCATTGCATGGGCATGTCTTAAACATTATTCACTAGTCTGGAAGTGGCCAAGCAATGCTCCTCATAGCTACTCCAAATTTATTTCACAAGACTTAACTATATACCTTTAAATGAAGTTACCTGTCTATACTTTGCCATTGTATCTTGCTCAGGAACAAATGCAATTAATTTGACCCAACAATCCACCATGTAAGCAAGGTACTTTTTTCATTGAATTGCTGTGATCAGCATCTGTCACCCTGACTTAGTCTGAGGAGCACATGGCCATTCAGGTAGTTGCTGATTTCTGTGGGTTTGCGCTCAGGATGGCACAGTTCTCAGTGTGCAGGATCACAGAGAAGGTGAACTTTTCCATCAGATTTTCTGCAGCAGAAGACTTGCTAGGTTTTTAAGAAAACTGTAACATCAGTGGTCATGTTACAAGCTCAGGCCCTGACTTTAGAGTAAAATCATCATAAATTTTTGCTCATCCAAAGGCTGCAGTGAATGTTTCTATGAGATACGCCAGGCAGGTTTGGCTCATATTTTAAATACCAATACGGAGCTTCAAAGTTCTTCAAAGTACTCAAAAAAAAGAGCTGCAAACTCTACTTCCTTTTTGTGAAATGAGGTCACATCTTCTGTAAAACTGTGTGTTGTGTTTTACCACTGACTCAATGTATCAGCCGACTACTTGTGACTAAACAATTTTACAAGTAATGCAGTGATTACATATGCAAAAGCAGAATTAATTCAGCACCACATGAAGGCTGGGAATAAAATTCCAGGTCAACATGACAGGCACTCCAAGTTACAGGATGTAAGGGAGACTGATGTGAGTCAATTTGTGCACAGAGATGGTAAAACATTCTCTACAGAAATGGGCTACTTCATTTTATTTTTTCCTAAACCCAGATTCCAGTAATTTCTCTTTCTAGTTCCCATATAGATATCAATTCCTCTGAAGAACCTATCTCACTGCAATAGCTTTGTTCCAGTAGGTCAACTCGTTTGAAAAATACATCTCAAAACAGGAACTGTGTTATAATTTTAATTATATAGCAAGTCGAAACCTGATCACCTTGTATATATTGAAATACAATACACATATTGCATTTCAAAGTTTCAAAGTCTCATCTGTCTGTGAATATTAATATCAAGGTCCATTCCTGTTATTTATAAACATGGTATAAA
Organism: Pseudotriccus pelzelni; assembly: GCA_035584735.1. Classification (NCBI taxonomy): domain Eukaryota; kingdom Metazoa; phylum Chordata; class Aves; order Passeriformes; family Tyrannidae; genus Pseudotriccus; species Pseudotriccus pelzelni. The sequence goes on along the minus strand of JAWMRA010000078.1, from coordinate 50,104,880 downwards.
CTGAAATGAACTGTCAGTTCTGTTCCCAAAACTCTATAAAAATTGCACATTTAGAGTACTTTTAGGAATAATGTAACTAATTAAAACTTTTAGTTTTTGTGAATTATCATATTCCATGTTTGGCAAAGTAATTTCCAGTTTATTAAAGAGACTGTGATTTAGTAATTTGGCCAAGGAAAATCTGCAGGTCCTCTGAGAACTGTGTTAGCACATGTGGAATAGTTCCTTTTTTCTTCTAGCAAGAAAGCGTGTATAGTGCTGAGGTTTACATTTTATCCTCATGCAATATTAGCTTCCCAAGAAAATTCTCAGAATATATTAAGACATAAGACGGTGTAGTCTGTGGTTACTTGAGAACATAAAACCTTGTCTTGTCTGTCATTCCTACTGCGGTATTCCTGTGCAATGCTTACAGCTTCTTTTCAGAAGCTAAAGCAACAGAGACAAACCTGGCTTCCTGATTGACTGATGGGGTGATGAAAAGTATTAGTAGCCCCTACAAACACCACTGGGTTTTATTTTTATTTTTTTTGAAATCTCAAATATTGACACCTTATCTTTGTATTTGAAACAAGTGTTTGTCTGCTTGATGTATTAAATGTAGGTAGGCATGTACACCCTGATACTTGTGAGCATTACCTGCAGACTCTGAGGAGCTCACGAGCATATTTCAAATTCATTTCAACAAGGGCACCAGGCGGTGTTATAAGGGTTTCGTAAAAATCCATCCCTTAGAATCTTGTAAGTAATCTCTTGGATATCCTACTTGCTGGCCTTCATAAAGCTTTCAACACTAGGTTGAGTGGCTGCATGTGTGTGAAGCTGCCAATATTCTCTCTTTCTCTGGGCTCTGGAATTTACTATTGCAATAAAACAGGAGCATTCCCTTGCATACTAAACTGAAGTGGCTATGAAGAACAACCACTGAAACCCCTCATTTATTTCATGGTTTCAGTTTAATTGACATTAGCATTCAATCCTTTCTACTGGCCTATTCATTGTCTCCCTCTTCTGGAGATTCAGTCTGGATTCAGTGTACAGAAAATTCATTACTGAACTGCAGCACCTTCCCTCATTGAAAGGACAGGGAAAGAAGAAATCACCCTATAATTAAAAGAAAAGCAACTTTTCTCTATTTTTTTTAAGTTTTAGGTATTTCCCATAATACCCACAGCAAGTAACCCACACCACTTCCTTCATCTCCCAATCTAACACTCTTTTGAGGAAGAATATGTTCAGAGGATATTTATCTGTCTCTCTGACTCCAAATTACCAGTACCAGAGGCAGCTTAATACAAATATTTCTGAATAATTCATGAAATGATTGATGGGCAAAAAATATTGCAAACAGTGTGTTTTGGGCATATTATTTAATCAGCAGCAATAAAACTGTACTTTTTGTAAAGAATGTGAATAATTTATTTTAGTACTAAGGGATGAGAATTCCTGTAGTGCTTGATTTTCGAGGATGACCCAACCAGCTCTAATCAGAGACTGGGAAACATGAACATGAGTGGTGTGCAGTGTGCAAATACATAAGCAAAGATGAGAGAAAAATGATGAAGGGTCACTTGTCTTTCCACAAGAATGGGGGGCCAAAAGGTGTTTGAAATCAGGATAAAAGAACTGGTGTGTATAAAATAAAGAGAGCAGGAGGGCAGATTTAGCTTGCCTCCCTTGAGGAAATAAAAGCAAGTATTGCCTGTAGAGAATGGGAGGGCATAGAACATGAAACGTAGCCTCCAGATAAATGCAATTTTATGGGGAAGTGTTGGCGGAAGGATGTGGTGACATTTTTCTGTGGTACAGAAGGTATTTTTTAATACTGAACACACAGTGATCCTAATGCTCTTTTTAGCCTAATGCAGACTGTGTGCGAAAACAATCCCCTAAAACCTGGCGTTTGGTATGTCTCTCCTGTTCATGGAACAAATCCTCTTCTACAGCTATCTCTGACATTTATATGATAGTAGCTGTTACTTGTGGGGACCATGTAGACTTTCAGCTCAGCCGTGGTAGGGATGGTGTTGTGGAATAAGATGAGTATTAACTCTAGGAAAACCACTAAGAAACTATTAATTTATTCTGCACTTAACAGCTTACCACATTCCTGAAACATGTCAGAAACATGTTAGGGGATTCTGCCAGTAGGATTTCACAGCAGATGCCACATTAACTCTATAGATTATACCAGCATGGGGGCTTCTGGTGAGAGCAGGGACTTTGTAAGAAGAAGCATGTTAGTTGTGACTTCTGTAGCTGAGAGCTTAGAAAAGGCCCTAATGCCCCACATTACCACTGGCTAAATGGAAAGACAGTATTGACAACTACTGTGGGCTTGGATTCTGCATTGGCATCTGGTTAGGAATCAGTAGATTCAAAGTAGCTGAACCCAACCCAAAAAAAAAAGTGAGGTAGATGGTAGATGGTCTGTTTCTACTCAGTTCAGAGGAAATTTGTTAAGTATTTAGTCCTTAAAAAAAAAAAAAAAAAAAAAAAGAAGAAAAGTAGAGGTACTGTGTAAAAATATCTATGGAATCTAAAGCCCTGCAAAAGAATGCTGCTACTAAATTATGTAACAGTCTGCATCTCTCATTCATTAAATATCAATAAATAATTCAAATTTTTCTGTAATTTGAAATGCTTCTGAAATTATATCCATTCCCCTGGGTTTTTTGGTATACACTTGTAAGGGGAGTTCTGTGGGTTTTTTTCAGTTTAAACTCTTGATTTAAAAGTTTTCCTTTGCATTCATTAGCTTTAATAGAAAATGGAAGAACAGTAGATAGTGAATCATAATTTGACATTATTATCAGGAATGGAAAAAAGAAAGATTCTTTAAAGTGAGAATATACCCTTTCTTTGGCAGTTTAGCTGCTGATTTCTGAATCTTCTTCCTCAGAGTACATGAGGTAACAGAATATTATGCCCTTCCCTTCAACTAGCTGTTAATCCAGGTCATCCCTTCAGCAGCTCTCGTGCCCTGTTTTTGAGCTGCAGGTAGTGAGATGTGAGCCTTGGATGCAACTTTGACTTTGCTGACGTTGTTGAACAATTAGTTGACTCAGTAGGCAGGATTTCAACCCGTGTGCCCCATCCAAGTGCAGGGCACAGCCTCGCCCTCAATGTACAGGTGTGGGTTGTTCAGTAGCATTTTATGTTTGCAACAAAAAGAACTCTCTGTCAAATTTTTATGAGTAGTTGGTATATTACTCATTCTGTGCCAGATCAGAAGTAGTGGCCTGACCTTAAACTTGTTTCTTAAACTGTCTTCCTGCTGTATACATTTTCCCATCCTGTAACTTTACAGATTCTGAAGCTAAAATAATGAGAATTTGTGCATGCATATGAAACACGTTTCCCACAGGAAAAAAATCACAACAAATGTACTTCAGAGTAAATAAATGAATGAAATTTAAGACTGATACTGCAAAATAAATTTGGACTGGCTTTTTTCTTTTGGTGGGAGAACTCATTAGACTGTGAAAATTAATCACACTGTGCATAGTACCCCACTGGCAAACATTACTCACAGCAAAATAATTCTGTTGTTTTGAGACTTTGCATGTATCCTGGATTGATTCAGTGTTTATTGAGATTTTTTGTTTGCATCTCATTTATGTTTATGCCTACCAGATGATCTTTATTTGTCTTAGTATTTCTTAGGAATTTCTTCTTCTATCTTGGATTTGAGTGTCTGCATGATGAAATTGTGAAAGAAGAAATTGAGCAATATTAAACATCACAGAGAAGTGATTGCTAGGCATAAAGAAAGCAAATTATGATTGCAAATAATAGTGTAAGAGAAAAGCCTGAACTGCTCTGGATTTTGGTTCTAGGGATCAGATCCTCAAGCAAAATCTTCCTAGTGTTGAATCTGGGGATTTAAAGTTAGGAAAATACAACAGTAGATAATTCGCTACGTTGTTTTGGTTTTTTTGTTTGGTTTTTTTTTGTTTGTTTTTTTAGTAGCAAGATTTCTTAACAAGCCTTTTAAAATCTCATTGCCTGAGACATTTACAGAGAAGCACTGAGTGCCTAACATTGCATTGTAAGCATAACACAGGAGCCTTATAAGAAGCAATATCTGCCTAACCCTTTCAACCTCTTCTCCTCAGAACAGAGACGAGTTTGTATTAGACCCACTGAGCCATTGTTCAGTCCTCACGGTTGAGGACCCCCTCCCCCTTCCTTTCCCAGTCTCTTCCTGGAATAGGAAAGGCACACCATTTTGGAATCCATGAGAAATCTTTCATTTTAGATACTAGAATAGCCTTTTCCAGTCTTTAATGGCTGAAGCTTTATGAATAGGAATTAGGTCATATGTCCTCAAAAAAAATTTTACCCACAGGAGAGAGCAGAAAAGTTTTTGACAAATTCCCAGCAAAAGGATATCTTGCTATAAGATGCCTTGATAATCCTTCCATATAAAAACTGGCATGAAAAGGTCCTGGGACTGTTATTCTTGCAAAATTCAGCTAATAATCTGATAAGCTCTTCATGCAAAATCAGATGAAAATATAATTAATACAGCTCCAAATATATATATATAGTGAGAATAAAACCAAATAATAACCTTAGATAAACCCAAGAGGCAAAAATACTGACTCCAAAATTCCTTCTGTTTCTGTCTTGAAGCTAACTGAATTATATTCTTTCAACTGTGAATCAGCAAGTCTCAAGACAGGATGCTGAAGGAAAGCTAAAATAAATTGAGTTTGAGACCATAAACCATTGTCTTAAAAAGACACAATGAGAACAAGAATTAGTTACATCACAAGTACGTATATATAGCAGTGAATAGGAGGCTGTGGTACCAATTGCTTGGTATAGGCTACAAGAGGAAAATTATTTTCTGGTAAACTGAATTAAATCCAGAGCGACCAGAGAAGATGGTAGATGAAGCTGGTGGTGAAAGATATCCAGAAACATCTAAATCTGTCTCCTTAAGTCATTTGGTAACGGCAGTATTAACAGGAATCATGGTTAGAAGTCTCTCACTAAAATAAGTAGAGCTTTACCTGGAGTCTTCACTTCTTTCACAGGGTTAAAATAAACTTGCTGTTTTCTCACCCAGTATATGGTTCTTCTCACTGATGACCGATTAAGGCTACATTATTAAGAGCTGACAACCAGATAGTGAGTGGTGTTAATTCAAGCTGATCTTTTATATTTTAGATTTTACACGTAATGTATTATCCAGTTGTTTCCTCAGTAATGTGACACACATGAAAGAAGATCACAAGAAAAAAGAAGACTGGTGGCATTTCTGAAAAGTTGTATCTGGCCTTCAGCAGATAAAAATTTTACCATACCTTTTGTATTTCTTTAATCTGTATCAAGGTCTTGTCTCCTTCTCACATGTTCAAGTTCTCCTGAACAAGTTTTCATTTTGTAGAGTCACTGCTGAGGCTGTAATCACACCTGGGTTGGGCACCATGCCCCACCAGCCTCAAGGGAACTCAAACTCATTGTTTTTGTGGGACCCAAATTACAGCATTCCTTGCCCTGTTGCAAACACTCCTTTTTTCCTGACCTCTTTCAATTTGAGGAGTATAAAAACTGTCACAATTCTCTTCAGGCAGTAACTTTTCAGTAGGCATTGGTGAAAAGCACTATATTTTAAGTTCTGTGCTTTCTTATATAGAACAATGTAGATTTTTCAGTAATTACACAATCTTTTTGTAAAGTTCTTTCTCACTAATCTACAGCTATGCTATTAAAGATATCCTTTTTTATCTTTAAAGAGATTTAGGATAGCAGTTGCTTGCTCCACTTTAAATTAAAAGAAATACAGAAAAGAATGTGATTTCAGCACTGTTAATAGCTCATTAACATGAGTAGTATATACTTCATCATAAATAAATGTATTTTCTTGTGTTGGAGTGGGCAACAATTTTTTTTCTCCTAAAAATAAACCTCACTATTTTACACAGCTCTGTTCTGGCCTGTAGGTGTCATAGTCAGAATATGGATGAAATATTAGTCTACTTGCATGAAATAACTTTCTGAAAAACAATTCTCTTTTTAAGTGAGGACTGTTATGTATTGAAGCTTTGAAAGTGGAGAAGCTACTCTAGTGTACAGACAAGCATACAATATATTGGATATCACTGCACATGCTCTACCTCCAAAGATGAAGCTTCTCAGGTTTCTCAGGTAAACCCAATTTTTTTCAAAATTCTTTACCTGAGGCCTCCAACTCTGAACTTCCCTGTCTTGATCTTACTCTTTGTCTTTTCTTGCTTTCACTCCTGCTTCTTCTTAATACCTGCCTCAGATAAGATCCAGAGAAGTGACTGAAAAGATTAAAAGAGCAGCATGTTCCTACACCCTTTGAAGGAGTAGAATGGTGGACTGCAGGTGTAATAAGGCCACAGGACGAAGCAGCAGTGAATACTAGGGAAAGCTGCCTGAGCAAAAAGTGACCTTCTCTGATGGAGTGACAACAACAGTTGACAAGGGAAGACCAGCAAATGTCATCTACCCAGACTTCTGTAAGGCCTTCAACAAGGTCCCACACAACATCGTTATCTCCAGATTGGAGAGACATGGATTTGATTGATGGACTGTTCTCTTGATAAGGATGGATGGATGCAGACAGAGAATTATGGTCAATGGCTCTGTGTCCAGGTGGAGGCTGGTGATGAGTGGTGTCCCTCATGGCTCTGTCTTAGGACGAGTGCTCTTTAATATCTTTTATCAATTAAATAGCGGGATCAAGTGCACCCTCAGCAAGTTTGCAGATGACACGAAGCTGAGCAGTGCATTTGGCACAACAGATGGAAGGATGTCATCCAGGCGGACAAGCTTAAGAAGTGAACCCATGGGAACCTCATCAAGTTCAAAAAGTACAAGTGCAAGGTGCTGCACCTGGGCTGGGGCAATCCCAGACATGAGTCCAGGCTGGGAGAACA
>JAWMRA010000078.1:50079865-50097229 GCA_035584735.1 Pseudotriccus pelzelni | reverse complement strand
GACATGAGCCAACAGTGTGTGCTTGCAGCCCAGAAGGCCAGTGGTATCCTGGGCTGCATCAAAAGAGGACTGGCCAGAGGATCCAGGGAAGTGATTGTCCCCCTCTACTCTTCCCTCATGATTCCCCACCTGCAGTGTTGCATTCGGGTCTGGGATCCTCAGCACAAGACATGGACCTGTTAGAGTGTGTCCACAGGGGGCCACACAGATGATCTGAGGAATGGAGCACCTTTCCTACAAAAACAGGCTGAGAGCATTGGGGTTGTTCATTGTGGAGAGGAGAATTCTCCCCAGAGACCTCATTGCAGCCTTCCAGTACCTTAATGGGTCATATAAAAGGGAGGGAGAGTGACTTTTTATATGGGCAGATATAGGACATAGGGGTTTAACCCTTTTATATAGGACAAAGGGGTTTAACCCTTTTTTAGGGTTTTAACCTAAAAGAGGGCAGGTTTAGATTAGGTTTTAGGAGGAAATTCCTTATTATGAGGATGGCGAGGCATTGGCACAGGCTGCCTAAAGTCTTTGTGGCTGCCCTACTCCTGGAAGTGTTCAAACCCTGGTTGGATGGGGCCCTGGGCAATGTGGTGTAGTGGGTGGTGTCCCTGCCCATGGTCAGGGGGATGGGAACTAAATGATCTTTAAGGTCCCTTCCAACCCAAACCATTCTATGGTTCTATGAAACACCCAAGGAACCTAGTAGTATCAAATTCTCATAGTAGGACCAATTCTCATACTCTGTTGCCTACTACGTAAGGACAGCAAAGCCTAGATTTACCCAGTCTAAGTTCAAGTCCTTTACTGGAGACCTAAATTGAAAACCTTGTCACACTGTATAATTGATCCACCGGAGAAGTCAAGTTCTCTCCAGCTGCAGGGAAAGCTGGTAGTGAACTCCTAACAGGACACCCAAAGTCACATGAAGTACCACTAAGCCAGTTTCACATTAAGATATTGTAGGATCTGATAACATATTAAGAGGCTGCTAATGTAAATGTTATATAATCTACAATTGGTATGAAAACAACTTTTGTAACAGAGTGCAAAAGCTATTCTGCTTAGCCAGTGCTCAACTCCTACAATTTGTAGAAAGGACATAATTTCCTCCAGTGGATTAGTGGGAATTCTAGTTAATCAAAGACAGAGGTCTTGGAGCCTTGGACATCTGTTAAACATGTAAAAGAGTGAATGCCTAGGAAGAGTTTTGGTAATGTTATTTTAAATCTTTCCCTTTAACTATCTGAAAAATGGGACTAGAAAAAGAAGATCTATATCCCATGTGTAAGTGCAAGAAGGATTATAATTTAAAGAAGATTTATGCATGTGATTAGTTAAAATTGGCTTTCTGTCTTGAGCCTTCTTTTTTCCTCAAAAGCCAGGAGAAATAGTAAAAAATTCTTTCATGTAATTTGAAAAATATCTGATTTACATGTTGTAGGACCCAAGGTGGTATAACGCTGGTAAGAACCCTGAACCCTTCTTCTGATTTACTAGATAACACAGTACAAGATTTTCTTTTTTTTTTTTTTTTTTTGTTGCTGTAAACATTCATTTAGAAACACCTAACTTAAGGATTTCTAATTCCTGCAGCATGAAACCAGGCTTTAGTAACTCTGAGTAAGAAAGGCCCATCAAACATACACTGAAGACCTTAGGCATTTCTGTGGAGCTGTATATTTATTTATTATTTTATTATTTTATTTGTATATTTCCTGATAATTATACAATCCTGTGCAGGAATTACAAATTTATTTAGCTCAATGTTATTAATTACTCCAATTAACTGGAATAAAGGATTTAGCATTTCCATAACTATAGAGGTCTAAAGACTGAATTTACAAAAGACTGTTTACAGAAGATTTTCAAATCCAATTTCAATACTTGGATATCTCCATTCTATTCCAAGTATTTAAAAAACTTCTTAAAGTAGACTAAATGAAGTTTTGAAGCTCCTGCTGTTCACATTACACAGCGAAACACTTCACCGTGTACTTTAGACCTGACTGTTAGCTCTTAGTTGCCTTGTGGTCTCTTATTTCAATCTGTTGGTGGGCAGTCTGGCAAGAAAATGGTGCCTGAAACTTATTGAGTATCTTTCCACTGGTACCGTACTTGATTGCTGTTGAAAAAAAGGTGCTCAAAGTCAACTCCTTTATATTAAAAGGGCAAGACATGAAGCTACTAGCCACAATTTCCAATGGAAAGAATATTAGTTTAAGTTTTGGGGAGCTGGGGTCAGTTCTGAATGCACCCATATCTGTCCACCTGCTTTAGAAGTGTGTTCGACCCTGTTATGCAAAGTTTTGCTCTGGTGAACCTAGAAGTGTGAGTGACACTAGGAACCATATTGTGCTCTGCTTATGTTTGAAGGCTACAGTTAATGCGTGTTTTTTATTCTGCCCCTTGGAAGATCTCCATGACTCACTTCATACAACTTTCTTTCTTCTGTATAGATATTTACATATATGAAGAAATCATCCTTGTCTCCCCTTATAGATGTTTGGTTTAAAAAGTCAATCTAAAGGTGTGATTTTTGACACAGCTAATTGTTGCCTAGAAGCATTCATTTTTCCTCCATTGACTCTAAAGATACTGAAGACTGTTAGCTCAGAGGGAAACCTGCGTTTGCTTACATAAACCAAACAAAAAAGCCTGATCCTGTACACTGAAATAACTAGTAACAGTTACTTCAGGAAAATCTGAACACATAAAAAAATAAAACTGGAAAACGTGAGTCTTACCATATGTTTCTGTACTTAAAAATGTGTCTGACTTTTGCATGAATTACAGCAGCCTAGTTAGAGTAGACCCATAATGGATTAAACTGCAGTAAGAGCAACCAGGAACAGATTGCTTAAAAAAAACCCAACAAACCCATTTATATCCAGATAAATAAAAACATCCCCATCATCTAAACTGATCCTACTAAACTGAGTCTAGGGCAACCTTTTTTTAGAATTGATACGTTACTGCTGAAAAGGGAAAGCTTTCTACATAAGCTGCTGGGAGAACAAGTGGAACGAAAAGAGCTTGGAAACAGTTTATAGAAAATAAAGACTGAATCTTCTTTGGAAAGCTTGAATATATTTTTTTATTCTTTAGATAGCTTGAATATTTTTTTCTTTCTGTACCTAGGGATTTCTTGTGCCTTTGCAACTATTTTAGTTTACCTTTTTTATAGCTAGCCAGCACACAAGCCAGTTTTTCTTTTGCAGACTCTAAAGCTTATTGTTGCATCTAAAAAGAGGTGCAACAAAGACTTTCTTCCAGAGAGAAGGTTTCCCACCCCCCAGGATAGTCTATTAAAGCAATAAGCATCAATGTTTAGACAAATGAACAACTTTTTCTTCCTTTAAGAAAGACAAGGAAAACAATAAACAAAAAAATAAACAAGAGAAACCTTTTCCAAATCCTATATAAGGCTCATATTAGAAGACTTTCATCATCTTCATCAGACAAAACCAACATATCACTAACTGAATGTAATAGCCTTACTCAGTAACCTTACCTGTGTGGGCAAAAATATTAATGCATTTAACTTACACTGGTGACAGGAATATTCTCATGAGCTACAAACTACAGAGATACTTTTACAAACACGTAATCCCTCAACATGTCTCAATAATACTGTAATGCCTTTGTTCAAAGGCACCCGTCACTTGGGAGACTTGCCTAGCCCCATTGCTTTTAATCCTGATAACTAATTATCATCTGATTTGTAAATGCTTCATATCAGGAAAGGAACTGGAATTTATTGGGAAGAGTCCTTGTCACAATGTTTTACTTAAGCAAAACTTTACAAAACATCTTTTCAGCTGGTATTATTTCTTAATTCCATGAACAGCGAAAAAAAATGCTGTAGAGCTCCTTCGAGTCCCAGGTAACTTTAGAATTGTTTTTATTTGTTTGTTTGTGGTTTTTATTTATTTAGTAGATTTTGTTTATTTTAATGTTTCTTCGAGGAATAATTGCTCGGTATAGCGCATCTCAGTCATACTTTGACTTGGTATATTTTTGTGTAACATTCTGGCAAGCAATGAGGACTAGGTTTGGTTTGGGATTTTTTGTTTGTCTTGTTAGTTTGTTTGTGGGGTTTTTTTTTGGAGGGAGCTTAAATTATTGTTTATTTAAGGGTTTTTAATAAGTTAATGATATTCCCATTTTGCTCGGGAACCTCTGACAGAATGAATTTCAGAACCTACTGCTCCAATGTGCTACAGTATGTTCGAGCCTCTACTCTCAGGAACATAATATTGAAATGTTAACTAAATAAAAATAACAAGAGTTGTTTTGAAGGAACTCCTACAGGCTGGCTATTGTGTGTGCTCCTTAGTATAAATACAGGTATAAAAAAGTTTGGATCCTGACTGAGCTGCAGGAACAAGAATGGACATGAGTTACATTTTTTAAATTATTTACAACTTCACAGTGTCTGTGACTTTAAATTATTGATGCTAGTGACAGCAACTGTCAATGAGACAAAGCTTCCAAGAAGCAGCAGCAGCAGCATACTGTGGTGTTCAGTGCTTCCAGTCCTCCTTATTAAGGAAAAATGTCACTTCTTTCATTGTAGGAGAGCAGAAAAAAGGAAGCAAGATCATTATTAAAGGAGAACTTTCCTTCAACAGTCTTTGATTACAGTGTGTCTCTCAGAACTCTCAGGATATCAAAAATGTTCTAACTGAGCATGAAAGAGACCGGTCTTAACAGTAAGTGACTGCATAATGTTTGCTGTAACATGTTTTTTCAAATGTAGGGTTATAGCTGCAAAAATGTCCCTCCTGGACCACAAAGGAGGAGGCAACATGGTGTTTTAGAGAGACTTTAGGGGGCATATTTGTCCCCACCTGCGCCCCACAGTGCATTGTCTGGGGCGGCGTCACTCCTTATTCAGGCAATTCATTCAGGACAATGGTATTAGCTGTCCAGATGTGGTTGAAACACTTTCACCTTTGTTGATATAGCAGCAACAATCAGGAGTACCACAGATCATCTGTCTTCTTTATTACTGCTGCTCTCTCCTGCTGACCTATGCAGCTGTAATCTCCTGAATCTGTCTGTCTACATCTGACAGCTTCCTAATAAAGTTCAGTTGCTTTAGGTGCAAAAGCACAGGCCTGTTCTAAGTATGGTGTTGTAGGTCTCCGTTTTTCCTGTTTCTTTATTCAAGTCCAAAGCAACAGTGGACTCAATGGAAGTCATGAAGGCAAAAGGAAAGCCTTCTGTTGTTTGGATCTGGGAGTTTGCTTGAAAATATTACTGCTGAAAAGAGAGAAGATTCCTGATGTGAAAACACCAGGGAGCCATGTGTACACACATATGCATATGTACTTGCAGAGTAGAAGAGAGCTGTGTGGGATACGAAATTCCATCCTGTACTCCTGGGGATCAGGTGCCAAACTGTATAAAGACAAGTGGTGTATTAAGAGTGGGAAATGACTGAAGAGTGTAGAAAATTACTTTTATTAGAGGAAGAGAATCATGCCTATTCTGTGTCCTTTTATGTGCACAGGTGGAAGGAGAGAATCAAAAGTCTTCTGCTGTCATTTAGGAAATAAAGATCACCTTAATGATTTACAAAATAGTAACTGGCACATGGGCACATGTCAAGGAGCCTGCGAAGCTGCAAGAAGTGAAGTGGGCTTTTATGGTTCAGGTTAAACCTCGGTAAAACGGACCTGGATTAATACTGAGGCAATGGCTGCCCTGTGGTTGCAGGTCACCAAGATGGCAGGAGTTCTGCCACCCCAGAGGATCTAAATGGGGCTCATCTGTGTAGCCTAGGGGGACCTGCAGCTCTGCAGCTCTACATTGCCCAGGGCACTGGCCTCAGGGGCCTATCCCTGGCCTGTCAGCCATGCAGAGTAGTGGCCTGAATCGACATTGCTCAAGGGGCTGGTGCCTTCTCGCAGCAGAACAGCCACAGCACACAGTGTTTGTCCCGAACCCCAGTATATTTATCATAAGATTTTTTGCTTTTCCCCCACCCCTTCAGTATACCTGAAGTAATGATTGCCCTGCGTTCTAACAAAGATCACCAAGATAACTAAGATGCTTGATTCTCTCATGGCTTAATATTCTTTTTACTAACATCCCACATCCTAATGTTTGGTAGCTTAGGTTTACTGTGTCTTGGTCCCACATTCTTAAATCAGTAATGCAGCATATTGCTCTGCCACCATTTACCTGACCTCCAGCACGGTCACAGCATGAAAGCATCCTGTATATAGACAGTGACTTCACAGTTTCTTTCTTACATAAAGATTCTTCCATCAGCTTTTACTGTAGTTAACAGTGGACTGCTGACATGATAAGGAAATGGATGACATCATCACTCTGATTCTGTACAAAATATTTAATGTTCAAGGGCACTGAATGTAGAGTACTGACTTCAGGTAACACCTAGAGACTGAAAACATTAAGGTCTTTTGATACTGACTTGCAAGATCCAGCAAGAATATTTAATTTTGTAGTTTAACCACTAGTTAGTGGCATAACAGCAACAGAAAATGCAAAGACTCTTATTTTCTTTTTATAAAACACTGAGCAGGGAATACTAATGGGAAGATCTTATTGATGATGTGCCATGAAGAAATAAAAGCTAATGATATAACATGGTGCAAAGAAAGCATTTGTAAGCAGAAAAATAACATTTCTTATTTGTCTAAATCTATCCTGCATGTCTCTTAAAAAGAGAAAATTCACTTAAGTACATACATTATTCATTACATTATAAGAAGTCTTGCATTTTACATTTTTCACAGAATCTCTATAGTGACATACAACTGTGTTCATTAGGTCAGATCTTTCTCACCCATCTTGGGGGTTTAGTGTCCTTGACTGCCACTGAACTTAATATAGTCTGATGCCTTTCATGTATCCTGGGTATAGGGAGGGCTTTCCACAGTGACAAAGCAGAAATATGTCCAACTGTTTAGATTCTTCTATCAAATGCAGGTGGGCTTCTCCAGAACCTGGCCACCTGAGCATCTCGGTCTTTTTGACACACATTCTCATATCTTGCAGAGGGTTAACAAAGGACCAATACAGAGCTGAATTATTCTAAGCAAACTAGGAACTGTTGGTCATGTCTTACAGGTGGGGAAACTGAGGAACCAGATAGTGCCCAGAATTAAGTGGCTGGTGAATGGCAGAGCTAGGAACTGCTGATTCTTCCGAGTTCAAGCATTGCCTACTTCATATTTTACAGAGAAAGGAATTAAAACAAAGAGAAACAAATATTTTTGTGTCGATCATGAGGACAGTCAGCCATAGCAAATAGAATCTGCCTCAAGACTTTTATACTTAGGCTAGTGCCTGTCCCACCGAATACTTCTTTATGGACGAAAAGATCACAGGCTGGACATACTTCACAATAACACAGTGGAGGAGGCAGAGAGCTGAGCTGGTGCTACAGTTCCTTCAGCTTGGAGATGAATTTTTGTTTACACGGTGCTTTAGCCTTACCAAAGTCATGGCTGGAAGGCTGGCCTAAGGAACAAAACAGTGGGCTCTCAAGTGTTGTACTTTCTGCATGCCAGCCTCTCGATAATGCGGGCTCCTGTTCATACACGCCTGGAGTATGGGCTTTTCCCCAGCTTACCTAAACGGGATTTTCTGATATACATATTTTGAACAGCAGGTGATGCTATAAGACTTGGGATTAAACACTCTTCTGGCTGCAGTTCTCTACAGTTGTTGTTGAAGAGTGAGAAAAACATGCTGAGCTTTTCCTCTATCTTTGTAAGAAAGGTCTATAATTTGAGATTACACAGATACTATGATTAAAACGGTTGCACTCAGAAAGAAGAAATATTAAGCTGTTTTATACCAGTAATTTATGTGGCTATTTAATATCCTGGAAAAATGTAGTAATAGGGTCAGCCCTGTTCAGAAAAACCCCCTTTGTTCCTTGCTTTTGGTCTTGTGTTAAAACTTCACCTGGAAGATATTTTAGGGCTAATAGTAATTTCAGTCTCAAGGTGAATTTTCACCTGAAAAAAAAGAAACAAAACAAAACCAACTGAGTCTTACTTTGGGAACTGAAAGTTTAAGAAACGGACAAGAATTAGAGGTTTCTTACGTTGAACTCTGGTCAAAAATAAATGGGACTTTTGATATCCATGTCTTCTGCATTGACTCTTATGCTCTCTTTCTGTCTGTATCTATGAAAGATAGGAGAATGACAAATGAATAATAAAAAGTATTTCTGTTTCACTACTATTAGCACAGTGCTTATTTGTCTCTTCAGACACCTGATCTCCAGCGTGATACGAAGTGTAGCTTTGCACTTAATTCACAAAACAATGGAAAAGTTTGATTTTTAGTTTGTATCATCACATTAAAAATCAGGTTTTAACATGCTCCTCAGAGGGCCCTATGTCAAGCTTCTCACCAAGTTCCCATGGAATAAAGCTAGCCCTCACTCAGCCTTTACATGGGGTGGAATAATGTGTTACATTTTAAGAGGCATGTGCCTTTTGCACAGATGATTTCTGTGGACTGCAATGTAGAAAAATATCAAAATAAAAAATGCAGCTTTCTGTAACTGCTAAAGATATAATGTCATGCAGATATGCATGAAAAATAGCTTTATATACTAAAACTGGTGTATTTATATGGAAAGTGTTAGGATGAGAATCTTTATAAAGACAAGCAGTGGAGGGGAGGAAACCACCCAATCTTTCTGCATTATTTCACAGTAACTTAGAATAAATAAGTCAATTAAAACTCACTATAGTGTTCCTGTTTTGTTGCTAGCACCCAGTACACCCCTGACATAGAAACTTGACACAGGGAGTGACAAGTAAAGGCATGAAAACTTCGATTTAAATTGAATAACTCAGGAATGCATTCACTAGTACAACAGTTACACTGCTTTATCTTCCATTTATTTCCATGTAGGAACAGAGCTGCAAAACACAGACTATCTAATAATAATGTTAATAGATTACAGTTATTTTAATATATGTAGATAGGTTGTTTTAGTGGTGGGGTTTGGTTTTTTTTTTGTCTATTTTTGTTTTCCTTTTTCAACACAGAGAGAGGTACAGTAACATTTTCACCATTTTTGCCTGAGGACAGAACTGTTTATAATTCTGAAATGTCAGAAATGACAGAAATGTCAATGTCTATTTTAGAAACTCAGAATTAAAACTTTCTTCCAGATGAAGATTAACTGAGAGAGGAAACAGAAAAGTTTGAATATCACAAGTTTCTCAATTAGAGAACAAACACACAGGGAAATCACACAAAAACTACCGATATCATTCTTTCATCAAGTTTTGTGGCTTATGATAAAAGGTTGAATCAACCAATGCTTTAGAGAAATATTAAGAGGTTTTACCATCAGATGGAAATTCCTGTGTCCTATTTTAATGCAACAACATTGTAGGTAATCATACCTGCAAAATATATTCTGACATTAGGAACAAACTGTAAAATCTCTATGAATTTCTTTGGCATTCATTGAAGTGTTTCACATGGCTTTGCAGTAAACCTCATGTAAAATTTCTTAACTGGAGTAGCATCCTATCTGGCTGACTGCCTTTAACTACATGTCAGAGGAAACTTACTTGTAGAGCCCCATTAGTGGAAAATCAGGTGGTTAAATTCAGTGATTCCTCTGCTACTGTGTGTGCTGTTATTTCCGGTAGCTCTGTAACTGAATGTTCAGATGTGATATTTGAAATGAGAAGTATGATTTTCTTCCTTTCTTGCACAGCTATTTAACTGCTTGTGACTTCTCCCTGCTGGGCAAACACCCATCCCAGCAGGAGCCTCATGCAGGACACCGTTATATGTGAAGTCTGTATACTGCAACATCATTCCCCACTACATTTAGAGAAAACTGTTTTGTGTTATGTGCCTTTCCTCTCAGCTGTTCTCAGTTGTTAGTATGGCTTCTCCAGCTGCTGTTACATTAAGGACAGCAGCTTGCTTTGTTCCCTTTTTGTGCTGGTGGAGTGAGACTTAACAGCTTCCCTAGGGACTTCAGAATAAAGTTTTGGATTTGGGGAAGTTGTCATAGAACTTCTGTCTTCCTGATTCCCTCAGCTACACCCTCTTCTAGTTTCATTTTTGTTATATCTCAACTCAACACATGTCAGCTGGGAAGTGTTTGAGCTGAATGTGTTTAGGATATATTCCCCTCTAATATAAGGGTAGGAAAGTACAGACCAGCCAATCTGACTCTGGGTCATTTAATGTGGCAAGTTTAGATCTTTGAACTGAAAAAGCACAGACGAAAATTTTCATTGTATGGCACCTGCATAGATCCAGGATCATGTAATAAGAGATAAAACTCCTTGCATTGACTTATCTGTACAACTTATGCCTGTCTTCTCTGGAGCTGTCATGGTGTAAGGTTGCTCTTCTCTGAAGGGAAAAAGGAGATTGTAGCTGTCAGGAAGCAGCATGAGCAGGGTTACGACATGACGGGAGCTGAGCCAGGAGCAATGGGTGACTCTGGAGCAGGCCAGCATCACACTGACTGAGTATCTTTCACAGGGCACAAACCAAGTGAGCAGAGCTGGAGGTTTGAAACATCAGCAGCCTCTGGCTTGGTGAGGAAATCAGCGTTGTCCACGGTCAGGCCAGAGACAAAGCTTCACTGAGGGTCCCAGGCCCGTCCAGAAGGCAGGGCTGGATGGCAGCTACCTACAGCACATCCTAGCTCCATCCAGGAAACAAGGCTGAATGAATCCAGATTCAAGAGCAGACAGGCACTCCTGTGGCTCAGCCAAAGAAAGAAGTAGGTGTGCTGAGCTGAACTGAAATAGGGCTCTTGGGCCAAAGGTCAGAGGGTGTGGGGGAAGCTCCAGGAGAGGCTGATCACGGCTATTAGAGCCCACAGGGCTCTGATGGCAGCAGCTATGTCTGGCTCTTTTGTGGCTGACAGGAGCATGAGCTGCAAATCATGTATCCTTCAGCTAAGAAATGATCTGATGTACGTGAAACAGCAGGCACCAATGCCTGCATCCTTTACTGATTTGAGGGCATGTGTCAGAGCCAGGGAATGAGCACCTGCATTTTCCATCACCCATTGGGAGCTGCGATTCCTTACTTGCCTCCTTGCAGAGTTCTCAGTGACTTGTGTGACTTCGTGGCAGCAGCTGCGTGTTCCACCACGGCGTATGGCAAGAGTCCTTGCTGCTTTGCTCTCTCTGACTGCGCACAAAGAAGCAGGCAAGACCAATCCGACAAAGCAGAACTCCAGCGGGAATGGTGAGCTCTGAATGATTGCTGATCACCTCCTGGTCTTTGTGAAATGGAACAAGAAAAGAGCTGGAGTGAAAGAATGGAGCAACTGAAAGCTTCATTGGAGCCAAAGCTCTCTGGAGATTTGGAAAACTCACAGGAAGTTTTAAATAGCCCGTCACGCTGTGCCTGCAAGCATCTGTATTAGGATGCCAGCAACAGAGGAAATCAGTTAGAAGGTTGCCCTATTTCTAGAATAGCTCTTTTTAAAGTGCTTTATGTACTAATAATTTCAGTGTAAGTCAGACAAAAAGAAAGTAATACTACAACTGTTATAAGGAAATCTGAAGAGTATGGCACCACACAAGTACAAACAGTGAAAAATACAAACTCAAGATGAAACTAAAGAACAATCTGTGACAGAACTGAGACCAAAAAGCAATTTTTAAGGACTAGATGTGTTCCCAGCAGGAGGCGAGTCTGTGAGCAGAATCAAAAAATTCTGGGGGCTACTACAGAAAAAATCAGAATTAAACCCTCATGAAACATTTTGAGTTCACCGGGCAAAGAAAATCAACCAGTCCACAGTAATACTATGGTCAGTGCTCTGAACTTGGAGACATAAGAAAGTCCAAACCACTATGAGGCACCTGAGGCAGAAAGTCATGCAGAGCTCAAAGTATCAGTCCGGCAAAAACAGCAAGTGGAACTGGCATGTATTCAGCTCCCAGGGTGTTTTCTGGGAAAATTCATCAATATTTTGATGGGATGGAAGGCATGAAGGTTTAATGGAATGACGTTTTGATCTGGGAAAAACACTAGCTGAGCATAGCTGGAGGCACAGAGCAACTATGGAGAGAATCAGAACTAAACTAAAGAAAACTTAAATCTTGTATCATGGAGGTAACATACCTGGAAGAGATGTGCGTGTAGATCACAATAAAGCTGAAGGTATCACTGACATCGCTCTGATAGATCAATAAGAAGTGCAAAGAGTCCTTGAAATGCTGAATTATGGAGGGAGAATTGCCTCTAATCTGCAAGGTACACATAGAGCCCTAAGCAGGGGTTGGAAAAATGAAGTCAGCAGCAGCTCGGAAATAGATCCTGCAAGTTGAGATTATGACTTTCAGTACACAGCGGCCACATGAGTGCACTCCCAACCCAGGCTGCTAATCAGAAAAGAGCTCTCAGTTGTCATTATGTAGAAGACAAACTAAAGCACATTTAAGAAGTGTATTGCTATCATATAACTTTATAAACAGAAACAGAGAAGAAAGGGCAGAAAAATGGCTGGGGGCCAGATCCAGGATGGTTTCTATCAGCCTCTTTTAGAAGCTATGAACATACAGTTCAGTCCTGAGCCGTCAAATAGCCTCTTCTTGCATGGTGGCTTGTCTTCTATGTTTACCACACAATAATTTCCTTTGATCAGCTGGGAGGAGACTGCCCTGGGAAAAACATTGGTATTATCTTTGCTTTTGATTTTCTTTCCGAATCTCCACTCAAAACCGTATTGCCTAAGGAACTACAATGTTAAATTGTGGGACTGGCAGGGAACCCCTAAAAATTCAGTAATAATGGTAAATATTTTTTGAAAAGGCTTTAAAGGAGCATGATTTTAAATTTCCTGTCATCTGACAGCCCTACAGGAAGATCGAAGAATTTGGAAAGCCACTTCTGTATACATGTTTCATTCCTAGCTTAATACAGAAACGCTTCATGATTTTTCAGTAGCTCTTGATAGACTACTGAGGAAGAAGAAATTGCCAGGGGATAGATAGTGTTCTGATATGTCCTTGATGTTGAAGAAACTGTGAAGTCATTGAGTTGGAAAGTCTTACATATATGGAGAAATTATCAGGAATGGCCAAGGATCAGTTAGCTTTTGTTTTCTTTGTCAGCTTTCTGACAGAAGACTGCCTCAGAAAACTGGAATGTGTCAAGGCCTTTCATGGCTGCCAAATGAGCAGTCAGAAATCCAGCCCTGCCTGACTCGGGATAAGAACTTAGTACAAACATTTGTGTGACACAGCTGTGTATCTTGTTAGACATGACAAGAACATGCATATTATGCTATATATTTATTTCAATATCAAATTTAAAAGGAAAATAAAGGTATGCTTGTGTTGTCTGTTGTCTGTTCTGACTTCTACCTCTGAGTGCAATTTTTTCTGTCTACACTGCTTTCTTGGTGCATTTTTCAAACAATGTATGACAAATCTAAACTTCTACATACCCTAAACCAAACTTTTTTTCCCTCCAGCTTTGAACATTTACCTGGTAGCTGAACTTGTGGATTTTCTAAAGAAATTAAAAAGTGAACGGGCTAACTTCTATGATGTGGTCAGAGAACATTGATAAGCGATTAATTCTTCTAACACTCTTATACATTTTCCAAGACTTTGTACTGAAACAAGGTGAGACTTATCCTGGAAATATCTGTACTGATGTCATTGTAGTAAACACTACAAATGGACGTGCCCATCAACTGCACTAGACTTACATTAGACATGAATCAGTTTTTATATGTATTGATCAGCATTAGGTCATGATCTTTCCATTAATATACACTCAAGAACTCAAGAATAAAGCTGAAGTATAGAATCAGCAAGAGTAAAAATATGAGAATTTTACCTCAGATTAGCAGGTGACGGTGTTTCAGTTCATAAGAGTATCTTCAACATAGTTTTATTTTTCTGTTTTTCACAAAAAACTTCACCACCTCTTGTGGGTGAACCTCTGAGAATGCTTGTTATTAATATCTAGGTTCATATCAGATACATTAGTCTACTCATCTTCTATTCCAATGAGGTCTTCTCTTGTTTTTGTGAGAGGTAAAAAGGGGAATTTTTAATTGTAGTCTACTGAGATAGCCTAGATTTCCATTCATGGAAAGGGTTGGAAACATCCATTTATATGCAGCACTAGCAGTCCAACTTTAGCTATAGATAACATGCCATTGAGAGCAGCAAGCACAGACCCTTGTGCCCCCGTGTATTATATCTGTAAAAGTGACAATTGCAACTTCCCCAATCAATGGATTCTGCAGAGAACAAGTATCGATTGAACAGGTGCTACCTTCCAGTACTCCAAAGCATAGGCAGAACAAGCCCTACCTGATGCCATCCAGTGTGTTTCTAATTACTGCTTAATCCAGATACATATGACAGTTCAATTGAGGCCATATTGGTATTCTTGTCATACTGGATATCAGTGGATGGCAAAACTGACAGTGAGACCCTCTCATTGCGACAGTACCAGTCATTTTCCTTTTATTGTCATAGCAAATAGTGCATTATTCTACACAGAAAACTTGAAAAATTCTGTGGGTGGTGCGTGATTTTGAAACCAGAATTATCCAAGTCCATTGAGGTCTTTGTGTGGACTAAAACTGCTAGGGCGTCACTTAATCCTGAGTTGTTTAAATTCTCCTCTAGTAATCACAGTCCCCTCCTGTTATAATGCAGGTGTACTGCTGTGACTCTATTAGTTGTTCTCCCTGGAATTTCACTGCAAATGATTACAGGAACAAGGAGCATCAGTGGGTGGGGGGCAAAGATTTATATTGTAACAAGATGATGTACTCTGTATGACTTCTGATGCTACCAGTGTCTGCTTGGAAATTAGATGTGTTATTTCTCCTTTTTGTGGTCAAACACAAATCCAGCTGTGGTATTCATACAAGCCTATTTGCAAAATATATGATACAGTGTATGTTCGACATACCTTTTAAATAATCCTCAGAAGGCTTGTGTTCCCTTGTCAATTAGCATCTGCCTTAACCAGTGGTTTCTATTCAGTTCCTGTTTTGCTAGCCCTACATTCATTGGGCTATGGAAGCTAGAAAAGTAAGACAGCTTGCAACTCTGGTACAGAAACTATCTCACAAATGCATGTTTTTACCTTTCTAAATATATACAACACTTTTGAGAGCCTTGTTCAAACACCTCTTCCTCTTCAATCAGTCACTTAAATCCTTGCTACTTTTCCCATTTTTCGTCTCACTTATGTCTTTTTAATTGTGAACCCAGCACTCACGAGGAGTTTGTTCTTGCTAAAGGTCATTCAAGTCTTCCTTGTGGCCAAATCCCAAAACTTCTTGGGGTTTTTTTTCCTCTTTAATATTTTGACCATTTTTGTTTCCAGGTCTGTCCTGATTTTCCTCCAGCTATTTTCACCATATTTGTAAGATGTCCCTCACTGTCTGCTACGTTTCCATGATCTATCACAAATGTTCCTGAAGACTTTGCTACTAGTTTTATCTCACTGGATTTATTAACAAGAAGAACTTCTGTGAGCTTCTAGGCTTCTGCTCTGAAATAACTTCCCTGCAATTAACAAGCTGCATGCTTATATTCCCAAAAGCTGGGAGACTTAATTTTTTCTAGCTTGTCTGTTGTCATTTTTGGGGGTGAGAGAATGAATGTAGTGACAATATGTCAGTATAATCTGACCCACTGTAACAGCTGAAACTACCACTAGCGCAGCTGAAACCACCACTAGCTCAGTTATCAGGAAATCTTGGGACAGGGACAGTTGGAGAAAAACAAAAATATGATATAGAAAATATACGTTAGAATAATAAAAGTGGAATTTCACAGTTACCATAATGGGAACAGCCTTAGATTTTCCTTTTCCACATTTTTATTTTCATTTTTTACTAGTGAAATCAGGAGAATGGAGACAAAAAGAGAAGCAGACAGTGCAATAGTAAATTACAGACAAAAATTATTCCCCAGCATGTAAGTACATCTAAAAATGTCACCAAACAGCTGTATACTTGCTTCTTACAATTAGAAGCTGCCCCTGCTTTGAGGGTGTGCAGGGAGGGGTGAACCAGATGACCCCCTCCCACAATCCTGCTATTGTTCTAAAAAGCAAAAAAAAACCTATTTTGAAAAAAAAAAAAAGTCTTTTCACTGGCATTTGCATTTAAAGTCTTTTTAAAGTGTTTTATTAGCTTCTTAAATCATTTCTTTGACTGAGACAATTGTTATTTAGCACATGATTTATCTTCTTATTCAACCCAGTGTTCTGAGCAAGATCCCCTTCTTCCGAGACTGACAAAAATCCGGCACTTGTGATTTCCACCAGTTATGAGAGAAATGAAGTTTACACCTCAGCTGACCTATCCTGTGAAAACCATTCTAAAGCAGACAGAAAAATGACTATGGCTTAATCTCTTCAGTTTAACTTCCCTTCGCAATTTTCATGCATACACATGGAAGTCAAACTTATATGCTACCCTGTGTTTCCTACAAGAAACACATCTAAGGGAATGGTTATAGTTATTTCCATTTTCAAACCTATTTGAGTCTCAGCTGTTACAGTGAATAAGACAAATTTTACCTATGTATTTCTCTGAGAGAGGTAGGTTAGACACCGACAGCTGTACAATAGAGAAGATACCTTTTGCAGTTATTAAGTCCAATTATTTTATTTATCTTATGTTTTCTTTAATAATAAGGTCATACTGAAATCATTCATTCTCAGCTTTTGTCCAACTTTTTAGTTGCTGAAGGTGGATGTATAACATGTGTAGATGCCAAAAGCAAAATTGTGTTTTAGTGTGGATGAATTTCCTCATAGATTCATCTTTACCTTTTCAAATCAGGGCATTGGCTAAGATTTCTGGAAATATATTTTGTCTTTAAAGAGAAAGCTCGTTTCTTGTCTTTGGAACAAAAACTCCGTAAGTGTGAAGGTAATACTTTGCCTCCATGAGGATATAATAAAGCCCTGCAAAGTCACTACTTTAAGACTCTCATTTCTCTATACTTTTTCCCCAGGATCCATATTGGCAAAACAAACAAACAGAAGCAAACCCCTAAATGCAATCTCAAATCAAAATGGATTCCCTGTTATAACCACATGAGTTTTTGACAGAGCTACACCAGGGACGGCTTTTGAAATGTTTCATGAAAACAGGCCTTATTAATAAGGTAGAGGGTTTTCTTTTAAAAAAGCATTAAAAGCAGATGAATTAAAATAAAAATATTTCTGACTCTGTTTAGATTTCTAAATCTTAATATTAGTTCTGACTGATTCCTGAGAGTGTTTTATGATAATGAGTTGCTAATTGTCGTGGGTTTGCAAAAGTTCCCCCTCCTTGGGGATTGGAATTGGTTTGTCCAGGTAATTTCCGGACAAAAACCAATCAGG
>JAWMRA010000078.1:50066779-50079765 GCA_035584735.1 Pseudotriccus pelzelni | reverse complement strand
AGGAGGGAGGTAGGCCCAGCCCTGAGGTCGATACATGGAGAAAGAGACAGAGAGCAAACAGTTCCAGCTGCAACAAGTCAGAGTTGTTGTCCCAGAGATAACAGAGAAGAACTTGCAAGGTGCTGCAGAACTGCTTGAAGGACTTGGAGCTTTAAAAACTGAAAGAAACTTACTTCTCCTCCTGGACTGTTACAAAGGGGGAAGAGTATTTCTGTAAATACGTAGTGCTTTTGCTTAATTAGAATTGTTATAAATGTAGTTGTTTAGTTTTTATTTTTCTAATAATAAATCCTAGTATTATTTTCTCCCCAGTCAGATCTCTTTGTCTGCATAAACCTTCTCTCACCTTAGACCAATCTGTGGGGGATATGGTGAAAAACTGTCCCTAGACAAAACCACAACACTACTAATGATCTACTAAAGCTGAGCTCTGCTGTGACAGATGTTAGCACTTAAATTAGCCTGTTGGAAAAACACAAACCTAAGAAATACTGCCTCTGTCCTATCACTGTTAACCTGTAGAATCACTACAAACTTTCTTTGTCCAGCCTAGAAGGCTGAGACCACAATGTGTTATTGAAACATGGGCACTTAGTTCCTCCAAGATACCAGCCAGAGGTGAAATGTAAGAAAGCTGTGGAAATTGCCATCTCAGAGATTCCCTGCCAGCTTTCACCGAGTCTGGTAATCTGCTGCAAATTCTCAATTTTCATCTTAAAATAATGCTTTTGTATTTTTGCACCGGGCAATTACAGGCATCACAGGTCACAGGAAAAACAGATGTGCTGCTGACCAGTTAACTTAGTCTTGCAGAAAACTGTCTACAGCCAAACAGCAGCAGATGGCAACTTACCCTGGTTCCACTTCATTACCCCAGCAAGGTGTGAATGGCAAAGCTTGTAATTTGTACCACTTAGATACTATAGTTTTTAAGCATAGACAATTTATTTCTTTTTAGAAAACACAGTAACAGCTAACACACCTTCACTTTTATGACAGTTGGTCACTACAGCTAAAAGCCATGAACAGAAGAAATACAAATTTCTTTCAACAAGAGAGCTTCACAGGTTACATGTGTTTCATCCAGTATGAAAAAGGCAGGACTCTCAGCTCTGTGACATGAGTAGAAAAGTACTTTCATTACTGTGTGTACTGATTTTGGCTGGGGTATGGTTAATTTTGTTCACAGTGGCTAGTGTGGGGCTATGTTTTGGATTCATGCTGAACACAGAGTTGATAATATAGAAATGTTCTTGTTATTGCTGGGCAGGGCTTACCCAGAGCCAACACCTTCTCTGCTTTTCGTACTGCCACGCTGGTGAGATGACTGAGGATGCATGGGAAACTGTGACAAGACACAGCCAGGACAGGAGACCCCAACTGACCAAAGGGATGTTCCATACCATATCATATCATGCTCAGTATATAAAGTGGGGGGAAGAAGAAGGAAGAGGGCACATCTGTAGTGATGGCATTTGTCTTCTCAAACCATTAACCATTATATGATGCGGCCCTGCTCTCCTGGATGAACACTTGCCTGTCTGTGGGGAACAGTGAATTAAATCCTTGTTTGGCTTTGCATGTGTGTGAAGCTTTTTCTTTTCCATTAAACTGCCTTTATCTCAACCCATGAGTTTTCTAGCTTTTACCTTTTCAATTCACTCCTACCGGTTGGGGAGCGAGCGAGTGGCTGCATGATGCTTGGTTGCTGGCTGGGGTTAAACCACAACACTGTGGAATTAAAATCAATTGCTTTACACTGGGAAAAAAAATCTAGTGAAATTGAAAGCAGGAAGGAAGTGAGTTCTTGCTCTATTCTTTCCCACTCTGAGCAAGCACTAATTCTCTGAATTTCCTATTAACGTCTCTGCAGAATAGATTGCCAGTTGTTTTCAGAGATTGCTTAGAAATAAACACTAGAAAAAATAATTAGTATACATAACCAAGATCCTCAAAGGCACTTGGGTGTCAAATTTTATGGAGAATGTTGTTTCTAGTAAGTTCCCAGTAAAACTGATTCATTGACCAGGAAAAAAAAAGTGGTTCTACATGTACTAAATGAAGTGAAATAGCAGATATGGAATGATGAGAATGAAAATTAGTAACTTCCAAATGAATAGTTAAATTACGGAATCATAGAATCATTTAGGTTGAAAAAACCCCTTTAAGATCATTGAGTCCAGCCATTAACCCAGCACTGCCAAGTCCACCACTAAACCATGTCTCTAAGTGCCACATACCTGTCTTGTAAATACCTCCAGGGGTGGTGAATCAACCACTTTCCTGGACATAGTTTTCCTGTTGCACAATGACTTCCAGCTCCTTCTGTTTTCTGTCTGTGCTACATGCATTGGTGTAGATACATTCCAGTTAGGCTACTGATCCTATTGCCTTTTTTGGGGGGAGAAAGCCCTAATTCCCATGTGACTGTTCTGTGGTTTCTAACACATCAATGACCCTTGTGACTTTGCTGCTACATGGATCTCCATCCCCTAACTCCACTGAGACAGCAGACTGATGGAGTTTGCTAGCACACCATCCTTCAAACTTCACCATGCTGCTGACAGGCTTACCTCTAATGAGTTTGGTTTTGTCCTTTTCCCCCTTAGATCCAGTTAAAAACTCTTTCAGTGAGCCCTATTAACTCCTCCTCCACAAAGATCCTTTCTCCCCACTGACACTGGTGTCTCCCAGCTGTCATTGACAGGCCCTGGTGTCATGTAGACTGACTCATGATCTAAAACCTCAGAATTCTGTTGGTGACACCAGGCTCAGAGCCAGATACTGATCTGCTGGATCACCCTATTCCTTCCCTCTTCATACTCTACAACTGAAAGGATAGGGGAGAATGTTACTTGTGCTCCTGATCCCTTAAGCAGATGTCCCAAGGCCCTGAAGCCTCTCTTGATTGCCCTCAGGCTTCCTGTTGCAAGTTCTTTGCTGTCTACCTGAAAAATCCATAATAAATAAAGACCTGAAGGCTGTACCAGGGGAACTTTCTCTTCACTTCTTTAACCTGGGTCCCTGGGGAGCCAACAGACTCCCCTAAGAAGTGGGTTTGGTCTGCGTATTGGGCCCTCTGTTCCCTTCATTCTCCAATTACCATGACCCCTATTCTTTCCTTTATGGAAGCAGTTTTGGCACAGGGCATAGGCCAGTTTAACCTCGGTGACACCTCCATGCCAGATGAACCTCCGTCCTCGTTGGTGTTTGGTTGCACTTACAGAGCCTTGTACCTGTTATGCCAGGGCACCTGGGATGCTGGGGCTGTCACAGAGGAGACATGACTGCCGTGTCGGGCAGGAACTTGTCACCATTGCCCCTGTACCTTCAATCACTGTGTTCATCCATGTGGAGAGAGGACAGGGAATCCTCTATGTCACATATCCTCTCTGCTGTCGAGCCTGTCTCAGGGAAGGTAGGGTGTGATTCCAGTGGTCTGTCTTTCTCACTCCCTGATACTCTTCAACTTACCTCCTCTCAGAGCTCTGTCACTTGGTGAAGGAGTTTGCCTACCCCTGGTGCAAACAGACAATGGCATACAATTTCCCTTGCTGTTTGCTCGGAATGAAGAGTCACCCAAAGTAAAAGGAGGTGGTAATACCTCAGTATCGTGAATGGGACACCGCTGAATTCAGCTAAATGTTATGGTTTTCCTTCCTGAAAGAGGAATACCACATGTACAACCCTGGGATCAGTTAATCATCAGACATTGGTTCACAATGAAATTCCTCCTTTGGTTTTGTGAGAGTGTGGAATGTACATATGCAGGTTACATCCTCTGCATGACTTCATCTCTATTTTTGTGAGATAATGTGGTTAGTTATTAAAAATGAGAAGGTTGAAGTATCCAGTTGTACGGTTTCCTACAGTGGTAAGAATTGACATGAAAATAATTTAAAAATAAAATCACTAATTCAAGGAAAAGTTGTAAAAGCTGTCAGCTAATAGTATGTTCCGCAAGGCATCCCTAGAATTAAGTATTTTTGTCAATTATTTAGTAAGTGCCTAATTTGCTACTACTGGGGAAGAAAATGACATGGTTGCTTCTAAATTATTAAACAATATTTTGATGGCATTGACAGAGCAAATAGCAAGATATTGACCACAGTCATCATGCTGTAGACAAATTCTTGCAGTTTTCCCTTTTATCTTTTTATGTGAAATTGAAGAGAAGAAAAATGTCATTAACTGTTATGAACTATATGTGCAAACTGTGATTGGAAACTATGCCAAGAGTTCACCTTCCTTTAGATTTCCTCGTGAAGTCACTAATTTATAGGGATTTTTCTGAGAAAGCATTTAGAACCTCACAAAGAAACTTGATTACACCATACAGTCAATTTTCTGGCTTTACAGGATTTTTGCTCTTCTGCTAATCACCGGCTTCAAGGTCTATTTTCAGACTTTTGAAGGAAATGTCTGCATCTTTAACAGTATTTTAATAAAGTGATACCTAGACAGGCTCATTCCAACTTTACCACCTTTTATTTTTTTAGGCAGGTAATTTAATTTTTACCCCCTAAATTTCAAGTGACTGATGATTGTGTCACATATTCAACTGTAGTTGTCCAGAGAATCAAGACTTCACGATGAGGCACAAGGCAGCCATTTGGGCAGAGAAGGATGGGAGGGCTGCCTGGTGGGGAGGAGTTTGTATTTTGGACTGAATGTAGGTGGTTACCATATATCTAATACAGACAGGAATCATCCTAGGGGTAGGTTATTCCTATGTTATGGACCAGATACCAGATCCAGATGAGAACAAGGAGGTGTTCACAGTGGAAGCACTGGAGTTTCTTTGAATTTGTACCTATCCCGGTTCCGGCTAGGACAGAATAAATTTTTGCGGTAGCCAGGAGTGGGCATGGCCAAGATCTGGAGTTATTCTGTGCCAGCTCATGTCATTGCCGGGGGCAGGGGAAGGGGTCCTGCTGGGGAGAAGGGATTCCTTTCAGTTGGCAAGCATGGTGGAGGGAGCAGTGGGTTAATGCTGGTCCCAGAGAGAGCAGTGAGGTGGCGCCGTTCCCAGAAATCACTGGGATGGCCTATTGTTGTCACTGATGTTGCTGTTACTGTTTGTTTTCCTACCTCATTGTTGTTTCCAGTAAATTGTTCTTATCCTGACCCGTGATTTTCACCTTTTGTGCCTCCAGTTCTGCTCTCCAGCACCTGAGGGGGAGGAGGGGGCAGTGAGTGCGTGGCACATGGTTTGGAGTGTCTCAGTGGGAGCACTAGACTGGGGGGGTACCATTCCTGAACCACAACAGCCAAATTTCGGTTGATGACCACACTTCCAAGTATATAGCTGTGGCCATATATGGGAATGATCGAAACATGGGACACAAACCATTACCAATATTTACGGTGTACAGGCAAATGAGGTAGTCCAGAGTTCTTTACACTATCTACTTAAATGCTGTAGATCTAGGAGACCTCCAGGGTGCTATTTACAGAATTTGCTGTATTAATGAAATAAACAATGAAGGCCAGTTTGGACTCATAATTTGAAAGTATTTTTTCATGCTCTCAGGAGCAAGTTTGTTTTGGTTTTTTTTTTTTTTTTTAGTTTCAAAGACAAGCTTCACCAACAGTTTTAGAATAATTTGTCAACTTATCTCAAGTTCTAGATCCACTGGGAGTGCAGCTTGGCTAACAACTGTTGAAAATAGGAAGAACTGCTCAACTGACACATTACCACAGGGGATACACACAGGCAGACACAGAACTGCATATGCAGATCCCTTTTTACTTCATGTACAACCTAGTCATAGTGGCCTACTCATAAGAAAAATTAAAGCTTTAGCTCATTAGAATCAAATTATGGCTTTTCCACTGAGAAATAATTCAAAAGAACTTGAAAATGTTTAGGCAAAGCCCCTCATTCCTGCAACTTTTTATTCACATCATAGCTCATGAAGACTCGTTGCTCATTAGTCTGTATCAGGTGTCCTTAGGGTTGAGTCTAGATGTGCAAAGGGTCCAAAATACAATATGGGAAAAAAGTTCAAGCAATAAAGCTGAGAAAACTGAGAGATGGAAATGAATGAGAAAGCAAAAATGGCTTTAGAGAAAAAGAGAGCATAGTAATTCAGAGTCTGGTGTATAAGCAGAAGTCTGGAAATGTGCACCCACATTGTAGTTGCATCCCAAAAGTTATTATATCATCATAACATCTGATACCTTGTGCTACTGAAACTTGGAGTCCTCTTGCACACCTTCTATGCCTGCATATCTTTGGCAATGATAAATTTCTGGATGACACCCCCACTTCCCCAATGAACAAGACAGAATATCAAAACTGTGACAGAATTTTAAAAATTCAGTTCATGTTTGGAAACAAAATCATGCACTAATTCCTGATTGCTTAAGTAGGCTCTTATGCAGAGCTACTGACCTGCCTTGCTCTAACAAAGTTTTTTTCCCATAACATCCAATCTAACCTGTTTGCTGCAGGTTAAGCCTGTGACCAAACTACCTCCAAGGCATTTTTAACCTGCATCATGTCCAACATCCACTGGTCTCAAAACACTTCATGGATTGCTCCTGTTTCCACTGGAATCAGTCACTGAGAACAGCACATTGGCTTTAATTAGGAAAGCCTCTTGGTGCCTCTGAGAGATGGTGATTTTTATATTTCTTCTGCAGGCGTGTGGATATGGGCTTGAAGAATGGGATTAATTTTGTCTAATTTTAGCACTTACTTAATGATCCTTGTGGGTCCCTTCCAACTCAGAAGATTCTGTGATTCTGAAAACCACTTTGGCATCTGGTCTAAGTTAATCTTGTAAGATCCCTCTTGTAGCTAATAAGCAGAGGAAGGGACTGTGGAGAACAGTTTGCCCTTCCTGTCTTAACATGGGATAACTTGCTTTCTGTGAGGTTAATGTCTTTCTGAGACAAGGAAATATGACATCTTGCTTTCAGGTGAGGAAAAGGAGAAGAAACAGATTCTATCCAAAAGGATTATTTCTTTCAATGAAGCGGTGACTGCATGGACTTTTAGATTAAAGATAGGACTCTGCTAGTGTGGTTGGGACATGGATTCTGGGGAGAACAATTGGTCCTACACTCTAGTATTAACATAGGACATAATCTTCTTTTACTGTTTTGATGGGTTTAGATCTCTAGGGTTCCCACCAAGTAGAAATAAATATTAATTCTGTGTAACATGCCTGACAGGATCCTCTATGCTTGACCAGAAGGTTACAGTATTAGTCTGGTGCACATTTATAATAGAAATGTTGCAGTTGTCAGTGAGGATCACTGTAATCTGGGGAGAGAAATGTCTCCTGCTGATTTTAAACTCAATGTTGGAATTCTTGGAAGACGCTTAGACTGTGAAATCATTAAAGAAACAAAGTTTGGCATTCCCAAGCCACTGCTGTGGTACTGCTTGGAAGGGAGTTTTTTTCCCCCATATACATCAATGGCCATGTTGAAAATCTTAAATTGGCCTCATGTAGAATTAAATCACCAGCACACTAACACTCCAACCTGAGTAATTGCACATGGACCATCACCTTCAATGATTTACATGTAACACAGTATGTTACATTCAAAGTTGGAATGAAAGAAACAGCAGAACTGGACAGAAAAATTACAACTTTTTGTGAGTTCAAACTGGAAAACGTTGAACCTGGGACAGTCAACACATGCTGATTCACAATTGAAATGGAAGATATAACTGCAGAATTTCAACCCCAGAATTCTCAAAAATTACTTTAGAGCCATTTTTAGTGGGGGATTATAAGCAAAGAGGGTCCAGTTCTCAGAGAATGAGTCTGCTGGTATGTCAGCGCTTAGCAGTTAGATGGATTAGGCTGGTAATGAGTATTCAGTGAGTGATAGCATATTTTTTAGTGATTTTGTTCATTGCTTCCATTCTACCTATGCATGCATTTTCTCCTGATGAATGGTTTTCCAGGAGGTTTCTAAGCAAAGCTCCAGATCACTTGAATCCTAGAATGATGTACATACTAGCAAAGTTTTCTGGACAGGTGGTGACTTCTTTATGAAAGATCTTCATCTGCATAGCAATTTTAGATTCATTAATGTATTTGGGAGCCACCTCTCCCATCTCAGTGCACTCCAGTCAGGTCACTGTGAGTGACACAGAGCCTCCCCAGTCTCCAGATACAAGGTCTGATGGTGCCACCCATTATTCCTCTCTCCACTGGAAAAGTTCCTATCTACCAAGAGGTTAGATTCACCTTGGCAATTCCACACCAGATAAATAAACACAAATATCTCATGTCACGACCTTTCTGTTCCACATATTCAGCACGTTTCAAGAGTATAAGCAGACATAGTTCAGGCTCAGAATGTATAAATACAGAGATTAAAATGCCCTTTTGTCCTAGAGCTTGGCCCCTTGTGAGGCAGGGAAGCACACTGACTGCACAGCACTAGGAAACCAGCCCAGAGGCCACTTGCAGGGCTCATGGCTGACTGCTGTGATTGCCACAGGGACTATTCCAGAGGCCTGAACACAGATCAGCCAGAGCAGCTCGAGCGCTGGGTTTGTCTCGTGAAAGTTTTTGTGGAAGAAAGTGGTCGGCAAAGGGAGGGGGTCGGAACGTTACTTTATACACGGCAAACAAATTACGTTGTCATTAATATTGCAAGCCGTTTTTGCAGAAGAAGAAAAAAATCCCTGCTTTATTTTAAGATTTTTAGTATGGTTTGTTCTGAGATTTAGAAAACACAAGAGAGTCAGGCCTTCCAGACAAATGCATTTACCTTGACGGAATGCATTTGCAATAGCTTTACAACAATGGCCTAGAGAATACTTGCAATTCACATTGGACTTTTTTTTTCCCTCTTTTTTTTCTTACCGCTTGGAAAATGGACCTGGTTCGCAGGCCTAATTCACAGCTACCACACCTACTCTCTCTGCCCAGAGAGCGAAGAGAATGAATAGGTCAATCACCTGACATATTTCCATCCAATTTCAAGGGTAGAATGTGTTCATTTTCTGACTAATGGCATGTCATTTTGCAGAAGCCTTTGGTCGCGAATTAATCCTGGAATCAAAACAGATTTTCCGGGGAGCAATCTTCCATCAAGTATTGATTTTTTTACACTCATGGAGTCTGTACTCCCTAATTTAAACTGACAATGATTCTGCACAATGGGCTGGGAGCACCTTGGCAACTTACAGAAGGAACTTTTAGTGTCTTTTCTTTCTGCAAAGTAGTGGAGGATGGGGGGGTGGGAAGTGGGGGGAAGAAAAGACCCAAACAACACAGTTAGTCACTGTGGGAGTGTTTACTGTCTGATGTTTTATTTCTGATTATTTGGAATGGAGAAATAATGCTAACTTTAGAAGTAATGTAAGTGGAGATGTATCAGAAAGACGCATGACTCTGTGAAATCCTGTTTATGTCAACAGTCCCCTGCTGCTCCTGCACCTTTTCCTCACCCCGAGCACTCTTGGATGCTAATAATACAAAAACTGTGATAACATCTCTGGTTATAGCTGATGCTTTTATGAGATGACATTTTACTCTACAATAAACAAACAAACAAACAAACAAATAAATTCTTACACACATAGAAGCACAAAAATGTGTCCAAAAGGTGTTTTTAGACTCTGACCTCAGAAATCCAGCTGCAAAAAGCTACACTTTCCTTTTTGATTCTCTTACAAGACAGACTCCTTTGTATCTACTTCTCTACATGCTCCATACTAAACTCTGTTCTAGCTGTTTGTTCCATTTATTTGACTACTTACAACAATGAGAAAAGATGAAAAAATCTGTTATTATGGAACGGTAATACACAACAAAATGAAAAGTGAGAAATCATTTAGAGACAGAAAGATTGATGGGACAAGATGTGAAGAAAAAGCCATCAGATGCTGCTTTCTAACAGAAAACTAAGATGGGCCATTTTTGGTTTTTGAAGGTACCACTGCAGAAGCGAAATAGTGCGGTGTAATCACCATTCCTAGGTTAAAACTCCTTTCTTAGAGATGAGAAGCAATACATATATTTAAGAGATAGTGGACAAAGTGCCCATCCTTCTGCCTTATTCTGAAAATGAAATGGAAGAGATTTTAAGCATCTTGCACAAAGATCTTTACAAAAAAATAACAACATCTCTGCTGATGATTTCTCCATTAGAAACGCTTCATTACTGGAAACATTGCTATATGACCTGAAGAATAATACTTTTTTCCCTCTGCCATTTTAGAGACACTCACAATTTGAGAGGTATTTTGTTGGAAATCATTTTTTCCCCTCTATAAAACAGCCTTTCAGCTTTACTTTCAATAGAAGAAATATAAAAACCTTTCTTGGCCTAGCAGGAAAACGCTTGGACAAAAACACCCTAGTCCTTCCTTCAGTTTGGCTACCAAGAACATAACATCATAATTACATTTTTAGGCATATCATTCCTGATAGTTATGAGCAGAAGATCTGACTGTGTAAATTTCTGATTGATGGACCTCTCTTACTGTCAGTGCTAAATTCAAAAGAGGCCAAGAAGTGGCTTCAGAAAAGACTGTGTCTGGCTGAATCAGGGTCTTAATGCCTGAAAACGCAATTCCAGAGAATAATACAGGATATATTTGCTGAAAATAAATAAACTGAGGTACACAGAAATGAGAGGTCCACATACAGTTTCAATAATGATATTAAGTAATAAATCAGTAATAGTTGCTCCTGAACACTAACAATAACGTATTACTTGTCCATTGTATTATTTGAGGAATACCTTGGAAACCACAAGATAAGTGTTTTCTGGCCTCATCAAAAAGGTTAGGGTGAAGAATCCTTGTGTGAAAAGTTTTGAGTGATAGAATATGTTTAAATTGATACAAATGTTTATAAAAGTGCTTCTAGGCATAAAGATGATGACTGAAATCAGACACGGGAACAGCTGAAGACAGCTCTCTTATTGTTAAAGAACTCTTTTCTTGCAAGTTTTTTTGTACTTTCATCTCATTTTCCAGAGACATTTTGAAAGAGGATTGCTTCTTTTCTTCCTTGTTTTATGAAAGTGCCTTTGTACATTAGCAAAGTGCTTTAATAACACGCACTTTGTAAAAGTCAAAAGTGCTCTATTACCCATAAGTATAGAAGTAAATAGCACTTGTTTTAATTGAAAACATCAAACTTTTGTAGCTCTAAACACATCAAAGACACATCCATTTGTGCATCTGTTCCAAAAGGTGAATTCCACTGCTTTTAGACTGACTGCAAAAGAATCAAGCTTATTAGAGCATTGAGAAATTTTCAAATTGAAATGCCTTTCAACCTTCAAGTGGTTAAAATATGGAAATGGTTAATGCACTTAGCATGTGAAACCACTTTGAAATAGTGAGTGGTTTAACCAATTATCCCCATCAGCTGAGAAGTGCCAACTGACCACAGGCACTGTCTGACTTCAAGGTAACATCACATAGTGGTTTGCAATTTAATGCAACAGTTTAATCTGTAGGTTAACTAGTAAAGGGAGATTGAAGTTGTTGTGTTTTACTTCACAGGAGCATGCATGCAGCCTGTTGCTGTGGCTTGATTGAAGGACAATACCATTTTGAACCACTGTAACTTGACATTTCTTCAAGTGTACTTAAACTTTATATGCACAGAAAAATGTAGTGATTTGCTTAGTGTCAGTGTAACAAAACTACTTCTAAACTAATTTATCTTTCATCCTTTGAGAGAAAACTGAAATGGCTTAAGTAGTGTCCTATATGTAGTTGGTCAGTTACTAACTCAACCTGAAAGAAGATAATGCCTCACAGTAGGGATAAAGAAGTGACCAGAATGATTTCTGAGCCAAATTGAGTTACATTAATAAAGCTTTTGAGACCAGATGAGGGCTACTGGCTCTTGATACAGATTGTGGGCAAATGACGAACACAATCACATAACCATGACTAACAAGTTACCATCTGTCAGCCAAGCTCTAGAAACTAGCTGTGATTAGATTTCATTTTGATTAAAAAGCTAATGGAAAGAAGACTAACAAACCCAAAAATCGATCATATCCCCAACCATCACAATACTAATTGGATTTTAAATATCTGTGCAGGACTTGACCTCCTGTTTTCTACAGGTTTCTTGTCCCTTAAAGTGTGAGCCTTCTTTTTCAAAAGCTGTCTGTCAACTACTATTTATTTGTATCATCATTTGCCTAGAGGCTTGTGTCAGGACTCCAGCCATGTGGTACCAGCACATACAAGTTATTGTCTTTCTCTGGCTGACAAGGGTGGCAGTAGCGCTTAAATTCTCCACAGAGTAACATGTTGTACACAAAACCCTGATGTAACTTCCACAGGAGGGCTGTACTACAGCCTTAATGGGGTATGATGCTTCCATGTGGACAAAATCTCCTTCATGTAAACTCAGGAGCAACAGTACAAGGCTCTCTGTTCCTGACAGAGATGGAATGCTGCACCTACAGGCAGAGCTGATATCAGAATTGAAGTATTTTGGTTCTCAAGAGTACACTGATAATAATTCCTTGTCCTTCATACCATAAACAGTTAGAAAGCAAAATTTTCTCTAACTCTTTAAAGTCAAGCTTGACAGGTAAAATACATTTCTAGCTCAACAGAACGACTAGCTCTGGAAATTCCTTAGCCCCTTTCTGGTGCACTTTGCAGTGTGGGCAGGAGTAGGTATTACGTGAAGATTTCTTACGCATTTTTCAGATCTAAAAGTAGGAATGTATCTGTGCAGAATACAGATATTTGGACAAAATTCTGACACCCCAGAGTCAGTAGTTGTGGCAGCCACGGTTTTGGCAGAGCTGGGAATGGACTTCATTGATATAGAATTTGTGAATTGTTAGTGCATGGTTCAGAAGATTCTGTATCCCCAGTTTTGATCATTTTCAGTATGTCTGGGCAAGTGTAAC
The DNA here is from genome assembly GCA_035584735.1 of Pseudotriccus pelzelni. Classification (NCBI taxonomy): domain Eukaryota; kingdom Metazoa; phylum Chordata; class Aves; order Passeriformes; family Tyrannidae; genus Pseudotriccus; species Pseudotriccus pelzelni. The sequence goes on along the minus strand of JAWMRA010000078.1, from coordinate 50,066,892 downwards.
ATGTTCTCTCCCTTGTCATTCCCCCTTGCCCCTGACTGGCCAGGATCTGCCACAGTGTAGGCAGTCCTGCAGCTGGCCCTTGTTCCTATGATTGGCCCCTGTTAATGTCATGT
>JAWMRA010000078.1:49987888-50066061 GCA_035584735.1 Pseudotriccus pelzelni | reverse complement strand
CAGCGCGCTTGTAGCAAGCGTGGGTAGTGCCCTTCCCAAATCTTCGTTCGCGAAGCCTAGCCATGATGATGATGATGTCTGTCAACCCATAACTTCAACATAACACCTGTATAATAAGACATTCTCCTAAATACAAAGTCATGCCCTACTTCAGATGACATGTCCACAATTTTAGATGATCTAGACTTCAGTTAACTAAAATATATAACTGTTGGTCTTCTTAATTAAGAGTTGTAACTTTTAATGTGATAGTCTACGGAAGTTCAGGGCAAGGCTGAGATGAATAACTGCAAACCTGGGCAGTAGTACACAAATGTACTACTGAAACACTTTTCAGTTTTGCAGGGCATGCATTTCTTCAACAAGCAATTTTCAGACTACTAAAAACACCCACAACGCTTATCACAGTATGACTATGGTGGAACAAACCATCCTAGATTATCTCCTTACCATGGATATCACTATGGAAACCAATATTCCAGCCTGTAAAGTGGAATTTCGTTATAATGCTACACAATTACGTGGGCATTGAGGAAAAGAAGGAAAAATTACTCTCATTGAAAGAGGGTGGAAAAATTTTGATAGGTCACACACAAATTCTTGAATGAAAAATGGTCATGACTCTAATTTTCTACATCTGAATATTTAGAAGAAAAAAGTGCTTCCTGAGATCGAACGTAACTTTCCTTTGACACACATTCATCAGAGATTTGCTTGCTCCTTTCAGTACCAATGCCTCCCTGAAAATTTGCCAACCAAATGTAAACCAGATCTTAGTCTTTCACACCTTGTGAAAGTTGTTTTGGCTGCTGGTTCAGCATGCTGCTCTGCCAACCAGCTCACCCTTGGAAAGTTTCTAAAATTCCAGGCCTCCATTTAATCATCTGCAACATGTTTGCATAAATACTATTTACCAGCCTGCCTTAACTAATTTTTGTTAGGCTAGCTAAGATTTATGAAGAAGAGATACCTAATAAAGGTAGGGTTTTTTTAGGCCAAAGATGGCCATCTCACTGAAAATACCCTCAGTTGGTTTTATTCGTGAATGTTAGTAGGGGAGGGTATGCTTCACTTCTCGAAAGCACAGTGGCTACAGTTATTAAATGCATCATTAATCCATTTCACCTGAGTTAACAGACAGCTCACATCCTACAGTTTAACTTAAATTTCCACTCCAGACACCACCTGACACAAAACATGTTTATAAGCTCTGTAATACAGATACTTAGAGTGTGTGATACTATCTGCTACAAATGACTAGTCCTAACATCTGCCTCAGGACAAAATATTCTCCTGATGCAATGGCACTGAACTCAGGACGTAGCTTCCTGTGGGTCTGTAGAGGAATATCCAGCATTCGGTCACCGCTCCATTTCCATTAGCCAAAAGACATTTGTTTGTGGTAGATTATATAGACATGTGAGTCCGTCTCAGGCCAAACAATTAATTTTTGTACATTCAAGATGTTCCTACTGAAACAAATTCTCAAAAAAAATACAGTTAAATCTAACTAAATAATTTTCAAATTTAGAGAAGACATAGCAGGAGACTGTGTTTATGAACCTGTGAGAAGAACATGCAGCTTAATTGCCAGTTTCATTCAGGCCCAGTCTGTAAGTCTGCTTAAGGAAGACTTAAATAACTATGATTTTCTTTATAAGCAGCAGTGTCCCTGAGGTAAACCCATCTCCAGCACCTACATTGCTACTGTACTGAAGCAACATGCTCCTTTTACAGACAGGGATATTGACATTTCATTATGCATTTTGATATGAATTGAAACTATGTCATGTTTCTCTTCCACTTGCAGCAGAGCCCCACATCCTTGAGGCCAGTTCCGTGGAAGGTAGAGGATCACAGACAGTTTGTGCATTTTCTGTCTTTGCATGTTGCCTCTGCATCAGTCCTAAAAAGATTTCTGCTGTGACCTGCAGAGGACTAACAGTGAGGGGCTCCTTTACCTTCTTGTTTCTAGAGGAAGGGGATGCTATATTGTGTAAAATTCTTACATTTCCTCCTAGTTAAGATGATTTAAGACTGTGATGCGCTCTATCAAGACTTTCAAGTGGGATACTACTGCTGCACTTTTTGATAATTTTTACTGGGAAAACAAGTTCCTGAGGGAAGAACAAAGGCGGTGCAACTTTAACTTCATCGGTACTGGAACACTCCCAATACAAAAGAAAAATACATTACCATCATTTTAAATACTGTGTAGAATGTTTAAAATTATGGCCAAAAGCTGGGGGGAAAAAAATGCAATGATAGTCCTAGAACAAACCCTTATGTTTAGAATGTATTTTAAACATTTCCCTAGAGCTACTGTTTTGCACAAGTTAGTCTTGCAGGTGTGACAGCTGAGGAGTCAGTGGACCTCAATGAATTGCACCGCATAACGATCCTTGCCAAGTTCAGAGGACATCATTCACAGTTACAGTTACAGCCCTCTTATTATCCCACCTGTTCCTCCACAGGAACATTCAGAGCACTTGCACAGCTTGGATTTGCCAATCCACTCTTAGAATCATAGAATCACACTGGTTGGAAAAGACCTTTGAGATCATCAAATCCAGCCTTAAACCTAACACTGCCAAGTCTACCAGCCTAACCATGCTAAGTTCACCAGATTCAGCCTCACTCTCCTGCTATCTAATGCCTTAATGTGGAAAAGAAGCAAATGAAGGAAGAAGGCTCCTCATAAAGTGACGTACTATACTCAGTGCCTTAAAGAACCAGATAATCTAACAACAAATATCTTTAGTATATGAAAGTGTAAAATTATTAGCAAGACCATCAGATATTGCTTCCTTCATTCAGGCTTTGTCTTAATTTAAGTAGCCTTCTTGATAAAAATTCAAGGAGCAATATTAGTTAATAGGGCTAAAAATGGTGGAATCTTCTATAAGAGGAACAAAGCTGAGGTGAAAGCGGGGAAAAACAACCATAAAATGAAATTCAGCTTTAAATATTTTCAAAATGTATATGGTAGTTACAAGTGTTCTTGCAATAGATTTTTTTAAAAATCCAGTGTCGTCTCGGTAATATGAAACCTCCATAAAGCACTCTTTACTAAATCTTGGAGCAATAGTGGAGAAGATTCCCTGGTGTACATGGATTACAAAGAAGAGCGAAGAGATCAGTGAAGTGCAAATACCACAGTATAATTCATATATGGAACATTTTAATTGTGGGCAATAGCAGATTTTCAAATTTATAAGTGAAGGAATTGTGCTAATTTCTGAGACAGAACTGAATATTTTAACTACCTTTGAAACAGTATCAATATTTCTTCCTGTGCAGAGCACAACACAGTAAAGATGCACTAAAAGATGAAAGCTCTTTGATCCTTTTGGATGCTTAAAGATAGCAGAACAGTGCCAATACGTTTTGAGGAAGAAACTTGACAGAAGAGAAATATTATTTGCCAAGACAGCACAATATCCCACAGTCACAAAACAGTGACACTGGGTGTACTGAGGACTACAGAAATATTTATTGTTCATAATTCTACCCCACTGAGTCTCTCAGGCCACAATAGATTCCTTTTGTCCCTTCTTCATTCAAGTGAAGTCATTAGTATGCAAACATATTTGATCCTGAAATACACAATACCTCTATCTTTTTAACCCCCAATATCAGGGAAAGAAAACTGTCTGGGATTATATCACAGTATAGATCTTCTGAGTCAGGAGCAGACTGAATAACTGGAATCCCAGGAGTCATTTACAAGAGCCACTGAGCTTTGCTCTATAGACCACTGGTTCGACTGCGCTCAATGGTTTGCTGTGGTTCTGCTGCCAATTGCCAGGTAATATTTTGCAGGAAGATTTCATCTCTTGGCTTCTCATTTATTGTTGATAATGCTAATTATCTCTGGACTTCATTTCAGTTTGGAGCTATGTTTGCATAATATTATTGAGTTTTTTTCTCTGACTTGAGTTCTGCTCATAAAAATCAAAAGTAAATCTACTGACCTGAATGCAATGGCCCCTGGGACTTAAATATGGTGCAGGGTGATATTTAGGCCTAGTTGAAGCCAGTAGTTCTTTTAACATTATGGATGGCTAACTGTAACCTGAGCAGTCTAGATCTGGGTGTGAGTGGTTATCTCAGGCTTTGGTTTCAGCTGAAACCAAAAACTGTAGGGATTCTTTCTCTTCAATCTGTTCTTACAGAACCCATTTTTCCCAGTGGAGCAGCCCCAAGCAAATCAAGCAGATGACTCATGAGTAATTGCGGAAAGAAAGTGGAAAATTATGTCCATTTTTGTTTTCACTTCAAAATGGTATTTAAGATAAATTTAAATTTAAAATTAAGCAAAAACCACCACTACCCTACCACCCCCACTTTCAGGCTAGATTGAGCCATTCTGATCAAATCTGAAATATTTTACATTCTTTTTAACCCTTCTAAACTAGAAAAAAGCCCCACAAAATTGTTAAACAGAAAATGTAAGAATAAGACACTTAAACATTATCCCAACACTTTACTTCAAATTTTTACTGAACAAAATTTGTCAAAATGACACATTTTATATTTATATTCAGTGTCATTTTCCCATCAGAAATCAGTGATGAAAAAAATGTCATTCAGTTCCGCTCATGATGCTGGAGGAGTTTATAGCAAAAGATTGCTAAATGAGGTAGTAAAATCTAATTACACCTCAGCCTTTAACATAAATTCAAATGCAACACCAGAATTCTTAGGGATGGTTCTAGGTACCTGATAGACTTCCTTCTCTGGAGTTCACTGCATTCACTGCTGATAAGTTCTCCAAGAGCACTTGCACCAAGGCGGGCTTCAAGAGCCCAGGTAAGGGCTACAAGCCTGATGTGCTAGGGAGCAGAGAAAGTAAAGGCTGAAGCAGACCCTGTGTTTAAAAGACAGAGGAAGCCCTCACACTGTCAGGACAGGCATATTCCAATAGCACAGAATGAAGTCCTGCTTCCACAGTGAATCTGTGCCTGAAGAAAGAAAGGAAGAGGACAGTCCTTTCTTTAACTGTCTATCCCCCCAAAGGTATATTCATGCGTTGAGAGCAAAAAACTTCCATTTATTCTGTAGCTTTTAACTAGGAGTCTTTTTTTAACCTGTTGGGACGTGGACAATCTGGTCTCTAGGTTGAGAGCTGCTGCACAATAGGGAAAATGTAAAAGTGCTCTGTCCACCGTCATTCTTCCTCCAGTCCCTGTAGTGAAAATACTTGTATGCATTTCTCATCCATCACTTTATCCTACATGATTCTCAGAAAACTCAGTGATGACTAATTATCATGTTGAGTCTGTGCATCTACCAGCCTCCTTCTTACCTTCGTCTTTCCTTCCCTGCCCCCTCACCCCGGGGGAAAAAAAAAAAGGAAGGGGAAAAAAAACCCCAAACAACAAACAAACAAAAAAGCCCCAAACCCATTTCTAAGATTAAAAAGAAAGTTCATCTAGGCACACGTTTTGTCACCTAGGCTGCTTCACTCAGAAATGAAAATGTAAAGATGTGTAAACAAAAAATAACCTCAAAAAATGAATTAGCATCTCAAAAAAAAAAAAAAAGAAAAGAAGAAACTTATCAAATATGCATTTGTTTATCACAGTCAAGTTTTATGATTCAAACCTGATTCATATATATTTTATGAAGAGAATATCCATTGTGGTCGCAAAATTAAATGTATTTTGAAACTTGTATGTGACATTTATCTATCTGTTCTATCAGAAAAAAGTTGTCATATTCATTCAGACATATATTACTTTTTCAATTTCCTGTCAGTAATGTTTTTTTAATGTTCTTTAGGGGGAGACCACGGGATTTCTCATTTCTCACAACAAAGGCCATAATACATTAGAATTATGTTGATGAGTTTATACCTGAAAAAGTTGCACCATGTTTTTTTTAGAGATGAAAAATTTGCTCTTATCCATAACAGTTTGTTTGTTTGTTTGTTTTTTTCTTAAGATACAGAGTCGAGTAGAGAATTGTCGGGTCTTTTTGTCCTTCTTTTAAAGAAGTTCATCGTACAAAACATGAAATTATGGTGCAATTTTATGGTGATTCAGGTTCTACTGTAAGCCACAAGAGATAACAAAGATAGCACAAGTATTGAAACTCCTTATCACATACCTTCCCTTCCAAGAGAATGATTTTGATAGAAAGTTTATATAAACCCATTGCTCAAGAATAAACAGTGTTGTGCAGTAGGCAAGGCTAAAGGGTCATAGTTAGGGAAGAAACAGAAACCAATTAAAGTGAGTTAATTGACAAGATGCTACAGCTCCCATGCAGAAGACTGGCCAGAGGGGTGCAAAGTGGAGATGGCAACTTCTTTCTTTGAGTTCCTATTAAAGTGACGCTGTAGTAAAAACCCTATCTTGTGTCCCATAGCCTCAGTGCAAGTTCTGCAAGCCCTGGGTAGAAAGGACATTTGATTCTTATGGGGTTTCTTTGATAGTAATTACACTATCCACAATACAGACTAAGGTACACTTTTTGATGATAACAAATCAGGAGAATTCCATGAACAGCATTCAAGTTTAATTCCTAAGCAGATACAGAATACTTGAAACCAAATTAGAGCATGTGCCTCCTCTTCTAAGCATACATAATATCTAGGAATAAATACAAATATTTGGTAAAGCTGGCAGTAATTATGATGGCACATCTTCAAAAGTCTGTTGATCAGTTTGACTTAGATACGTACCTAAAATTTTTTGAACACCAGCAAATTAGGCTATTTCTTAGGGCAGAAATTCTTATGTGGCAGGACTCTTTCATGACATTTGTGGCATCTGCTGCTTGGAGGTGAGCCAGAAATACATTTACACTGGCCTGTGGTCTGAGGTTTTAGTGTCCTAACCAAAACAGCAGGATAAATGGCCAGAGAAATGTAAAAAGCAATCTGTCAAAAGGAGAGATGTCTTCCCCACTACTACAGGTTCAAAAGGGTTTTGTTTTAAACCAGGAGAACCTCAGAGATGTAAAATCTTAATTTATGCACAACTGTCTTTTAAATAACAGCATTCAACAGCCAGAATACTTAATCTTACTTGAAAGAAAAGACCCTCAACAGAAAGGCCCTCCCCTTCACATTGCAAATCATCATTTAGAGTATCAGTAAAGTATATTTTAAATAATTCAAACAGATACCATTACACTGGCCTCTGGGATGCTGCTTTTCAGTGTATTTGGGAAACACCAAGAAGCAAGCAAGCAAAACAGGAGCACAATATTCACAAAAAATGAAGGCTGCCTCTAGTCTTGTCCTAAAATTAAGGCGGGACACGCAGCACTAATTTCCACAAGGCCATTATGAGCTGCTAGCAGGATCTGAATTAAAACTGCCGTGACTGCCATGGTGACCTTGAGGATGAACATTACCAAAAGGACTTAGGTACAATTAAAAATAACTGGTGTGTAGTAGTCTAAGTATGGAATATATGTCATTTAACGTTAGACACCTAACATTAGAAGTTCAGTTGTAGACTGTCATTCATTTTTAAAAATCTAAAAATTAAAATAAAATCACAGAGACTTTTTCCAGGACAGAGACTCAACTTTTCTTTATTTTTCCCTTTGTGAGTTACTATTAAAATAAGAAAAGGTTTTGAGAACCCCTCACTGGTTGAAAAGATGTTCAGCACATGCACAAAATGAAATCTGTTTGACCATCCCTCTCTATTACAAACATAAACATGGAGATGATTCACTTAAATTACTTCAACTTGACTGGTAATATCTTGACACATTTCACTGGGGAGGGTATAACTTACAGAGCTCTTAAAAAGTAAGTTTAAAAAAAGGACACAGCAATGACTGTGGACTGAAGATTTATTAGAAAGATTCCCTAACCATCTATTGGAAGTAAAATTTCCATTCTGTGCAAACTCGGTGAGAAATTGCTTTCTTGACATGATGCTCATTTATCTCCCCTCACTCTGTTCTTTGAGGTCTCCTTTTGCATCATTTGTTGGGTAGTATGAGGCCGATTTAAACATTTCTACATTTGTGCTGTTGCCAGAGACCATTGTGATTTAGTGAATCAGGCATGCATCATTCATGTTTGTTCCTTCTTTTCACTGCATATGATTTTAAGGAGAAATAAAAGGCAAGAGGGAGCCAAGGGTACAACTTGCCTCAGTAAATGTTTCTTAATAGGGGCCCTTTCCAGTGATGGATCAGGTTATGAGAATTTGAGCTTGGCTCGGTAATATTTAACATATATATTTTTATTTGTATTCAGAAAAGAAGTCTTTTGTCGTAGCATACTTGTGGCACTTTGTTCTCTCAACTTACAGGATGTAATACGTCGGTTAAGGACTCACTCGCATGTAAGCAAAGCTCTGAATATTCATCGTTATATATAAAGACGCACGAACCTATCTGAACAGGCAAATGCTTCTGTATGTTACTAACAGTATTTCTAGGTCAGCAGTCTCATATTAAGATTTTATATCATTACTCTTCCAAAAAGCTTGTCTAGATTTTGCCCTGTACGCCTTTCTAACACCCTGCTGTACTCTTATAAAAACATAGTTTGTGTTTGCAATTTCAGAACATTTTCAATCAGCTCTTGGACTTCATAGTTGAGAATCCTATCAGGGTTTCCCATGCCTCTTTGTATGTGGGGAACTGAGCATCAGGTAGTTTTGTTGTCTTTGGACCTTTCTGAACAAAAATTAAAGGTAAAAACCTTAATTTTTCTAAGCAGTCATCAAATATTTAATCTCAATATCCAGGCAGGTTTCTGTCTTGGTTATTGTGGCAAAAATTCTCAGATGTGGTAGAGAAGAATGTGGCACTCTGTTAGTGCCAATTACATGCTATTCTCATTCAAAGGTGGTGACCTTATGATTTATCTAACCTCTGCGTGCATTGGTTCTTAAATTTTCTGCTTTAGCTGAGGGAGTGCCTTTCAGCAATGACAATAAAGAACAACTGTTTTCAAATTCATCTGGCTACTTGACATCAAAGATAGGTGAATGTCTCCTACATGTGTCTACCTGAACAGCAGGTGCCATGGCTGGGCCATTTTGATGTATCAGAGTTAGGAGAGACATAATCCTGGATATAAATAGAGACTTTCCAGTAGAACAACACATAGATTTAAATGTACGAGTGTTGCACTGTAGTTGCTAAGAGTTACAAGAGACTGTAAATACAAAACCCCACACATCAGTATCCGTACAATTAAAATTAACAGATCTACAGTGCAGATCCCAGAAGATGTGATTTAAATACCTAAAAATGGAAGTCACCTCCCAGCACTTTGGACGGCTCTGTGGAGTTGATGTTCATCAACAAGAGAAACACTTCAAGAAACAGGCAGACCATCCCGTCCTGTGGGCAGATGCTGGGGAACCTTTTTCACACAGTTTTGCTGAAAACCCTCAGTTTTCTTGACCTTCTAATTACTTCACTCCGGCCTCTTGTGCATATCTGTCAATAGTACGAGCCTACACAGCATGTCCTAGTTGTACGTATAGGACAGAGTGTTAACACACTATCTTTTAACTCTCACTTTGAAGTCATTCAATAATACTTATATCTTGGTGAGAAATCAAACTCTTAGAAAAATGCAAGCCTGGTTTTACATCCCATAGATTAATATGGGGGTTAAATTAATAGAATGAAGAAAATTATGGCCTGTGTACAGTCATGATTACACACTTCTAACATAACACTTGAGACAGATCCCAAAGACAGAAGCATGACTCAATAAGTTAATTAAAATATTTATAATTTCAGTTTCCTGTAATTTTATCTTTTCCGAGGACATGAACACAAATTTCCAGGTAAGCCTGTGTGCACCTGTGTGTATATATATATATACATGCATGTCTTCACATAAGTGGGAAGCAATTCAGTTAAGAAGAAGATAGATATCTGCTTTATTTGAAATATTTTAGGATTTTGTCAGGATATGGCAATAAGACATAGAGGAAAGGACATTTTTCTGGATTGGCCATGGGAGACCTAAAGGAGTATTGTACCATGACTAAAATGTGACTAAATACCCGAATCCCAGATACAGTGTATGGCAAAGAACCCTTGGCAAGAAAAGAAAATGGTAGAGATAGGGGAAGTAGGATAGAGACAAGAGAATTGGATCCCTTGGGGCGTCTGAGGTTGTGTCACCAACATCAGCACCAGGTACCTGTTCATCAGTGCTCTTGTTTTCACATGGGTTCCACTTATGGAAGGAACCGAAAGAGCAAAAGCAGAACAGATGAGAACAAATTAAGGCTAATAAGCAAAACTAAGAAGAAAAGAAGAGGGAAATTTTATAATGGCAAGTGGTGTTGATTCCCCCTTAAAGCTAGTACACTGCGTGAGTCCGATGTCATCTTTTTTCTTTGAGGCTGTCTATTTGTGCTATCAAATAAGACATATCTCAGCTTAATGCACAGCCCTCAAAGAAGGGAGTGGATTAGTCCTCCGGAGATGATGACTAACAAGTTAAAATTAAACTTTTTTCAGTTGGGCTGCAGTGACCTATTTATACAATTTCTTTCTTGCTAGCTAGCTTTTTTTAACATTACAAGGTGTACCTGGCCTCTCTCATCTCTCTCTAAACTGTCTCCCTGATGTCCTGATCACTCTCTGATCTGTTTTTCTATCTGCTGGGTGAATGCTAATATGACATATCCAACCTCTAAAACAAACCATTTATTTTGAAACTTGGCTATGTCAGAGTATTTGATGCGTCAAACATGAAAATGAATGTATATTTGGATATTGGGTACATCATGTCTTGATATTAAATTATCCTCTGAAAAGTGGATTGATTTTTAAACTGGCAGGATATATGTATTTCTTCCTTGAATCTCTAGCAGGAAGCTAGACATGAGGAAAGTCTAGGAAAGGTTCTCTATGAAGCTGAAACAGAATTGCTCAAGGGCTATGAGTGTTTTCTTTATATTAATAAATTCTTTTTTGTGCTTACGGAAAGAGATTTTGTCATTCTCCTTCCATTATTATGTGACAATAATACATTAATCTTCTATGAGAGATTCTTATCCTAGAGATAATATTTAATTAATGTGCAAAGAAGGAAGTTTAAGTGAAAAAGGTACTTTAAAAATCATATATATTTAATACATTGGCATAGATATTTCAAAGTCCTTTTTTTCTTTTTGATATCTGTGCCATTTGCATACATACACGTGGAAGCTTACCACTGACAGCATCTGAAGAAAAATGACAAACTGAGATATACTTTTAGAAAGATAGATTGAGTGTCCATTCATGGTTAAGACTGTGATTTTTTTCTGCTTGAACTTTCTCTGTCACTGTTCACAGATCAACACACAGGAAAAGACACAGCACAAGTCTTTGCAATACTCAAGATTCAAACCAGAACACAGAGAATCTTTCCTCTTACAGGACAATTCCAAGTGTGCTACTTGGAAGCTTGTGATTCTGCATGCAGAAGCCTATGGATCTGCACCTGGCTGCTTATCACTACAAACGTGCTGCATAGCTCAGTTGTTGGCTTTACTATCAAATGAGTCAATCAACAATTTCTGCAATTTTCTTCTCATATTTCTTAATTTTCAAATTCTTCACAAGATATTGGAAAAATATCCGGACTCCTCATCCTGTCAGATTTCTAAACAAATACTGCACTGCAAGCACGGCTACCAGATTTTCTCTCCTCACCTGTATCTTTAAGACATACACATACAGATGTCAAGACTGCAGGCCAACAGCCCTCATTTATTCATGAAGACACAACTGCCAAGAAATTTCAAACCTCACCAAAACAGCAGGAGTGGTCTATCAGTGAGTCAAGGGCCTTAAATATTTAGCATTTTACATTAAATTACATTTTGACAGAGTAATCTGGCTTTTTCCCCCCTTTGTCCAAAAATGCTTCTTGGTTGGGATAAATTAGATAAAATCTAAATAAGACTAAGCACCATATTACACAAAGAACTATGATCTGAGTTTTTTCAGAAATGGTGAGACACATTTGGAAAGATAACTCAAATTCTCAGATCTGGTCCACTATTGCCACTGCTTTCCTACAGCCTCTCTACAATACAATCTTCAGAACATTCTCTCACAGAAAGGAGAAATTCAAAATTAAGAATAGTCTTGGATTCCACTCTGATGTGAGTCTCATACAGCAGGATTTCCATCATCTCTGTTTGGAGAATTATGTGGCCTGAAATTGTTCTCAACTTTGTCAACTCCTTTGCAATACTCCTGAGCATGACGAATCCACTCTTTGGGAAACGTCAGTAATACAGAAAGTACTTTTCTTGGCACTACCTACATCCATCAGCCTTTGTCTACTGCTTTGCTTATGTCATCTTAATGAATTTTCAATGTCCTTAGGAAAACTTCAGCCTTTGCCTTCAAATTCCTCTGTGGCCTTTTTCCCCAGGAATCTAAATGGCCAGCCGATGCTCCTGGATGAAACCTATAAGTACCAAATTCAGTCCTCCAGGATAATAAGTGAAATCTTTGTGCACAGCAAAGTTTGCTTTAAGGGTAAAGTCAAAGAGTTGGATTCTAACAGTGGTTAAGGAACACTCCTGTGTTTATAACCTCTGGTTTCACCACATTTTGCTGCAAAAGCTAACTGTACTTCTGTTGTCTGCCTTTCTTTGATGCAAATATAAGCAATACACATCCTTAAGAAGCCCCTTCATCAGGATTTTAAAATCCAAATGAAAATAAAACTTAAAAAGAAAAGTCAAACAGACAAAAAAATTCCCAACAAAGACAGATAAAATCAAATGCCCTTATCAAACATGCAACACACTATTCCGCAAGTTTGTTGTGGGAGGAAGGCCAATTTGTGACTATCACTAGTTAGTTTTCTTAATGCATTACTGGAAGATGATAAGATATGATGATGAGAGCAGTGTAAGAACCTCTGTAGGGCAGAAAGATTTCATTGACTGTGATGCATGTCACTGGTGATAAACGAAAGTTTTCCACGCTTCCAAGCACCTAGTGATGCTAAGGTAAATGGATTATAGGAGGGGTAGGATCTTCTTTTAGTTACTAGTTAGCTTTAATGAAAATGGTATTTAGCTTGAACTAGCAGTTAGTTTGGTTTTCACCTCCATGCAAAAGCAATTAAGAAGGCAATGACAAAAGGACAGATATGTCCTGTATTTTTGACTTGAAATAATTAATTTGGAACAGTAACATTTTCAAAACTACCTAAATGCTTCAGGCTTTTAAGGTTCTCTTCAAAGTATATTTACTCCACATAATACAGTGTGTTAGCAAGACCCCAGAGGTAATAATTAATGAGCTAGATCCTATGTCACCTTGTTGAGAAGCAGAATTAATTAGTCCAGCCATAACACAACTCTACCAAGGCTTTTGGCTTCTGGATTCTGTGCTAGTATGGCACTGAGACATATAAATGAACTGTCTCTGGCAATTTGCTTGCAATGCTCTGTTACAGTGCACAGACATGCCTTCAAGCACTAAGACGCATAACACTGACTGAAGGAAACTCAGGCTTTTACAGGTATGAAAGTTGCTTTTGAAAATAAGACTTGGGCGCCTCTGAAAAAAATCTACATCCAAGACACAGTATTTTGGGCAGAGATCCAGGCAAGAGGCTGCAATCCAAAGTGTGAAGTTTAGTACTGAAAGTAAGATTTGGTGTGAGTTAGATGAAAGAAATTTCCGTGGCCTGATAGAAGTTTCATTACACATTCATTTCATTACAAAATTTATCCTTTCAATTTATCAGTGATCACTGCCTAAAGAGTGGTTGGCTCATGTTTTGGTAGAGTCACTCTATCCCAGCCCTTTTCCTTTTCGTGAAACTGCCAATTTGCATGACCTGAGAGTTTGGTCCATACATTTTTACATTTATGCCAATAGGGCTACAATCGAGGTTAGATAAATAGTGCAATAAAGATAGATAAAAAGGTTAGATAAATAGTAAAAAATAAAGACACAGTCAGCAAAAATATGTTAAAAGAATTATTTGTCTTTTGATTTAAATTCATGTGGGAGGTAATTAGACAAACAGCCTTCTCCATGGATAGCTATAGGGAGGGAAACCAGTGGAAAAAAAAATCTTCCCTTACAACTGACCTTTTTTCAGAGTACGTGCCCTTTTCTTCCTGCAAATGGCAAAACTGCATGTATTCAGCGCAGTGAAACTTTGAGGGGGAAAATAGAGAGTCAGATTCCACCCACCAGAAATTCAATACATTAATATGAGTGTCTGTCAAAACAGTTTCTTCAGGTAAATGGTTTTCCAGTGACTGTTCTTAAATGCTTGACTGTTACAGTCCCTCCCTCTAACCTCTCACTCAAAATGTGCCTCTTTTAATTTCTCAGGCTTCTCATGAAATATCCTTAATATATATACCATTCTGATACTACCAACTCAGATTTCTGTCTGTCTTAGCCCTGGGAAAACACTGTTAGCAGTTACTATTTAAACAACTATTGTTAAGAATTTTGTGAACACTCTTAGATATTGTGAGGGCTACAATATTAGTGGTTATCATGTATTAGAAATATATAGGTGAAACAGATGCAGAAATGATTATAAGAAAGAGAAAACAGAATTAAGAGAAAAGGATAATGGATGTTGAACATCTGAAGAACAGTATGAATTGCACATATTAGAAGGGCTCTAAGGAGGGTTACACATTACAGGGCTTTGGGACCCCTAGAAGTTTTGGGAGAACTAAAAAAACCCCACACAACAAAAATAGCCCAACAAACAATCAACATCCTCCTTTTAAGTCTGATGAGGAGTTGCACCTTGCATTCCCAATGGTAGTTGCCAATTTTATTGGTTAGTGTTAAAAAGAAAACTAGGTCACATACCAGTTTCTACATTCTTGCAGATGACTGCTAATTCCACAATACTAACTTTGTAGTTTTACCTAGAGATATTGAGAAGTTCTTTCATCTGTAGTTCTAGAGAATTGAAAGTTTCATAAACAATTTTATGTATACATACCACTTACTCATCATACCATGCTCTACCAGCAAGAAAAAGGAGGAAAAATTGTGGAGTTGAAAAAACAGTCACAGAAAAAAATTAAAATCAGTGTATCAGTTTTGTCTATGCATGAAATTTTACTGTTGTCACTGAATACATCCTACAGGGATTCAACAGAAATGTTATAAATCCTTGCAAAGGTACACATTTCAGTAGTAGAATATCTGATCCCTATTTAGCTGAAACAAAACTGAATCAAAAATTTAATAACTAATAACCTATTAGCTATCTAAATAAATAATAAAATCAGGCTACCCACTCAGTTTTTTCTTGCCTGTTTAACTAAACTCCATTAAAAATTGCCTTAGATTTTAAGTGTATTTCCTTTTGGAGTGGAGAAAGCCCCAAATGAACATCATCAGAATATGCTACAGAAAATGCTAAAGAAAATGCTACAATCACCTTTTTCCACACCATTTTATAATGAGCTCACCTTCCAAAAGAAGGCAATGGCTTTCTATATGGGAGCGAAGCATTCCCAGCACTGTGGCCTATTGTATATTTTCCAGATTGTGGCCTTGGCCACTCAAGCCAGAGACAAGATAGCTGTTCTGCTTAGAACTACAAACTTAGTTTGCAAATAGCTATTATCACTTCAGAAAAAAGTAGTTGCAGAAAACAGTGAAAATAATAGTACCTACATGTATACATGTAATAGTTGGGAAGACAGAAATTTCCTTCACCGTAAGAGATACTTTAGCACTTTCCAAGCCAGTCCACAATGAGGACAATGCTATCTTTTAAGTCCTATCCTTGTTGTTATTGCACATGACATATTACATTGTACTGTACAGTGTGTGGTGATGAGAAATTCCTTGCTTATTTAATTGTGATCCTTCAATGAATTTGAAAGGGAGCACTTTATTTCCATTTCTTTAATTTACTAGTTCTTTAGCTGATGATTTTATTAACTCTTGTATTTGAGAACTGATGCTTAACAAAAAAAGGAGAAGAAAAAAAAAGGCCCTTGGCAGTATTGTGAAGGCCTGGAACTGAATAATGCACTTTAATAATGAGGAATAGAGCTATGGCTTTTGCTGATGGCTGTGACCGGCTCTGTGACCTGATTATGTCGCAGAGTGTCAGCAGCTGAGACACTACAAAAGGGAGCGCATCCCATCAAATCTATCTCCATTGTAATCACTCGCACTGCTGAGAGGCTTGTTAGGAGCAGGGAATCCATCAGGCCTCATTAGCACCGTTTACCATCAAGAAGCTCAAAGAGCAAACGTGTACCCTCTAATCAGAATAATGAGAACCAAAGTAGTCCTATTATCTAATTGGATCAACAATGCCTCCCTCCCTATTTAGTTTCCTGAGCTACTTGTGGACTACAACCCTCAAAAATTAGTTATTTTTTGTTAATTGTCGGGGTGGAGCTGAGCTCAAGGTTTTTCTTATACAGAAGGTTTTCACATCTAAAGAGCAAGGCATGGGCACAACGAAGCCCAAGTTCCTTCAGGGGCATTCATAGATTATACTGATGCAATCCCAATTAATTCACGTAATACTTAGATTTTCCTATTAATCTACCAGGAAAGAAACTGTATTGCCCTCTTCATCCACAAGACAGTTCATTAAGCCCACCCTTATCATGCTACTTTTTTTCTTTTTATGGTAAAAGGTTATTTTGCAATTGCTGAATTAGGAGGTATTTTTCTCCCGTTAGACAAATTCCATCTTTTCAAAAAAGAAATTAAATTTACTCAGCACCCACAGTTAACATGTATTTGATCCTGGTGAAGTCAAGAGGCTTATAAGAATGCAACTGTTGACAATTAAGAAATCAGATGCTCTCATGTTTCTGTGGCTCTTTTCCTTAAAAATATTACAAAATCAGCCAAAGTACACATTTCATGTACTTAATAGACATGTAGAACCCATGCAAAACTCCTGCTATTTTCTTTCGTTTGTAAAACCATTGTGAAAAAAAGAAATATTAGGTTATTAAATCTCTGAAGAATCCAAGTGCAGCAATGGCAGTTGAATCCTGCTATAAGGGCAGGCTGAAGCTGAGCAGGTAGACAGTTTCTCTTGGAAATCAGTGTATCTACTGACAGGGTGCAGTCTGGCAAAACCTCCTAACCTGGCCTTTAAATTTAAGATATGAAAGCCCAGTCCTGCAAATGCTTTCTGGAAAGTGCTGAGGGCAAATAGAATGTAAGCAGTGTTACATGGGCCAATAGCTCTTCATAATATGCCTCTGAAAATGAAAATTTGATTTAGAGTCCTCTACCTGCACTATATCAAATTAATCAGGTGATCTAATCATATTATTTCAGTGGATTAGATCTCTTGGTTATGGTCTTAGGAAGCTCTGGTATTACAGTTCATATTGCCATCCAAAGCAAAAGAAGAAAAATAAATTAACATACCATAACTGGGAATTCAATAATTAAATTAATAACAAATATGTTATATAAATTATTGTTAATATATATAATTTTGTTACTGTAATTGTAAGAACTCCCTGACTATTGGGAATTAAGGCCATGCCATATATCATTTAAAAGATCATTTCCCTAAATTTGGCACAGGATCTTGGATTTGACCTATAGCTTAATGCCTCCAGGGATTACTGATCACCATATATTTAGCCAGACAGATGGACTTTTACAAGGCCTGAATTTCTGTAACAGAAGCAGCATGTAATTACAAAGATTGTACATAGAAACATTCTAGTAAGTCATCCAGCTTTATATTTGCAGGAGTGAATTTTGGGTGTCACACTTGTGATTCCTTGAAAAGGTCAATTTTTAAAGGACAGATTCTTAACCTATGATGCAAATCTGGCTCTTTAATATCTCCAAGCAGATTATTCAGTAATGGAGTGTCCCAAATTACTATTCAGTTAAGCTCCCAGTTTTGAAGAAACCCTCTTTTCAGTTCTTGCTTAAGTTCTATAATTTTATTAATTGAAAGGAATGTAATTTAATTTACGGAATGTAGTTTGATCATACTTAATAGTTCTGTTTTAAGACAGATAGCCTGAGAATTGGGCTCTAAGTAAGATGTGTTTATGCTGAATATTATAATAATTAATGTTATATTACACACTTTTTATCAATATTTATCTATATTGTGGCGAGGTCTGAAGTACTGATTATAAAACAAGGAATATTTTAAAAAGAAGTAACAAAAAGACAACCCTTACTTCAAAGAACTAAACAAACAATTAGATGCTGTAATTTTATCCAAGAATATAGAAGATTCTTCCTTTCTCTTCCCTTTCTTTGCAACCTGTGGAATTATTGGACTTTACATTATGTCTGGAATAAACAAGACTTAGCCTGAGGGAATCGATAGTTTCATTCAGTGATATCTTCAGAGTAGTATTTTTTTTAAACATACAATGAATGGCCACACATTACCTATGTTTTCTGTGGAGAACATGGAAAGGAAAAACTATGAAAAAACTAGACTGTGCTTTTACCTTCAACTCTTACAAAGAACATCTTTGGTGTCAAGTGCCTCATGTGAGTGGCGACTGGGAACCATTTCTAGAGCACAGACAGAAACAAGCAGGCCTCTATGTTGGAGCTGATCTGACTGTGAGTTATGGGTATTATAACCAACTTTTATTCCAAACCAATACCCCATCCCTCCAGAAATCTTAATAGGCTTTTGAGAGCCTCCATTTAAAGCTGGCTGCATAAAATGATCCTTTGATGAAAAGGGATTGAAACAAGGGTTAAAGTAGACATTGAAAGGTTATTGTAGAGGGCACATTGTTCATACAATCCTCCTTTAATATGTGTGGTGTGCACCTGCGATAAGATGATTCATTAGATAAGGCCTCACTTTGACAAGCTCCATCGTTCAACCCTCGGGGTAGTGATGGAACAATTCTGCACCCACCCAGTAAATATAACAAGGTCAGCATTTTTTTTTCCTGGGACATGGATGGTGATAGTGAAGCTCAGGAAGCATCTTTGTTTATGTGCTACGTTAAAAAAAAAGAGGGGGTTTTCCTATAAATTGTTGACTTTTATTTTTTAATGGGCCAAAATAAAAAACATTATTCCTGTTCCAATTAACTAACATGGTGACAGAAAATTACCAGGAAAAAGCTGCTCTTATTTTCTTTCTTCCCACTGGTTAAACAGTAAGAGTAGAAACTGAACTTTAGATTCATATATCATCCAAGCTGCATCATTTCAATAAATATTTTCGATGGCCTAACATCCACATAAACACTGTGGATATCACTGTATGCCCAATTTGTAGCATTTAGAATAATGACATTCAAATTACTCAGTTACCAGGTACAGTCAGAAGTTATATTGACAGATTTGTTGCAATGAAACAAGTAATCGTGTTAATTCTAGTCCTAGTAAATGCAATAAAGAATGACAGTGGTCACAATCTGAAAGGCACCTAAGCATGCTGCATCAAAGGAATTATTTATATATATATGGATTCAGAAGCCTATCTTTCTGTATCATACTAAGGCTGAAACTGAAATAGTTTGAACAAATAAAAAGTTCCAAAATGCAGACAGTACACAATCTCTCTCTCAGACACACTAATACTTTAATATCATTCAAGTTTCCTATTTGGAAAATTTTCTTTAAACCAAAAAACGCTCCCAAATTTGCATTTACAGGCTGGTGGATTCATTGCAAATTGCTTAACATAAGATAATAAGCAAATGAGAAAGCCAGTTAAATCCATCGCATTACTTCATTACAATTTTTGTTCCTTTACTTAAAACGCTTAATACCTCTTTAGAAATGAAGTAACACAGAAATGATACAGAAATGCAAAAAAGTGTAGCGCAGTACTACTTTGATACAGTTGTCTGTTATTAGGCACATATAAGTGGAAGGAGACAGCTGGCATGTTTGTTAAGAACCAGAGGATTGCTGGACTTTTGAAATACCACAGCATTGCACTATTGTGATCTTTTCAAAGGGCTGAATTGAAACAAAAAAAAACCTAAGCCTTTTCTAGCTTGGAAACACCTTCTAACAGTTCCTAACTTCCTCCCAGTTCTCAGGCTTTCCATTTCTTACCTCGTCTGGCAAATCAATATTTATTTATCTTCAACACGTGCACTTTTAAATTGCTGTCATACAACGGAACTCATTTTTGTCCCCGAGATCAGCCTGCCATCAGAATTCACTGTTTGCTCCATCTTCCACTCACCTGTCCTTGTGCATTAGTGACGAGCTGACCTGTGACCCCCTGAAGACTGGAGAGGGCACTGCCAAAGGCCTGGGAGCTTGCTATTGAGCCCATGGCTGCTGCTGCTGCGGCGGCTGCTGCTTGGCTTGCTAGTGGATTATTAACCAGCTGGAAAAAAAAAGAAAAAAAAAAAAAAGAAAAAAAAAGATCATGAGAAAACCCGCGATAAACAGAGAAACAGAGTGCTAACTGGATAACATAAAAGGGATTGCACAATCACTTTTATGTTATTTTAATGTTTTTTTTTTTTCCCCACTTAAATGTGCATAAAAACCTGTCTGCTCCGAGAGCTTGAGTAGTTCTGAGAGGATCTCATTTCTGGGACTTTGACAACAAATAGTTTTTGAAAAAGCAGAGAAAATTCCATGCTAATGTTGAAGAATAAAATTATCTCTTTGAACCCTATATTCTCTTTTTCTTTTTTTTTGAATTGAATTTTGCTTGATGTGTTTCTTTAGGTTCAATGTGCTAATGCCACAGGTGTAGCAGCCTAATACTGCTGTAAACAGCAATCAGTGAAAAATTAGCATCTAATTTAAGTGGTAGTGGAATATTTACTTGGGCATATTCGAAACAGAGACTATTTTACTAATGATCCCAGAAACAAGAAAAACCTGCAAATCTTTTTAATTTTTATCATTAAAGAATTGGTCTCAACAGCTAGATACATCACAGTAGAAGACTCAACCTTGTGATTAAGATCGGTAGAAATCAACAAAAAATTCATTTGCAAAATATGATACTAAACAACTTACTCCTTTTCAATGGTGAATGATTAATCTTAGGACTCATAGATTTTCAGGAAATGAGTTTTACTTCCTGCTTTAGTCAATTCTACCTGGGTGCTCCATAGAAAGTGTAGAGTACAGTCATGGCTTTCACCTTAGGAGACTATCAGAATCCCATAGGAGGGAACACTCCTATCAACATCTGTGTCTATCAGACATACAAAAAGCGTGTTCTTCTGTTGGAAACAAAATATCCTGTGGGATGTGGCTTTTCTATTGGATTATTGTGAAGTTTCTATTTTCTTATCCTATTCTGAGAATGGACAAAGTTTGAACCAAGCATAAAGGGATGACAGTAAAAAAAATAAAAATGTTAGGGACCGTCATCACTAGGACAGCTGTCTTGAGAATAATCAAACTAACTGAGTTCAAGAGGCTGAAAATATATTCTAGAGTGTATTTGCCTCCTAAGAGTCATTGCACTATAGTAGAACTTGCAAAATGCACATTAGCAGGATCCTGCAGCCAGAAATTTGAGGGACAAAACTAGGGACATTTTTTCCTAGACTGAGATGAAAATGATGGAGCTTAAGGTTAGAGCTGAAATGAGTAGTAGTTTTAAGCCCTTAGATGACAAGTAAATTATCAATCCTGTAGAACCAGAGAGTTGCAGACACCAGAAAGGGATATACTTCACAGACAGGCTCCACTTCAAAATAGGTTATAAAAAATTAATCAGTGATTAGTAGATGTTTTAAGCATGTTACAGATATGAGTAGTGTGTATGTTATAGATGTTTAGAAGCCCATCAATAGAATATGTCAGATATGGTTATAATCTATGCTTATAAGAAACCTACTTGTCTGTTCGACATTGCAAAATCTACAATTGATTGGTCATACATTAAAACATCTATTAATCATTCATTAGCCCTTCATAAAGTATTTATAAATGGAACCTTGATATAAAGTGTTGCTTAAAGGGGTGCCTTGAGCACATCCAATCCCTCTAGAAATTGTAAAGTAAATAACTAAATAAAGATTAGTAGCAGTGCCAGGCAGAAAAGATGACATTGTTTGGAGGAAATATTTTGATTTGTTAAAAATTATTATATGAATCTCTAAAAGCAGTCTGCAGCATCCCATGGCAAGAAAATCACTCAGAAATAAAACACAAAGGGGGAAAACTGCAATGAGTGCTTGATTAGCAGTCCTGATGGGCTGTGAAGGGAGCAGAGACCAGCACAATGACCAAGGCAAAGCCCAGTCCCTGAATGCAGACTGCAAGCAAGATCCACTGCCTGCCCAAGGTGTGAGCTCAAACACAGCTGCTCGTACTCCTCAGTGACCTGGGCGGTGGTGCCTAAGCACAGCAGTGTAATGCCAGATAACAGTAGAGATAAACTTGCAGGTTTCCTGCTCAAAACAATGACATTTCTTTATTGTCCAGCTCGGGGGCTTTAAACTCTGCCTTTTTCCACCATACTTCATGGGCAGTACTGGGACTTGAAGTCATTCCCTTGTAGCTGTAAACACTTGGAGAAGAAAGGGTCAGTAGCAAAAGTGTAAGATTCAGAAAAGGCCTTCTACATCTTATTAGTAACCCACAAATTATTGCACCTCTGATCCCACAGCATCTGACTGCAGGTATAAACGATAATCTCTGGACAGTTACCTGACAAATAATGCAGTTACCCAATAAACAAAATGACTGCTGCATTCAGGGCTTCAGTGGCATATGGGAACAACCATCCACAGCTGGGAACAACTTGAGGAACATAAATAAGCTTGTGAAGCTGGAAACTAGAAAGGGTTAAAACCTTCTAAAAATCAGACTATCATCTTCTAGAATCTCTTTTCCATTTTTCTTGCTTGCTCCAGTTTTCAAAAAATGTACATTTTCAAATACAACAATAAAATTAATTTACAACAAACCCTGGAGACACTCAGGATTGCTTTTAGTTGCATCACAGAGATAAGCTACTTATTAAAAATGATGGCAGAGGCTGTGATATGCATAGGTACCCTGCATAGTTCCAGGAAAAAGCACAGTGAATGGGCCAACTCACAGGGTGAGAGACTTCCAATGCACATAAAACCATCCTATTAATAGGTCTGATTAAAAAGGAGAACATGCATTTTGCTTTGACTGCTTTGGGACGCTGTTGACTGCAAGTTATGCTCTGTTAAACTGACCCCTTTTATATTGTATGAAAACTGGGGATGGAGAAATACATCTCATTTCATTATGCCTGGACACCAAGGTAACACATAGAATCTTTCTTTTGTTTTAAAAATAAAACCTCTGACTTGAGAGATTTATGCTATTTCTCAGTGCAGGTTGGATCCCTAAGAATATTTATTAGAAATAGTATAAATATATTATGAAAAATCCCACAAAGGGCTCTACCCATTTTGTTCCTGTATTTAAATAATGATTTAGTTTGGAAGGCTGAAACGTTTCAAGCTGTCAATTCCATTGTCCAAATTTCTGCTCCCACTCGAAACACCAGCCATCATTGTAGGTAACAGCGATCTTAGTTTAAAGTGGCAGGCCAGCCCTCTTAAGGATGCCTCCGCTAATGACATGATTATATGAGGAAGCAAACATTATGGGAAAGAATCTTCTAATAACTGAGCAGGTTTAATACATTCTTCTGAATTCCCAAAGCTGAACTTTTTAAGGTAAAGCATATGAAAATTGTTCTGCACTAACTCAATAAAAGCTGAAGGTATTCCAGTGCAGGAAATAGAACCCACACAAATAAAACTAACCTGAGAAACAATGGGGGATCAAAGAGGCACTACTTACAAGATCCTAAAACTGTGCCATGTGACAGGAGTGTTTCCATGGTTAAGAGATTGTCTTCAAAAACAATTTCAAGGAAAGTGTTAGAGAGTCA
Organism: Pseudotriccus pelzelni; assembly: GCA_035584735.1. Taxonomy (NCBI): domain Eukaryota; kingdom Metazoa; phylum Chordata; class Aves; order Passeriformes; family Tyrannidae; genus Pseudotriccus; species Pseudotriccus pelzelni. Next base: position 50,042,261 of record JAWMRA010000078.1, on the reverse strand, counting down.
ATGCTGCAAGCAGCTTTCTTGAGAGCCACAGATATTTTTGCTTTTGGAAGAATACCCTCTTCCTCTTTTTCCCTGAAGCGAAGTTATTATTTTATTGAACTTGCTGTGAGAAACTGATCAAACATTCATGTACTGTTGAATACAAGCTCAGATTTGATAACCTACACAGTAATTTTACTTTTCTCTGTAAAGGGCATATCCTACTGAACTTTGACTCCTCTGGTCTGGAAATCAAAGAGCCAGTTTTACTCATTACAATAACACTCATTCTACAAATATACAGAAAAACCCCACCAGTTTTACTGATGAAAAGTCAAGACATTTCAGGGTGCCAGAGCATCATATGAAAAAAAATGGGCCTATAACCCGAAAGGTAAAGTCACTTTATATAGTGCCAGTATGTAGATCTCGTGCATTTTCTAAAGGACTTGTAGAGCAGTGAAGACACACCGTCTGAATGCAGCAATGGAGAATGAAAGGATGTACTGCGAAGTAACAGCAAGCATAACTTCATTTTACAAAATAGTATTGGTGTTTTTCAGGGAGAATGCTAAAAAAAAAAAATCACATTTATGGATACCTTCTAGATATTAGTTTAGTGTAGAAAAGCTACATATTTGCCAATATTTGATTAGGGACCAAGAGATCCTCAGTCTCTTATGTTCTCTGACAATCCTTTTTGCAGGGACCATCACGCTACCAGGTAAGCTACTAAGATTGCTTGTTTAAACCAATGCTTTATAAGGGAAAACAGAAATATCTCTAAAAGTTGAGAAGAATTCAGCAATGGCTCTCAGCAGAAACACATGACACTTTTCTTTTCTATCCCTAATAAGTGAAAATTGATCACAGAAATGGAATTTTTAATCAGCATGTCATTTGCTTTTTGTAGGATTTTTAAACCAAGAATCTATGTGTATTTTATCAGTGTTTAGATTCTGAGAGAATTACACATTAAAATACAGTTGAGTTCGTTCCCAGTTTTTCTCATTGGCTCCTGAGACAGACTCTGTGTAGTAGTCACTTGGCCTTAAGGAAGAAAGACTGTTTCAAACTGAGCACAGGCTCCTGAGGATATTCTTTTCCTGAGGATACCCTCTTTTTCACTGTGATCAGCATTATCATCTGAAGTGGGTGTAGACAGAAAGGTTTTGGTAGTGGGGGAGCTGCAGAGTAGGAGAATAAAAAGCCCAGAGTGAACATAACAAAGGAAACACCAAGGTCAGAGAAAGGAGAAGGAGAAGGAGGTGCTCCACAGCAGAGAAGATACCCCCACTGTAGCCCTCAAAGCACAAATGGGTATTTCCTGATGAGAATTGTGATCCGTGGAGATCCCGTGCAAAAGCAGGGGGAAAATGTGAAGAGAAAGGAGGAGCAGAGAGGAACTATGGTTGACTGACCATAGCTCCCCATGTCCCCTGCACCACTGCAGGTGAGTAGGGGAGTTAGGAGTGAAGCAGTGAAGTTAAGCCTGGGAGAGTGAGGAGAAAAGTTGTTTTAATGTTTCTCTTAGTTTCTCACTAACTGAATCTATTTTAACTGGCAATAAATTAAAGGTAATTATCCCCAAGCTGAGTCTGTTTTGCCCACAACACTGATTGGTAAGCGGTCAGTCTTGACCCATAAGCTTTCCCATCCTACTTTTTTCTGCCATCCAAGCGAAGCAGTGACTGACTGAGTGGCTGGGTAGGAATTTTGTTGTGGGACAAAGTTAACCCACCACACCAGTGCATTACAGTAGTTGTAGTCTGTATTTAGCAACAACAATACTCAAGGGTTTTCAATACCCTGAGGATGGAGAAGCAGAGCATTCCAACTTAGAAACCCATATGCTTGGTTTCTAGACATGAATGAATTGAGGCAGAAGGTGCAGTTTCCCTGGAAGTCCAGAGTAACTCTTCTGGCAAATTCTTTACACAGTATTAATACTTATATTCTTAATTGTTTTCCATTTGGATGCATTTCTTGTACTAGTTGATAGCTCCCTGAACCTACATTAAATCTCACAGACCCTGAATGAATTTAAAAAAAGACACTGGAAAGACTGCTTCAACTTAATCCCATGAGAGCACCTAGATAACACAGCAAGGAGTACAAACTAAATATTTGTAATAATCAGTAAGAAGATCACCACTTCGCATTTATATAGAATTTTGCAGCCAAATTTTTCAATTGTGGGAGCCTGAGCTCTGTCAATTTAATTTGTTTTTAGCCTCTTAAGTAAAAATAAGTCAAATTTTCAAAAACCCTGTGAACATGCAGATCCCAAGAAAGCCAAGAGAGAATACATAGGTAACATAAAACAAAAGAAATTTATTTCATCCAAAGAGATGCTATGAGCAAACATTTTGGAAGCCCTATATGTGTTATGTATCAGTTGGATTTTTTTTTTTTTTTTAATGTTGACCTTCCCCTACCTCCTTTTTTGTTTACGTAATAGGATAATTACAACATTTAACTTTTATAAATGAACATCAGGGTATAATGTCTAATAAAATGGCTGTCATAGAGCCTAATCATGCATAACTCTGAAAACATGCCCAGCAGGCAAATCTCAAATTATATAAAAAAATTAAATCTGTCAACACTTGGTTTTTTACGCTGCTGTGATATGATCAACCTACAAACTATACATTGTAATTATATATCCAGAACCGTTCAAGAATGTCTGGCTATTTCAAAACTGCACAGGTCTATATTTGAAAATGGTTGTAGATGGTCAGAGCTCCAAATAGGCTGCTTAGACAGACATTTTAGTATATGCACATACATCAGAAATTTATGTGCAGAATACTGTGCAGAGACAGGGATACTGGAATATCCGAAAGCACCAACTTGACAGAGACACTTAAAATATCTGGTTCTCACAGATACTTAGTCTGCTCATTATATACATTTATTGTGGTTGAGCTATTTGCTGTCTAAATCTATGCTGAATTTTCTATCAGAAATAAGTACCGATAGTGGTATCACTGATGCGACATGACTTGATCCAATGCAAAGTGACACGACCTGAGGTGATTGGAAATATGCAGTGCTCATGTAAGCCTTGATATGACACGGATAGAGGAGCTTGCACAAAATTTCTCGCAATATCTTTGTAAACAAGGTGCTGCTGGTCAGATTAGAACCAGCCTGAAAAACTACAATAAAAATTTACAAAATAAAAATAATAGTGCTGTTGCCAAGCAAATAAAGAGCAGACATCATTTCCAGGTCCCTTGGACCAAACTACTGGAGACATGAAAAATGAAGAACATACTAGGGCACAGGAAAAAAGCGAGTGGAAACCACCCTAGCCATTTAATTTCTGCTCTCTTAGTGACAGATAGAAAAGAGAGGAAAGGAAACTGGAAGAAAGGGATCCTCCTTGGGTCTAATCCTACAAGAGAAACTAAATTGAAGGTGTCAGCAGGTCTGAGACTGAGTCTTACATGTTTACCAAAAAGAAGAGTGAATATATTTAAATATATCTAATATAATTAAGTATAAATAACTAGCAAATGTAGCTGACTGACTCCTTCAGCAGCAGGTCAGTACATACAGACTGCCTGCAAACTCTTGTCCTGTAGGTTCCCGGCTGTCCACATTTATAACTTACAAGTTTGAAATATTCCAGATCTGCTCAAGCTGATACACAATGAACCAGATTTTAGTTCAACAGAGGCATCTTGGTTTTGTCTGATTAGTTACTTTTATATTTATGTAGACTTTAAAATATCTATTTTCATACATGTCACAAATAAACCGCAAACAAATATCTGACTTGATGAAATTCTGCATCTCTAATAATCATAAATTGTATTGGTATTCATAAAAAAGGAAAGAGTGCTGAACAAATTATCTGAATTCTCTAATTTTTTTAAGTAATTCCCCTGTGTGGCAAGAATGAAAGGAAAGAGCATCTTCTAAACTTTCTGAAAGGGGCTGCAATTCAACTCATGTTGATTAGTTCCTTGGTTCCTGTGTTTGTCCATTTTAGAATGATTTATCTGGCTTCTGAAAGATGCTTTCCCCACAAGAAAAATGGTTACTTCAGGGCTCCCTTGCTGCTAAAAGAATGAACTCTTATCAAAAGGAAATTGCCATCTGTCTTCCCGGATAAAAGCCCAGCACTCAGGTCTCAGTGATCTAGCCTCTGTAGAAAGTGTGTCAACTGTGAGACACATCAAATTAATCTCCTTAATCTAAAACATTTATTTGCCTTTAATTTGAATTTGTGAATGTCATGTGCACATGTAAATATGACTATTTGCATATACAAATGTTAAAAATGCAATGTGAGGTCACAGCATGTTAATATGATGCTTCATGTTGAGTATTTGAGATAATATTTCTGGAAGTCTTGTTTTACAGTACAGTATGCAATCTTAGTATACATGCCTGGAACTGTTTATTCAAATATTCCTATTAAAAAACGAACTTTTAGGTGCAGAGCTTCTCTTTTGCCCTTTGAAGAATAAATCCTACTTAATACTTAGGGACACATTGCTAACTGAGAACATATATAAGGCTTCTTGAAAAATTCCAGGTCAGCTGCTCTGCAAAGATCCTCATTTTTGAAACTGGAAATACATCTGAATACTTTCATTGATTTGTAATGTAATAGCATCACCAAATAGTTTTGCTTTCATGTAAGCTAAGTGCTTACATTGAAGTCTCATTGAGGTGAATGAAGAAGAGATTAGTGAACACGATCAGATCTAAAACTGGAACTATGTAGAATATTTTTCTTTTCACCGAACCTGATCTGATACAAAGTCAAAGAATATTGCAGGTGGCTCCTGAATGCAGTGGAAAGATTGCTGTCAAAGCGACAGGTCAGTCCAAAATCCAAATCTGGCTCTGAATACAGGTATCTAGGAAGCTGGAAGCATTTAATTCTCTGCAGTTATATCAGTTCACCCCAGAGTCAAAATTACACAAACACCCTAACTGATACCATGCGTTTGAGAAGTTCTCATTCTGTTTTCCAGGTTTTGTGGAAAACACATGAGGTATCAAAGCAGTTGAGAAACTGCTTTTTTAATTAGACATTTGAGTTTTGCTAAAATCTCAGTATATAAAGTGAGATTTGAGAAGTGTGAATAAAGTTGAAGGAAACATTTAGTTTGAAAACCTTAAAGTCAAAGCCACATTTCCAATAAAAAAGGTATAAGAAGTGAGTGACATCCACAGAAACAAGTAAGCTGAGTCGAAGTTTGTGAAAGGGAAGAAAGTATGCAAAAAAGGATGTTAGGAATCCCTAAGCAGGACACGTTTGATATTTCTCTTGGGGCACTATTTTATTGCTTCAGTACAGTTCTGAGCATGCAGTGGTGGACTGTGCATGTGACTTCATTCAACTGTTTTCTCTCTGTGTGTCAGGGGCAAGGTTACTGCTGCTACTCTTTTTCTAAAGACAGAGCAGTGAACACCTATGAGCTTCTTTGCACCAGCACTATGTGAGCATATTGCCTCTCACATGGTAGCAACCCTCTGCCACATTCGTCTTTGGATGGCTTACTTTGATTATAAACATCCAGGAAAACACTAGCTAACACACTTTAAAGCCACTGCTTATACATATATACACCCACTGCTGTCTTTTTTTACCAACAGCCCTGCTCTGTAGATAAAGGTACATGTAAACTGGTAACAACTGTATATTTAACATGCATAAACTTATCCCCTCAATGCAGCTCTTACTCAAGGGGAAAGACAGAAGGGCTAATATGAAGCCACATATGTAACACTTTAATGGAGAACTCTGTCTTCCCTCAGACACTTCCTTTTCATTTGGTGTCAGCAAGAAACCTGCTCCCAAAATGAGCTGTAAGTCCTGCCCCAGAAGCAGCACTACCAGACACCTGTGGTGTGGGGCTGGGCTGCATTCAGCATCAACTGGGTGATTTAATTTTGCTAATGTTCTTCTAAGATGTATACAGAACATTTTAAATGTAATAATTTCTTTGAAAGCTTTTAAAAATTTGTTTGTTTGTTTGATTCGTTTTTTTCCGTTTCATAATCCATCCACGTCCCACATGTCCTGTGACTCCTCCCCAGGTTTTTCTTTTTTTGGGGTGTGTATAATTGTTTTTTTTTTCCTGTGAGAGACCCTTCTTCTGCTTTCACCTATTTGACTCCTTTTCTCTAATCCCTTATCTCCCCTCTCATCCACTTGGCTCATGTCACTCTGAATCCGATCACAATAGGTTTCCATATGGGAGTTCACACAGAACTGCAAAAGCAGTAAATCTACTGTGTCTGTAATGCTGCCATATTAATTCCTAATCAATTTCAAAGCTGTATTTGAAACTCATATATTTCACCTCAGTGAAATCAAAATAACGTCAAGTTGCCAACAGCAAATGAAACTTGAAAATATAATTAAAAACATATAGGCTAGGAATGTATTGTTTCTGAGGTCTTTGCAATTGTCACTGTGCTAGGCACTATAAATTGATGGCAAGAGGCTATATGAAACTGAGATCCTCTTATAACAAAAGCATAGCTCCACATTGCTTCAGGTAACAGAAGAACTCTCAGCTGAATGTGAGTGATGACTGCAAGAATAAACTGTATAATTTTTTTTTCTTTTTTTTTTTCCCTGCAAGGATCAATTCCAAATTTGTTAAAATCTGATGTTGAAATCCTGCAAAGACTGCTTAGTTACTCTGAATGCAATCCTAATGCAGTCCTGGATAAATCTGAGAGTTTTTGTTTGCGTGTTCTTGTGACTGTGACTTTTCTATTTCACAGATAAAGATGCAGTGTGATCTTATACTGACCATTACAGCTCACTACAGAAGATCACATGCAAATATTAATTTCTCCCTGTGGTGATATTACTGTGTTTTAAACAAAAGACATGGCAAAGTTTAGCTCCTGTCATCCTCTCTTTTTGTTGTGGTTTTTTTTTTTTTTCACATGGAGGCAGAATGTCAGAAATAATGCCTAGGTTATTACTCAATATCTACTACTGGCTGAATGCATAGCCTGAGGAAAGTCTAATTACCATTTACAATAAATAATTTCCTCCATATTTATTATCAATGGAAATCTACTCATAGACATTCAGCCAAGGAATTCTGCTATACGAGCAAAAATATGTACTATCTTTCAACAGCAGCTCAGCTTACAACCTGAATGTCTGTAGCTTTTTCATTAAATTCATAATTGCTTTATTGTGCCTAGACTCTTGTTCTTCCATAAGGCACTGTCAATAGACAGACAGATGAATTTCTTCATGTTCTAAGTATTTTCTACTTTTATCTGTTGACCAGATTCACAAAATATTTATGGACCCTGGAGCAATTTTTGTGCTTTACAGAACAAGGGATTTTTTTTTTTTTTTGGTGCTAAAAATAACGTAAGTTCCAAGTTCTTGGTCTGATTCTGATTTCTCTCCACAAGAATATAAATCTGATCCAATTTTAATGAGGTCAGTTGAGTTGCAACTGGTTAAAACAGAGAAACTACTGTCCAGAATCAACCCCTTCAATTTCATATAGGCTTCAAATCTGCAATAAGGAGGAAGAAGGAGGGAATGATTCTCTCATTTGAAATACTAAAATGAGCTAACTGCTCTGATATTTTATTTAAATCAAGTAGTCTTACCAACAGCCTGTGGTTTTATTCCTATTTTTGAATTATTTTTTTTTAACTTTTATGCCTCTGTAAAGTAAAGAAGCTATCCGTTGAAGTCAGGAGTCAAAACATTTACACCTACAGCTGTGAAACTAATGGATTTTTCTGTTTGCAGTCTGAAAAGTTTTCCTGAAACACCCTACTCATCCCCCTAAGAAAAAACAAAAAAAAACCACCAAACAACAGGAAAACACAGTTCAGGCAGACCTGGAGTGGAGAAAAATTGGAAAAAAAAAAAATTTAGGTCACCCAAAACATTTAGTTCAGACTAAAATGGTTTCTTGAAAGGAAATGTAAAATGGATCGCCCTCACGTGAGTGTTCTATAAACTGAGTGGAAATACTTAACTTCAAAAAATCATTCTTACATGCCTTTTCTTAACATCATCCATTTTGGTTGGGAGGAACATATATATCCACCTAACTATTTGTCCCAAATATACCTTTGGAAAGGGTGGATGATGCGGACCTCTTTGCAGTCACTGGAACTGGTGGGTCCTACTGGCAATTGTGTCACTAAAAGGGATATGTCAAGGGTCAGAAATATTTTAGCAGGCAACCTAGTCAGACAACACTGCTGTTCTAAGGTACCTCCAACATGTCAGAAACTGTGATGAACCCAGCCCAAGTGCAGTTAAGGCAGGGCTCTTTCAGTCGGCCTATCACATTCTTAATACTTCCACATGCAACAAAGCACATATTCCTTCTGAAATATGAGGTATGTGCTGTTTGCTTTCCAAACATAAAGCTGAATATATCCCCTTGAAAAGGAAATTCCACATTAGAAACCGTGCCAGGAGAAGAAAGATGAGGGGAAAAGGAATGGCCTAGTACGGATTAACTGAACACGTTACTCTGTGTTGAACTGTGTTATCTTCCAACAATGGCAGTCAGCAGGCAGGTAACAATCCTCCTGGGTTCACCTCAAAGAGACAGAGAAGGACCCTGACACTTGCAGAAGACCTGGTGAACATCAGCCAGATAGAAGAGACAAACAAGATCAACAGTCTAAACTAAACCAAAAATTGTTAGTTTTGCATGGGTCGAGGACCCCATGTTTTGGTTGTAGCTGCAAGAAAGCAATCTGAGTGTGTTAAAGGGGAAATTCCTTCCCTGCTCCCAAAGACCATGAGCCTGCTGAGCATTGCAGGTTGCTAAGGCATCTGAACCAAGGTCTTCAGGATATGAGGGACAAGGGTCCATTTATTAAGCTCACTCTAACTCAAGGTTTTTCTGGCATTTGTATTGGTGAATCCCACACTAAGGGATATCAGAAGGCTTCTTTTCCCCAATGGTCTGACAAAGACCTAAATTAATCCAGATTTACCTGATATACTGCTAGAACTCCAAAATATTTCCTTTGATTTCAAGAAAATCACACTGCTTATTTAAATCAATGTCCGTGAAATGAGATCTCTCTCTTTGTTCCTAATATTCATCCAAAAATAATGTGCCTCTTAAGAGCCATCGGTGTAACAGGTGGAGTCTCACAGAGGTTGGTGTAATTGCACCAGTTTAGACCAAGACAGAATTTAGTGCATTGATGCTGGCTTGTGAAAAATAAATCAGAAACTTGATGGATATTAAAACCACTGTTAAAACAGGGTGTTTTATACAGTAATTATAAGGTTATTTCTCAGTAATTCAATCTACCAAGGGTGAAAATATATCTGCCAATGATGGTAATAATTCTTTCTGCCATCTGTAAAAGCAACAATAGCTTTTCATTGATTTTGCTTAAAAGGAAAGTTCAGGGTTAGAAAATTAGTATTTCATGTGGAAACACGAAAAACTTTCCAAAGTATATGTGATGGAAATAGTAATAATTATGTTTGAGGAGGAAGGAAGTCTTGTGATTAGGGTCAGTGGGTCAATACCTAAAATCCTCACATGGGGTCCAATTCTTCCACATATTTTCATTTCTTTAATTTCCTGACTGAAAAATAAAATAAATATTACAACTCCCTTTCTTTCACCTTGTTGGTTTTTTTGTTTTCTCAGTAGATTATACACCTGAAAGTCCATTAAGACTGGATTACATATGCACATGCACCTAACTAAGGCAAGGTCAGAGCTAGACCAAATTTACTTATTTCAGGACAAGTCTGCATACAGATTATATCTTTGTGTTTACGACACAGTATCTAGTGATTTATGTATTTATCTAGTATTTATGTATGTTGGGCATTTTACCCACTGCCATAATATATATCCAGGTAATATTAATGGAGGCCAAAAAATTCATCTGAGGTAGAGAAACGAATGACCATCTAAATCACTAGCAAAGCTGCTCACAAAGTGTAGGTGTTTTGCTAAGAAGCATGTAAATAGTAAAATACTGTAAACTGACTTCATAAATAACTGAATACTGACTTCACCCAAGGAAACAGTAAATCCAGGAGAGCACAGTACATGTGTCTGGATTTGATGCTCTTTATAAATTAATTGGTTCAACTTTGTTGGCTCACTGTATCACAGCACTCTGCATAAATGGAAGCCTTGTCTTGGCTCCGAGGTTGCAATCTGACAACATACATATTATTTAGAAAACACTAATTTTACCATTAATGCTCTGCACACTTTTTTGTAAGATAAATCAATTACGCAACTTGCTGTTGCAGTCGTGGGGAAATCCCTAATGCATCCTAACGTTCCTTCTGGTTTTCTGTTTATGCACGCTCTTGTAGCGTCACATTGTGATACATTTTTTTTATCAGTCCTATTTTAAAATGAATTGCAGTAACTCAAATAATGGTTACTTCAGCTCTAAACCTAACATTCTATCTTATTAAGCAGAAAAGATGACTCACTTGTATAAATTACCTTCATCATATAGTTGTTAAAGGTAATAAAATCTGGGAAGAAAATTATATGTCAAACCACAAGAGCTGCACTACGAAGTACTACAGGACCCTTATTTATGATTAGCACCAACTGGCCTCCAGACTGGTGGACAGAGATGAGTAGCCACGGATACAAGGCCTCATCGACTCATCTATACAATTAGCAGTTGTGGAAAAGAAGGATTGATGCTAAAATGGGCAGCACCATGGAGCTCTTCTGCCTCTTTTTTGCCATGCTGGGAAAGGGATAGGACAGGGATAGTCTTGCCTTCAGCTGGAGCTGCCCTGGAGGCAGTCATTACTGTAAGTGTCTTGGGCATGGCCATTGTCCCAAGAAGGATGGCTCTAATTGGCTCAATTTGATTTTTTGGGGGGTTTGGCTTTGTTAAGGTTTTTTGTGTGACTGCTAAGCAGATACTACAATCTGAAATCCTACCCCTCTTCAGGGTATTCTTCAGCTGCTTGCTTGCAACTACTTATTCTTTGCCCAGGGGAAGAAGTTGGAGAGTCAATAGGAATCATATGCTACTGAATGCTATCCCAGAGAACAATCTGAGTACAGAATACCTTTGAATCTTCAAAATATATTACTTAGTCAGAACCAAAAGCGGAGGTGGTGCCTTACTCAGGGGAACTCAACAGATGATGTTGTAAAGGCAGTTCAAGTTTAGAATCTTCTCATGCACCTGAGATTAACGTCCAGTGCTTACTGTCTATTCTTTATAAATGCCCTGCACTGGATGTGTAATAATAAAGGCAGTGGGAAAATGTGCATGATTAAATTATTCTTGGGCTACCCTTTACCTCAAAAAGGAGGTAAAAGTTTTGGAAAACCTAGTAAAACTGCAGGCCTAATCTTCACTTACACCAATGCAAGGAATGTAAAAGTCAAGGATGAACACTATAAATTCAGGACCTTAAAAGTAAAACTAGATGGGTAAGTAATCAAATTACAGTACTACAGAGCAAAAATGCAACAATAAAAAGAAAGGAACACCATGACAATGTTGTACATGGAACGCATTTGCCAAACCTGTATCAAAAACCTCCCTGAAATCAAATTACAGAAGACAAGAGACATAAAAAGAAAACTGAGAAAAAAAGAATATAAGAAAGAAATATGCAAGAGGAAGTTGTTGAAATGCAGGATTGCTCCATAAACTTTAATGAAAAAATAATAGCCTACTATGGAATACCATCTAATATGGGTGATAGGCTATATCAAAGGAAAAACAAGAAATATGTAACATATACATTTTGAAATGTTCTCATTACCCAAGCAGAACAAAAGTAAAAAAAGGTATATAGAGATTAATCTCACCAAGAATAAAGAAAATTAAAGGTCTTGAATTTTATTTACAGAAGCAAAGCACTGTTGAGGTAATAAAAGAAATAACTAATTCTAACGTATCAACACAATAGTGTTGAAACATAAAAAGTGGAATCACAAGAATGACTATTGAAATAATTATTTTAAATCAGACGCACGATATACAACACATCATAAAATCACTAAATTCTAGAGTAGGAACAGAAGAGAGAAGACTATAGGTAAATCAAAACACATGTATTTCTGTCATCCTTTCTGCATCTCATGAAGCTTATAGAGCAGTCCTGCTGTGTAGAAGATCTAGGAGAAGAGATGATAGGCATATATAAGTCACTGCATGAGAGATGAGCCTTTAATCTACATGCATGATCTTCAAAACACGCAGTCTTTTTGACTAGTGTTCTTTTTAGCTTTACAAAATAGTGTCACAACCATTCTGATATAACTTATATTAGTACAGAAGAATAAGGCTAGCAATAATGCTCCTCTCAAGCTCACACTCTGACAAAAAGCTATAAAAATACCCTGTGTGGAAATACAGTTAGCCCACACTGCAGCCACACTTCCGTCTGCTTCCTCTCTCTTTGGGGAACACCACCAACACCTACTTTCAAACACTGAAATTACAAAGTCCTCATTGTCTCTATAGCTGGCAAAGGGAAATAGATGCTCTTGGGGGTAATTCAGAGCTTACAAGAGAAGACCCTTTTCTGAGCTTCTTCCAGTGAGGACTCTTTTCTCCACTGACTGTGGGGGCAACTGAGCATACATTTCAGTGGCTTGGTTGGGTGGCATTTACCAAAGACAGCTTGTACCAGGACCCACTGCAAATGGAGTTTTGCAGTTTTCCTAGTTTTTGCCATACTGCACACCAAATCCCACTGCCTGTCTTTGGGTATGTCTATGCATTACTTAGCAATTTAGATTTGAGCAGAGAGAGGTAAGAAACCTGCAACAAGTGCCTACCTCTGAGTGCTAACCATACAGGACGGTACAGTCTTGCTACCAAACAATGTTTAAATCAAATGCTCATTAAGTTAAATGACATCATAACTATCTCTGCATCTAAAGCAGAATGCTAGATTTAGGACCTTTCAGCTCTTACCTTTGGAAACCTGTGACCAGTCTCTGAGAATGTATACTGACTTATAATGAAAGCAAACCGTAAAAAGCAGCAATGCCAGCATGGTAGTCCCCTTCTCCTGGCTTTTAATTCACTCTAGTTATCCTGAGTACAGCAGTAAGGAAGACAGACCTCTGCCCCAGCTTCAGTACTGCCACACAGTTCTGTGTCACACATGACAAGCCCAAGAGCCTTAGGCCAAGGTACGGAAAACATGCGGTTCTGCTTAAATTATGCTTGCCTTCAACCACATGCTCATTTCTCATGGACAAATACGAGGCAGTCCCAAAAGTAATCCATGTTATAAGGAAAGTGTAAGCAAATTTACCTCTGCTTTTTTTTAACAAAAGAGTACATAAATCTCTGACAAAATAATAAAATATTAATCCTTAGATTATTCCTTAGTGGTTGTTCTTTGCTGTGTATACCTGGTTGGTTGTGAATCTGTCTGCTGATTTTGTCTGAGGTGGAGTTAATTTTCTTTAGATAGTATGAGGCTGTGCTTTGGATCTGTGCTGAAGAAAGTGTTGATAACACAGGGATGTTGCAGTTATTGCTGAGCAGTGCCTTGCACAGCCTCAAGGCCTTTCCTGCTTCTCACACTGCCTCCCCAGAGAGTGGTGGGCTGGGTCTGCACAAAAAACTGGGAGGGAACACAGCTGGGACAGCTGATCCCAACTGACCAAAGGGATACCCTATATGACCCAGACCATATGGTGTCATCTGGCGTGGGAAGAAGGAGGAAGGGGGGATATTCAGAGTGATGGCGTTTGCCTTCCCAAGTCACTGTTACGTGTGATGGAGCCCTGCTTTCCTGGGGATGGCTGAGCACCTACCTGTTCATGGGAAATCGTGAATTAATTCTTTATTTTGCTTTGCTTTTGCTTTACCTGTGAAAGTGTCTTTATTTCAACCCACAAGCTTTCTCACCTTTTCTCTTTGTTTATTTCCCCCATTCCACTGTGTGGTGTGAGTGAGTGGCTGTGTGGGGCTTAGCTGCTGTCTGAGTTTAAAACACAACAACCTGTTTTCTATAGCTGTTGTACTCCACAATATTACACTGGAAAGAAACTCACAAAAAGTCCTGACATGCACACACAACCTACCCCTACCTTGCTTTTAAGTTTTACTTATGACTATAAAAAAAAGATAAATATTTCATCTTCTAGAAACAATTTATACCCATTATGGTCATTATTACTAACCATAGGATGATTATTTCTTCTCATCACAAACTTTTTAAGAAGGGTCAATAATCTGTCTGTGAGTTCCTAAAATGCTCAAAAGCAAACCAAGAAAAATTACTTCATATAAATCAGCCTGATGCAGATCAAATCCCATTCCATTTCAGAGAGAATACAAAAACAATTCAACAATCTGTTGAATGCTGTTTTAATGTAGACTCCTTTCAAGAACTTTAGAAACTAGCATTTGAACTGTAATAGCCCGCGGAACGTTGTAAACAGCTTATTTTAGATAGAAATCACATCACTCCTAAAATAGGCTCATGTACTGACCAGCAATCAAATAGGGCGAACCAACTGAGTAACACTGTGGAAGCCTTCCCCTCTGGTTTCAGCTTTTTTTTGAGGATTAAGATCTGGAAACTCAATTTGTTCTACTATTATATTATCTGTAAAGGGTGGTCTCTTTCTGGTTGGCTCATCATCGTGCCAAATCCTAGCACTTTTAAAATACATCTATTTGATATCTGTAAGTTATTGGCCAAATAAAGAAGAGAAACAACATCCACCTGGAATTAATCAGAAAACTTGGGTTTTCTTCCCCCATCATTACTTTCTTTCTTACTCCCAAAAAAAAAAAATAAAAATTCAAATACTCTATATTATGAGAGGAATATCTTTTATTGTAGTGTTGTGAGAAATCCATTAGTCAAACTGAAAGGTAAAGAAATTGCATTTTTACTTTTGTAACGTTTTAATATGAGATTTGTCTACTAAGAAACACAGCTTAGGACAGTATTTGTAGAGACTGATCCTCCCTTAGGAACTTAGAAAATCTAGGTCTTAGTTCTATGCCTGTCAGGCTCCTTGAGTGACCTTGGATGAGCTAGTTAATCTCTTACTAACTAATTTCTCTATCTTTAAAGTGGAGATAATCATAATTCCATTGTCTTGTGTGTCTGACAAGGTCTTTGGGAACAGGAAATATTACAGACTTTGCCCATACTTCAAGCAGTCCAGTGGCCTGTGATCTTAGCCTGTCCTTCCAGATCCTTTCCTAACAACCACTCCTACTCCACATCTTTTTTACCAATTTCATCTTTGTTTTGCAGGAGCGGAGGGAGCTGTGAAAAGCTCTAGGATGGCAAGAGCTAACAGCCAGTCTGGCTGATGATCACTGGGACTTGGTTCAGACACTCCACTTGAGCATGTGTCATGGAGGGTAGGCAAAATTACTGTGCTAAAATACAGACTGACTAAGGCATAAGAGAAACCTGGATAAGGAAACATCTTTGAATAAGTTTTTAAAACTGTCTTGTCCTTAGTTTTTATATCAGTATTACTTCAAAGCATACTCAGCCAAGCTGGGACAATAATTCATACTTTGCTTAATAGATTTATTTAGTACATTTTTGCTTTCAGTGTTGTCTATGTTAGTAAAAAGGAACTACCTGTATACTAAAAATACTACTTTAGGGACAGAATGGACAAGGCAGCAAATGATAATGCTTCCTGGCCAGCTGAAAGTGGAGTAAGTGCTGTCAGCTGATTAGAGCTTCAGAAATCTCTAAATGCTACAACGAGTGGGGACTGAGAGCAAGCCTGGCTGTTGATGAACAGAGGTGGGTAATGCTACCCCATGTGTTACACTTCGCTTCTTTTCACTGCACCCAAGGATCCTATAATGCCCCATTTCAGCCAAATGGTGCCCTGCTGTTTCCTGGACAGACTTTCCTTCCTCCTGCTGCCCAGGTCCAGTTGCTTCATGGTCCTAGACCCTGTGTAAGGAATTCTGTGAAGAGAGTAGTGGTATAGCATCTAGGCCAGCATGAGAGGCCAGAGGGTGGAGGACTGGATCTCCAGCCGGTGAGGGTGGAGGTGGAGGAAATCAGGGTAGAGAAAACGGACTGAGAAGCGGACCATCTGAACAAAAAGGTGAAGGGTATGTTTTAGCTCTACAAGAGTATTCTGCTTGTGAGATTATGGCAAGGTGAGGTCAAGCTGGCACTGTATATTATGGCACACATTCTTGGGCACGTCTATGCAACACTTACTTGTCCTGCTGCTGCGTCATTAATTCTGGTTGGCAGTAGGAGGAAGAGAAAACCCTTAAAATAATTGCTATGAACATAATTTGCATTTACAAGATCACACACTAAAGGTTATGCTGAGGTTTCTTGTAGAGGTGTAGAGCAGAGAACAGTAGTGTCCTGGCTCTCCACAGTTTCCAGCAGCACTCAACTGCTTCCTGCAGGCTAGAGCCAGGAATGAACATGGTTTTCAATATTTATATAATGCTTTTATTTCTCCTATATTTAGATGCTGTTTTCATTTTCACTAACTGCTCCTGCAGCCAATGTTTAGAATCTGAATGAATTCCTATCAGCCACGGGGAGTGTGATGACTCAGTCTGTGGGGTCTGACAGGATGCAGGATACAATGTTCTCCATCCTCAGTTTGGCAGCCTGGCGAGATTAACTTCCACCATTTTCCAGTTGCAGACAGAACAGCCACAGCCCCTTTGCGCCATTTGTGTATTTGGGACCACCCATACACACTTCTCATTACAGCAGCCCATCCACAAGCTTTTCCAATTGGAAGAAGACGGAACTACCTGACCGTGACACAGATACTTCATGTACCCTAGCAGCTGCGGGCAACTCTCCACACATCTTAGATGCTTTTGTCCCTTTCTTAGTAAGTGTAATTAAGTCTCAGCCCACTGCTCTGATGCTTGCTGATCAGTTTGCACACATTTAGCCCATTACATAAAGAACTAATGATGTTCCTTAATAATAAACCAGGGAAAGAGATCAGGAGGTAGAACACCTTTCATTCCTCCCTGGGTATGTTCTTAACCCAGTGATTTGTCATTGCTACCTAGGTGAGAAAAACAAACACAAAACTGCCAAGTGGATAATCCAAGTCCCAAAGCACCTGATGTGGAGACACAATGCTATTTTTAAAGTTGGAGTGTACCTTGTCTTGTGTGCCAAATTTAATACAGTGTACATGTTCCTGTTCTGGTCAAATCAGAAATGCTTGAGGGACTGCCTCCCTTACTAAGGGCTACCAGTACCAGACACTGACTTACCAGTTCTGGAACCAAAGCAACGCTTTTGGGTTTCCAGGATCAGACCCTGCCTTACTTTTTGAAAGCCTTCTTGCAGGGAAGGCTCTGAATGTGGTGTTGTGCCAAGAGCTTTACTGGTGTTTCGCATGTGCAGAGCGTTTAAGACAAACTCAAGGAGGAAAACAAGTAACAGTCATAAGTTTTAGTTGTGCTATGAAGACAAAAGTTCCAAAATTCACAGTCACTAAGACCAATCTTGTTTACACTGCTTACACATACTCATGAGTGGGATCTGATTCACACTAACATGATGTGAGAATGAGACTTAGTATTTGATTGACAAAAATGTAACTAATGTCAATTCAAAAAGGAAGATCACGCGTTTGCAATTGCTTTGCAATAAATACTGATATATACTGAATATATTTGAATTAATATGCTGTCCATTTATGAAGTCTTCATAAAAGTTAGGTATACATAGGTTAGGTACGAATCAAACATGAGGACATTGCAAATAGTGAACAAAGCAGGGCATTGGTAATTATTACAAAAAGAAAAAAGCGTTTCAGGTTATTAATCTATTTTCTGTGACTAATTTAAGCAAAGGCATTATCTGAGCTCTGTTTTATTAACCATTCTTTGTCATTCTGCTTTTCTCTATCATAATAGTCTCTAACCTCATTCTCACACATTATAGCTTTCCTAGAATATAATATATTTGTCCAGTATTATATGAAGATGGAGAGTTTCCTGAAAAAAAAATTAAATCCAAATATGAAGGCAGTCTTGACTTTTTGCTCCTTTCTCCTCTGTGTTCTCCTTTCCTAGAAGGTAAGACACAGCAGATCTGCCTTGATGCACACAGATTTTGCTTTGGCTTATTTCTGTTCATTTTAGGGGCAACATGAATCCAATCTTTCTTACTAATGATAGTCAAGTAAAGAGTTAAGAGAATACAGAGAGAAAGTACTAAGAAAGAGTCTGTTGAGTACTTGAAGAAATACCTGCCTTAAAAGATCAGAAGAAAAAGGCAAGTATGAGTACCAAATACTTTAATATAAAATTAGAAAAAAGGCATCCAAATTAAGCTTCCTGTAATGCTCTGTAACAATACAAAGCGAATGTTCCCTGCAGTTTCAAGTATTTTTCCCCCTATTGACCTCATTCATAATCGACAGGCTGCAGACATTCAGGTATTTCTGAGTGATGGAGTAGAACAGAAAAAAATTCTCTTGTTAGTATCATAACATGCCACTAACACTGAAGGCTTAAAAAATTCAAGTGGAGACTTTGGTGGGCCCACTGATTGCAACTAATGAGGTATCACACACTAAGTGCATGATCATGGAATTTAATATTCCTTGATTTTGCTCCCCATATTATGGGCTATTAACGTGGAATTAAAGCAGTGTGCTAACATAGAATCAACTGAGTTGAAAAAGACCTCTGAGATCATCAAGTCCAACCCTTGATCCAACACTGCCATGGTTACTAGACAATGGCACTCAGTGCCACATCCAGCCTCATCTTAAACACCTCCAGGGATGGTGAATCCACCGCCTCCCTGGGCAGCCCATTCCAATGTCTGATTGCTCTCTCTGTAAAAATTTTTTTCATAATGTTCAACGTAAACCTCCCCTGGCAGAGCTTAAGCCCGTGCCCTCTTGTCCTACTGCTGGTTGTCTGGGAGAAGAGACCAACCCCCACCTGGCTACAGCCTCCTCTCAGGTAGTTGTAGAGACTGATGAGGTCTCCCCTGAGCCTTCTCTTCTTCAGGCTAAACAACCCCAGCTCCCTCAAATGCTCCTCATAGGACATGTGTTAAAGTCCCTTCACCAGCCTTGTTGCTCTTCTCTGGACCCGCTCCAGCACCTCAATGTCCTTCCTGAACTGAGGGGCCCAGACCTGGACACAGCACTCCGGGTGTGGCCTCACCAGTGCTGAGTACAGGGGAAGGATCACTGCCCTGCTCCTGCTGGTCACACTGTTCCTGACACAGGCCAGGATGCCGTTGGCCCTCTTGGTCACCTGGGCACTCTGCTGGCTCATGTTCAGCCTCCTGTCAACCCAAGCTCCCAGGTGCTTTTCTGCCTGGCTGCTCTCCAGCCATTCTGTTCTTCCATTTCCCTCTCTAACACTACTTTGAAAAAACTTGCTGGAATAAAGAGGACTGTTTCCTTTCGAAGGTACGTAAATATGTAAGGGGGACCATATATATGGTATATGATTTGCCTCTTCCCAGTTCAGACTCTGACCTTCCCTTCCTGTTCTTACATTATCTTTTACCTCTTCTTTGTCAGCTGAGTGTCAGTTATATTTATGCAAGTAAACCAAAACAATATTCTTCACTAGACATCTGTGCTGCACAAGTGAAGAAGCAAATCTCATCTAGGCAGCTCAGTCAAATTCCTCGCAGCATCCTGAAGTCTTGGTGATGGCACCACAGAGGGCAAGACCTTCTGTATGTCTTCAGAAAATTAAGTCTGCCATTTCCACTCTGCTTTATACACAGTATTTAGAATAAAATAAACCTGAGCCACAAAGTTTGTACCTGTTAAAGTCTGCCATCTCCCTTTTAAGGATTAATGTCAAATATTGACGTTTCAAAGTCTTTTTTTGTGCCTTGCTTTCATGTGTCCCAAACTATCTTTCAGCTTTCTTGTCTTGCATCAAAGAGCATTGCAAGTAATATAAAATGAAGGCAAAATAGTCAATGCAAGTTTATAGGTATTACAGAGCTTTTATGTGGAAGAAATAAGAAAAGCTACGAGAACTCAGCTCTAGAGGAATGAATAAAAATACAAGAAGTTGATGAAGATAGTGAAAATTGATCAGTCCATCCTTTGTACGGTATCCCATTATTTGGTTGCTAACTCAAAGTTATTGCTAAATAATTTAAAGAAAAAATGCCCATGTCAACATATTTTCTATATCATGGATGGTAATAATGTAATTTTTGTTTCATAAAGCAGAGGTTCCTTTCCTAAATAATTTATTCAGGGAGAAGGTGCACTATAAAGCTGTGAAAGGAGAATTGGGGTGTATTGCTTACAGGAAATCCAAGTAAAGAGCAATAACTGAGTTTATAAATGATTTGGAGACATGTATATGTCATTCTCCTAAATCACCACTGTGAGGGGAAAGAAATTCTTTCGGTGCTCTTACCACTTTTCCTGAGCTGTTCTGTGCACTTTGGCTCTACGTCTTTTTTGTGATGGTTGATGAGTTGATCCTCCAGTCTGGTGTGATGAACCACCTTTATGCCAACTGACCCTATCTAAGAGGGACATCATTTTTCACCATTGTTTTCTCTGCTTGCCCCAACTACTTAAGTTATAACGCTAAAAGGAAACAAATGCTTGTATTTTGTACAATGTAGTGAGCCTCTTTCCAAGGAATTTTGGAAAACTGGCATTAGTTGCAATAAAATACTCCTTTTGTGTGCTTACATAAGTACGTTTCAGCTGAGTAAAGGTTATTCTGCAATATGATTATCTCACAATCTCCAGTCAGAGTTTTCACTGAGCTCCCTCTTAGCCTGTTTAATTGTTAATCTAAATCTAGTGCAGGCAAATATGAATCTAATTTTTGTAGGGTTTGCTTAGCTATAAAATTAGCCATTTATTGTTTGGCTGATTTTCAAAAAGAGACTGAGGTTTTGCAAACCTTTGAGTATAATTTTGAAATTTATTAGGAAATAGTACCCCCAAAATTGCATTTCTCTCAGTTAAAAAAAATCCGAACTTGCATATGATAGAAGCTGGTTGGGTTTCTGAGAGTCTGCTATTAAAAAAAAAAAAAGGAGAAAAAAAGTAAAGATAAGTATTTTTTACTTCTCCTTTTTCTGGCATATGATACTTTCCAAATATCATGACAGAATTTTCCCCCTCAATTTGAATTTTAAAATTATGACAGATTTTGCTGAGTTATTTTTCTTCTGTATTTGTATTTCTGTGAAATTTACCTTTCTAACAGGCATTAATAACAGTTGTATTTTATTTTTTTGGAGTTTGAATTTGCAACCTTAGATGTAGGGCAAAAACACAGTACAAGAGTATATTTTGCAACCCTTGCTTACACTGAGTAGTAATTATTCAAATAAGCCTGTGCTGGATACCTATGTGCATAAATATTCACATGTAACTCAGTTTGTAGTTTCGTGATAAAGCAACAGAAGCTCCATGGAAAAACCAGGGTAAGGAGTTCTCCTTTTCTTCTTCCTTCTGTCTGCACTGTTTCTGCTCTCTGCCCAGAGCAGCTCATGTTGCCTGCTCACTTACCCCACTGCAGCCATTTGCAGGGTTGTAGTATGACCTTGATCAGCAAACTTGTCTGGATTAACTAAAATGAAGGAGGAAGAAATATTCTGAAAGACTTACATGTTTGAGTCAGAATTACAAGGCACCACCTGTGTATTTAAAATCGACATTTTGGTACTTTTAAAAATTAAATTAGTGAATAACATTAAATATCCAGATCTAGGATTGCTAGTTGTTTGAATTGTTGTGTCCCAAATCTGAAAAAAGCTGGTATGTAGGATGCATGAAACCCAAGTCAGAAAGCTGAGGATGTTGATTTGTTAGAATGGGCATTTTGAATGCCCATCAGCTTACCATTAAGACTTTGCACTAAAGGACCCAAATTCCTAGGGAAATGTTACCATTACTAACGAGCGGTTGAAACTCAGAAAACAGTTCCACCTTGATTTTGTTTTTGTTTTGAGCCACAAGCAAATGTTTCCTGTTTGTTTTATGGCTGTTGTGATGTGTGTTTTTCAGAGTGTCTTTTTTCTTGTGAACCCCTTCATGACTATGTGTGATGCAAAGCTTTGTGCCATAAAAAGTGACAATAACTTATTGCATTTGGGTCAGAGAAGCCCTGGTCAGATTGGGATGCACTTTCTCTTTTCTGTTTACTAGAACTTCCACTGGGACTTTCATACATTTATTGAACTGTTTGAATGTTACAGGTGCTTACTGTCCAACCGGCTTACAGTGACTAATTATTTCAATAAACAAAAACAATCCAGGAGCTGGGAGTGGGAACCAGAAGATAAAAGGGTAGTGTTGAAAGACCTGAGCTTACCACATCACTTGGTGCCTCAATTTTCTCTAGTGAAAACTGGGAAAGGTGACATGCGTAAGAAGCTCTGTCTGCAAGTGAAAATGTACTTTGTGCATCTTGACCTATCAGATTTATCTGAACAGTTGTTTTCATTTGTTTTAAGAGAGGTGTATGGTGACTTCCTGGCTCTATAGGTGACTATTTGTACAGTGTGAAGATAACGCAAGTTGGTGCAGATATTTTGATACTTAAAGTTGAGACTGTTTTCCCACCATAAAAAAAGCTGAGAACCTGTGACTCTTTCTCATTTCAGTCATAATTGTGAGTCTTCGGCATCTCTGCAAATTAGATCATATTTGTTATTATGTAGCTAAGGTTGGCAGGGAGCAGGGCAAGTTCTTGGCAGAAGTCATACTGTTAAAAGTTTATATGGGTGTCAGCGTGAAATTCCCACAGCTGTTTACAAGAAGATAACAATGTGTCACGCAAACGGCTTCATGTTCTGAGGGATGTCTGGGAACAATGGAGTGTTTGGGGAGGAAATGTGCAGAAAATGTCTAAAACTGTACAGAAGAAAAGCAGTGACATATGGGTTTGATAAGGGGTAAGGGTGACTGTTACAGGGGCTTCTTAATGAAGTGTTGGAATTTCAGAAAAGAATTTCCAGAATAATGGGTGGGAGTGCGGTTGTCCTGAGCCTTATTTATTGAGACAGAAATGTGTCTGGAGTCACTGACTTGGAAAAAACCTCAAACAAAACAGGTTTCTGTGACCAAATGCAGATTCAAAGGCTGATCTTGTGACCTGGGAAACTGGTTCTAATCCTCTGAGATCTCCATAGCAGGGCTAATTCAGTGTAGCAACCAGGTGTAGACACTGACCAATTACATTATTGATATTTTTTAACCCCGATTTTGTCAAAAGGATTTTTTTTCTCTTGTGTAATGTTAATGCGACCACAGAGGACTGATGGGAAATGAAATATTTTAAGGTTATCTGTAGTGAGAAATCATAGTCAATTTTGAATCCTTCTTGTCCTCTCTGGTGCAGCAGATTAGGGGATCTCTGAGATCACAGTTTGTAAGATGAATAATAATTATTTTTTTCTTAAGTGCCAGCAGAGAATTTTTACTATTGAGAGAAGAATAATTGTTTTGGATGGGAGAGCCTGTGATGGGAACCCCTAAAGTTTTGTGTGCATTAAGCTAGTGTGAAAGTTAATAGTGACTTTTAATTTTTTGAACAATGTCTGTATTTTCTGTTTATGGTAGTATTCTTCCTTCCACAATTACCTTTAAGATTGCCAGTTTATTTTAAGAAGGGCAATAAATCAGAATTGGACAGCTTTAGTAGCTACAGAATATATTCAAGACAATTACTAATTAAAAAAAGATCTTGCATTCTTCTCAGCAATATGACATGACCAACATACGTGTGTATACATCTCAGAAGAAGAGAAATAACAAAAAGAGATTATTGATAACAATCACAATTTGCAGTCCAATCATAGTCTTTTACTTATGCATTCTAACCTGGTCTTATTTTATAGTTCCATGTAAACTGCAGAGTAATTTTTTTAGCATGTGCAGAGATGTTCATTGAAGGGAAAAGGATATTTTAAAGCAGTGAACAACTACATCCAGCTGTTGAAATGGCAGGAGTATGGGATACGAGAGCTTAGCCAGGTGGTGCCGTGGGCAGGGCTGGCAGAAAGCGAACAAAGGGAGAGGGGAAAAGGATTTCTAGAACAGCTTCTGCACAGGCATTCCCACACCTTTCATTCCTGCCTCTGTGCCGCCTCATTTGATGAGTCCATGCAGGCTGTCTGTGCTGTGGGATGAAATGTCTGGTTGGATCCCTTCCCTAGCCTGCTTCCCAGCCCAGCGGGAGGAAGGGAAGCACAAGGCAGGCTGGCACGACAGGGCGGAGGTGAGCGAGTGAGGGAGGAGGTCGGCTGTGTCTAAACTGGCATCATTGCAAAGAACAGAGAGATTGCCTGACAATGTCTCTGGCAGGACCCTGAGCCAGATTTGCAAACAAAGTAACTGTGGATGAGGTGGTTTTTTTATGTACTCCTACGTCTGTGCTACAGGTATCAGTTATGGTGAAGAACTTCAAAGCATCTTAACGTTGCTGAGTGACCAAAACCATCAGAAGTAAATTACTTGATTTTGATGGTCAGCATGAAGTCTTTCTGAACAGAAGATGGAGGGCATATCCTTAATATTTTTTTGAAAAATAAACCTTTGTTCTTTGTTTTTAAATTGACAGCTTCTAAACTACCCTTCGCGTCTCAAAATTTTCTTTAATAATTGGGGTGAGTTTTAAAAATTACTGTACTGATGCATCTCAGGCACAAAGGCTTATAGTAAATGGGTTTGTGTCAGACTGTCACTGGTCACTAGTGGAGTCCTCCAGGGCTCCATCTTAGGCCCAGTGCTCTTCAACAGGTTCATAGATGACTTGGATGCAGAACTGGAAAGTATACTAAGAAAGTTTGCCAGTGATACCAAATTGGGAGGAGCTGTTGAAGGTAGAGAGGCCCTTCAGAGAGACCTCAACAAATTAGGGGACTGGGCAATCTCCAGCTGCATGAAGTTTTAACAAAGACAAGTGCTGGATTCTCGAGCTGGGACAGGGCAACCTTGAATGTATGTACAGATTGAGGAATGAGAGGCTGAAGAGCAGCACTGTGGAGAGGGACCTGGGGGTCCTGGTTGTTGGCAATTCAATATGACTCAGCAGTGCCCTGGCAGCCAGGAGGACCAAGCGTGGCCTGGGGAGCATCAGGCCCATCATTGCCAGCCAGGAGGGAGGGGATTGTCCCGCTCTGCTCTGCTCTGCACTGGGGCGGCCTCACCTTGAATAGTGCATGCAGTTTGGGGCACCACAATGTAAGAAAGATATTAAGTTCTTAGAGAACATCCAAAGAAGGGCAATGAAGATGGTGAAGGACTTTGAGGGGAAGCCGTATGAGGAGCAGCTGAGGTCAGTTGGTCTGTTCAGCCTGGAGAAGAGGAGACTGAGGGGAGACCTCATTGCAGTCACAACTTCCTTGTGAGGGAAAGAGGAGGGGCAGGCATTGGTCTCTTCTCTGTGGTGACCAGTGACAGAACCTGAGGGAACGGCCTGAAGTTGTGTCAGGAGAGGTTTAGGTTGGGTATTAGAAAGGGGTTCTTCACCCTGAGGGTGATGGATACTGGAACAGGCTCCCCAGGGAAGTAAATGGTCACAACATCAAGCCTGTCTGAGTTCAAGAAGCGTTTGGATAATACTCTCAGGCACATGGTGTGATCTTGGGGCTGTTCTGTGCAGGGCCAGAAGCTTGGCTTCGATGGTCCTTGTGGGTCTCTTCTAACTCAGGATATTATATGATCTTCAATTTTATGTATGGAACTCTTTTGCAAATGGCAGGTAAACATACACAGACCTTAGCAATTATAACTTGTATGCGGGTTAGGACTTCGTGGTAAAGAGCACAAAGGTACACTCCTGTTAGCCTGGAGCACATTTCAGACATCTCACCCATATTTTCTGTGATGTAGGCTGCAGCGTACCTTATTTCATCCCAGTCACGTACAGCTTTTGGCTTCCTTGGAATGTGCCAGTTCAGACCTCAGCTGAGCAAAGCCTGAATTTTTTTGTCTAATAATTAACTTTTGTAAACTTCCAGATGCTGACAGTGAGCTCCAGCTTTCTGTATATTCAGGCAATTTCATTTACAAGTAGAAGCTCTTTTTACTACAGAAATCTCCAGCTCTGTGATCCTCCAGAGATGTCATAATGATTTACTCCTCTTGTCTTCACAGGAATTGATGTTCAATGGCTAGAAAGAGAGCTGACAAGGGGCTGAAATGAATACAACTACTATCCTACAAGAGATTTTGATTAAAAGATCACAGCAGAAGAAGAGGACTTCTCCCTTAAACTACAAAGAGCGGCTTTTCGTGCTTACGAAGTCTATGCTAACATATTATGAAGGTCGAGCAGAGGTAGGAGACACAGATTTATACTACGGAGTGCCTTTGTTCCTTTTTGCTTTTGTATAATATTTGCTTTTTTCCCTACTGTATATCATACTGGCATGAGCAGATGGGGGAAATGGTCATTTGTGGCAAAAAAAGTGAGCTGCCATTTCTCTTGTTTACAGTGCAGGTTGACAGAGGTGTAGATAACTTATCTGGTAGTCAACATGAACCGGTTCTCAGAGCAGTAGTACATAGCCTGGATGGCAGAAATAACAGAAAACAGCATTTATAGCTGGTCACCGAGGCTGATTTCTTTTTCCAGAGAGGTGAAAAATCATTGCTTTCACAAAGTGGGAAAGAGATGGAAAAACTTAAAATCATAGTTGCTTGTGGCTGTGTTTACTGTGAAGGTGATTACTTTAACATCTGGGAATTAACTGGATTCAAACAGGAGCGTTTGATAGGAGCGGTGCATTGCAGACCAAGTTCCGCAGAGATGAGAGCCATGAGAGTTGATCATGCAACCTAGTGATTGAAATGAAGCTGGAAATAGTTTATCTTTAACCACACAAACAATTCATCCCTGTTACCACGTTCTGTGTAAATTCAGTTACACAAGAAGTAACTAGTGTAAACTATGTAAATCCTCAGACCAGCATTTTTTCAAATGAGCTCCAGACTCAGTTTCATCAAGGTCACCTGCCCCCAGCGTGCCCTGTCATATCCTTAGTGCTGGGGCTGTGGTTTTCCACTTAACTGAGGCTACTTTCCATATTTGTCACAGATGCTGAAGGGATTAAAATGGCTACAAAAGCTAGTGTAACATGCTGTACACATTGGGAAGCCATTTAATAATAAAACTTAATGGAAACAACACTGCAACCTCTTGTGTCAGCTGTTTTAAGAGGGTACAGGAGAGAGATAAGGCTTGCTAAGCATGTTTCTCTGCCAGACCTTGTGGTTGCACCAGAACTGAACTCACCATGCTACAGGACAACAGCAGTCTGTGTAGCTGCCATTCTCTGACACAGACGGGGATTAAGAACAACATCACAGACTGGCTGAGGTTGGAAGGGTCCCGACACTGGGCACTGCTGGAAATAGCCTGTCCCTGTCCTCTTTGCACCCTCCCTTCAGGCATTTTATGTCCCTCTGGATGGCAGCGTGACCAGGTGTGTATCAGTCACTCCTATTTTGGTGTCATCAGCAAACTTGCTGAGGGTACACTCTGCTCCATCATCCAGGTCATTAAGGAAGATATTGAACAAGACTGGACCCCTGGGGTACAGTGCTTGTTACTGGCCTCTGACTAGACTTTCTGCCAGTGATCACTGCCCTCTGGGTCTAGCTGTTCAACCCTGGAGTATGAATTAGTGTGTTTTTACTGACTCTGGAGTTAAAATATGTATGCTTTCCCTCTCCCAGAGAATAAAGAAGGGGGGGCTAAGAAGCTCTCAGAAACATGTCTTGCGTGCTTATCTTGTGTCAGCTCACATTCAGAACAAATAGAAATCTAACAAACAGGTTTTGCAGGTCTAGTTGTCACAGTTTAAGAAGTTACCACATCCAGCTTTCCCTTCCAGCTTTCCCCTTCCAGTTTTTTCGTTCCAGCTTTCCTGATCCCCTCCAGGTAAATGTCCTCTGGCTAAAATACCTTTCCAAGAGACTGATTTGTGGATCTGTGTGAGAGGGGGTTTGAACTATCACTTTTGTTTGCAGTGAGATGGAGCAGGGCTGCCCATAGTGCCCTCAGCTGAGGAGGCAGTAACTTCTTAAAATGTTCCAGTTTAAGATACAGACAGTTGGGCTGAAATATTATGCCTGCACTAGGCCATCAGTTTGCTGCTGGAACAGGCAGGTCCATCTCATCCCTGTCCTAACCTTGTTAGCCTCCCCCACTGACTTGAATTGGACCTGGCACTTCTTGGAACCCATACTGCTCTGAAAAAAATTCCTAATGATGGAATGGCCTGGGTTGGAAGGCACCTTGAGGAATGTTCCTTGAAGAATGTTGTGTTCCAACACCTCTGCCATGGGCAGGGACACCTTCCATTAGACCGGGTTGTTCAGAACTCTGTCCAACCTGGCCTTGAACACTTCCAGAGATAGGGCATGCACAATCTCTCTTGGCAACCTGTTCCAGTGTCTCATCGCCCTCACAGTAAAGCATTTTTTCCTAGTATCTAATCTAAAACCCATTCTCTTTCAGTTTGAATCCATTCTTCTCTGTCCTGTCACTTGTAAATATCTCTCTCTGTCTTTCCTGAAAGCTCCCTTTAGGTACTGGAAGGCCACAACTAGGTCAGCAGAAAGATATTTGATCTGGTTTTATTTTTTCTGGATTACTGTTCTGCTGGGTTAGCAAGCTGCACAAACTGGGTGCAGGATCTAACAAGCACCAGAGGTTGTGCCAGGTGGTGGAGGAGAACAGGATGCTCCAATTGTTGACATCAGCAGGTTGTTAGACTGGCTCAGTCATGACACATAACTTTCCAGCCTAAAACCATTTTTCTTTTCACTGTTGTTCTCATTTTAGATTCTTTTAAACATTAATCAGCATTTTATTTTATTAACAATATTGTCTGAAAATAATGAGCTCTGATCCTAGAGGGGCATGTTGAATATTTTTGTCTGTTTGAAAAAAAATTAGTGTGTGACTAAGATCTCTGTGACACAGTGGTAGTTATTCCTTTATGTCACTGGGCATCTTAAATGGAAAAAATGTTTGGGGGTTTTATAATTTGTTTGGTTATTGTTTGGGGAGGTTTTTAAGTCCATTACAGTGGCATTAAATTTGCATTTACAGTAAGACAGATGCAGATTTTGGCTGAGGTGATTTATATATAAAGAGGAAAAAAGTTATTAAAGATCAAAATAGTTCTTTCCCCTCTGAATGGTTGGAAGTTTATTGCTGAAATAAATGTGACTACTATTTGAATTTAAAGACATGACAAATGAAAGGATAGATACAGACTGATCTCATTTCGGGCTTGGCAATATTCAAAGTCCAGATTGGTAAGATAAGCATGAAAATCCCAAGCCAAGAGGATCCCACACCCTCATTTTAATCCCATAACTGCAGTGGTAGCAGTCTGCCAAGGGTGGCTGAGTTCTGCACCTCTAGGCAAGTGTATGATTCCCAGAGTGGTTGTTGGCCAAGCTGAAGTATTTTCTTCCATTATAACATCTGTGGGAGTTCAGTAAAGAGTTCAAGAGAAACTCAGGGTTTGTAGGCACGTGAATAATCATACCACTTCTTCTTTTTAAAACCAAGGCTAAACTAAATCTCGTTAACCAGATTAGTCAATACTCAAAGTGTAGGCTGGTCAGGATTGTAAATAAGGTGACAGAATTAGATATTTGGTATGTCTGCTGACAGAAATGGAACATCTATGGCAACAGAAAGCAGTCAACCATAACAGATACTGTTCTTGTAAATGCTGCTGAGAGATTTAATTGTTCTTTGCAGCTGGTAGTCAGGCATCACTTGCCCTTTGACCAGAAACTGCACATTATAGAAGCATTCTTCTCTGTTTTTTTCGGTCCTATGTCCTGACGAAGTGCTGTATTACCTGCTTGAAGCAATAAATGATTATCTCTGAAACAGAACTACAAGCAGTGGGCTGAAATCTTGTTTTAACTTGCTCGTAACCAATTTAAATCTTTCTGTATGTGCTTTCAAGCAGATCAGGCTCCCTGTCATGGTACAAAGTGCCTACAGTGAAGTTGGAACTGCACTGCTGCCATGAGAAGGAGAATTATAGTTTCTGCACTTAGCAATACTGCTCTACTGTAGGTCATGGAGGAGGTGTGTGAACTACCAATGGAGCATAACTACAGAGTCAGTGAAGAGGCTGAATTTCAAGACTGATTTCAAACTACAGAATCCCGAGGAAGGAGAGTCCTGATTTAGGTCACCTGTGCAAAGCTCTACAACTATGATTGATACAATGGGAAACCTACTTTGTGTAGGAAGTCAGTAGGACTTTGTGCTTGGTGGCTGGTGCCCCATGCCACAAGTGCCCCATGTGCTCCTTTGCAGAGTGGCTTTGCTGCTGCAAAGAACAGCATCATTTATTCCTCTTGAGTTAACCAACAGGACAGACCACACAAAAACATCATCCAAGCTACTGTGCCCATCAGAATGGTCCACCAGGTAGTCCTGGTTTATCTTCTTTCTCCTTGTGTGGCAGTAAGTTCGACTGTTGTGAATTCCTTCTCAATGAATGTTGAGAAAGGTATCTCTGAATTGGGAGAAGGTGTTTGGGCGTCTGAGACCCCTGACTGGAGCAGGCTTACTGCTTCATTAAAGAGCCATCATAGCAAGTAATGTGCACTTCCTACAAGTTTTAGTTAGCTTATGCTGACAGAGCATCTCACTTGAACTTAAAAGTGCCACCAGACTACAGGTTTTTGCGCTAGTTGGCATTTTAGGCAAGGGAAATTCTTTGAGATGAAGGAAAGATAATAAATGTAGGTGTGAAAGTACTTCTCATCAGCAGTTAAAAGGAGCTGGTTTGCGCAAGTGAGATGTCCTTCTAGTTTGTTGGTTTGAGAACTTCTGTACTGATGTTTCTCATGAGTGTGCTGCTTCCTCAAAACTGCCACAGATCTGGTTATAATTTCAAAAATTCTTATCACTGTGTGGACTGTTAGTATCCTTCATACCTGTTGAAGCTGTGGAATGTTCCCTTTCACCGTAGTGTTTCTCCGTGTCTCTCATCTTGCTTAGCAGTGATACGCTTTAGTTTGAAAGTGTGCTGATGTGTGTGGTTTGGTTACTGTCCTCCCACACATGGCACGGCGTGCTTGCATCAACCTTTCCAGCCCATAGCAACTTGCACTGACCGTGAGCCTGAAGCCGAGTATGAGTTTATTACCACTGAATTTCTTTAAGCTCTAGTATTTTTATTGTTTGCTTATGTTTGCTGTATGTATTACAGTTCACAACAATTTGCAGAGTGGCTTTGCTGTTGGATTTTTCATTTTCAGATGTTATAGGCCAAATCCTGGTCCCTGTGGTTACCCTGCATGTGTTTGGAGGGACGGAGGTCTGTGGTGTTAGAGGGAGGAAAAGATGGGGGAGACTTAGAGCTGCAACACCTGCTAGCTCTGGGATGGCTGCACAGACGATACTGGGGTAGGCACAGCACATACCGATTTATTAGTATGCATAAACCATTTGCTTGTACAGAGAAGGCAAATAATAGCCCTTCAGGGAAAAACTTAAGGGTCTTATTTAGAAGGTTGCTTCTGTGCAGTCAAGTAGAAGGCAGCTTTCTGATGAGCTGATCTTGGGAGGTGCACAATGCTCTTGTCTTCACTGTAAGTATTTGCCATCAGGATCAGACTTGTGTGAAAACTTTCTTGCATAAGCAGCAGAACTGTTAAAACTAACAAAAACCAACCAGGTTGTAAGTGAAAAAGGCAGAATAAAAACTTGAACATTCTTGGGGGTTGCTCATTTTGATAGTCTCTTCCTAAGGAAAAAAAGGTTCTTCTCTGAGAGTTGTGTTTGGTTCTTGTAATTTGAATATAGAGGAGACAGAACCTGTTGAAATTACTGTGGTGATATTTTAAGGAAGGAAAAATAAAAACTCTGGGGCCCACTGTAAAGCTGCAGGTTTCAGGGTAAAATTGGGTAATTTCATTGCCACAATACTCTTGCGCAAAACTTCCTATGGAGCATAACAACATTATAGAGTTCCAAAAAGCTACGCTACTTATTTTTTAAAAAAAAAACAAACCAGAATATAGATATGTTTCTACTTTTGTTTATTTCTGTAGTTCTTATCCTTTATTATTTTTAACTTACTTACCCTGATTTAGGTGATTTCATTAGTCGTTGCATAGGTGATTTAATTATTTTATATAAATGAAGGCACATTAAAATGCTTCTGATCACTTACTCTTGTTTTTTAGTGTAAGATAAATCGCTTGTGAAATGAGTACATTGACAGAGCTTTTTTTGTTCCAAGTTACAGGTCATAATGATAGAGCTTTCTTAAAGAGAGAAAGAGCTTGCAAGTTTGCACAGTAATTTTTTTCTGTCTAGTCCTTGAAGAGGATTGTGAGTTGGCTGCTGTTTCCCCTCTAGGAAATAGAAGTGGATATAAACTTCCACATGAATCACATTGAAGTCCTTAGCTGTACTTACTGGGGATGTACCTTTACAACTGTCTCTAAGTTGTGTTGTGGCTCTGGATAGGTTCAGCTCTTACTATTTAGCAATTTTCCATGGAACTAAACACAGTTTTCCCCCCAACATTGTCAGAAAAACAGAACGAATCATCATTTTAAAGTGCAGTCAGGATAGATGGATTGCTCAAAACACACACACACTTTTATATAGATGTATGTGTATAAAACACTAAAGATATAATGATTAACTTGTAACAGTGATTTTCAGCATAAATTATATTGTTGAGCAAGCACAATGATGCATTTACAAATTATCCCATGTAGAATGATGCCTGTCACGTCCATGTGGATAGGCAATATTGTGTTTGTATCCCTTATGAAAAACTAAAGAGTAAAATTACATAATGGAGTAGAGGGCTTTTCAAACTTCTTCACAAGATCTGTATTTAAAATGCTAACTCAGAATACAAGTAGTCACCTTTTCTAATTTTATAATACCTATATGATGGGTACAACCATTGCTTTTGCAAATTAGCAACATTAAGAAAATAGTTTAAATTTCTTTGCTTTGCACTTGGTTACATAGAAATCAAGTCAGAGAATTAGCAAGTGACTTGGTAGTCTGTAGATGACTGACCAATCCATACTCTTCAGGTTATAATTTGTTAAGCAAAGTTACAGACATCTTTATTGATAGAACAATACCTGTATTGGTATTCCTACAGCAATAATTTCATTGTTATTCCTATATGGAGATCTCTTTGCTCCACCAAAGTAATGGAATTGTGAGAGATCATCTCTAATGAGAAAAAGTGATGTAGAAAGCTGTCTTACTTCAAGTAAATACACAGATACAAAAGTAATGTAAGCCATGCTATCTTTAGATAGATTTAATTATTTTGTGATAGTGCTAGTCCCCCACAACAGCAGCGAACACTTACAGCAAAAACCACAGTCCTTCTGTGGAGCTGACTGTGTCAACAAGTGAGTAGGGACATGGTACAAAGCATTGATGAGATGTCACAGTGACCAGCAAAAGTTTTCCTGCAGGTTAGTTGCCCACACCTCTTTTGTTTGATAGCCTGGGGAAGAGGGAGGCTGGATCCAGGTCTGTAGTAGCCACTGCTCAGAGCACATATAGTAAGGAATCAGTTCTCCTTTAGGTTGATCTGACAGTAGGAGTTAATTGCCCAAAGTACAGCTGCATGTAAAGCTGGTCAGCATTTTGAGCGATGGAGGTGATTGAAAGAGAAGACACTGTTCTGCAGCAAAGGCCCCAGAACCCTCATGGGAGGAGCAAAAATGAGTCAGGAGGAAAGCAGCCAAGAGAATGTGAGAAGAAAAATTTCAGAGAAGGTCTGGATAGAAAGTCTACCAGAAAACAGTAGATGTTGGTATTGGGAATCATGAAGCTCCATCTTTCCTGGTTTGTTTGTTCACGGGTCCCTCCCTCTCCCCCCAGATTCATGAAAATAACTAGTTAAAATAATTTTTTTGCTCATAGGCAGAACTACCGTGTTGATGATGGTCCAGAAGACCCTAAATATTGGCTGAAAACCCAAGAGAAGAGACAACAGTAGTCACAGTTGGGGAAATTTTAAGGAGGGTCAAGTGAAAACTGTTCAAGTCAGAGAAATAACTTAAAGCTCTTCATGTGAGGGCAGCTTAACAGATGTGTGGGAATACTCACTTGTTAAAGAGCAATTCATAAAGAAACTTCAGTTGTAAAGAAGTTGGTTATGTTGTAGTAATGACTCCCCATTCTCTAGAACATCCAACAAAATAAAGGCCAGTTATAAAATGAGGATCAGCAGTAATTTTTAAAAAAGAATTGAAAGAATTTAAAGGAATTTTAAAATTCTTTTAAAAAGAATTTTGATGGAAAAAATCAGACATAGGTGAAGTTGAAAAGCAGGTTGTAGTTGTTGAGACACGGACAAGATATGGATATTTACCTTATGACTAGACAGGAGTGGATCAGTCTTTAAGGGGTTAAGAAGGAAGTGCTGGAAGATAAATGTAAGAAGGCTGGAGAAGGTCTAGTTTTAAAAGAGTGCAGAGGAGAAGCTGAGAAACTGTAATCTATGAAGATAATTTAAAGAAAAGTGCGAGAAAAAACAGGCTTGTTGAAGCTACCTGGAAGATACAAAAATTGCACATCAGCCAACAGAGAAACAAAACAAAATAATCTCAGACTTCTATGCTCTTCTGCCATAGGGTAACAGGGCTTGTGGGTAGCAGAGAGGCAGCAGATATCCTGTGTTTTCGTTCCAATAAGGGGGTTTTGACAGTGATGTGTGACACATTTTCACATGTGCTTCACATTAGAAATTACCTATAAAAACCTCTTGTGAATCTGATTGCAGAGCACATGGGAAGCTGGTACAGTATTGAGTAAGCATTATTGGCTTGTTTTCAGATTGAAAGCTTGACTTGAACAATTTGACAATTTTTATGTCCTGTTCTGCATTTCAGTATTTTCACTAGTGATTTTGTTGGAATAGAAGCTTGTTAAGTTCTCAGGTGGCATAAAACTTGAAGACGCATTTTGAAAAACAAGTCTAGAAATCCAAGTGGTGTGTTGGGATTAGGTGTGGTGGATTTGGTTGTTTGCTTTTTTTATTTCAGAGAATGTGATGTACAAGAAAGATGGGGGCAAGACTATTTACAAGAGCATGTAAGTGAGAGGACAAGAGGGAATGGGTTCAAATTGAAAGAGAGTAGGTTTAGATTAGATATTAGGAAAAAATTCTTTACTGTGAGGGTGATGAGGCACTGGAACAAGTTACCCAAAGCAAGCTGTAGATGTCCCATCCCTGGAGGTATTCAAGGCCAGGTTGGATGGGACCCTGAGCTACCTGGTCTAGTGTAAAGTGTCCCAGCCTATAGCAGGAAGATTGGAACTAGATGATCTTCAAGGTCCCTTCCAACCTAAACCATTCTATGATTCTATGATCCTTACAGTCAGATGATAATGCATCAGCTGCAGTGCTGCATCTGGTTTAGGGTAGTTAAGTTTCAAGGAAGATGTGGAGCTACCTGTGAGACTCAAGAATAGGAACAGTGGGAAGAATGAGGTTCCCAAAAGCCAGTGATGAAGGATTGGTTGAAGGGTTGGTTGGTGGAGCACCAATTGTTGGAAGCACAGAGATGGAGTGGTGATGGACAAGAATCTCCAAAGACAAATAAAAAGCACTTGGCTCTGTAGTTGTGGAGTCCATCATCTGAACCTTGAGAAAGTAGATAAACCAGCTGGTGCCTTGACTAGGGGACCTCTCGGGTCTTCCTTTGGGTTCTGGTCACTCCCCGGTTGATGCCTGTGGGCTTGGGTATCCTTTCTTTTGGGCTTGGGTTGTCCAAGGCTTGTGTTCAGACAGCATGAAGGCTGTGTTAGAGGGGTGGCTGAATGCAAGGTGTCACTTACCCAGCAGACAGAGCAGTGGCCCTGAGAGGGGAAAAAACAGGACAGAAATGCTACAGCTAGGCTGGGTAGACTCAGAGCTCTGTGAGGACTTCAGAGAAAACCAAAACAAGAAGATTTGTTTGAAAGAAGCTAAAGAGATATGCTGGTTACTTTGACAGCTGAAAGGTTGTAGGTTATTTAAGGCCTGATATGGATGGAGACCTGGCTGATTTATTGTGTCCATTACTTTTACGTGGTTGCAGCAGTGTATCATAACTGCAGTTGTGTGTGTTTGACTGCCTGCCTCTGGGTTGTAGGAGAGGAGTAAATTACAGAAAATGCATTATAGTCACAGTTAGGAAGTTACATCAGTACTATGATGGATAATTTATTTTTGTGCTTTTCAGTCTCTCCAGTGCTGGTGGCTGACATCTGCTGAGCAGCCAGACAATGGTGTTGGATTCTCAGTTTCTTAATTTGCAAGACAGGTGTTTTTGTGGGGGGTTTTTTGATTGTTTTTTCCCCCTTTAAATTCATCTCAGGAGTCAGATATTGGATCAAGTCAAACTAGGTCAGAATAGTAGTCACCCCTCACTTTTTATATTGATTCTGGCCATTTTGGAAAGGTAAATAGAAATATTTGATACTTGCTTTTCTTAAAATAATATTAAAAAATTTAATTGAAAGGAGACAGAGTGTTCTTCAACACCTCTGAAACACTGGAAAATAGGGGAATGGAAAATGTGGCCAGTTAACACCTAGCTACAGTAATTATATTTGCATAATCAGTAATTGCTTGCCTCAAGAGAACTGCAGCAATATCCAGTCAGTGCTTCTTATTGCTATATTGGCAACACTATTAAGAAAACCCAACAAACCAAACAAAAAACCCCAAAGCCCAACCTGTCCACCCCCCCCCCCCAAAAAAACCCAAACCAACAAAACAAACCCGACCAAAAACTAAACATGAAAATATTGTTACATTTGGCTCTGGAGCATGTTCTGCCACAGAAGCTGTCTGCAGGCAGTGTTGGCTTAGCCAGGCTTTTCGAGGTTTTGTAAAGTTGTAGAGCAGCTTCATAAAAGGAGGTGTCAGTAAAGCTGTGACCTGCTGTAGATCTGAGAGCATTGTTCCATGGGTCACATGCTGGTGACCTCAGGGTTTCCTACATGGGGGTAAGCATGGGAGAAAGAAAAAATATGAACAACAAAGAAAAAGAGAAGGAGACAGCATGGGGAAGACAAAATCTAGGTGTCTCTTGACAGCTGGGCTAACTTGTGCATGTTTTCATTGAGGGTTTTTTTCCCAAATGTAATGTTCTTTGTGTGTTGTTCAACACCCCCACACATACACACTTTTGTGAGGGTAAGCAGCACAATATCTTCATCAGCAAAGAGGAAAAAATATTTTTGTCTGATACTGAGGGTATGGGCTTTGTAAGCTGTAAAGCCGCTTTAATCAGCAGAGGAATAATCCCAAGTGTACAGAGGATCAGCTGTGTGATCGTGCACTTATTTAATACTTAGATATTTCTTGTCTTCTGGTATTCTAAGATTATTTCTTTTAAGGAATTGTGTAATCATATATTTGCTCCATATCTGAAAACACAGGTCTAGCGTTATGACTTCTTAATATTGCTGTTTTATATGTTAAAAAAAAAAAAAAGATAAATAGCTTATACTATTTGGCTTGCATGGAACCAGGAGTTACTGCCTGGACTGGCCATTCCCATTGCCAAGGAGCAGGGCTTCTAAAACTGTAAATCAATTCTTTGAAGTATAGGCAAATATGAAATATGTATGGCATTTTGCTTTTTGGGCAGCTTTGTGTAGTAGTTTCTATATAGCGACTTCCCCTTTGTTTTTTTCAGCAAGCAGGTACATTAAAAAAACACAGAACAAACCCCCAAACTTTGGTGTAACTTTGACGCACATATTTTACCTATTTATTATCTTTATTGGGATATAGTATTTTTATACCTTTATTACTGTTCTAACCATATTTGCTTCTATAGGCCTCCCTCTAGAGGTGTATATCTATCTTCAGAAAAGGGGTGGACCGGGTTTGATAGGTCCCTTGGTTTCGCTGACCCATGATTTTTTCAGTACTTGTATCCCATTCACACAGCATGCACAAAAGTTCTGGTGAAATATACTACTGTTCCTACAGTGAATCTAACCTTTTTCTGCTGTGTTAGCAATCTTCCACCTTCCAAAGTAAACCCCTTCATAAATGTCCTTCTGCCTCCTAAGGTTTGGCATTGCATGATTAGCCATTGTACTAATTCTGCCTCTGTAGCAGAGGTCACTTGTTGGAAAGAGGGGTTGTGGGTGGATTACTCAGGGCTGGTTCATCTCTGCACCTCTGCTTCCCAACTGGTTCAGGGCTTGAGCTCTCCCTTGATTCTGCATTTCTTGTCTACTGCTTGTCTGGGTCTAGAGCAAGGCATTTGGCTTGTAGAATAAATGCAACACAGTGATGGTATGCAAGGTGTCCTATTATAAAGGGAAATCATTTAAGCAGGGAGGAGAGAGGAATTGCAGTGGTCTCTTTAGCACTTTTGAGTCATCCTTTCCTGCTTCTGTGCCTCATAGTTTATTAGTGAGTAATGCTGAGCTAAAACAGAGCTTCACACTTGGAAGTTTGAAGGCTGGTGGCCATTAAGAACTGTTGCTTCTGATGTAGTCTGAAACATGTCTGGAGCAGTAGATTTGTATTTAATTTCACAAATGTAAGCTTTTTTGAAACTCTATAAAATATGCAAAAAAAGAATAATCTTCTCTGATGTTAGGCTTAATTTGCTGCACTGAGTTCTGAGTCAATTTTGAGGTGGCTTAATTCAACATCTTGTGGTGAAGCAAACTGAGCCACCTTCAATCATAGAAGTGTAGGAAGGGATGATTTAGGAAATACAATTACAAGAATGATGTGTTTTAAATCATAGGGTTTCCTTTATCCCCCCCCCCCCAAATGTTAGATGGTTATCTGGTTGGATTCTTGTCCTTTGTCCTCCTGGCAGTTGTATCCTCTGTTTGAGAGAGCACTTATTGAATGCCCAATTTGGCATGAAAATCTCTGAGCCCTGGAGGAGGGAGATTCAGGCAAAGTAATAAAGTGTGTTCCTCTAAGGAATTTCTGTGATTCTGGATAAAGAGAACCCCAATGTGTATTGCCTCACTGTCCTGCAACCTCAGTTAACCAGCAGGTGGGATCTAAGCAGTCTGAGTCCCCCACTGGGCACAGAAAGCAGGGTAGATAAGTTATGGGAGTGGTAAGCATTTCTTCTTTGTATGTTGTTGTAAGAGAAGGAGATCTGGAGAGATGTCTTCAGCACAATTATGTGGAGCACTGAATTTTGGGCTTCATGAGAAAGCTCATCTTGTTTGGATCCTCCTGTTCAGTCTTGGCTAATCTGGCAGCCCTGAAACTGCCAAGCCTGCCACACAGCGACCCTATCGCTGAGGGAGAAGCAGTACCGAGTGTTGTAGACTTCAGCAACTCAGTTTTTGGCTTTTGCAGGGATGTGTGTTTTACTTTAGGGAGTCAATGTTCAAGTAAGGGGATACCATAGAATCATATAATGAGTTGGAAGGGACCCACATGAAATAAACAGAGGAGTTAAAATGAAAAAATCCAGTGTTGCATACTTGGTGAAAACTATTTTTCAGCATTACATGATATGTCTTTGTAGTACAGCTTGTGGTAATGTTTATGATTTCACTTTTTTTTTTTAATGGTTCATTAAACCTTCACCATGGATAGAAAATCCAGTGCCTTTGCGTGCGTTGGTTTTCCTGGTGTTAAACAACAGCGGCAGCTTTATCTGAACTTAGCTCCTGTCATTCTTCCTGATGCTGACCATGACATGCATGAATTATTCATGCAAGATTTCTCTGCAGCAACCTGCATAAGAGACGGAGTGCTAAATGCATTTTAAATGCTGATCAAACTTCCATGGATAGTAACTATCATGTTTCTAGGATGAGGGAATTATGACAGCTATATTTGTACTTGCTCTTTGTCTCTGTTTACAAGACTGTTTTCAGTTGCTTATGATTGTATAAGACTTCTGCTACTGGGCTGAAATTTCCAACCTTGGGAGAGAAGAGGGCAGCTGAGTATTGATTGGCATGTCTCAAATAATTCAGTGATTACTAATTATTTCCACATTGTGTCAACAGTGTCAGTCTTTCATAAGCCATACTCTGGACTGGATGTTTTTGGATGTACTTCGCAAACTTTTGATGTGCATTAAGTCAGGACCAGCCAGGAGCTGCTAGTGTTTTTGTTTTGTTCAGATTCCTGAAGAAACTTCCTCTCCTATTAGAGATTTGGCTCTCCTGAAAGTGAGAGGTGGCACTATACAGTCTCCTTAGAGACTTCAGTGTAGACTAAAACCCAGTACACACCACTTCCCATTATGAGCTGTTCTTCCAAGGGCCACCTCTCCAGAGTGATGAATTACAGTGTATTTCTATGCATTGGGCAGCACCTGCTGAACAGCCTTGCCTTCTTTAAAATGTTCATAATTATCAGTTTAGGTGACCTAAATCATCTCAGATGTCTTTGCTTTCGACCTTGCTTCTCTGGACTTCTGCTAGCCTTGGTTGAAGAAGTTCCTTCAATACAGACCCCAGCTTGGCTCAGGGGTGGGTTACGTGTCTGTCTTCTGCTTTCTGCCTCATCAGGGACTTGTATTGCCTGTGTAGCATCCCAGTTTCTCTGGTAACTTGGTGAAACACAGCAGTAGCCACCAAATGGTGGTAGCACTTCAGCAACAGAGTGACCAGATGAGCTGATGCATTAGCACCTATTTCCTTCACCGGTTTTAATCATAATTAAAATCAGTCAGAGGGAAGCCCTTCCTTCTTCAGTACTCAAGTGTTTTTTTTTTGTAAAGAAGAGTAGATGAAACCTATGATTACAACTGACTGGAAACTTTCTGTATGAAGAAGTGGTATTTTTCACTAAGCGATTTTACTGTACTCAGTGCACTTTCATAAGCATAAATATATATATTCTCTATAGAGATATGTTTCAAATGACTTCTGCAGTTAAAACAATATAGATTTTATAAATGGAAAGAGAGAAGTCTCTCCTGAAAAAGAAATTAGATAAATTGGTTATTTTTTAGTAATTTTTTTTGCTTCTCTTTTGTAGAAAAAGTATAGAAAAGGATCCGTGGATATTTCAAGGATTAAATGTGTGGAAGTTGTAAGAAGTGATGGTATTATTCCCTGTCAAAATAAATATCCATTTCAGGTATGTTTCTTTTATATAAAATATATAAATTACAGTGCTCTTTTCAACAGCGCTAAGTCATTTG
Organism: Pseudotriccus pelzelni; assembly: GCA_035584735.1. NCBI lineage: Eukaryota > Metazoa > Chordata > Aves > Passeriformes > Tyrannidae > Pseudotriccus > Pseudotriccus pelzelni. Next base: position 50,001,177 of record JAWMRA010000078.1, on the reverse strand, counting down.
GGTGTAACTTCCCTTAAAATTGCTGTCACTTCTAAGTACTGAGCCTGTTCTCTGGCTCTTTGGGGCTGGTGGGAGGTAGTTCAGGGTCAGTGGTTAAAACCCATCCCCAGCAAGCTCTGCTCCCCCTGCAGTCCCCTCCCTTGGGTGTTATACCTCATACGCTTGGTCTTTTTCTTTTCCCCACCCTCTCTGCTTGAGTTTTGACTGGAAAGTGCCTTGTCCTGGTCATCCTCCAGAACAACTAAGCTGGCAGTCTATTTTCCCTGTCTTCAGTCTTCCACATTACATTAACTTTAGTTACCATTAAATTATATAGGAATAAGAAAATCAAGATAGAACTTGTTGCTTTTATTTTCATTGTGAATTGAATGGAAATAAACACAGTAAACAAATTGCTTAGAGGGGAAAAAGAAAACTGGGGTGGGTTGTATGCTGTGCCTCCTTACTGTAGAGGGAATGGTCAGAGTGAGGATGAATTCCACTGCTGGAGAAGGGACTCTCATCCCTTTCTTCCAGAGCAATACAAGCAGTGAAATAAAAAAAGGTGAAGAATCACCCCAGAGCAGTACAGAATTGCAGGGAGTTATGAAATGGCTGGAACAAAGGATGGCTGATTATTAAAAAGCTACAATGATAGAATTGAGCTGGTTTTAGAAAACTTATGGTGAAGAATGAACAAAGCAAAGCATGAAGCATTTTATGAAGTGCTGTCAAGATAGATACCATTGCAAAATCCTTCCTTATTCTCTTGGAAGCATCATATATGGATAATAAATCTTAGAAGTCTTTCCCAGTTTCTGTGTTTTGTGCCTCAATGCACTAATCTTGCCAAATGCAACAGTCATTAGTCTTGTTTCGTTTCCTCTGTTTCCTGAGGCAGAAATGAGTTAATACTACAAGGTAAATGTATTTTGATTATTTCTTTGCTCTCTCCAGGTTGTATATGATGCTAATACGCTTTATGTTTTTGCACCAAGTGCACAAAGCCGGGATCAGTGGGTGAGGAACCTGAAAGAAGGTAATGGGAATTGCTTATACTTAACATCTGACATAGGCAGATGCCTTTGGTTTAGCTATCCGGATGTGTTGGAGTTGACTTGGTGCTGTGTTTTGGATTTGTGGCCGAAACAGGGTTAAAAACATACCATGTTGTAGTTGCTGCTGAGCAGTGCTTGCACAGCCTTTTTCCTCCTGTGCCCCCACAGTGAGTAGGCTGCGGGTGGGCAAGAGGCTGGGAGGTGACACAGCCAGGACAGCAGACCTGGGCTGACCAAAGGGATATTCCAGGCAACGTAAAGTTGTGTTCAGCAACAAACGGTGGGGTGGAGGAAGACAGGGATTGGGGTTTTTTTGCTTCCGTATTGGCCGTTGCTCAGAGACTGGCTGGGCATTGGTCTGCTTGTGGGAGATGGTGAGCAGTTGCCTTTTGGGGTTTTTCTTTCTTTTGGTTATTAAACTGTCGATATCTCAAGCCACAGGTTTTTATCTATTGCTCTTTTTATTCTCTCCCCACACTGCTGGGTTGGGGGAGTGGGCAAGTGACTGCATATCATCCTTGGTATAAGGAAAATTTAGTAGGAAAGGAATTGAGCCATTGCTTATCTCCCAGACTGCAAAAAAGACCCCGACTGGTCTAGTTTGATTTTATGAAGATCAGCTGCAATCAGAATTTGACTCTCTGCTTTTGCACAATGAGTAAATCACCAAAAGTAAGTCCAAGCTAGTTAAGGGAATCACTCAAAAGTTTTGTTTGGGTGTAGCTAGACAAGATCGTGGGCCTTAAGCTGATGTAAAATGATGTGATTTGATAATTTCTGTCACAGTGAGTAAAGCTTTATTTTCATGAGCCTCTTAATGTTCTCTTTCATCACGAGATGCTCACATTAATTACAGATGGTCTGTAAAATAATAAGAAATGATTTCTGGGCTGGGGATCACAGGGCAAGCAGTGACCTCTGAAACTCAGCAAGCGCATAGCATGGGGGTAAGGAGCCTTTCAGACCAAACTCAGGAATTGTGCCATGGACTAGAGATAGATGTCAGCTATCTTTCCCTCCAGAACACTGTTTATAGAGAAATTTGAGACTCTTACAGCAGTAATAAAGGGCCAGGCAGAGCTCCCAGGCCCTTCACAGCTGCCTGAGTGGTTCGTACTGTGTGGATGGGCACGTGGGTCTCCTTTTGTGGTTGCACCAAAACCCTGCTGGGATGGCTGTTGTAGATGGGAAGTGCAGCACTCCCTTCTTGAGTAAAGTTATGTTATTACCCTAAAAACATCCTCTATCACTGTTGTATCACCTCCATATAAACTTGCAAGGAAGTACTTAAGAGAAGCAACGCTAAAGGAAGGGCAAAGATATTGTAATACTAAATATTGTAATATTAAATATTAATGTTTTAATTTTTGTATTTTATGTATTAATTTAATGAATACATATTAAAAATGCAAAGCCTTTTTTTTGGTGTCTTTCCATGTGTGCTCTTTTTCTTCATGTATAGAAATAAAGAACAACAGCAATATAATGGTAAAATATCATCCTAAATTCTGGACAGAGGGAATTTATCAGTGCTGCAGACAGACGGAAAAATTAGCTCCTGGCTGTGAAAAATACAGTCTTTTTGAAAACAGTAAGTAAATATGTCTTCATATGAAGTTGTTCTGGCGTATTGTTCTGCTTTTTTATGATACTGTCATCCCACCTGAATGACATGGATATTAGGCAAATTTCTAGAGCAGATTCAATCATTGATACTGTGCATAAAGTAAGTCAAAATGTTTGTTTCATTTCCAAGTATTTTGTAAAAAACCCCAAATCTGTGGTGAATGTAACCTGCTGGCTGATTTAGGATGTTTTTGCAAGAATATTTAATCATTTTTCCTGTTGTTTTTGCTTTTCTAAGTCCTCCTGGAGGCTTGTTGAGGTATTAAAACCTTATCTGAAATTTAAATCTTTTCTTTAGTTTTTAAAATTATAGCTAAATGGATAGACATAAATCCTCTTCTGTGCTTTGTTTCTAGGTGTAATGAGATTGTCCTCTCCAATGCCAGAAAAAAGTGTGGTAGGTAGAGTCTTTAAAATATTGAATAGATAATTGCTGCGTTTTGAAACAGCCCTTAAATTTCTCGAGATTCTTTCCATATCCTGGAGGAAAGGTCTATTTCTGTACACATCAATGGCATCATGCTCTGTCACAGGGTGAAAAAAATCCCATTGATATTTAGCAGTATCTGTTAGCTGTATCTGTACTGCTGGTGGAAGATGTGGCCAAAAAGCAAATGCCAGCCAGCTTTGCCCTTTACTGGCATCTGCAGAGCTGCAGCACGAACCAGCCCCATGGGTACCACCCACCCACGTGATTTGCTGCCATGCAGCCCAGCTGCCTCCTTGGGCCACCCCAGCTCCCTCCTGGGACAACTCAGGAATATCCCAGCTTTTGCCTCCAGGATGCACTGGTGTGATGGTAAAGCTGGGTGGGGTGGAAAAGTGGAGCAGAGTGGGATGATAATAATGTTGTGTTCTTTTCAGCGAAGGCCTCCACCACCTGCTCCTCCAGTTGAAGAAAATGGCAGTGAAGAGGAGGAGATAGTGGTAGCAATGTATGACTTTGAGCCTACAGAACATCATGATTTAAGATTAGAGAAAGGTGAAGAATATACAGTGATTGAGAAAAATGACGTTCATTGGTGGAGGGCGAGAGACAAATATGGGTAAACACCAGTTCCTTATTTTTTTTATAAAGTTCATAAGGCTATTTCCATGTTGTAGTAGTTTATATTGACTGTGTGTCAACAAATAACTGCACTTTGGACCCCAGCCCTGAAATCTCATCCATGTATTCCCACACAGAAACCAATTTTAAAAAGTGTGGTACTTGATACGTTTTGGGGCCTGCTTGCAAAGACAGTTGCAGAATTGGAAGCTTTTCCAATTATGTTTTCTATCTGACTTTATGGTTTCCTAATTAAGGCACCAGCCATCCTGTAAAACCTTGCTAGACTGGTACAGTACTCCTGCTTCCCTGAGGACCATCTCATTAGGGAGCAATACAGTTAACACTCTGCTCAGCAGGCTCTGACTTCCAGACTTGAATAATCATCATCACTTTATTTAATAGCTGTATCATTAGAGACAATCTTTGAATGAGTTGAGAGAGAGTTGCAATTGTAATGACTACAACTTTACATTCCCTGAATTAAAATTTTTCCCTGTGGTTTTAAAGATGAAAGTTTTCATGCTTCAGTATGTATCAGGTTCCTGTTGCCATATGTTACAGGTAATTGTGAGTTATCAGCCTGTGGCAGGATCCAAAACGTATTTCCTGTGACTGACTGGGGCTTCTGAGTGCAGAAGTGACAGAGCAGCAGAGGATTATTCTCCCTCACCCTTTCTGTTGGTTTTGTTGGATAGTTCTGCTGCCCATGTCACTTCTCGAGGGGTGTTGAAAGTTAATGTGGAAATCCTGCTGTGGAAAATTAGTTCCCGCATAATCAGTAGTAGAGTGGGTGGGTCAGTAATATATAAATGATAATGAGAGGCCTCTGGTAATTAGCAGAATGAAACACTGTCTTTTAGGCATGCAATTTTACATTTTTTTCACTCAGATTATGTATTATATATTTTTTTAGAAAACAAGGATATATTCCAAGCAACTATGTAACAGAGAAGAAGTCCAACAACCTTGATCAATATGAGTAAGTGAATATTTGCATTAAAATTTGGAATGTCATAAAATCAAACCCGTGCTTCAAGAATGACCGTGTATTTTTAACGTTTTAGAAAGCAATTGTTGACATTTAGAGGTTAAACTTAAACAATTGAAATAGGCTTATATGTTTTTGAGATTCTCCTCATGGAGAATGTAGGATCAGGTCAATGGGATGGCCATCAGGCATGTAGTACTTAGTCTATCACTGTTAAAGCAAAGAAAGCCCTCCTAATTCTCTGATAGACAAAGGAAAACTTTAAAGGAAATTTACACACTGTAAGTGTGCTGAATGTTGTTTTAATATTAAAGTGACATCTCTATCCAAAGTCTGTGAAAGTAAGATACTAGAGCAGAAAACAGTGGAAATTGTTCAAAGTAAACACAACAGATTTTGGAAGGCAGCTCAGATTTTCAAGAAAATATATAGTTCAGTGATTTTAAGTCTCAGGGTATGCATGTACTTAACAGCTATAACTATATAGCTTTTTTAAAAAATTATTTTTCCCACTGATGTTTAATCATGGAACACTTACTTAAGAACATCAGGATAAAATTTAACACCAAAGTATCCGAGCCTGTTATTCTTGATATTCAAATATCAGTACAGCCTGAGAACTTAGGACATATTTAATAACTTTCAGATAAAATGGAGCTGTAAGAAAATAATAATTACAACCAGTTTAGAAAACTACATTAGTAGCTCCAGACCTCTACTCTCAGCTACATATGGCTCCCACTGCTGTGTTTTGACAGAAGGTGAAATTTTGTCTTGGATTTTGCCCTCAGCTTCACTAGAGGGAATTCTTTGTTACTGTCTCATCTTAGAGGCTCTTGATAAGACCTCTGCTTTGCTCTGGGCTGGGCTTCAGGGCTAGCAGAAAGGGAAGGAAGGAACTGGGCGGCCTTATCTGGTCCAGCCACTTTGTGCTTTTACCAGCTTGGGGCCGTAATTCTGAGTCACCGCGCAATGCAGGGAGCATTGCTCCAGGTCAGCTACCAACTGCAAGAAACCACTATCTCTGGAACAGGCAGAATCTGATTAAAGGCTGCTGTGCCACTTCCCTGCTCGGTTACCACAGTGACAGCATAGCTCAGAACGGTTGCACCACACCATTTGCGAGCTGCCTGTTTTTCCTTTTTTCGAATTTTCTCTGCCACTGGCTGACATGTTGGTGCTTCTGTGGCTGCTTTAACCTGCCCATCCAGCACAGAGCTCAGGGAAGTGTATGTGTCCTGTTTATGGGACAGGGGTAAATCCCTGACCAGCAGAGGGTCCTTTTCCTGAGTTGTAGCTCCGCGTGTAAGATCCCAGAGAAACAGGACACAGGCACGTGCAGGGTGAAGGACAAGGCTGATCTGCTTTATTGGTACAACATGGTGGGTTTATAAGGGCAGCAGAAGGGGAGTCTGGGACAGGGGGACACCTGGACCTAAGATTGGCCAGGTAACCCCACCCATAGGGGAGGAGGAGGTAGTCTTGACACAGGGACTCAGGAGATTGGTCAAGGGCAGCAATTTCCCAGGTAGCCAGCCTTGCAGGGGGCTGCCAGCATCTCTCCAGAGGGAGATGTTCTTGTCTCCAACACTCCCCTACCTTATTTAAATCTTTTTACAGTACCTGCTAAATTTAATAAGTGTCTTTTCACTAGTCCCTTAGGGCTTCTAACAGCAGCTTCCAACATGTGGTCCCCTATCTCATCTTGGCAGAAAACAAAGCAACGAGGCAGAGTGGAAAGCAAGCACTGTGAATTTGGCCTTTAGGCTCTTGAATCAGTTCTGGGTGCTTCTAAGGATGGGCAGCTAAAAGTGTAGTTCTGTTGAGAAGAGAAATGTATGAATGCATGTGAGTAATGGAATAAGGCACCATGGGCATGCCTCAGGCTAAGGCCATGAGGGAGGTTGAACTGATCCCAACAGGTGACAGTACAGAGACCTATAAACCCAGCTTTAGGTGCACTGTTACTGATGGCTGATGGACAAATTCAAATACAGGTTACGCAGCAGAGGAAACTTAATAATGGAAATGTCTTTTTATCTGGGGCAGATCTCTATCAAAGGAACCTTTTTTTTTATGGGGTGGATCTCTATCAAAGCTGAATCTTGAGGTAAACTTCAACCTCTGTGAAGCCAGTGTCCTCTAATGCTGTCTTGCTCTTTTTGAAACCACCCTTTAAATAAAGAAAAACATGGTATAGCTGAAAAGGGTGTTAAAATCAGGTAAAACACCATGACAAAGGGGTTGGTCATTCCTTGTGGTGTTCAAATCTGTGACTGCATGGAATTCTGGAAGGACAGAGCATAAGTTCATGGAGGCATGAGAATCAGGTGTTCAGAATAAAGGGTCTTCCTCTTCCTGGCTCCAGAGTAGCACATGGTGAGTAATAATATGTGGTAGAGAGAATAAACAGGAACCAGTAAGAGGCATTACAACAAACTGTTTCAGGTTTTTTTCCCCTTAGATTTTACCAAAGGGCCAGGATAACAACATGGAAAACATTGTTGATGTCAAGATAGACACCATGGGGGAAAGAAAGCCAATGAGGCAGAATCCACTGAGCAAAGGTGGGAAGAGAGTCTGCAAAGCCGTTGGGTACATCACCGGAGACATGAAGGAATTTGGAGCCTGGCTAAAAGGTAAAGCTCCTTCATCATGAGTAATTAGGGGATTCCAAATAAAAAGTACATCAAAGGAGTAATAACCAACTTCTCAGCTATGTGACTCAGGTCAGGGTAGTACAGAAACTACCTTTAGCCTGATTTATATCTGTTTAGCAGGGGGGAAAAAATCAGCTTTTTGCAGAGATTCACATACTGGTTAAATCTTGAGGATGTCTGACATGACATTTACCTCCCAACAAGCCATGTACAAAGGGAATTTAGTCCCACAGAACACGGCCCCAGATGGTTATTCTGGGCTCTGCCATTCTTCATAACACTCCACGTCCTTTCAGCTGAGCAGTTTCTGTCAAGCCTAATGCCACTGTGAAGTTAAATTACACATAGGTAGGTGCGTTTGGTCCCCACAATAAATCAGCAGTGGGATACACATGCGATTTGCCATCTGAGCCACAGACATCATAAATTAGCTGGTTCATATGAATCCAGTCCAGGGTACTTTATAGCACGGGGTTCTGGCAGCCACACTGTTCATCTCAGTTTTCCAGCTGTAAGGCTGCAGTATAGACCATAATAAATCCCAGTCAGGTTTTACAGTCTTGTTGATTCATTGCTTCAGTCATGGTGCCAAGTCCTACCGCCAGAGCTCTTCCTGAGTTTCAAAAATACATCCCGAATCAGTACCATCTGTGTACCTTAGGGGGGCTTGTTTTATTTTTTTCTATTTTGATGTCTTCCAGATAAACCTCTCATAATCCAGTTTTTTGACTGGGTGCTGCGTGGGATATCCCAAGTGATGTTTGTCAACAACCCCCTCAGTGGGCTGATTGTCCTTGCTGGCTTTGTGCTGCAGAACCCTTGGTGGGCACTCACAGCGTGTTTGGGAACAGTTGTCTCAACCTTAACAGCACTTGTTCTGGGTCAGGACAAGTAAGTCCATCTGTGGAGGTCAAAGAGATTAAGATGGTCCCAAGGGAGGCAAGAAGCTGGAACACTTTATTGGACTTAGAGATTCATTTGTAAAGGGTTTAGGGTTTACATATTCAACAGGGGGGCGGAATTATTACAATTTATTACAAGTAGGGGGTTTTGGGGGATGAAATCAGGGGAAAGTCCAGGTTAACAAATTGGGGGTCTTAGCAATTACCTCATGGGGAAAAACTTACTTATCTTAGGGGATTTTACAGGGGGGAATAGGTATTCAGGTTTACAGGATGCAGGGACTCAGGGAACACAATGAGAGAGATGCTCTACAGGATGCAGGGATTCAGAGATACAGAAGGAAAGGTGAGATACAATAGGGTTTCTGCAGAGGTTTGATGAAATCCAGGTGTGGACTCTCTGGGCTGAGGCAGGGCATTCAACATCTGATGATACTTTGTCTGTTTCTCAAACTAAGGCTTTTTCCCCAACTGTCGTAGCCCAAGGCTTTCTGCAAAGTCCACTCAAGTCCTTTTCTACTGATGTCATATTTTGGGATCCAACATCCATCCTTTTCCCTCTCAAAAGTGGGTGGTCACTTCAATGCTGACTCATGTGTTAAACACGTGATGTGGATGAGAAGCCTGGGCTTAGTGGAAGGCGTCCCTGTCCCTGGCAGGGGGTTGGAACTAGGTTCAAGGTTCATTCCAATCCAAACCTGCTGTGATTGCACGATCTGGCCTCCACTGGCCATGCATCTGGTCTGGCAGGACCAGACAGAGCTTCCCACCAGCTGCACCGGTGGCAAAGGGACGTTGGACATACCTACTGAGGTTGCTGAGGGTAGATGGGACTCAAATGTGCGAAACTGAACTTCAGGGGATGAGCCTTGGCAGGTCTTCATCACACAGAGTCACAACTGCGTTGGAGGGTGGGGTGGGAGGGGGTGACTGCAAGCAAAGCCTTCTCAGGTGAGAAGATTTCAAGGTAGCTGTTCCCTTCCTGCAGGTCAGCCATAGCAGCCGGCCTGTATGGATACAACGGGATGCTGGTGGGATCACTCATGGCCGTCTTCTCCGCTAAGGGAGACTACTACTGGTGGCTCCTGCTGCCTGTAGCACTGCTGTCCATGGCCTGGTAAGTCAGATGGCTCCTCTGCTTATTTTTCCAGCCCCACACGGAGACTGAGCTGTTGTGTTTCCATGCGGAGTCCAATGGAAAGGAAACACGACTAACACACTGCTAAATCCGTGTCATTATTTCCACTTTTGAACTCAAATGTAATCCAGAAACAAATAAAGATACCCACATAATCACAAATAAGCCCAGTGGGGAGAAGGAAAATCGATGGCATATCACACGTAATTCAATACTCTAAATGTAATATTGCTCTTATGAGTCAATTCATTTTTGTTTCAAGAGGAACATTATTTTTGCCATTCCCTATTGTCATCAACCACAAGTGTTTCATCTGTTTAAGCCACCATATAAAAATGTCATGAGAATTTACTTCTCCAGGCACAGAAGCTGTTCAGTGGTCCCAGGACACGGTGGTTGACGCTAATCAAAACAAACAACTAATAATACTTTACTCATATAATATGACACAATAATCCGCTAGGTATTTGGACGGCAAAAAATTTTGAAAGCTGGTCTTTGACCCCAAAATGTCCAGTTGCACATTGCTGAAACCACACATATGATTTTTGTGCCTGAAGTTCATGTAGTGTTACAGTCACTTTGATGTCAGCTTTTACTTCTGATCCGCAAGCTTGAACAAGGGCACACGGCCACATTCACAGTTCACTCAGACCTGGCAAAGGTGTCCTGTATTCAGTCCAGTTCAAGTGCTGAAAAAAAAGAAGGTGAACACTGAGACTGAGCTGGGGAATACCTCTATTAAATCATTGTGTCCTGTTTCCCTCATGCTCACCAAATTCACCATATATATTGTATAACGTGACAGGAATCTGGACATTTATAACTGCCTGGGAAAGGGTAGGAAATTTATGGAGTGACCCTGTCACATGTCTGATTTGATCAGAAAGATTGAGGAATTAAACAGCTTTAAAAAAAAATAGACTGAATTTGCTGCAGTTGAGTTTATGACTGGATTTGGTTCTGATGGATTTTTTGCCTAGCTGACCAGTGAGACTACTTTATTCTTCTTCCAGCCCTATTTTCACCAGTGCTTTAGCTTCAGTCTTGTGTAAGTGGGACCTGCCTGTTCTCACCTTGCCTTTCAACTTGGCCTTGACCCTCTATCTGGCTGCATCAGGACCACACAACCTCTTCTTCCCTACAACTGTCATTCAGCCTGCGACAGCAACACCAAACATCACCTGGGCAGATGCCGAAATCACAATGGTAGGTTGTCTTAAAAATAGCAATCTTCTTCACTTACAAATAAAAACACAACAGAAATGTATTACATTCCCTTATAGGATCCCAGAATCTTTTGGGTTGGAGGGGACCTTAAAGCTCATCTCATTCCTCCCCTCCTGCCATGGGCAGGGGCACCTTTCACTATCCCAGGTTGGTGCAAGCCATGCCCAACCTGGCTTTGGACACTTCCAGGGATCCAGGGGCAGCCACAGCTTCTCTGGGCAATCTGTGCCAGGGCCTCACCACCCTTACAGGGAGGAATTTCTTTCCAATATCCCATCTAACCCTGCCCCCTGGCGTGGGAAACTATTCCCACTGTCCTGTCACTCCAGGCCCTTGTCCCCAGTCCCTCTCCAGCACTCCTGAGCCCCTTTAGGCCCTGGAAGGGGCTCTCAGGTCTCCCTGGATCCTTCTCTTCTCCAAGGGAACACCCCCAGGTCTCCCAGCCCAGCTCCAGAGCTGAGGGGCTCCAGCCCTTGGAGCATCTTTGTCACTCTGGACTCATCCCAACAGGCCCGCCTCCCTTTTTACTGTAGGATGGCCTGGCCATACAAAATTTGGTTCATAAGATGGCTGTTATCCAAAATGTAAATGTTTGTCTAGGAGTGAACATTTTTGACAGCTGAAGAACACGAACCTTGTTGGTATGTTCCATTTGCAGTTAGATCTAAATCTTCGAAGAGTCCCTGGAATCTAATTACCCAGTTCTGTGGGTAACTGATCACCTCCCCCCAGCTCAGGTTGTGCTGAGACTTCCAGTTAACTCACAGGGTAATTTGAGTTTTTCACATAGAGTGTTTATAAAATTGCATCTTCCTAATTAGACAGGAGCAAGCAGATACCACTATGGTAGAATAGTTACAAATGGGTGCAGGCACACATTCATGTATTTTTAATATATATTCAAGTGGGAACTTCCCAAAGAAACATTTTATAGTATAACACTATAAACCATACAGATACTAGAGTAACTGCTTTTCCCCAAGGCTCAGCAGACTATTTTGAGGGATTCCCAGGGAGTGATTAAGAAAAGGAAGTTAATTGACGCTAAATATCAACCCAAAAGTGACATTTCAGAACATTTACCCTGGTGCATAATTTTATGGGGATCATAACTGGAAAAGTGCCTCAAAACCATCTCTAAGCTGTGACCAAGCTGGGCTCTGTCCCACCAACTCAGCAATTCCGTTCACATTCCTAGTGAATCCCAAGGGAGTTTCAAGTACATACCTAAATCAGGAATAAAACCTTTCCTGAGTAAAGTCTCATAATTCTGACCAAGCCGTTATTGGTCATGTCACCCTTGTCACTGACCTGCCCAGCCAGAGGGGAATGTCCTCTCAAAGGCATCATCTACCTGAGCACTTCCATGCCCTGGGTCCCTGTCATGGTTCATGTGGGTATGTAAAAATGGCCAAGTCAGCAGCAGGGTCAAATATGGCAAGTAAACCCTTTCACAAAATATTTATCTTTGATATCAGGCCAAACACCTGGCAGAGGATCTCATGGCTAGGGGACAAGTCATGACTCATTTTCATTGAAGGGGAAACCCTGTGGAAATGCCCTGCTGTCTCCCGAGAGGCATCCAAATGCTCCACTTAGAAAGACAGGCTGCATCCAGCAAATGCCAGACAAGAAACTGGCCAAGAAAAATAAATGAAACCCCAAAAAGTTATAAAGATGATAACAAATTACACACTGTCTTTTGTTTTGTTTTGTTTTGTTTGTGGTTTTTTTAAAATTCTTACAGCTCCTGCAATCCATTCCGGTCGGTGTGGGTCAGGTTTATGGTTGTGACAATCCTTGGACTGGGGGAATTTTCCTGGTGGCCTTATTTATCTCTTCCCCTCTCATTTGTCTGCATGCAGTGATTGGCTCAGCAGTGGGGATGCTGGCAGGTAAGAAGATTTGAATTATGTCACAGATTTATATAAAAGCATGGAGAACAAAAGAGGAACTGCAATAAGTAGAGCACTTAAAAGTTTTTCTTCCATTGGAGAACAACTGCTTGAAAACAAACCATACATAGATTTCTCTTTTAAGAATTCTTTTGATTGGCTTCCCCATTCTCTTACCTCGTTTTATGATGCTGGAAATCTTCAGAATCATATTTTGGCCTGGGATTAATTTTTCCCATAAAATACTTAATTTCTGGGTATATTCTGGTGGGTTTAGGAGCAGACTAATAAAAGTCATAGCCATCATTGTGGATGTGTGGGCCCCAGGGATGCATTTAAGGTTCACAAACTGGCTTATACATCTGCGGTTGAAATCACATCGCCAAAATTCAGCTCATGGAAATTCTGCCATGACTTCATCAGATTAAAGTGTCTTTGGGCTTGGACCGGAACAACAGAGCTACAAATAGGAACTCCACGCACATACGCTGGCTAGAACCCTTGAAAAGCTGGATTCCTTCCATTCCTCTGCTCCTTTCGCCTCTTTGGCCAAGGAACGACAGACAGCATCTTTGACTTATTTTTCCAGGGCTGAGCTTAGCAACGCCGTTTGGCCAGATCTACTCCGGGCTGTGGGGCTACAACAGCTCCCTCTCCTGCGTTGCCATCGGGGGCATGTTCTACGCCCTCACCTGGCAGACACATTTGCTGGCCATTGCCTGCGGTAAGTACCCGGTGGGCTTTCACCTCAGCCACTCCTCC
>JAWMRA010000078.1:49971742-49987788 GCA_035584735.1 Pseudotriccus pelzelni | reverse complement strand
GCTCTCCAGCCACTCTGTGCCCAGCCTGGAGCGCTGCAGGGGGTTGTTGTGGCCAAAGTGCAGGACCCGGCACTTGGTCTTGTTTAACCTCATCCCGTTGGAGTCAGACCATCTCTCCAGCTTGTCCAGGTCCCTCTGCAGAGACCTCTTGTCTTCCAGCACATCAACCCTAACCCTAACCCCCATCACTTGGTGTCATCTGCAAATTTACTAATGGTACACTCAATCCCCTCATCCAGATCATCAATAAAGATGTTAAATAGAATGGGACTATAAGGTGCAAATATTAACTAGGAAAATATAACTACAATTTAATGGAATATTTTGACCACTTAAGGCCTTTCAGATACAGTAAGAGTAGAGGAGTACAGTCAAACTGTTGAAAGTTTACAGGGTATTATGCAATCTTCCTCTCCTAGAAATACCATGAAACTACTTATTCCTCCACAGTAAAAGGAGGAGAAAACTTGCCTCCTCCATGATACTTTGACATTTCCATAGCCTGTTTTGGCTATAATAAAGGCAAAATTCAGGTAAAACACTTGAAACCTATGAATCCCCTGAAACTTCCACTCAGCTTTCATATGTGAGTGATCTGCAGCCAGAGATTTGATTGAATTTGTCTTCTATTTGAAATGCTTTCACCTCTGCCCATTTCCAGGAATTCTGGATATTTTACTAGCACAGATGCCAAGTGGCAGACAGGTTTACACTGTAATCAGGAGCAGGTGGAGTCCTATCCAACGCCATCTAGTTCATGCTGACACAGCAGAACGGACTTCAGCATAGGCTGTGCATGTTTGCTTGGGTGGCTCATTGCTTTTAATGCCCCGTCATAGTGCCTTCACTCTTCCTGACACTGAGTCTTCCTTCATGAAACCTAGCCTAGTTATATTTTCACCTCTGCAATGCTGCTTCTGCATTTGCAGGGCAGGTCCAGCCTGGACCACCACCAGGAGGTCTCAGATTCCACAGGGAAAGAGATTCATGCTGAAACACTTGGAAAGAGCAAGGACACACTGGAGTTTCTAGCCAGATGTGCTGCTGTTAAAGACTCTTCAGACAACATTTGCTTTGCACGTAACTGCAGAATTTTCTTATCCCATTCCCAAGAGATGATCAGCACTGTAGTACTATAGTACAAGACTCACAAGGAAAACACTCTACAGATATATGCCCATCTTGAGAATTCCCCATCTACTTGGCCAGTAATGAATCTTAAATTTCCTCAAGATCATTGCTCATCACCTGAACAAGTACTGAAGAGTAAATGAAAATACCCAACCCATCAAAAAAAAAAAATAAATCATTTGATGGCTGAAAAAAAATGCCATCATTGCAGTGATAACAGAAGGTTTAAAGTGTATTACTGTCACTTCTCTATGCACTTCAGGGCTGGCTACTGGGTCAGATGGTGCAGCAGTCCATGTAATCTCCTGAATGGAAAAAAATTAGGCTCAAAGTGCCAAATAGACGCCCACAACATAATATCAGGTAAAACAAACACATACCTCCTATCCCCCCTCACCAAATGTTAGAGAAATAGAGAGAAATTCCAGTCATTTCTCATTACTGTGAAGGTCAGCCTAGCTGGGAAAATTGTTTCTGCTTTACAATTCCCCAAACTGTAGAAAGCAGTTAGAGTTCTGGACAAAAACTAATGTTGCATTCAAAGGGAAAAGAGGCTGATATGGCATTGCTGCAGTAATAAGAGAATTTTTTACTCTTTCCACTTCCCTGTGAACCTAATCAACTGTGACATGAGAAAATATACTGGGCTCACCCAGCCAGAATCTGACTGCCACCTGAAAATGTCCTCAATATTCCACTGTTTGGGAGCTTACAATGATCCTTCCGACATCAATTTTGTACATGTACATCAAAATGCCATTAGAAATGCTTACAAACACCTCCTGCTCACAGGCCTCCACTCAGACTCCTATCGAAGCCGGGCTGTAAAAACTCCCCAGTGGTTGACTAAAGGTTTCTTTCGATTACTCATATGAAAGCATTTGGTTATGGAAAGGCATCCTGGGGGAGCCTGGGAGATCTAAAGATCCCCCCCCACCCCGACCTCGCTTGTAAGCGCACTTGAATGTCGTTAGGAGCAATATATATTGAGGGTAGTCTGAAACCTGCCTTTAACATTTAATTAACATCTGTTGACTTATCAGGTTTCCTCGTTCTCCTTGAGGTTCAACAAATGAGCCATACCTTCCTGGGGTGGCAAGTATGTGTCAGGGAGTAGGAAGGTGCACTGAAAGGAGAGATTGAGAACATCTGTCACACTCAGTTACATGGATGGGTATGTTCCTGTCTTCATATACACGAACTAATGCATGCAAACACCACATACATGATGCAACTGTAAATTAATTTAGTCTTGATAAATGCTTGGCATATTTAATGCATTATTTAGTGCCACTTTTATTATTTCTCAGCGATGAAAAGCTGAATAAATCTAATGCAACTGAACAAAATATTATCATGTTCTTCTTTTGTTCTAATATTTACAGGAAATATTACAAGTGTTTGACATATAAATTGAGCATTTGACTGACTTTAATAACCATGTGATCAATAAGAAGTGATATTTTTACAGCCTAAGTTCAATTTTTAAAGGGCCAGGGGTCACAGATCTTTATCAAAGTACTAAGGCTAAAAATTTATTTTCAGAACCTGTAATTACTTTTATTTGAAAGGCCGTATTGACCTAATATCATTAAAAGTCAAATTTTGCTCATAAAGCTTCAATTCTACTGGAACTAATGTTTAGATATTTAGGCATTTAATCCAGTTGTACTTTTGAGAAGAATTTCAACACTTCCTTATATTAGAATTAATGTTGAGTGATAGGAAGTCGCTCATTATGTACATTCAAGATAATTCTTTATCCTTGGAAGATACCAATTATTTAAAAAAATTATGATTAACCTTCATCCTACAAATGCTCCCTACGTATCTTACACTTTTTTTTCCTGTATCAATGATCTTTCCCCCTCAAAGTAGCTTAAGAAACATCCTTTCAGTTTACATGGTTATAAAATGAAAATCAGCCAGATACAATCCAAACACCAGGCAGCCATCAGAGGAAAAGCAATGCTCATGTTATGTTAAAGTGGCAGCTCTCCCTTCCAAACAACTGATAGAATATCGTGTAACCTAATACACTCACCCTCTCTTCTCCTGAGAGAGAACAGTCTTAGTTTACATCTGGAATATTTACAGAGCTCCTTGTGGGCTTGCCAAGCACTTATAGAAATTGTTTATTAAAATTTTTTGGCAGACAACTCTCAAACAGAAAAGACGTACTTATATGTAGTGAGTTATAGGCTCAAACCATTTCTCTGCTGTTGTTTAGAATTGTTTTCTTTGTAAAAGTTACCGTGCACACTGGGACAAGTAGGAGGATAAGTTCTCTTTCTGGTCTGATGAACAGTGAACTATTTATATTTCAAGACAAAAGTAAAAGCCCTTGAGCAGGTATTATTCTGCCAAACCAGGGCACTCACAAGCGTGTGGAGACCCTCGCTGAAGCCTCACATCTGAATCAGGTGCGGTGAAAAGCTTGAACCTGAGGCTAAGATACTATTTTATAGTAAGATACTATTTTATGCTATTATGATTTCACCAGATGCCATGAATAGATTAGATTTTTAGTGAAACTATGGTTCTCAACAAAAAAAAATGAAAAAGAAGTCTCGAGTTGTCCAGCTGATAAAAGAAGGCATTTTGCAAAGGAACAAGTTCTAGGAAAATGGCAGTGGTTAAAATCCTGATGATTACAAACCTCAGCTCCTGCAAGCAAATCTTCTCTGCTCAGTGCTGGACCACCTTACTGGTATGACTGACTTTATTTCATAGGGCAAACCCTGATCTGTCAGCTGTCAGAAGAGGGAAGTGTACTGATCTTTTCTTTCTGCTCCCTGGATCACTATCCCAATTTCTTGATATGCTGAATCACCCCACTGGAAATTTTAAAACAGCACCTCAATGTGAAGTTTATATTCTATACTTGGACTAATTTACAATATTTTTACAATTGTTTTTTCAAAAAGGCTTTTAAAAAATGTCATTGAAAAATTTATTGCACTATTATTCTTTCCATTTGAATTGAAATTTTTGCAAATTGGTGGGCATTCTGACTGTGTTTAGTGTTTCCCTCCACAAGCTCCCGAAAAAGTCTTTTGGTAGTATTGAAATTTCCCAGTTTTAAGCTCTTTATTTTGAATCCAATTTCTCAAATGGTATGGGGTGCATGTCCATAGGGTAAAGTAAGATGGATAAAATCAGACTTAACAGTTTTATTTAATCCATGCACAGCTTTGTCAATTGCCCTGTTTTTATTGTTTTCTTTTTCTGGTTTGAAGTCAAATGTTTGTTGAGATGGTGGAATATCCTTGGGTCTGATTTGCACCTAATCCCTGTAATAAGACTTTCTCCTGTGAAGAAATTACAAAATCAAATAGACCATGTCAAGAAAAAATATCCGCAAATTTCAGTACCTGTTGCTCAGATGAGGGACGAGTCCTATCTGAAATAAGACAACTTTTTTTGGACAGTCCTGAAAAACAGAGCAGCACCTGAATGCACTTCAGACTTCTGAGTCTGGACTTGTGATCTCTTGTGAACTCTATGACCTGACCTTGTGATCTTTTTGTGATTTGGAGTAAAGGATATTGTTAGCTCACATAATCAGATTAACCAAAACCACACACTAAAGATGAGGCTTTCATGTTCTTATTGATTCATGAGCGTAAATGGAGATGATGTATACTAGTAAGCCCTGTTTAGGTTGATGCTTGTCAGATATTATAAAAGCCAGAGAGCTGGGAGATGTTTCTACATTTCAGTAGGCGGTTTGAGGTTTCTTTTTAGGTTTTCCATGTAGATGAATGCTATGGAAGTCATGTTACTATGAAGTAACTACATGGAGCCTAGTGCAAATGGCAATAATGACTTTTTTCATAAGTAGTAGCCACACCAAGGGCATTTCAGATATATGTGCTGAGACTTCTAACCACTATCTTCATTTTTCTTTAGAGAATAATTACTCTTTCTATATGCTTCTTTTTCTGCTGGCTCCATTCCCCCTTTGACCTGCAGAGCCCCCAGATAAATATCCCACGGATATCCTTGCTGTGTTCTAAGACACAGGGTAGTTTAATGACTTGTGAAAGTGTCTGTTTTGGCCTTTAAATAATTTACATGTTACCATGTTTTCCTCAGAAAACTGTGGTAATGTCCCTTCTAGTAAGAAGAGGTAGATCCTTCTTGTAACTTACACTTTATACAACACTGCAGTTAGAAAACAAACAAACAAAAAAGGATTTATCCTGCTTGACAGAATCACTATTCCCTGGGAGACACAGCTACCTCTGAAGAAGAACTGAATTAGGGTCCTTTGCTAACAGGCAGCCTAAAACTTATTAGTATGGTTCAGCCAGTTATGTGTGAAAAACAAACAAAGAAACAAAGCAACAAACAAGTATCAAATGGCAGATTTTTCACCCACCCACCTGTCTTAGGTGTTCGGGCTGCTCTCGTGACTCACAAGCAATAGCACACCCCACGGCACAGCACACGTGCCATTGCCTTCCAAGCCCTTTATTTTTCTTTCATTTGCTCACTTGGGGTCTGGGTAGAAACTTCCTGTAGAACAGACCTGTCTCACAGATTGTCGGTTGCATAGCTTTGATCTAGATGTGCTTTACTGCCTCTTCTACTTCCTTCTTTCTGGACCACTGATGATGGTCTAGTCACAAAGTTTTGTACTTGTCCTACTATTTTTCCTAGTGTGTTTTTACCAACGTAATCCTTAATGTCATTAAACTAATGTAAATATGAAATGCTGAAAGGACTTTTAAAGTACTCATTATAAAGTTTCTTAATGATGATATATGCTCATTTATGTAAGCACTATTACTATACATTTAGTAGTTTAGTAATTCCGATAAATACAGGCTATTGTATGAACAAGGCTGGCTTGGTTTGAGCTTGCTCTGAATTTTAGCATTTGCAAATTGTCAGTTTCCTGTGGTAAAACCAACAGACATGAGCAAGAGTCCTCTAAGAAATCCAGAGGCTGATATCTGTATCTTTACTCCTTTGAGGGCTGAGTAGTAATTTCTACAGTTCACGTCAATGGTAGTGATTCAACCCTTCTGAAAATTAGATCAATGCTTATTCAAGAGACTAACATTAGACTTCTGCAGGGTATTATTTAATTTTAACTTGTCTACACTTCTTTAGTCCAAAGGCAAATAGAATATAATTACACTACGATAGGAAAAATTTGATAATGTTGTAGGCAGCCTTACATTCAAAAATCCCTATTGTCACTTTCCCCCAATAACTCTGTCAGTGACATGCTATTGTATCTCTCAGTCATAATCAAGTGAGATTAAAATTATTCTGAAAAGTAAATGTATGAGGAAACAATAGGAGGTACACATCAACACAAAGGACGCAATGGCCCACAGTGCATGTACTAAAGCAAAGGTATTCATTGTCTCACTATCATAACCATTGGGTTTAAGACTCTTTTCACAGATGTCAAAAGATGTTTTAAATTAGCTTCAACTACTGTATGATCAGGCTTGATTAAGAGATGGCTTTTGTTGGACCTCAGCATGCTGAGTAGTGCCAACTCTGGGAACAGTGTAATGAAAAGAAAATGAATAGGTATGGGAACACATTTAGTACTTCATTTCTAGCATTTCCTCATCCTCCTCAACCCTTGATGTAACCAAATATCTTAATATCCACTTCTGAACAAGATTTAGGCTCAAATAACATAACACAAAGGTGTATGATGAGCATATGGTTACAGCAGGTTATTTTCTGTGTATATATAAGCCCTCCAGAAATAGTTTACTAAACATTTGTTTCACGGCATGGATTTAAGCTTGAGAAGCTTCCCTCTATTTTTGAAAAATTAATAAGAGAAATTTGGAAAAAAAGAGAAAGAAAGTGTAACACACACAGACCATTCAAATTCTGACTCTCCAGCCCCAGGAGTTGTTCTTACACATTCGTAGTTAAGTATGTTGGTACCTCTCACCTGCTTTCCATTGCCTGCATATCACTGACATTACTACAGGTTAAGACAGAGTTCTAAAGCTATTTCTATCACTAGTGAGTGCTTATTTTCAACATTTTAAAGTGATGATGTGAACAAACCTTTGAAAAGTGACTGAATATTTCAATGCCAATATATTTTGCATGTAAAATATAAAAATCTCTGTGTGTTGCATTTGAAATCTGATAAATATTTATTTTCAATGCTGTTTGCTTTTAATCTGTTCAGGATATCATTCCTCCAGCTCCTTAGTACTTAAACAAAAATGGCATTTACATTACAATATTGCTTGCCAACAATCTCATTTTCTGGTTTAGTCAGCAGGCTTCATGCTTGATTAGTCTTTAATTATACAAATACCTACATATTAAAAAAAGTTTTCTTTTTTCCATACTTTGAGCATGTAATTATTTTCTCTTGCATGCAATAACCTTTAATTTTAGGATTAAGCAACTGATTCTCTTTAGTATGGATGGATTTTTTCAAGTGTTAAAGCAAATTTGGTTATTGTATTATGAGTAGGAAAATTAGCTTTAGGAAAACCTTTCATTAGTGCATTTGACAGCACAGTGAGCATCTGACAGAAACTTCAAAATATTCAATACACTTGAAAACAAAATATATACCTATTCTGTGTCCTCTGAAGTCAACAGCAATACTGCTCTGAATTCAGCATGAGAGTGACTGGGGCTATGCAATTCCTCCTTTGAATATTCCTTGCTTTTGTAGTATTAGTGTTACAGCAGTACCTCGAAGCCCAGTGCAAGATCAAGGCCTCATCGCATTACACCAAAAAACAGTAAAAGTTTCCAGTATAAAGTGATCAAACAATGGTGGGAGAATCAACGAAGGAACAGAAAGATGAAGTGACATCCCAGACAGTGACAAACCTGGGACTGCAGTCTGGTGCTCCCGACTCCAACAACGCATTTACTAGAGCATTTTGCTTCCTGATGCAAATTATTTGTCAAAGTGAATTCAGTAAGCAAAGGCATGACTTGATGATGAGATTAGAACTAAATATGCAGATTTTATGTGGCAGTAAAAGAATTACCTCCCCTTCTTTTGCTGCAGTTTTCACTCATGAGAGCTTGGACTGCCAAGTTTGGGTCTACAGGACTGACGTATGTTATCTCTATACCTGCTTGTACATTTGAAGTAGAAGTGATTTCCCCCTAGACACACTCTTTGAATGTCTATGGGGAAAACATCAAGGATTTTTAGAATGGCTTGGTTTTCTCAAGTTCTGTTTATTTTTATATTTGTTTTACACGAACTGAAAATTCTGTCAGACACATTTTGATTGTATGGAGAACATGCTTCAGAGTCAGAAGACAGGTAAAATAAAGCAAACAAGGAAGCTGCAATTCTATAAAGTTGGGGAGGGAGAAGAGGGGGAAGCCTTCATAGTGGCATATTGAGCTTGCTCCTGTCTCACTTGAGAGCTATGAGAAACCTTCTGCCAACTTCCCTAGTAGTGGAGGTAGGTCTTATTATAAAGTGAAAAGCTGCAGTCAGAAGTAGGACGGAAATGCACACAGCATCTTATTCCAGAGTGGTGATCAGTGATAAAATTTCAGCCTTTCACAATGCTAATACTGGGGGGTTTTTAGCTCGCTCTCCCAGTAGAAAAAGCACTGTGAGTAACAAAGACAATTTTTTTTTTTCCTCTCTTCTTCTCCCAACATTTTCCTTCTCCTTCCCTAAGATCAGGCCCTGACCCTAAGGAATTCTACACTGATGGAAACTGCATCCTCAGATGAATCCTGATAATGAGACTGACTTCTCCTTACTTACCCCTTCCTAGATCTTGATCCCAGTACAGCCCTAACCTTCATCATCTGCTCCAGCTTTCTTCTGTCCTGTTTCAGCTTCCAGCCCATAAAGAGAGCTCCCCAAACTGGGATGAAAACAGTAAGAAGCAGACACGGCATTCCAGCTGGGTTTGGCTGCTCAGCAAGGTTAATAAGGTTACTATGGTGAAAAAACATGAGAGCACTAGCATTCATCACTTGTTATCACATTCATTCAGGATCACGTTCTGATACCAGTTTACTGGCCATCTGTAGGAGAGAGGGCCGTTCTGTAATGTGACTGGGCCCATACTTCATGGTTCAGCATCAGTATTTTTGCTAAGGGACTAGGATTCTCCCAGATCTGACTGCTTCCCCGGTGCTTTTTACGAGTAGGTAAGTATTTCTTAACAGTTATACAAAGATACTGCAGCAGTGATTGCTGCTTTAAAGAACCTCAGTTTCTTTAAGAACCAAAATGCACCATCATCATTCCTTTAGTAAAAGGATAATCCTAGCAATATATGATGTGCTGTTTTCATGCATCATTTTTTCTCTTCTGGAAACTCAGCTTTGCCTTCCAATGTCTTCCACAAACATCACCCAGCTTGAATCTCCAACTGGCATCCTCACAAGATATTAGGTCACATCTAAGCTATCCAAAATAACTCAAGTTCCTGTCCTGCAGGAAATTATCTGAAATTATCCTAATTTATCATGTAATTTCTGATGCAAATGAAGGCAGAAGGTGGAATATGGAAACGTTTCAGCAAACAAAAACTTGTATCTGAAAATGATTAAGTACTTTAGCAGATTTCAAATCATCACTATGAATTAAAATATTTTCAATTACTGTTGTTAAACCACTATTCTTTTGACAATTCAAGATAACACATTTTTTATATACATATAAAGATGATTTTAAACGAAAGTTATCCTCAGTTCTTTCAATTTCCCAGGCCTAAAATGGAAAATTAAAATGAAATTTTGGGCAAGGGAGAAACCAACTTTATAGAATTACATCATTGTTGGAAAAGAAAAGTCACACAGAAAATTCCAGAGTAGTTTAAGTTATTACAGTATCAAAATAAAAATTGGATGTATTTCAGAGCTAAGGCCTTTTTTTTTCTGAGAGTCATAATGCTCATCTATACTTTCTTGCTTTCTTTCCTTTACTTAATTTCCTTGCTCAGCTGGTGGCAAACTTTATTTCTTGACTTGGTGGATCAGCAGCAAAAAATACAGTGGTGTTTCAAGACAAGTTGTCCTAAAAATCTTTCAAACCTTGCTGATGGAACAAATACTAGGAGACTTATAGAAGGCTTTTGTTTCAGATGAAAATATTATGGGTGGGGTCCCTTAAGACCCACAAGGAAATCACCTTCCAACATGGATTCTATCAGTGATTTGTATACTTAAAAAAACCCCCACGGTTATAAGAGTAGAATATAATATATAATAAGTACACAATTTAAAAATAAATTTTAGGATCATCACATCTCTAAAAAATCTAATCTGATTGTTGATTTACTACCTGCTAGGAAGGACAGGTGCTGCTCTACGCTCATTTGCTTAAACGATTCTAATCTCCTCATATTCTAACCCACTAGGAGCTCTTAGAAAGACACATTTTCTGACTGTGCCTGAGGTGGTAACCTCTGACTTTCTAATTTTCCAGTTTCCACATAATTAATTGTTGATTACTTCAAACAAAAGTAGAAGGTTGGTGGAGAGAGGCAAAAAATGAAATAAGAAGGATTTGGAAAGCTCATGTTTCCAGTGTAACCCCTTCGATAAAAGGATATTTTTTCTTTTGCCTAAATTGTTTCTAGTTGCAGCTCTAAGGTCAGAATAAGCCAAGAGAATGAATGGAACAAGCATCCTGATGGGCTGCCTGAAGCTGCCTGGTGTTACGGATCAGCGTAAAACCAGCTCTCTTTCCTCTGCCTGGGCCGATGTAACTCACTGGAGTGGCAAATTACATCAGACCTACAGCTGTAACCCGACATTATGATTAATTTGATCAGTAATTTCTCCTGTTTTTCATTTTAATCGGTGTGACTATTCTGCTGTGGCAGGTCTTTCAGATCTAATTAAGATAAATTTCAGAGTAAAAGACTTGGCAGACTTTTCGAGTCAAATCCGAGCGTCAAGTGTGAAGACCTGCAGCACTAGTCAATCAATTTCCAGTAAAGACGGCAGACTGTAACTCAGCAATCAACCCATTAACACTTAAGCAAATTTCATAATCTCCAGGCCTGTGCTTAGTTACTCTCTCAAAACATTCTGGCTACCAATAAAAAAGTATTACTTTTTTTAAACACCTGCATCTGCTAAAACCACCAACAGAATCCACAAGTGGACACTTGGATAGATCTCAGCAATACTGCCAAAAAAAAGGCTTAATTTTAAAATTTAAAACATAGTTTAGAGCATCCTTTTTTTCCTTTTTCTTTCTTCTCTTTTTTTTTTCTTTTTTTTTTTTCTGGCAGTATCTAGGAGCTGAGCAAACTCCTGTAGATGCTTGGTTGTACAAGGAGCCTTAATGACAAAGCATCAGGGCTATAACACTTCCAAAATATTGCTCCTTGTATTCAACAAGCCCCAAGCCCACCAGGTTCTAAGTGTTTACTCGGCCCGCTCACTTCCAAGTAGAAGAATTTTTTTCTTGTAGAACTAGAAACCTGCGATGACTTGCAAATTTTACGAAGAGATAAAGGATATGAAAAACAGGGGTAAATACAGTAATGTTTTGGAATATTCTCTACTTTCTTTAGAAATTTTTGGAAATATGAGTGAAAAAAGAAATTAAGATAAATGAATGCCAACAGAACAGATCCACTTGATTTAGAAGACTATCTGAGAGGCTATGTCTTACTTTTTCTGACCCTAAGATCCCCAAGGGTCCTACTGTCTGCCTAGAGAGGCTTTGGAAATAGAAGACCTTATGGGATAAGGATCCTTTCCCAAATTTGTTCTGGGAGGATGTTATTTATTTATTTTCCCGCTTATTAAATACTTCAGTTACTTTAGGGAGTTTATGAAATGCTTCCATTTCAGAAGCCAGAGCTTGCTGGGCAAACAGCTCCACTTTCCTCACCTTCAGAGAATTCTCTAACAAATGGTTTCCTTTATTAGCCTCAGCGTCTGCCCGTTGGGTGCTAATAATGCCAGTTGTTTTGTTGGGAGATTAATTTCCTTTGCTTTAAATGTGAGTCAGACACAAGTACTCCCTGTGCTTCTGAAAATAGCAACACCTGCAGAGTATATTTGGATGCACCATCCAGCCAGTGCTCCAACTGAGAGAACGTTTCCTCAGGGAATGGAAAGACTTGTTTATAATCTCTATAAGAACATTTAAACATCTCTGCTCTGTTTAAATGCAGCATTCAGAAGCTTTACAAGGTGCCTCAACGACCCCCAAAAGCAGTGAACTACTGGGAGAAGAAAGACTGCTGAGAAGATTTGAAACCCTGCTCAGTCCTGTGGATGGACACAGTCTTTTACACACAGTCGAAACTAGCCCTTCTGTGGAAATGACACCCATGCATCTCCCGGGAGACACGAAGACTAGCAGCCCAAACAAGCTAGCTGTAGCACGAGACCAGCTGGCATTTCGCTGTGCACCAAGGCCAGGGTACAGCACAGTGCCTGAGCGTTCAGCCAGGACAAATTGCCATGTTGCCATAGTAGAGCAGCCTAGCTGGTGGAAGACCCAGAAGGATGAGTATGAGCACGGAAGTGCCAGAAGAGGTGAGAGGAGAAGAAGAAAGGAGGCCCCGGAGGCACTAAAATTCAAACCCAACAATTTCTCAAGCTTCAAAGATTAAATCTGTGTGGTTCACAGAACTACTGCAGTGACAAAAAAAAAGAGCATAAAACCAAAAGGAGAGTGCCTGAATCACAATAGCTTTTGCAATGGGTAAAAAGCCTGCATGTGTGTAGTACATGAGTACCATGACTTTCTAGATAGAGAAATTCTTCCACTAGTACTTGCTTATTCTGCTCATTAAATCACCTTTATCACCCCACAGAAATATTTACAATACTATAAGAATACACAGAAATCCAAAACTGTCAGTAGAACAAGGTGTTCAAATCTTTCTGGACCTGTTTGAAATGAAGAGAGGATGAAATAAGCAAAATATTCTGAAGAGATCACAAAGCTGAACAATTTATCTGACTGCAGGGGAGTTTCCATGTGACTGGTTTAGAGCTGAGATGTAGGCCTTGCCAGTTACCTCTGGAGATCCACCTAAGATCAACACTTCAACTGGCTCACTCTAAGCAAATGATAGACATGAACCTTCTTGAATAAATGTCTTTCGTACTTGTCTATATGACCTGTTGCCTTGCGATGTAGACTCACTCCCTATCGATACAAAAAAATAGGATATTTTAGACAATGGATTCAAAGTACAGCATTTGCTCACCATTTATAAAGTATTTCTTTGTCAAATTGATTATGAAGTAACTTGGGGATAGATTCAGTCAGTCATACATTGCACAGTATCATATGCTGAAGAAGGCTAGATAGTTTCAGCAAAACAAAAAACCTCAGTGGGATTACTGGTGTCACAATCTTGATCCAGTTTTCTTGATTTCAGGATTCAATAAGTATGAGAAAAATATAACAGGTCTTGGATGTGAACACATCACAAAGACACACCATGAGTATAGTCCTTGCAAACTTATCCCAACTGCCTTCATCAAACCAGCAGGCAACTGGTTGTTACTTCTGTATCCTAAGTATGTATAAATATGTCAGTCTCAGTAAACACTGAGATTTCTTCAAAGTTGATTTTTCCTTAGTGAGAAGCTAACCAGTGAATGAGGCTGGAGGGAAAGGGAAGGGGCAGGGGTTTTTTTGTGACTGTTAGAGCCTCAGACATCTGTGCACATATTCTCCCTCATTTGCGGCTGAGTGTTTCAGCCTTTCTGCTTTTCTTTTCTCTATTGTTATGAAAGTGTTGAGTTTCCAAATACATTATTAAAGATTAGTATGAAAATTTAATCTAAGGGAGGTTCTGGTTTTGCTATCTTAGAGTTTGCTATTACTTGGAAGATTTTTGTGCTGTTGTCATCTCCTCACTTTCCTTCTTCCCTCTTTTTATTGTTATTTTTTTTCTCACTCATCATCTTCCGTCAGCTGCAGTTATCTATGTAGGCTTCTATGACAAAAGGGACTTTTCAGGAAAGAGTTCTGAAAACAGTCAGAATAATTTTACAGTAAGAAAATCTCTGGGGGTTTTCCTGTTTGTCTGTTCCTACTCACACACAAACAGAACAGTAGAAATCATTGAGAATTCTTCTATTCTATAGTGTAGCTCTCCCTTCCCAGGTCTGGCTGTGCGTATATTCATCATATCCATATCTCTAAAACATACAGTGAATGTCAGAACCAGAAGGTAACCTTTATTTTGGAGCCAGTTAAATATATGGTGCTGATACAAAGTGCCTTATTCTGGTAGTCAAGCGGAATAATTGGCTACTTAGTACTTAAGCATATCTGATTTTGATACACCGTATAATCAAGTTCCTATGACTCCAAAGATTTAATTGAATGGCAACTCTGTAAGAGGTGCCAACTATCCTTTGAAGTTACAACATGCTGACCATTCAAAAGATCATATATTTTTCCATGTAATAACACTAAATATTCACAGGAGAAGCATATCTGGAGAAGTTATTTTCCCAGAAGGAAAGGTTTCGAAGTCTTCAACCTCTGGATTCCTTTGTCTCAATCAATTGACACAATGAAAGAAAAAATCAGATTATCATTATCTTTTCTTTTCACCACTGTAAAATGAAGGAATGAAAGTCTTCTGTCATTTGCCTGACCTACCACTTCCTGAAATAGAGCTCAGCTCTGGAAAATCCTTCTCTGATTGTTGTCTTTTGCAAATAAGTGATGACCCTTGTTCTGCAGTGGTAACCAGTGTAAATCTGGAGCATAATCACTAATGACAGCAAAGAATTTAGGTCTTGGAACCTGAAGTGAGGTTTTACGTCTTTCTACACAATTACTAAAAGCCTCCCTTAAAAAAAAAACCAGTTTTGTATCTACAATCCAGCCCACTGAACTATGTAAAGAATAGTGATAAAATTAGACCAGAGTATTACAGAATAATCTGACAAGAATAATTCTGAGACTTTTAGCTGGTATACACTGCACTGGATTATTAATTTCTGATCAGATAGCAAAGTACCTCACCCAAGTATATCTAAGCAAGTCACTTTCATTTAATTTGCCTTCTGAGAGACATGACAGCAAGTGTACATTTTGAGATGTAATTGCTGTTATCCTTCAGAGTTTTTTTAAACAAACACAATCATCCTCCTCAATTACTAACTTTCCATGACAATTTTTTGAGGTTGCATTTCTTTAAACTAATATCTTTCAGACAGATCTTGAATAATGTAAGAGGATAAAGCCCACATGAAAAAATCAAGAATTCAGAAATGAAATTTTAGCTGTCAAACTTAGTTGTTCTTTATTCCCTTAATATTCTTCAAACAAACCCTATTTCACTCTATTTCATAAAGAACATTACCTTAGAGGCCACAATATCTCTGAATTTTGTTCTAGGTTGATTTTTAAGTTAGAGCATTGAACATTAAAAAAAGTCCACGTTCTGAGCAGCTATTATGAGGAACTGCTGCCAAACATGTGCTCCTTCCTTTTTTTTTTCTTCAAATGTTTTTGTAGAAGAAAATTATTTCATATTCAGTCTTCAAGATAGATTTACGGGGGTAAAACAGCCTTTCTCTGCAGGATTTAGAATGGAAAGACAAATTTCATGGAGGAGATCTTACCACTTCTTTGATTTAGCAAAGTACCCAAACAATATATATATATATATAAAGTGCAACAGCAGTTCCTCTGGAGCTGTTTCTGAGTGTCACTTGTTTGCATATTAAAGTGTCTCAGCATTCCTGGCAATATGACAGAGCATTCTTCAAGCTCTTAATTATTTCTTAGAAGTTTGAGAAGTGTTACACTTGCTGCAGAAATGCTTTAGAAATGGCTAGAAGGCCAAAGTCATGACTCTATACACATCGCTTAAGATGAGGACAGGGGGACTGTGCTGAATGAAGTGCCGGGTCCTGCACTTTGGCCACAACAACCCCCTGCAGCGCTCCAGGCTGGGCACAGAGTGGCTGGAGAGCAG
>JAWMRA010000078.1:49942349-49971642 GCA_035584735.1 Pseudotriccus pelzelni | reverse complement strand
GAGCTGGGGTTGTTTAGCCTGGAGAAGAGAAGGCTCAGGGGAGACCTCATCACTCTCTACAACTACCTGAGAGGAGGCTGTAGCGAGGTGGTCGTCAGTCTCTCTTCTCCCAGACAACCAGCAGCAGGACAAGAGGGCACGGGCTTAAGCTCTGCCAGGGGAGGTTTAGGTTAGACATTAGAAAGAAATTCTTCAAAGAAATGGTGATTGGGCATTGGGATCAGCTGCCCAGGGAGGTGGTGGAGTCACCGTGCCTGGAGATATTTAAGAAGAGACTGGATGCGGCACTCAGTGCCTTGGCTAATTGACAGGGTGGTGTTAGGTCAAAGGTTGAAGTGGATGATTTCAGAGGCCTTTTCCAGCCTAGTGGATTCTGTGAATTCCGGCTTCTCTTCTGGATGTCAATACACAGTGTATTTGTGAACAAACTTTGGGTTTTCATAGCTATTTACATATCTGTTTACGTGACAAGGATCAAAAAGGAAAGAACATAAAAAATACTTATTCCACATAATTTCTTAGTAACTCTTTAATGCTTAGAAAGAACTGACAGCAAATGATGTCTAATTCCTTTACTGCTCTTCTGAATGTGACCCAGTCATGCAGCTGGCTTACCAGTACTGGCCAAGCTCAGCCCAGGGGGAATGCCAGACCTCTCACACTAGTGTCCTTCATTAAGTCTAATCCCAATTCCTAAAAAGTTTAGGGGATAGCATTTGAACTAAAACTGTCTCAGAGTATTTGGTTCTCTCCTTTCACTTCTGCTGCCTGCCACATTCAGACTTCCCTCAGAAGGGTAGCTGTGAACTAAAGAGAGAGATATGCCAAGGCAACTATGTAGAAACATTGTCATTGGCACCTACCATGCAAGGTTTTACTTACTTTTTTTTGTACATCTGCAAGTGAGAGCTGACCTTGGGAACCTAACAGTGGAAAGTGCTTCTACTGACCTGTATATCACAGATGACAAGTGGAAATACTCAGATTCTGCTGAGATTTACCTTGGGACCAGAGGCTATACGAGAGCTAAGACTTCAGATTCAATGTTAGTACAACTCTCCTGAGGTATGTTGTCTAAATGATCACACTTCCTCCCTACCCCGATTGTAATTTATGTGTGCATTTGCCTTGTTCGTAAAGCATAATGGCTTCCAAAGCACAATATTTAGCAGGCATATATGTATACAGTCAGTGTGCACACACTACAGCTGTACCAAGACAATAAAATGCAACAGAAGCTCCTCTGAAAATAGTTGTGTCTCTGTATGTCAATAATCTGCATACAAAGGAGTCCCAAAGCACTCACTAGCATGATAGACTGGGCATTAAGTGTTGCTTAAGTGGCCCTTTAGACAACACACAAAAAAAGCTTTAGAAACATTATTCTCTACTATAAGAAAAAGATCGGAAAGCAAGGACACATTTCTCGCAGACTTGTAAATCTATTATCTAAACCATTAAAAAAAATCAGATTTGATGCAATTTAGTTGAAGCTCAGATTAATGCAGGTTTCACTGGCCACATGGCAAACACAGTTTCTTGTAAACCAATTCCCTTAATTGTCTAAGAAAGGATTGTTTAATTATTAAGCTAATGCAGTTTTATTTCTTCAGGAAATGGAGCCAAATCCATCAGTGTGAATAAAACATTTAAGGTGACGACTCAAATTTTAGAGAATAAAATTAATAGAGACTTGGTTGGTTTCTAAATGCAGTTCCATTGCCTAGTGAATGAGACTCCATTCACTTCACAATCTACCCTGGTGTTCAGAATCATACTTATGGGTACAGTCAAACTGTTCTTGCACAGTGTGAATATAGCATGACTTATGTAGTGCAAGAACACTGAATTCTAAGAACACAGGACCACTGGATCAGAGTCCTCTTGTTTCTGCCTAGGAGTTCCAAGACGGGCAGAGCCAACCATCAGTATGGATGCCATAGCTGCTGGTCTAATAAAAAATATCCATGTCACTGGAGTGAGCGTCTATAAAAGGCACTAACCGGCATTGTTAGCTTTGGAGTCTATACTGAGAATCTTAACAGAAGTATTTGGTTCGTAGCAGGATAAAAATTAGGACCATGATGACCCATCCATCCCTTGCACATCTCCACCAGCAGAAGCTCTGTTTCTTTCAGGGACAGTCAGAACCATCTGGTAATGAACAGCTAACATTGTTGTCTTCTTAAGTTAGCATAAAGAGTAACTGCTGAGTAAATGCCATTTGTGAATGTCACGTAACGAATCTGTGGAAGAAACTGGAGAGTTTTCTATGGGTTTTGCAACATGGAGTCTACAAGCAAAAGACTTACTCTTCAGAAAGCGACAACCTAGAACCATCATCAGGTATGCTTTTCTGGCTTATCAGGCCTTTTAGCTGTTCTTAAGCCTGTAAGGATTAAGTAATACAAGGTGGAATTTCTCAGCCTGTGTGGTCAAAAGGCATAACCTTCACTTGATTTCCCAGTACAGTGAAAGAGAATGCACTTGCTGTTCTTAGACCATTAGAGATTTTTATGTAATGTCCTACCTGCAGTGGATTTGGTGAAGTAAGAGGAGATGGAAGGCCGTGCCCTGGTGACTGGCTGGGTTTCTGAGGGGAGCTGGAGGACTGTGGAGCCGGAGGAGGTTGACTCTGGCTCTGGGACTGTGTTTGGTTCTGCTGCGGTGGTGCTGATGGCTGTGGCTGTGACTGCGGGGTCTGCTGGGGTGGCTGTGGAGTCTGTGCCTGCTGACCTTGCTGCTGCTGCTGGCTTTGCTGCTGCTGCTGTTGGTGCTGGAGCTGCTGAAGATGCTGAAGCTGTTGAAGCTGGGAGTTCAGGGATGAGGTAGCTGTGAATTGAAGAGATGGCAGGGAGTTATACAAGTTTCTATTGTGTTAAAGACTTTTGGATTAAATTCTTGTTCTGTTACACTGGGGGTCACGCTGCTTACTGAGAACAGGTGGCCTCACTCTTCAGGATGTGGCAGAAAATTGTTCCCACAAAAAATAGGCTGTGTTTCTGCCAGTATAATTCTGTGGTAAGAGCTGGACTTCACTAGGGGCAATGAAAGCAAACCTTTGAAAGTGTTACAGGTCTGCCCACAGGATGGGGGTCAGAGCTGACCAGCAGTCTTTGCTCAGACAGGCTTTCCAAAGAAACCAATGGGAATATTACATGCCTAGAGAAGAGATCAACAGCTTGTACACAGTATAGTAAAAACTCATAACATGAACTGGCGCTGTTATATTAAGGAGGAGAAAGCCAGAGTTGCAAAATAAAAGATGCTCTGAAAGGAGCTTTGTCATGTCATTGTACAACAGGTATCAGGAAATAAAACATTGAGATGTGAAATTTCTTGTGCAATGCCTAGATAGCAAAAATACCCCCCAAAATATGCATGTCTCTGAAGTAAGAATTGCTCCTTATAATTCACATCTAAAAGCTATACGTTCCTTCTTGTGACTTGCACTGCTCACTTGCTCCTGGTAGTAAAGGTCTGCTGTGTTTTGCTAGCACGTGCTGCAAATATGAGGCTTGGAAACGAGTGGCTCATGTTAACCTACTGGCACAAAGGAGCAAACCTTATTTCCCAGAGACATTTTCAAATTGACTCGGGCATTCATTAAATTCAGGAAGGCAGAAAGTGTGTCATAAGGATGTCACTAAGGAAGAACAGCTTTAAGCAGAAGCCAGAGCATCATAAGAGTCTGATGCTTTTTGGGGTTATGCCCTGAAAAAGTCACCTGGGTCTTCAGCCTTACCCACTTTAATCAACATCTTAGGCATTACATTAGTTAGCTACAAGATCCCAAGAGGAACATCTTGCTAGGTCATTACACTATTTTTCACTCTGTATACTGCTTTGCCAGCACCACCCTGTATTCTAATTTCCAACCGCAGAAGTCAAAGTAAACTGGGAATGAATCAAATTTGTTATTTCTAAAATGTCATTCAGATTTCATGGCCAGAAACTCTGTTCACCAAGTTATTTGTGGACTGGCAGATAAAGACAAGTCATCTCCACTTTCTTTTCATGCCAACATCCCTATTTCAGCTTTCTAGATGTCTGTGCCCTGGGGTTGAACCTGAGGTCTTGATACGACTTATGAAATCAATGAGCCATAAACTGGAATAAGCAAAAGAAAAAAGAAAAGAAAATGGAGAAAGATGCGGCAGAATGGGTAAGCCAGAAAAGGCTGTATGAAGAAAAAGTGTGAGGCTTGACAGGAAGAGCTGGTGGTTATCCATTCCTATACTCATAGCTGCTCTAAATTTTCTTTCAACAGATGTGGGAGTCAAACTACAAATATGCCTTTACAAGAATTACAGCCATGTGGATGTGACTTCAATACTGAACCAAAATAATACAGAGAAGGAGGAATCATTAACACCAATATATTTCCATCAGGAAAGTTCCATCAGAAATTTTGTGTTTCAACATAAAACAGAGTGACCATCAGATTAAAAAAATGCATAGTATCTCATGAAAAAGAAATCACCCTGGAGAAGTAAGGGTCCGCTCCCATCCGTTTCTTGATGAGAACTTGTACCTAAATGACCCAAAGCCAAGAGGATAGTAAGTGGAAATATAATCTAAGGCATAGGAAGGTGTGAATACAAAACCACAACTGCATAGATGAATATTAACCATAGCATGAAACATCTCAGATGTTAAGAAAAACTGTTCACCAGCTCTATCTGTAGGTATGTACACAGAGGCAGAAAGACCCTTCCCATTCTTATGAGACAAAAAGAAATCTAGACCAGCTTTTTATCTTGTGCAGGCCATTTCTTCACCTGTGATAGCTTAGCAGACTGGATGAACTATTGATAACCAGAAACAAGACTTCAAACATAACAGACCCTTATTGCATTCACAGACTCCAATAGAGAAATGAATTAAATGACATCCCACAAAAGAATAACTTCTAATCCACACCGCTCTTGGAGAGGAACGAGGGATCATTTATATATATGAGCACAGTTGGGCAGGATGAGACAAAACTTTCTCATCTAGGAGTAGAAAAGCTTTGCCTTCAGTACTGCTTAATACTTGAATGTTGGTGAATGCTGGAATAGTGATACACGCTTTTGCACTGGAAATGAAGACATTCCTGCTGGGGTGGAAGGTATTCCCTGAAGGAAAATCTTATTGATGGAGAAAAGTCACTTCATGGAAAAGTTTCCAGGTTTATTTCCAGCAACTGCACAAAATTATTCAAATATCTTCTTGAGTTTTCATATAATTCCTTTAAAAAGCCTCCTTGAAGCCTATCATCATTCTGAGCTTTAAACTGCGCTGAAGTGCCTTAGTGAGGTATGACTGTTTAACATACTGTCGCTAAACAAACAGATAAGGAATTGGAAGAAGGACTCTTGGATCAGGAAAGGCCACAGTAGGTGTACTGCAGAGGTGGTTTTAGGGCTCTGGATCATGCCTGCAGTCCGTTGTTTGTGCTGCTGGATTGCACTGCCTCTCATAATGTGTGTATCCACAGCAGGGATTGTGTCATATTATTGTTTGCAATCAAATCCAATCCAACTCCCAGAGCTTGCTTGCGTAGCTCATCCATTATAAATCGTATACCTGTCTAGCATTTGTCACTTTTCTGCAGAGCTTGGAGTCTGATGGAATTTCAGGTGGTACAACAGTGCTATGTCTGCATGTATAAAAGATAACATGCACTGCCTACCTCACAGGAATCTTTTTTTATGACTTACTGGCTAACAGCTGGGTAAAACTTTGACATATTTAAGTTTACTTTCTTTCAGAATTGCATTCAAGAATTAAAGAGGCTTGCAAAGAATTGCAGAAAGTCCTTTCAGTAGTTAAAAAAGTCAACATAAAGTATCACTTTAAAAGAGAGACAATTAACTGAAAATGCATGAAAGCTATGAAAAACTGTGAGGAAAATCCACAAAAGTTGTGTGACATTTCAACTTTCCTTAAGAAAAATACGTGTTGAATATATGGTAGGTATACATTCCAGGTATCCAAGAAGACAGTAAGATGAACAAAGAAGCAATGGCACAAGGGGTTTTCAAACCTAGGGGGTTCAACAAGAATTTCTTGGTTGCTGTGGTGCCATGACAGACTTCCCATGGGATCACCCCACGGTTTATGATCCTACTTTAAGGGGATTATGGTTAGTCACAGTATCAAAGCATTTACATTAGAATAAGAGATATGGAGTTAAGTGGAGCAAATGGATGGTCAAGAGGAGCGAAAGCAAACTTTCTGATCTCCTAGGTCATCTATGTCTTTCCTTGTCACAGACCTCAGGCTACTTAAAGGATTAGGTGAAGTTGTGACCTAAGGAACACACTCCTCCTTGACTTTCTTTGGGGCACAGTGGTGTCACGAATTTACAAAATTTACACAAAATGTGTTGTTTCGCATTCTGTTTCTCTGCTGCTTACCTGCACAGAAACCGAAATGAAACTAAAATGCTCCTATTTCAAGTAGAGTGTCGTGATGGGAAAAATTCACCTCTGATGCAACCATGCTGAAATAACCCGTCTGATCCAAAATGAGGGAATGATTGCGTCTTTGTTTTAGTGGGAAAACTGAAAAAGCTCTGTCTTCTATTCCCAGTCCTGACTGTATTAACTGAGAGTAGTAGCAACTGCCTGCTGCCTCTGGCTAACATGTTCTGACATAAGTATGGAATATCCCTGGTTATATTTTCAATAAAAACATAAATTTTAAAGCTCAATCACAATTATTCAAAAAGCAAGGAACAGAAGTAGGCCCACAAATGTTTACATAATGAAAACAATTTAAAATTAGGACTCTTTTTTTTTTTTCACCTCTCCTTCACAATATGAACTCAGATTCTTAAAACCTCTATAGTGCTTGGCAGAAGATCAAATTAAGGTTCAGGGATTCAATTCATATCTAGAATCTGCTCTTGTGGATAAGCTTCACATAATGTCTGATTTATTTCATTAATGTTTTGTGCATGTTTGTTTCTGTGTAAAGAGGGAAAAGGGGTAGGAGGAATAAGAAATAATTGTAGCTTACAAACTATTGTGCTACTCTAGCATCTATCCTCCTATTTACATAATTGCGTAGTTGTTCTTCAGTGCCTCGATACAATGTACAGTGGACTAAAAAGAAGAAAATCATACATTAAACCTTTTCCTATTTGACTGAGCACAGAACTTGACTCTTGCCATTTCAAGGGCTTAATGCCTTTTTCCACTTCCCCAGTAATGGAGAATGGATTTGCATTGCCTTAAACTGAAAAGTGTAACTAACTTAAGCATCTGGGCTTGCGTTTGAACTGACATGGGGCGCTTTTTTCTTCCACCCTGTTGTTTCTCTTGTAATGAGATTTATGCCTTTCTTTTCTTTGAAACATATTTCTAAAGATTGAATACACACACTGAACAACCTAATGCAAGCCCGTGCTTACATTCTCTCTCCTGGGTAATGAGGGGTAGGTTAGCCAAACACCCAACGTGTTTTTGCATATGCTCAAATTTTCTTTTTGAGAGAAAAATGTGAGTTCTTTTAAATATGTTAGCATCCTCTTTGTGAAAAAAAATCCCTTAGGGGTTGGACTTGTGGCTGAAGAGATTAGTAATGGGATACAGAGAATATTATTTCTAAATCACTGGTTCAAATCAAGTCTAGGTCAATATAAGGAACAAAAGTGATTGCACTTTAATGGTGCTTTTTCCTGTTCTCTACCTTATAGAAGATGTATTAAATGTATAGAAGTTGTATTCACACACAGATACCCACAGAGAGCCTGCATTGGAAGCAGTTTGCCACACAGGTAATAGATTTATGGTCTCCCAACATTTAATGAGGAAGATCATAAAGACTATGGCCTTGAATGGCATCAGTTGACATCATTAGTTGCACTTCCAGCAGAGAGGCTAAGGAGAAAAAGAGTAAGGAGACCAAGTCATCTTCTTGTTCCTAAAGGTGATCCCTCAAGGTTACAGCTGCAGAACACAGATGGGGTTATGGGGAGAAACTTGCATTGCCAATACTCCTCTGTACCAATTCTGCAGATAAACAGAGGGCTTCACTTCCTACAGTTGTCATATCCAGCATCTTTCATGAGCACTAAATTCACTTTAAAGAATGTAGGCAATAAAAAGGAAGTATTAAGAAGAAAACCATCATAATTTATATGGTGCCTATGGTGTCTCCACATTTTGATGAATACTGAAACTTCCCTGAAAAATGATCCACTGCATTAAATAAATCTGACACTCTTTTCCTTACCAAACCTTAAAATGTACAATAATGCACTAAAATCTTAAGGAAAAAAAAAAAAAAAGAAGAAAAATTTGTTCTAGGTAGAGAGCTTGACTAAGTATCAGGGCAAGCATATTTGGAATAATTGCCATTTTAAGATGATCTAGAGGCTATTTTCCTCTAGTTTATGACAACACTCTGTGAGTAAAGTTCCCTGAGTGTATTTTAAAAATTACATTAACCTATTTAAAGTGCCCAAAGGCAAGAACAAGCTGGAGAAATTAGACTTTAATAAGCCATTTGCTTCCTCAGTTCAAATGGGACCTTAGGTTGCATATTGTACAAATGGCTGAAACATTAACTGCAGTCAGGGTATCATCAAGACCCAGGGGATCAATCAGGGAGTTGTCTTGGGATTCTCATACAAAGACAGGCAATTAAACATAGTATGACAGCAGTGTAAGTGTTTGAATGCCAAAACCTGTGTGTTGAGCAACCAAAATCTAGATCTGGTAAATTCCTATTTTACCAGCCAGATTTATTTTTGGCAAAAACATTACTCTCTCAGAGATCAGGTGTAGGATCTTAACATTAAGTCCTTATGTCAGATAAAAGCAGTTTGTTAATTCTAGAGTGCTGAACTCATCTCAGATTGTCTGAGAACAGAACAGTGTTATAATGGTACATTAGTTTGAGTGGCATAGTATTCCTACAGATTGGATTTCTAGACCATATAGAGTCCATAAGAATGTCCGTAAGAATTTAAGCTAACCCCCAATTTCTTGGGAAAAATTCTTCAGTATTCGTTTGAAAGAAACAGGGGAAAAATTATCATGTAAAAACCAACAGAACCCAATTTGAAGTTGAAGGGATATGACAGGGAATAGATGAATGACAGAAAGAAACTAAGTTTGAAACAGCAGTCTGCTGACTTAGAGAAGAGTGACCATGACTTATAATGGACATTGGACAAAGCCTGGGCACTCTCTGCACATACAGTCTTTAATCATAGGAACTGCAGCTTTTTTTTGCTCTCCTCGAATCTTTCAGATGCTCTGATATTGATGGGAACCATAATTTCAATGGCGCTTACGCAGACTAACTGTTTAATGCGCCTCAAAGTAGCAATACGTGTAGAAAAAGCAGTGCAACAACATACCGCCCCAGGAGCCTCAGAAAAGGTTGTCCAGAATCCTGTCCTGCAGTTGAGAGAGTCACAAGTCCCCATTCTACCAGGTGCCCTGCCATTTCTCCTGACAAGGTGGGTATGTGAGGCTTTGGGGCAAAGCCTTGTCAAGAGGAGCTTGTCGAACTGCCTAGTAGCTTCAAAGAGTGATTTTGCATTCTTTCAGATAATAGATCTGAAGTTGCATCTTCTATAATTGTTTACGGCAAATGGCTCTTCTGACAAAGAAATATTTATCCAGGTACAGCTTCAGCAATGGTTCTTTGAAGATCAGGAATTATAAGAAGTGTCTTCAAAGAGTCTTTGAAGTGAGTCATGTTTCCTTAACTAAAAGTGAAGTTACTGTAAGTGAAATGTACTGCGTGTTTTGTGCATGCATGTGTTTGGGTGGTTTGTTTCTTTTTTACAACGCAATTGAATAGTGGATCAAAGTGTTTGCGGTTTAAAAGGTTGGTGTGTATGCTGAGCTTGTGAAAGTGTCCTGAGAACGGCAAAGGACAATGTCACATCCCCCCGGCCTCAACTGAGGGAAGCAACAAAGGCTACTGAGCCTAGTTTGACGTGGTATGACTGGTTGCTTTCATCTCTCAGACTCTCATTATAACTGTGTTTCTATCATTTTTTACTTCGAGTCTTTTCTGAAAGCTGGTAGACTTGAGACAACTCTGTTTTCTATTAAGAACTCCAAGATATAAGCAGCTCTAAATTCTGTTTCCAGAGTATGAATTCCAGCCAGAGAAGTTAGCTGAACAGCAGTGAGAAGAGGCCATGGAATGACTCAGAGAACAGTGACTTGTACACTATAAGGAGAAAGGAAAAAAAATGCAGCTCAGCCCACTTATTTTCTTTACAATCAGTAAAACTACAACAGCAAGTACAGGAACCAGGTGCAAAAGTAGTGGTTTTACCTTGCTGCAGACAAATTCCCTGCTGGAGCAGTGACTTGAGCTTCAACCTTGTCAACAGGCCCTGTTTTTCTCCATATAGCCTTGAATTTCTGCTTTTACGAAGACATGAAAAATTAAAAATCGTACCAACAGGGTGAAAAATGTGGGGAAGAGAACAAAACAAAAAATGTGGTTGAAGTGCTTAGTCTCAGTGGAAAGCCAGTCCTCACCAGTTGGGACGCATGTGCCGTATTGAACATGGAATTCTTCATTAGTCACTGAAGAATAAAAATGGACTAAAAAACTTTCTCTGAATGACACAAGGTATTGTTTAATAGCTGTGGCACAGAAACAATCTTGAGCACAGGTCACGGGGTTGGTGAGAAGGTTCTGTGCTAGGTGCTGAACTCTCTAGCAGGAGAGCAAAAGATGGAGGTGTTCTTTCCTTAGATAAGGAATCAATGTCTCTCTAGACTCTACAACTCCCTCCACATGAGAAATTGTAGAAGAGCTGGGAGATGAACTTTAATTTGATAACCTGTCATACCACAAGCAATTCCTGAATGTATCTACCACTAGCAAGGTACATGACGCTTTCCTGTTGTTGACTCACAGTAGCTATATTTTGCTGTCTTTAAGAATCTTCCTTGATTTTTATTATATGCTGTGAGTAGATGACACTGTATTTAGTTGTGTGCATTTCAAAACATACCACAGTATCTGTAGCCATTTTCTTTTTGTAATATTTAAGCTGACTAGAGGTCAGTTCGCCTGTATCCCTTTTACTAGTTTATTTTACTTGCAGAAGAGATTCAAAACAAAGTTAAACAGTAGTTAGGCAATGGCTATGGACCGTGCAGTTGGTTATTTGCTAGGGGTGGGCTGGCTGCTCAGGTTTAATTTGTAGTAAAATGAGGGTGGCTGAATATCAGATTTCTCTCTTGTCTCTTTGGCTCATCAGCCAAAAGTTGCTGCTTCAGACGTTAATCCTAGCTGAGCTCTGCTTGGCATCTATCACCTTTGCACAGCAACACTGAATTAGCTGCTCTTTGGGTGCTCGTGTGCTCCCACCTACCTAATTTCCTGCTCACTGTTGAAATAAACAACCTGGCTATTCACATAGACAAACTGCTCATCAGTGCAGAATTTGTGTGGGAGATTTAGGGAGAAGATTTTTCAGTCAATCGTTACTCACAGGCTGTGCAGTCAGTCACACTCCTATGTTAGGATGAGAACCATGCACAGCTGAAGAGAAGGGCTGAGGAGTCCAGAAGAGCAGCTACACTGCACTACCCGGTCAGTGCACTCTCCACAGCTTCCACAGGCATATCAGAAGACCCCATGCTTTTGATATTTCATACATTTTTGTACACTGAAAAATAGCAGTTAATAGCAGGCCTTTGAAGAAACTCCATTTAGATCTTACTTTGTCTATTAAGCTGCTTTTCCAGGGTCAATTATTTTGAATTTGAAAGGAATACACAGCAATTAATTAAAAGAACTTCAATTTGAATAATGTATTTACTTACATGGAGCAGGAGTCACCAGTTATATAAAGGGAACAAAATCCAAAGGATGAATTTACAATTGGCAAAAAACCTGCTTAAAAATAATTCACTATTTATGTACACACATTCAGTCAGAACAGAATATTGTTGCCCTTTTGATGAAGTAACTAGTACCTTATTATCCTTATCAATGAAAATACTTCTTTTTCCAGACCAGAAAAGAAAAGATAAATTTGGTTGCTAATCAGTGATTCTCAAAGAAAACTAACAGGAAGCTAGTCTTTGCCCTCTTTAAGGCAACATTGCCCTACTTTTAATATTTAGGATAACGAAATATTTTAAATAAGGGTTTAGGTCTCATCAGCTGCATGTTAGCTATACCAAACCTAAATGATACTACAAAACATTGACAATGCATTAAGACTCTTATAGATATTAAACATCTATATAACACCTGCTGTTAATGTTACCCTTTTAAGAATTATAACAGAATCCTCTAGAACTTGCTCTAAAATTACAAAAAAACTCATAAGAGAATGTATCTTAATAGGTATATTTTATTCCTCCTGTAGAAACATACTGGTAGTGATGTATCTAGGTTTCCAAACAACAACTATAATTTTCTCTTAAAATTTTCTTCTGTTATCTTTTCCTAAAATAATGCAAAAGCTAACTTTTAACTGTGGGCAGTTAAGAAAATTTTGATGATAATGAAAATATTGATTGCAATGTGAAACGGATCGCTAATGTGTAGCCATAGATAATGATGTTTGGGGGGTGGAGGAGGGGACAAAAGGAGAGAATTTGCTGTTCAAAAATTTCCTTGCTTTTAATTTTAGTGAATTTCTCATCCACCTGTGGAAGCCCACTGACAGGTACAGGCAAAAAAAGTACACCAATACTGGGCAAACACCATTACTAGATTCACTTCACTAACTCCAATGCCAATTAAATGGAGATAAGCTTGTTTCAGAATAGAGTATTTGAATGAAAAGTCTGGACCATTCAACATTACAAAACCAAGAAACACATGTCAGTGCTGATAGAAGGTCTAGCTTTTTGCTTAAATTGACTTCTGATTTCAAAAGTTAGTGGAAAAAATGCTTCTCAAGAGCATGAACTTTCTATCATAGCAACACTGAGAACAAAAGTTGGCACAGTTAGCGCACATGGAAATCTGAAACCACTACTTTATATTTGTTTTGCCAAGTTTTAACTAAGCAGATACAAAAGACTGTTCCTTTCGTTGTCAGTGCCAGGGATTTTGTCTTTACTCTGTTGATTTTAATAGCTCGCTCAGAAGCTTGGAAATGAATGTTTCTCCCATCATCAATTTAAAACTTTTCCATTTGCCAAGTATAAATGTTTTTTCTACTATGTGTTTTCAATGAAGCTGAAATGAAAAAGCTTTGATTTTCTATCCAAGTGCCAGGGAGCATGGGGCAAAGTATTCTTTCATCTCCATCCCTGAGACAAAGCCAGGCTCAGCATCGGGTGACCACAACACCACTCCATTCTTTCCCTTTCTCCCAGAGTCTTCAAAAAGGCAATTTTTGGACTCATGTTTGTCTAAAGACTACCTGGAATGACCAGCTCTACAGAGGTCCTCCAGCATTCTGTAGGGGATAACAATTTCAATGGCCATCATCTCCAGTGGTTCAAACACTGTTCTCATACAGAGCCTTCTCTTTGTGCAGATACGGCCCCAGCAGCTTCTTTTCTTGTCCAGTTGTAGACATTTACTTTTTTATAGCTTATGGAACTATGATGGCACTCCAGCAGTCCTCATCTTTGAACAGGGAGCTGAAGCAAATGCAAATTTGGCTAAGCATTATTCTCAAAATATTGTTCATGTGATTACGGGCAAAAGCAGTTTTGTAAGTTCCTTCCTTTATTTTTTCAGGAATGTTTAGGGATATTTTTTGCCGATAGCTACCCAATCATTAGAACTTTTGAGAAATGCATCAGAAAAACATCTAAAAAGACCCATAAGTGAAGGCAAGTGTTCTGTAAGCAATCACCCAGTGGAAAACAGTTCATTAGGAGATTTGCAGCATACACTGCTGACCATTTGGATTATGGATTACACAGATAGAAACTAATGTCAGGAAAGCATCTTACGCTTTAAAGTTTTGCACTAGAAAATTAAGAGAGGAAACTAAGAACATGAGGCCTCTGATGGTATCGACAAAACCAGAAGTAATTTCCATATTTTTTTTATTTTATTTTTTGTAAGCTGTAGCATTCTTAAATAGATTAATTGTAACAGCTCTTAATTATCTCACACAGTGATACATGTCTGATCTCACACGTCTGAGTTAATGCAAAAATAGTGTTAGGAGTTTTTGCTGATGTAACTGTTGTTGCAATGATTTTCAGATTGAATCAGAACACAAAACAGATGGGCTTTAGATGTCCGCATGATTCTGTCACTTTCTCAGCTGCAACTGGGAGAGGCCTTTTTGTCAGGTACTGTCTGATGGGTGCAAAATTCCATCTCACTTGGCTGAGAGGGCTCCGTTTCCCCCCCTGCCATAAGAGCATTCTAAAGAAATAGCCCTGGGAAGACCAAAGGGAAACTGTGTGAGGCATTGCCTGAGTTTTGTGCCAGCATGGGTAGGAATACAGAGCACATGCCACAGAGCAGCTCTCTACTGCTGAAATTCAGAAGAGCCATTAGCTTACATACTGATCTGCAACTTTAATCTTCCCGCAGAACACTTTAATCAGAAACCACTTTCATAATTTGTAAACGCTGCCAAATGTTTGATTCCAGGCTGTTTAAGTGATCAAACCTTGGGGTGGAAAATAAAATAAATAACAATCAAACTATCAAACAAAGAAAGCAGTTATAAATAATTAAATATGCTGTACTGACATGTACTATTGCCATCTGGATGTTGCACTTCCAAGACGTAAAGCACAGTTTTACTAATTAGAAAAAAAATTAAAAATATCCTGTATGACAGAACAAATCAGATCAGAAACAGGGACTTAGGAGTGACTGTCTTATAGATGAAGATCAACACCTGGGAATCTACTTCCTATTTCTGAACCTACCATACCTGCACCACCCCAGGCACAGCAGTTTTCTGTGCTATAAAAGACAAAGAAGGATAATAAACTTCACTTCGCTCACCACAGGAAACTAAATTAGTGAGGTACAGCGATGTGGGCTAAAATCTTCAAAAAGAAGGTGGTCAAAGATACACAAAATTTTGTTTCCCCATGGAAAAGATTGTTATAGAGCTACTGCCCCATATTGTGTTAATGAGAGATAGGTGGTTTAAAAGCACCCATTTATTTTAATTTTTCCTACTTTTTAATATTGTCAGGGTAATGCTTTTATTCCCAGCAGCCCATAACTCACTTTTTGAGATCTCCAATATTCAGGATGTCTTTTAAGATGAACTCTTAGCTCAGGCCCATTTTAGGCACTTGTCTCACACCAGATTTAGATGATGCCTTAGAATGAAAAATAATCCCAGACTTCCTGGAAGACTAGCACTTGGGTTTCATTGCACACCATGATGAGCACCTCTATAATCAGAGACACACTGATGGAACTAGCTAAACTAAACTAGCTAATGATAATAACAATTAAAAAAATCCCAAAGAAAATTACAAGACTTCACAGGTAATAAAGTGATTCCTCCAGTGCAGCAAAACAGGGCAAAGAAAGAGGAGGATGAAAAAAGAAAATGAAGAAAGGAAAACAAATTCAAGGATCATATCTATAGGACCCTGGTGGGCTTGTTATAT
Source organism: Pseudotriccus pelzelni (assembly GCA_035584735.1). NCBI lineage: Eukaryota > Metazoa > Chordata > Aves > Passeriformes > Tyrannidae > Pseudotriccus > Pseudotriccus pelzelni. The sequence continues at coordinate 49,956,100 of JAWMRA010000078.1, read as the reverse complement.
GAATAGACTGCAGGCAACCACATCCTGCTGCCGTGATGCTTCATAAATTCTGTCATCTTGTTTAGAAGCTGAAGACTACTGACCTCACTTCCTCTGCTAATAAGACTGTGCTGCTTTGTGCCCAGACTTCTATGATGCTTATGAAATTTGAAGCATTGTGCAAGCCTCCTTCCTTCCTATACCAGTGATTACTACCTCCCAAATTACGGAAGAACAAATGGAAAATGGAGACTGCTCTCCCTCTTTTGTGCAACAGTCCCTTCTTTCGCTCTTCCTCACCCCTTACAAAATATTTCTCAGGCTCTCAGGACCAGCAATGCTAAGGCTTTCTTAGTTTTGTTTCTGAATATATTACAGGTAATCATAGTAATAAACCAAGAAATCTGAGTAGATTTTATAATGTTCACATATAGGTGTGACATTTATACATTCCAGAAATACCTTCATGCATTATAAAGCCTGTGCAGGCAATATCCAGCCCTTTTGTCCACTGAGAGCACAGAGCAGGTATCAGAGGGCCAAAGAGACAGCAGCCACCTAGGTGTTTTGGAGGTACTCTCCAAGCACAAAGCCTACACAGGCTGTGTATTCAAAAACTCTCCTTACTGCAGTTCAAAACAGGAGAAAAGAGCTACTGCTCTTAGCACTTAATTCTGAAGAGCAAAATGTGCAACGGCAGCTGAGACCAGGTCCAGCCCAGTGGCTACAGCCACTCACGATCGTGAAAAATCCAGAGAATGCAGGCCTGTGACTTGTTCTGTCCATATTTTGCATCTTTTTCTTCCTAATCTAAAAAGGCACAAGACAAATCAAGGCAGCCATTCCTTCCTTACACATGACAGGGCAAAAATGTCATGTCACCAGTAAACCCACAGAAGGTTTGTCCATCAGTCCGTCAGCTGCTACAGCTTTGACTGTTCACTCATGTAAGTGTGTACTAAGCAATGTGCCTTTAAAACTTTACAGTATACAAATAAAAAAAAATAATCAATCATTATTTCCTTCGCCTATGAAACTAGTACATCCATAGTAATCACTGGTACTGGGGGAAAAAAACTCCACCCTCATAGACCCCTCTTTTTCCCTCAGACATCCTCATGTCCTTAAAAGCTAAAAACCTCCAATGGCTACTTCTTGCAGCTGGTGAACTACATTATAAATGCCCTTGCTGACTAGCCTTACCTTTAGTATCTCAAAGCAAAAATGCTGCAAATAAAAATATACAAATCGACACAGCTGGTGAGGACAGAAAGACCAAATTCTTCTCCAGCTTTCACAGAGCAATGAAAGTAGAGTCACTGAGTTTGCAGTTCTGAAACCATGAGAAAAATGCAGCCTTTTCTTCCTTAGTTGTAAGAGCTTTATGTCCTTTGGATATGACTTCCTCTTTGCTTCAGTTGTGCCACTAACACGGCTCTCAGCACTTGCTTTGCCACCCTTAATAGATAACACAGCAGATGTCCACTGCCTAGACTTACTGTCCTTTCCAATAAGGAGGGTATGCAAATTCTTAATCGTGTATGCAGCAATGGAACTTGAAATATAACAGTAAAAAACGAACCAAAGAAAAACAAGATACCATAACAAGTCCAAAAATCCTGGTTTCTTGCCGCCTTTCTCATATCTTTTGTATGGGAACAAATTTCATCTTTACTGTGCTGTCACTCTTATTAAGCAAAGGCAGCTTATATTTAACAATTCCATTATTTTCTTTTCTACGTTATTTAAGACCACATTAGGAGCCTGCTGAGTGTTCTCAGGCAGAGCCAATCTGTTTTGCCTTGTACAGGCCAGTGATCGACTTGACTGACACTTCAAAATGGTCCTGTAAAGCATTAGGTACCACCACCAGCTGCTCCAAATGGCTCTTTGTGCCAGGGACACTGCAATGCACGCAGGGCACTTAGAGGAGGAGGGGGCACGCACTTGGACGTGTGCAGGAAGGAAGGAAGGAAGGAAGGAAGGAAGGAAGGAAGGAAGGAAGGAAGGAAAGAAGGAAACAGAGAATAGTAAACATCCAGAGTCAAATGTGAGTGGCACAGCTATAATTCTTTATGAAGCAGCAGGTAAGATTGATTGTCAAGGGTCAAAAGGCTAGGTCAAACTCTGCTCATTTGTCAGCTGAATGTCATTTCTGTTTTCCCTGTCACCAGATAGCTTTAAAAAAAATTGCAACTCCTTCCTCATTATCTGGGACTTGGCTCCTTTCCTGCCATCCAGTATTAATGAAACTGTACTTCAAGCCTGGCCTTCATCTTTGAGGTTCTTCTTCATGTATTCCTTCCCCTTCTTAACTACTACAGAGTGAGGACAATTTTAAAGATCACTTTAAAGATCACACACAGAGTAGCTGGATAATTTCCACCACAGTGAAAATGATTTGAAAACATACATGAAGTATAAAAGTCTGAATGAACAAATGCATAATTAAATCATAGCAAGTTCAAAGCCCACGCAATGATGTAATTGAATCCTGGTTAAATCTGTGCACCTCATATGAAATCTTTAAAAAACCAATATGAATATTTTGAAATCATCTATGAGGGGAAAAAAAACCCTTTTTTATTATAATTACAAGCTATGCACCACTGGAGGAATGCTACTACTGAAATCCATCGATTTACTGTGAATATGATTTATATATACATGATTCAGATAAAAACATGACCAATAATTCCCTTAAAAAGATTTAAACATCTAAATTAATTGAAGTTAAATTATACTTACACAGTAAAGTTTCAGCTGACTTGAAATGAGATGCTACTTCAAGCCAGCAGTTGGTTACCCAAAGGATGCTTCCTCAAATAAAACCATTTTGTGTCAAAGGTAGGTTTAGGTGCAGTTATCCTCTTGTGAGTTTATATAAAGGCAATACTCCTGTGTTTATTCAGTGCTTTTCACAAAGGGATCTCAGGGTAAATTACACAAATAATTAAACCTCATATAAAGCCTATCCCTGCGATGACTGCCTCTGTGTTTACAGGAACAGAATTAGGAACCCTTCGGTGCCAAAATGAGAGGATTTACTAAATTAATTTCCATTAAACACAGTGCTGCACAGGATGATTTAAGTATGTTGATTGATTGACATAATACCTCCTTTTAGGTAGAAGAATGACCTTTTAAAATATTTATAATCACTCTTGGAAAAAAACATCCTGAAATTCTAAGCTAAATCTGCATAGAATAACATTTCACACAAGTCTGGTTTCCCTGCACAAGCAAATGTGGTGACTTCAGTGCAACTATTTGCATGGACGGCATCTCAGATAGGAAAATCAAAATGGTTTATGAAAAAAATCAGTTTTAACTGTGAAGAGAAGATAAAACTAAATGACAGCTCGAAACACAAAGAAAAGGTTCTGATTTCAAAATGCTTAATGCACTATCCATCTGCAGTTTGGGAGAGCTCTTTCAAGGCCTGGCTGCTGCAGGAACACAAACTAGTCTCTGCTTACAACCACAGACAGAAGATAATACCCATTTTAAATGTACAGAATTCAGCTCACAGAGTAATGAATCACATAATTATTTAAAATAAAGACAAAAGGATAACAAATTGACAGTAATTAGTTAATCCAAACCTTGACAGTATTCTGGAGCCAGTGATGGAGTTTAGAATAGACCAATTTTAGGAATTACCGATATTTTTTGACCTGACTTCAGGGCTTGCAAAACATAGTGTGGTTTCAATATGTTAGCCAAAACAGCTCAGTTTTGATAAAATTAGAGGAAATTTCAACAAGATAGAAGAACAAAAGTGAATGGAAGTAAAGAGAAAAGCCATTCTTATTACAAAGCTAAGTTTTCCCTCAGAATGCTTCTTTACTCAAAAGTTCCAGTGGCAACAAAATTTGAATTTTGAACCTGGAGATCAGATGAGAATGGCAACAGCTAAAATTTGAATAGAGGGCTTGTCATTGAAATAATTTTGCTTAGAGCTCTGTGTTTGACTCAGCATTGCTTTTCTATCCATGTTACAGAGTGGACATTCTTCTGCATGTGTGCTGCAGTGTATCAGTTTAAAACATGGAGTACTCTACATCACAATAGTGGGAAGCAGAACTGTAGTCATTGTAAAACAGAGTTGAGCTCTGTCTGGGAGAGCCTCTTTTCATTATGTAAAATGACTGATTATGAGATCCCAGCTGGGTTTTGCATGGGGCCTTGTTCACTGAAATATTAATAGATGACATTTAGCTAAACAGTAGAAGAGAACCATGATACTGTGATAAGAACTGTCGCCATAAACACATTTTACTTCCCCCAATGAATACTAATTCGTAGCAGGCTGTTGCCAAACTGCCATGCTTTCACTCAAGAAGCTCCAGCCTTCTCTACTACTCACAGTTCTTAGAAATTTCACAGGTCTTTTTTTTTCTCTTTACATCGAGAACAGAAACTAACTGAGGAGGCAGTGAGTCCTTCTCTGTCTCTTAGGTGGGAGCAGAAAGCGTGGTAAAGTCCCTGTGGATACAGCACAGGCAGCTTATTTCAATAGTCTGGAGGAGACACGTTGTCAAGCACTACCTACAGGTGTGGTGAAACACAATTCCAGCCCCATAACTGCACTGCTCCCCTCAATAAAGCTGAGGAATATTTGTTAATTGCACAGAACCCAATGCAGAAGACAAGACGATAGGTGAGCCTTTACGCCTGCGGAAAGTCAGCTAGTTAACCTATAGTAGATTTTTCCTCTTTCTGCATATGCTAAACTAGCCCCTTTGTTCCCTCCTTTCTCAAAAAATTACCTTTTTAATTTTCTTTGGTTTATATTTTTCCCTCTGTTTGCTTTCATTCTGTGACTCCTCGGGGCTCCATGTATGGATTTGCTGTTGAACATTAGGCAGCATCTTCACAATTCTCATTGCAGGAAACTGAACCATATAAGTGAAAAGCAGTTGAATTTCTCTCAATTTTGGCAACAGCAGTTGGAAAGCTGTCCACTGAGTTGATTTTTTAAAAAAATTCTATGCTATTTTCCATGTTATGAGGGCTCCAGTTTTACTAGGAAACAACGAGCTAAATTTTACTCCCATCTGCCTGAGGACTCTTCAGTGGTTTTTGGTCTTTCAGTTGTTGTATGACTATATACAGAAGGAGAAAACAGTGGTAAGCTGTTCTATTCTTGAATGGGGTATTAGAAGCACTTTGTTCTCACTACTGCTTTAATCAGATACTAGTGGTATTTCTAATACAGCTTTCCCTACCTGCCTGGTTCTTACATGTTATTTTTAAAACTGATGTTCATGTAACTTAAAACACTTTCTAAGCAGCCTTTTCCTCACAGAAGTTTGTCCTCTCGCCTCCACTTACTTTCTTTTGCTATTTTCTGCAGTATTATGATCACTTGCAAATAGTTTTGCTCCTGTGACATGAACAACACTTCTCTGATTGACTTACTTCTTCTGCTTAGTTCTGCATCACTTCTACAATTTGCAGATCCACGTAATACAAAATACCATCATTTTTCCCTGTCATCAGAGTCTTATGCCAAGCCTGTCTCCTAAGTGGTTGAGTACCCTTTCACCCAATCTCCATATGGCACCCCATCTCATCTCCAACCTCACTTCCTAACTCACATGTGATGTGCTTTTCTGCTTTCAGAATTTTTTGAACTCCAGGTTTATGGTGAAACAGCATAAAATGACATAAAAGTTCTGATCATGTTGATTTATCTCTTTCAATACCTTGCTTCCTTCTGTGGCTGTGCTTTAGGAGTCCTCAAGACAGTCCTAACACCATGAATAATGCAAATTAATCGAAAACTGGATTTTTCTGAAAAAAATCAAGGAACCAACAAGCATGGACTTCGCAATACAGAAGGGCAAGCTCTAGAAGGCTATAGTGAGAACCATTACAATAAACATGTGCTGTGAGCAGCAAGCAATACAGGGCTTGTTTGACATTAAAAGGGACCAGAATTATGCAAACCACACAAAATCAGTTTCGATAGCAATATTGTCTCTGAAAATGAGGCATTTAACAGATTCACTCTAAGCTTGACTTTCGCAAAAACTCTGTACATATTACCAACAGCTGGAGAACTCAGAGCTCTTCGCCCCTGCTTCACAGCAAAAATCAGCATACAAAAATGAAAAGATCAAAAAGACAAACAACTAACTAACATCCGTTCACAATCTGAATTGAAAGATGTTTAAATACTCAAACCATAAGTCAGATGATGCAATTACCACTTGAGCATAATTCCTATTCACTGAACAAAATTTGCCCAAGTAAGGACTGTAGGAACTTATAAGCTTCCCTTATTATGAGATTATTCTTTATGCCTCACATGTATCATGAGCAGCTGGGGCAGACAACTCCATAAAAATCCATTTAGAGAAAGATCATGGACAGATATGATTTCTCCGGATTGGGATGCAGGGCTTTATAAGAACTTTAATCAGAAACCTGTGAATTGTATGAATTTGTTGCTTTCATTTTAATATTAAATGGATATTTAATATGACTGCTTTCATTTGTCACAAATGCACATAAGCAAGGCTGAAGAACTAATACACGGAGACCTGAAATAGATTTCTTCAACAGGAAGCTTTGCATTTTTGCAGGCCTAGCAATAGCACTATTTTAAGAAATGAGGATCAAATTAAATGTTTACTGCTGTAACAGTGTTGCCAACAGTGTCAGTAAATTTATGAACAGTTTATAATTTTAACTGTCTTCCAGACAGTGGGTCATATATGCATTAAAGTAGTCATAATAACCTGTCAGTAAAAATTTCCTACAGCATATTCATAGGAAAAAATGTGTGCAAGTTCAGCAGCTCACTAATGTGCTCACAGAACAGTTTCTCCTACGAAGTGGTACAGCCAACCCCTCCAAAAAATAATTTCATTTTGACCTGACAGGATTTAAAGATTTTTTAATTTTTTTCTTTCTGTAATTTCTTTTCAGAATTCACCAAATACCACTTTTAACCTACTGTCATTGACTAGAAAATTGCTCGCTCTTGCCCCTAGATCTTTCCCCTAGAGAAATAAACATGGACCCATATTTGACTTACGAGTTACCATGTGTTATCTATACTCGTTAGTATTCAGAAAGTTAGAGATTTTTCCACACACTTTGTGAGGCAGAATTCACCAGCCTGCCCGTCAGTGTGTTGTTATGGCAGCTACAACTTCCTCAAGATTTGTATACCCTAATGTTCTCTTCCCCTGTTCAGATCTGCTCTCACCTGCCCTGCAGCAAACTACTTTTGGTAGGATCAGGCCCACCACGATGTTCTCGCTGATTAATCTCAGCAAGCAAAATGGTTTTCGGGCTTGAGTCCTTCCATGATATTAGCTATCAGAGTACTGAAATCTCAAATATTAGCCATCAATCAGTCATTCCTAGTGCCACTTGTCCCTCCTCGGGGGTCACAGCACCAGCAAGGTCAGCAACAATCTAAAGTGCAACCTTCGCTCAGTATAACAGAGCTGGCAAAACATCTTGCTTCCCCTCTTACTGGCTTAAGAAACACAGAAAACTGGAGTGAAAGCACTTTGCTTTGAACTCTTCTTCAGTGAGATGTCGTTTGCTGGGATATTAGGAAAGATAACACACAGGCATGCTGCTTAATGTGTGAGACTTGTGTCTGCCTTCGAGAGGAAGAATTGCCTCAGTTTCCACAGACTCACACAAAGTGGATTAAACCAGTCACACAGCAGGTCTGCTGATGCCTGATTTCAGAAGGCAGTATTCACACTGTGGTCCAGGCAAGCCCAAAAAAGGTGACCCCAGTATTGCTGCTAATGAACATCCTCTCTCATACCAGGCAGCTAAAGGTTACATGCTTCCATTTCAAGAAAAATGAGGTAAACTTACTTTTGTCTGTGCAGCGACCCTCTGCAACAGTCAACAAGTATTTAAACTGAGCATTTAGAAGTTTCAGGCTGAATGTTTTCCTTTCTATGCCTTGCTTTAAAAATCCCAAACAAATCCAACTTCAAATACCCACTGATAGAGACCTTTTGAAGACAGATGAAAGCCGGCTAAATGTGTACAGACAGTTATATAAAGGCCATGTTAAGGTGAGGGTATTTCTCTCTAACTCCAAATGGAAGTTTATAATATTGGGAAAAAAAGACTGTTCTTGATTCCAGCCCCACAGTTAGTGCCTCCAGAATTAAGACCCGTGTTTCTTCAAGGTACCAGCTATTCAACCCACATTGCCACATACAACAAGGCAACTCTGTCTCTAACTTACTAAGGTTATTGCTACATTTATTAAGCACATATCCTGGATATAAGATCATACAAAGCAAGCACATCTCCACTGAATTTAAATAGACTACTTCTAAATCTATATAAATGTTAAGTAACACTCCAACTGAATTCTTAAAGACTCTAATGATGAATAAAAGGACCTCTGTTTCTACTGGAGCCAAATTTCATTCTCAACGTGTTATATAAAAATTCCTATTCCTTTTATTAAATGGTCCTTCTTTTATTCCCCTTTTTTTCATTGCATTGTGCTTTAAGTGCATATTCTCTAAGTTACCTGGAGAGATTCCTAAAAGTTTTCATGCTACGTTTAATTTAGAATGCTTTATTCTTTGTATATAGTTTAGAGTTTTATATCTTAAGTTCATTATGTTGTATTTAGCCATAATGAATTTTATCATCTGGTCTACTGCTCCGTAACACACATTGGAAAAATGACCTGCTTTAGAGTCCAGCCTAAATGCAAACCTCTGAAATGTAACTGTTATCATCATTTTCACAACTATGTAAATGTAAACTCCTTAGCATGTTCAGTAAGAGGTAGAAGAAAAGCAGTTGATTAAACATTAACAAAAAATGGCAAGTTTGATTACAATGGCCTGCACAACTTCTAATATTCAGGTTTAGGTTAGGTTTGTTCTTTACAGTATACTGAACTAATTCAATATAAAAGTTTTAATTAAGGGTGTTCTCCAACTGTGTATTGTTGGCACACAGATTTCTGTACAGCATGTACCTGTTGATCAGAACAATATCCATATACGCAAGATAGTTATCAAAACAATAATGGATAAGCCATAGCAAGAGCCAGTGGAACAAAATGCTTCCATAATTAAAAAAGAAGTATCAATAGTTCCCCTATAATAAGGGCAAAGTGAGGAAACAGAACCATGTTAATAATTGCTCTGGGAGGTTACAGGACACTTGGTATTGATGAGCTTTCTGGCCTTGTCATGATGCACTATTCACTGTACTGTGTATCTCATCTGCTATCTAAACCATAAACTCATTTACCCTGCTGCTGCTACTCCAGACTGAGTGGCAGGCATCAAGCCTTCATAAAACAATTGTTGCCTATTGCTTTTTAATATTTTGTTTTCTTGGTGCAGCCACTGGGATAGATTAAACAGAAAGCTCACTTGTCTGAGCTTAATGAAAAGGACTGTCCATTCCTGTGGCAGTTGGTGGTGGGGACAGAGTTACAGCCTACAAAAGAGTTTAAACAGGTGTTGCAAATTTCTAGAAAGCAACAGATGCTTCTGTTTAAACACCAAGCTAGGGCCTACCTGCGGGATCTGATATTGCTGTCCACACATGGAAGCAACAGACTTGGCTATCTCAGATGTTTATTTTTTGCCTTCCTTCTGTTTTCCCTGTTTATTGCACTTACTAATTTGTGTGAGTGTTCCTTCCTGTTGTCTTCTCTATACCCTCAATTGAGCATCTGGATCTGCTATGAAATCTATCCCTGATTCTGTCCCTGCAGTGTTCCTCTCTTATTGAATATTCTGTGTTGTCGTCATACGTCAGAAACACAAAGCACTGACTAATAAAGATACATCTCCAAGTAAAACCTGTCCACTCATGATGACAAGACATCCTTGAGCAAGTCCACTATTCTTCTCTGTTATATCCATCTGCACAGTTTCATCTATTTGTACATCCTGTGTTTAGGGCCTTATCCAGCAGTCAGTTCTTGCATGAAAAATTTATCAGTGAGATTACTGTCAGACATCATTTTCTGAAGGAGGTCAATGCTGGAGACTGGACATTAAAGTAGATGGATTCCTGCTTCAATGCAATATGGCAATTTCTGTGTCCTTAGACTCACAAAATGACCCACTATTCAGCTGGAATGGTGCTTTACTGCCACAGCAGTCTGCCAGGTTGAACTTATGGAGGCTGTCTTTTTGCATGTGACTGAAAATGCTTTAGTGTACCACATCCCTTACCCTGTTTGGTGTGCACTTTACAGAAGAATTATGGTAGGCCTTGGTTGCTTATATAGAGGGGACAGCCAGGAAGCCAGATAGAAATCTGTGGTTTCTTTCTATCTTCTCCCCAAAGAAGCCCTATGGTTCTGACAATTCAAATGATAGGAATCATACAGATCATATGGAGGCATAGTTATGGTACACTGACTTGGTCAGCTGCATAACCATTAAGAGCCTTTATGACCCCCTTTTCAGGTGAAGAACAACTTCAGGTTGAGTGGCGATCAGACTAGTTATCCTTTTTCAGCTTCAAAGTAACAACAGTACATTTCTAGCATATTGGAGAATAGTTATATTCCAAGAAAAGCCCAGTAACATGGAATGGATAGATACCTTTCTTCCATTATTACCTTCGTTCCATTATTACTGAAAATTATTCCATGGGAAAATTATTCCCAATGTGAACACTTCCCAGTGCAGGATTGCTCTCTCTGAGAACATGGATATTATGTTGACAGGAATGCTTTTCCAGAAAGAAAAGAGCACAGTGGTCGTGCAGCTGTGATAACTGAGAACAACCTATGGAACTGCACCTACATTCACTTTGCTGGCAAAATATTAAGAACTGGTGCTTTTCATATAATTCCATGGCTATAAAATATTTCCTGGCTATGGGAAAATATTCATGGCACCAGCTGAACACAAAGCAAATGATCCCAGCTCTTCAGTCCATGCAGGTGAATTCCCTCTGAGCTGTCTGTACAGACTAGCACAAATGATCCATCACACGGTTGGTCCTGAGACACATTAGGTGCTTGGCAGGTGGAAGATGGCATGTTGGTTTGCATGGTGCATTGGAATTGACCCTTCAAAGTCTGAAACTATTTTTATTTTCAGTTAACAACCCAACCTAGTAATGAAGCAGTGACTTGTGGTAGCACTTGCTACATTAATCATATTTTTCTGTAGTAACACACACTGGACGCCTGATTACTGCTGTATTGTGGCTCAGATTCATATTAAAGCAAAAAGTCAAAAGATCTTGATCTACTGCAGCTGCCTGACCTAGCTGATAATTTTCTACTTTTCCATGCAACATTCCTTATCTTTCCACCGCTTTCTTTTTCCAGTCTCCTTCCTAGGCAGAAGTCAGTGTCATGGTTGGGGACCTATGATAATTACCCAGCACGAGAAGACTGAATTCTTGCACTGTGGCACAGAGGTATCACCTTAACCACTTGATGATTTCCATACATTCTAACTGTTTTTATTTCTTGCTCCTAACATTTTTTCATGTTTTTTACCAAGCCCTTTGAGGTTGTTTGCATTTGCTGTTACATCTTCAGCAGTAGTCCCTAAGCTCGTGATTCCCAAAGGGTTTTTCCCACATCACTGTCCCATTCAATCTGACTCATCTTGTCTATTTTTTGGACTATGTTTGCTATTACAGGCTTTCTGTCCACAGACATATGATTGATTCAGAGTCATAAACTTTCATGATGCTTTGTAGAGAAATAAATCAGACAAGTTTCTGCCATGAGGAATTTACATTGTAAAAATTACTTCATTCTCTTCCCTAATTCAACTCTTTTTCTGTCAAGATTGACAACATTACCTCATTCCCTTCTCTTCAGGCCTCCAACGTAATCTCTAATTGATATTTTGCGCTGGCAGGAAGACTTTGTTTATGACTGACCTTCATAATTTGCTTTGCTCCTCACTAGGGAAAACCACCTTTCTTATCTCTGCCTTTCTGACTATTCATAGCTATTTGCTGGGTGCTTCATCCTGTTTCTTTTCCTTGCATTGCAGAAAGATGTTCCAAAATTAGCTACTGTTACTCTCCCTTCACACGAATCATCTCACTTCATCTCTCTACTTCCACACCAAGCTCATGTCCCACTATTTTCAAAATCTCCTTGTGCTTTACTATAATGTTAAAATCACTTTTCTCAAATATAGAATCATAGAGTCAGATGGGTTAGAAAGCACCTCTGAGATCATCAGGTCCAACTCTTGATCCAACACCACCACAGTTACTAGACTATGGCACGAAGGGCCACATCCAGTCACTTCTTAAATACTTCTAGGGATGGAGAATCCACCACCTCCCTGGGCAGCCCATTCCAATGCCTGATATTCTCTATTTATTTAACTCTCGCCATCTAGAAACCTTTTCTTTTCTTTTTAGTCCTTTTCCTGTCCTAGTTTGGCTTCTCACTTCTAGTCACTTATCCTGGTATTGGATTGGTTACCTAGTGATTGCTGTCCACCAAGTTTCCTGCCTTCAATATGGAACTCCTAAATACTCCTCACTCCATGAAGCTACAAATCAGATGGTCCATATCTCACTCAGGGTCCTTCCTTCTTTATTCCACCACAAAGGGCAACCACTTACTGCAACTACCATATGAAGCGTACTTTATTTTTTGTGGGGTTTTTTTTTTTTTTTTTTTCCCTGAGATTGCTAAAGTTGCTCTGGTTTCAAAACAGTTAGGATGTCTCTTCCTTTAAATTTGTGGAATCCCCATCCCTGCTCTTTGTTTGGTGCAGTGTTAATTGCTGTGAAGTGTTTTACAAAACAATGCAGTGTAACACAAAGTAGTAAAGGTAAGCAAAAGGTAAGGAGTAGAGAATGTACTTGCACTTGGGCAAAATACACAGTGGAAGCTTCATATTTTACTAGTAGTAGTCTTCATCACAGCTGTGATGTCATTAGAGAAACATATCATTAAATCCATAGTTAAGGGATACTGGAACCTGAATCACAATCAAACATCAGGAAGTGCTGAGTTACATCAAATGGTGCAACATAAACATTAAAATGCATCAGAAAGTGGTTAACTTCACTTACAATTTCTAAGTACCTTTAATTTCCATGCAATGTGGATTATTTGGTCATTATAAAAGCCCTGGTAGGAGTCTATTATAAACCAACCAGTCATGACAGGATATTTTTGTCATTTAGTATATGAAGGGAGGGAGGGGATAGATGGAAGAAGTGACAAGTCACACAACAAATTTGTATCGTTAATTAGTGAAAAAAACCAGACAATCAATCACAGTTTCTAGAATACGCAGACAATTCTTTAAAATTAAAAATTATTGCATACAGGAAGCAGCAACTGTAATTTGGACCTCCTAATAACACATGAAAATGAATTAACAACTAAACATCATGCCAGTGAGTGATAAGAGACCAGATCACCAATAAATTAGGTTCATCAGGTTCCTGATGTCATATAAAGAACTGAACCCTTACATCTGAAGAGTCAAAAGAGAAAGTATTGAAATCAAACAATTTGAACAAAACCTGACAGAGAGGGAAAAGCATACAGGAAAAATATGAGGAAAATCACCATTTGATAGCAAAGAGGCATAATTAAGAAAATAAGATAGGTCTGACTAAATTATTGGCCCCGTTTCAAAGAAAATCAAACAGAGGAATAAGAAAAAAACCCTGTCGTGGGTTTGCTGACCAGCAACCCCTGGGGCTGAAAATAGTTTTTCCAGGTGAATTTCCAGAGCAAAGCCAATCAAAAGTTTTAGTAACGCCTTTGCCAATTACATATTTAAGAAAACGGA
>JAWMRA010000078.1:49862102-49942249 GCA_035584735.1 Pseudotriccus pelzelni | reverse complement strand
ATCTAAAGATAATATTGAGTATATACACCATATATTGTGACACATCCCTAGCTGTCTATGGAGGAAGGAGGGAAGGGAGGGAAAAATAAGCAACAAAAAAAGCAAGATGGCTAAATGTTTGCACTTACACGCTTGTGGAGGTAGCTTCTCAGACAACAGGAGGGAAGGGTGGGTACAAATGCCAATTAAGGCCCAGGATAAAGTATAACACAGCATAATCAAAAGAGAGCAAGGGTATTAGAAGCCCTTTGGATTTTAACGAGAAGCAGAGAAACAGAAGGTGAGCATTGAATAATGCCTGTTAAAACTGGATAGGGCAACAGAACTGTGAGTGAGCCACAAGACAGAGCTTCAACCCAACAGTTGACAAGACTGAAAGACTGGTGGAATGAGCAGGACAGAGACACTGTAAAAACTGACAAGAAGAGTAGGCTGTTTTAAGGGGTTAGACTTCAAATGTTAATTAATTTGAAAATTCCTGACTTAAGAGCAGCTGTTTGTGCATACAGGAGAGTGGGAAGAAGATCGGGAAGAGGTCCAGGATGGGAATGTGAAGGAAAAGAATGAAAATGAGACCTGAGAAGAACAAGGTGATTTTTGGTATGGAACTCAAGGTAAATTGTCCTAAGCCCCATACATAAAGCTTCTCTGTCAAATTCTTCAAAAATGTGGCATGAGATCCATACTGCTTTGCCTTGCTCTAGCATGGGAGAATATGGATAAAACAAAGGTTAATACAGGGCATCTCTGTATCCCATTCCCTTCCTTCTAATACATTCAACCTTTCCACTTCTGTATCATTTTTTTCCTCTGCTACAGAACACAAAAAGCATCTTGAAAGACAGGATAAAAAAATTGCTTGTGGAAATTTCTTGCAAACAATAGTTGTGATATCAAAAAAATAAGAAATACTTACCCATCTACTATTACTGTTTAGCGGGTTTTCTTAATAATTCAGCACTTCTGCATAACTACTCTATTCTAGTACCATGTCCAAGAGGCTTTTATCAGGGGAGAGCTCTTGTCCAGAGACTGCAGAATAGCAGCTTGATTTTATGGAATATATAAAACTCTATTTATAAAACCTTTGGAGACTTAGTTTTCACTCACTTGCTGATTTTTACCATTGAAAGCAACTGAACTTCATCTTGTTGTTATGATCTAAATGAGTTTCTATAAACTGTTTTTTTATTTTTACATGATAATTTCTAATGCAAGAAATTATATATTGTGTACACAAACATACGCTTTCACACACACTGAACTACATGTAAATGAGCTGATTTTAAAAACAATTCATCATTATAGCCTCTTTTTACATTTAATGTCAAACACTCAGGTTCAATAAATTCTTTAAATCAAGGCAGTCTGTTCATGGTCTTACTTGAATGAAGACTGAAGCACAGATGGGCCCTCCAACTTTCCTTTTCCTGTAGAGGTATTCCTTAGTTTCAGCCACTCTGTTTCCCACTCGACTTAATGTTTTAGACATAACCACTCACAGATAAACCTCATTAAAAAAAAAAAAGCAGAATCTAGAAATAGAACTTATAGAAATACTTACTATATGACTATTCTACCTTTCCAGAATACTAAAAGAAGAAAGCATGATAAAATAAAGAACTGTACCCAGAGGGAAAATATTGTATTGAAAGATGATGTGAAAAATTAACTGCAGCAATTACTGCTAATAGAATAAGCTGATAGCAGTGTATTTGGAGTCCAAAATCAACCAAATTAGATTCTTCAGGTGATACTAGATTATCTGTATATTTGACTAGAAAAACTTCCAGACAAGTCAGACTCCAGGTAGGACATTAATACTTAGTAGCTGAATACAATAGCTGAAATCATTAACAGAACATGATAGATCAAATGCATCTTTTAATGGTTAACATTTAATACTGATCAAGGACTTAAATTTACAAAGAGTTAATAGTCTATCTCTCATTTAGTTCAAGCAAATTATGCTTTTATAAATCAAATTCTTTTAGAGAGAAGTCAAAGTATTAATGCACACTTATATAAACAAAGACACCGTAATGCAGACAAATAATATCAGGAGGAGTCTCCTCCCTCTGGGCAAGCCTTAAAACAACATAAGCGCAACTATCATAATACAATATCAGTAATACTCTCTTGTCTTATATATGTATGTATATATATCTATCTATAATATAAGAGCATACTGAAAGTATTTCTAGAGCTAGAAACTGAACACATACACACAGACATACACCCTTGCCCGCTTGCTTTGTATGAGAGCTTCTCTGGCTGATTGCTTTTACAAAATTCCTTTGCAACTTTATATTAGACAACTGGATTTCAATTTCTTCTTCTGCTAAATTCAGATACATATTCTAAAGTGCTGTTAAGATCCAAGCTTTGCTTTTTTTCTTTTCTCTACACTGGACACCATTTTAGACAGTCTGACCTTCATGAAATTACTTAGTTATACAGTTTACGGAATGATATAACCAATATTGTACTTAGGTTTGAAGACACTTGCCACACAGTCCAAACTTCTGCTAAAAGCAAGGCTAGCTTTAAGGCTAGATTAAGTAGCCTGGAGACTTGCAGTCAGATTTCTTCTACCTAGACAGCCACAAAATTAATGAGAGATAATTAAACCCCATGTTTTTAAATCCTTACATCACGTCCATGACAAAAGATGGAAAAGGTATGTAAGCATGACAGTTGCAAAGGAACAGCCCACACCTGTTTAAAACCTGGAGAGACTCTCCTAAGAGAAATAAAGACAGTCTTGGGAAAGACAGGGGTGCTTCTTGCCAAGCAGTGCCACCTGCAGTCTGTGTCAGGCCATGGCTCCTTTCAGAACTAAGTGACAATCAGAAGACAACAATGATGTAACTATGACCACCATTTCATACTTGTTTTCTGCAGTTTTGTTTTCTTAGAGACACGTTCTTCTCAGTTTTCCTGGACAGGCCTTTAATTCCCCTGGCTTGCCACAGGGGTTTCCTGTTCGTGCTGGTGCTTCACAACACATGCCAAGAAATAGACATGAAGTCCCAGGGCAGGACATCCTGCATCACCCTTCCCACTGTACCAGCTACCCTAAGAAAACTGACAAGGAATTTAAGATAATTACTCATTAAGTGTCAAACAAGGATTACTTTATTCTTAAAACTTGCTTTTAGCATAACTAAACATAACACAGGTCTCAACTAAATTTATTTTATCAAAATTAGTCTCAAACAAATTTATATATGCTTGTATGTATTAAACAGTTATTTTGAGAAAGTTAGCTCTCTGACAAGAAACATAATACAGTAATTAAAATATTCCCAACATTCCTTCTGAGCTCTTGTTTTCATCAAAATTCTTAATCAGAAAAAACTCTATATACTACTACAGTATTTTCAAGGGAAAAAAAAAGTATGAATATACTGCCACTTTTTCTTCACAATCCATGACCAACAGGTTTGTTATCTTAATTCCTATCCTAAATGGACTATTTTTGGACATTTTCCTTTTTGATATGCTTTTTTTCCTCTAAAATTCAATCACTATGCCCTCTTCCTTTGGTAAGTACCCAGCTTGTTCTCCGTAGTATAAAATATGGGTAGGCTACTGAATTAAAAGAATTTTCACAGATATGAATTGTCTTAAGTTCAATATTTAAAACAGTACTTATCTGTTCAAAAATGCCTCATGGTTGACTTGCAGACAGAATCAGCAACTGATGTGATATTTCATTTGAGAAATCTTTTGGGAAAAAAATCCCAGCAGTGTAGAACACTAATGAATGTTGGAAATTGACTATGGTTTTAAAGTTTAAATGTTATTGAAATGCAGAGTGCATTTCATACAAACCTAATATCATTCCATAATTATAGGACAGATAAAAAAGACTGAGTAACTGTCCTACCAGGAAAGCCTAAGATGGTAGAATTGTTCTGTTTATAATGGAGAAAGCTGAAGAAAGCACACCTAGACTTATGAAGTCATAAAGCTGAGGATGCAAAAGATGCACTTGGTGACACTGGAGAGTATGCCTATTCTGATAGTTTTTTTCTACTGCTATTGACAGAAAAAGACTACTGAGACAGAGGGACCACTGACCTATCAAAGGGGGTTTTTTGTAGAAAAGATATGAACTAGAAAATAAACAAAACCTAAAATAATAATAATTCATTTTATAGTATATCTTTTAAATGTGTGTGTATAATTGTGCATTTGTTCATGAGAACTCTAATAAAAAGGAGATACATGAATAAAGGAGACATCAGATAACTGAGGATTTTTGGGAGAAAAGAAAAGCTTGTGATCCCTATAGCAGGAATAAGCCATTCAAAGTTCTGTAAGTAACTACAGAAAATATTCTCAACAAGTTCATTGATGACACAAAAGCTGAGAAGACTGGTTAATATCCCAGAGGGCTGCACAGTCCTTCAGAAAGATCTCATGCAGAAAAGATGGGCAGAGAAGAACCATATGAAATTTAACAGGAGCAAATGCAGGGTCCTGCACCTGAGGAGGAGTAATCCCAGGCACGCACACAGGCTGGGAGCTGACCTGCTGGAAAACAGCTTTGTGGAGAAGGACCTGGGGGTTCTGGTGAACAACAAGCTCTTCATGAGCGTCCTTGTGGCTGATGAGGTCGCATCTGGATTCCTTTCTGGGCTCCTTAGTACAAAAGACGCTGGAGTGGGTCCAGCAGAGGACAACAAAGGTGATTAAGGGACAGGAGCATCTCTATTAGAATGAGAACCTTAATGGTTGGACTTGATGATCTTAGAGGTTTTTTCCAACCTAAACAATTCTATGATTCTATGGAGGGATGAGAGAGTTGGTTCTGTTTAGCCCACAGAAGACACATCTTATCAATTCTGTAATTATAAGAAGGGAGGGAGTCAAGAGGATGGAGCCAGGCTCTTCTCAGTGGTGCTGAGCAACAGGAGAAGAGACAGCAGGGAGTAACTGATGTATAGGAAGCTCTATCTGAATATGAGGAAGAACTTTACTTTGTGGGTGACTGTGCACTGGAACAGATTGCCTAGAGAGATTGTGGAGTCTTCCTCACTGGGCATATTCAAGAATCATTTGAATGTAATCCCACGCAGTGTTCCTCCATCTTTTTTTTGCTGATAGTAACAAAATTAATTTTTTATTCTTTCAGCTTCGAAGTTTAGATTAGCACACAAAATTTTCTCACTCAAAAGAATCTAACTTCAGCCCCGTTACTGTTTCCTCTTAACGGTAGTGTCATCTACTTTCAACAAGCTTTGCACAAGAAGAGAAACACTGGCTGTTCACCACTGCTAAGTGAGGCTGGATACCAGTGACAGGTTACAGGAGGAAGCACACACAAGTCTGAAGCAATCAGGAAGGTCCACAGCAATTCAGCTCAGATTAAGCAAGGAGTGACATACCTCATCCATGTCACACATAGCTGAAGCCGTGAACAACCAACCAGTTTCAGATACTGGAAAGTCACTGTTGAGAAGAGCATTGTCTCCACAAACTCATACAGTCCTGCAAGGATTTGTTTTACAGGAAAGCAAAAACATATCCACTCTATAGGTTATCTCAGAATTCAGAGGTCAGCATTATATTTCAGAAAGCTTTCACAACAGTTTTTTTAATATAACTAATTAAGAGCATACTAGTCTAACCTGCAGCCTGGACATATCTTTTATTTACACAATTCCTTCGTTTCGTTCCTTTCTGCCTGTGACACAAGACTATTTTAATTCATTAAATCAAATGAACTAGTTAATCAAAAGCAATGTATTTGAGAAGTAATAGCAGTCAAAGGGATAATTATCATTAATTTTCCAAAGGGAAGTTAAAAAAATCCAATCTTTTTATGTAACTGAGACTAGAAATATCAGAAACATTGCAAAGATATGGTGGGAAAACAAGTAATTTTTTAGAAGTAGAGAGAGCAGATTTTAAGTAGATGCTTGTAATTGCACCTAAAATTATGTTATGACCTGAAAACTAAACAAATAACAAAACTGAGATATTACAGAGAGATTGATTAGAACTTGGATATGCAAAAGATAAGAGTATCTGTAAAACAGTTGTGTAGCATACATTTAGGTAACATTCACAATTTTTCCCTTTTAATAGCCTTAATTAATCAATGCTTTGAATATAATTCTGTACTCCACAACACCTTCATAATACTTCAACTAGAGGACAAAAAGTTCTAAAAATCTATAGGAAAAGTTAAACCTTCCAATAACTTTAGGATGATATTCATATATTGGTAAACCAGAGTGGACTCTCAAAATTCTCTTGACTGACCCTTCACATAAGTAGTTGTCCAGTGACAGTTCCTCTCTGCTACACCAGAGGTGTGCTAGATGGGTGAGAATAGGAAAAGTGTTTTCTCACAGTAAAAGAGGCCTCTTGGACACTCACGAAATTTAAATAAACTGTGCATTAACAGAGGAGGGATGCTTGCATTGACTTCTAGAAAGATTAACTTTGGAAATACTTAGAGAAGTAGCAATTCAAGGGGCCGAAGAGTTAAGTTTCTCCTTTATTTCTTGCAGCAGAATGTTATGACTCACCAATTAATGCTTATTATTGGTCCTAAAGAACAAAGAATATACTCTGATCCTGCCTTTAAGGAGAGGAAACAAGTCACACAGCGACATTTAAACAGTAGGTTAAATACCTCTGAGGAAGCACTTCCTAGTACATTTCCTATGCTAGGCAGGACAAGAAAGGCCATCAAAATGATCTTTGTATTTTACAATCAGTTTTCATTTTAACTATGAAAAACCTCATGACTTACTGAACACTTTTTGATCGAAGTATATGTACATCACCTGAATATATTCATTAAATGACAACTGATTTTAACAGAGGTGTTGATAAGCATCACAAAAATGCAAAACATTTCTGGATTTCATCTTATCTATTCATATTTTAGGGGTAAAAGATCAAAAAAACCCTGTTATTTTTCCCCTAGTGGAAGAAGCTGTTTGTTTTTACCTTCACTACTAAATAGTATTCAGTTATGTTCTAGTAATTAGATGGCACATTCTTGACCATGTCACATTTTTGAAAAAACGTCACTGAAAACATCTGCTTTTCTTTTACTGTTGTAATCGCTTAGATGTGCACAAATATCTGTATTAGAATTTTTTCCCTGTGTATCAACTTTTTTCTCCCACACTCGCTCTATTGAGTTTTTGTATAATTTTTATAGATATTATTAAACTTACTGTGGATTATTGAAGACTAATTTAGTAAAACCTAATAAAAAAAACTCTTTCTGTTAGTTTCATTGAGATGTGGCAACTTGTGTTAACTAAGTGTAATAACTATTGTTGATTTTCAAGACACTTAATAGATATTTTTGCTCTTGCTATTTTCAAGTTTTGAGCATTAGCTGTGCCATTATTTTCAATTGAAATTACATATCCTACCAGAAGGAAGATTTACTGTGGAATTCAAATACACTATTTCCACTAAAAAGACAAGGACATAGGAAGAAAAAGATAAATTTAAAATTACACTGTGTAATCTTTGAGAAGTAATTAATTTTTAAACAGTCCAGAGTGTGGTATTTGAGATACAAAATTTTATTCTCTGACCTTAGCTTTTCTGAGATTGGCCCATCATCTGCAGGAGTTGACACCATACTTAAGGAACCTTGGCCTACCTAAAGCAGCATCTGCATTTTCTCTTGGTCTTGAATGTTATCAGCCATATCCCAACATGATGTTTTGTTTGAAGAACGTGAGCTGCATCCTCTGACAGAGCAGGGAGAGAACCTCTTCTCCTACAAGGAGGATCCTGGCTTCTTTTAGTATTCCAGACATGCTGCAAATAATTTAAAAAAACCCATCCCCAGCACTGTCTATTTTTCTCATACCTAGATACTTCTCTAAAGTAGGAACTAATACAGAATTCATATTAAAATATCTATTCCTACATGCCCAAAATTAGAAAGTGAACTTGGGAAATCTAAAACCTAAAGGAATCCAATTCAGCTTTTTTGATTCAACAGTGATTTCTGTTCAACAGGTATAAAAGCCATATGGACTATTTCTGTGGTCTTAGTGCATGTATTCAAGATTTGCAATCAGAACTGTGTGATGCGAAACTGTGTTGGTCTGTAAAAGTATGCTTTTAAACATATAAAATATGTATTGCATCACTTGTTTGAGGGCAGCATAGCAAACTTAGTGACATCAGAATTACATCCTGACCGTTTTTCTTCCATTTTTAAGTGCCTAGTGTCCCTGCATACTTCAGAACAAAATACAATATGGATTTTGTTAAACTATAAGTGCTTGGCACCAAATTCCTCTCTTGTGCACTGCCAAGCACATACTTATTTTTAAAGCCCCAGAATACCAAATATTGTACAAATACTAGAGGGCTAATTTGTCCTTCCCCACAGACCATATGCTCGGAGGAAAATCCAAGAAATCATAGAAAAAAAGTAATCACATTACTTAAATAAATAAAGGTGGGCATTGATCTGTTTATATATGTGTAATGATCCAAGTGAAGAACTACAGACAGGTTAACTACAGTTAAGTCTGAATGCTTGAAGACTACCCTGAAGAACTAGGAGGAATGTTTAACATGGCGTGCTCACACACAGGCAGGGAAACATTTTGTAAGGGAAAGGGAAACAGCTTGTCAAATCCTCATTAATGATTTGAAGAGGAAAAGATGATAAAAAGTAAGCAGGTGAGACAGGAAGTTAGAAAAGTTTGTGCATGACACATTTAAGTATAAAGAAGTGACAAATGTCAAACAGAACTATTTAAGCAGTTGAACTACATTTGAACTGAAAAGCAGGAATGATGTGACATCTGAGTGAGGCAGACGGTGTGAGGACAACAAAACACAGAAGATGAACTGCTGAAAGCAACCAATATGCAAAAACTTTGGCAATATTTCTAAGGAAAAGTGTACAATTAGCTTGTGCAATAAGGTAAACCTCTTGTGTTATAGTACTGAGAAAGAACAATGATGACATCATGCACAAAACTTCCCCAGTTTATCAAATTGTCACAATAAAGAATTAACATGTTATTTTAACCTAAGCAGACTGCACTGGGGCAAAAAATAGAATGAACAGTTTTCATGGATGAGCAGTAGGAACGATTTTCCAATTACTGGTATTCTTAATAAAATGCCAAATGCTGCTGAGAAGTAAACACTGTAATTGCTACATTTATAATTAAACAAAATATATATTTTCAGAAGAATGTGCCATTTTTCCCTGAGGATGCAAATAAAAAGCAAAACAGTAGCAAAACTATTTTAAATATGCAAGAAAATGTGTGCTTTTAATAAATATGTAAATGTATGTACACTGTAATATAATTGTCCTGTATTACACAAGCAATATTTACCAGAAAAATACTTCAATATATTCTGACTATGCAATTAATGATGTCTTTTAATGGAAAATTAGAATAAATTCCTGGTGTGGCATTACAGATGTGATACTCCTCAATTCATATACACTTGTCAAAATATAATGAAGCAATTCGACTTGTCATCTGACCTGAAAGTACCATTTGTAGCAGCTGGCAATCATCACACAAAGCAATTTTTCATATTTTCCATAGACACTGTTTTCAGTAGCTTTCATTTACACAATGGTAATTTAAATATATATGTTTATATTTCTGATTATACTATAACCTCAAATAAATTAATAGTCATCACTATATGAGCACATACAACCATGACAGTTAATGAGCACTGTGGGGTTCCATTTCTGCCTCAAAATACAAAGGAAATAAACTGTCTTTTCAGCTCTTGTTCAGTATTCACCTGTAGCATTAAACATTACACTGCAATCCAGTTTTAAAAAATCTACCCCCTACAGAGTCTGAACATGCTCAGAACTTCTGAAGAGTGTATTCCTTCCACATTCTTCATTCTGTGTTTTAATGTCACTTGTAAATGACTTTCCATAAGGGCTTCACACTGCAAAAGGTATATATATATATATACACACACACACACACATACATGCACACACACACACATATATGCAACATCACCTCCTACTGAAGGTGATGCTAAGTAAATAACAGGAGATACTCAGCCATTTATAAGACTGAGCCTTTTTTCAGTGCTAATGACATTTCTCCTCTGCAAAGCAAAACATTTTATACTTTAAAAGTTATCTCAACCACACTGGTGTTCTCATGAGAATATTAAACTATAATTGATGGTGGGTTGGAACTTTTTTAAGTACTAGTTTCATTGGTTTTGCTCAACAATAGATTCCTTTCTTCTCTGTATTTAATATACTAGTAATAATTTATTTTTTTTTTACTTCTTCATGTTTCTAATTAGAAGAACAATTTTTCCCTATGTATTTAAACTGGAAGTGTTTTTACCCAGTGCCTTACTCAGTATCTACATCCCTACATAATTCAATCTTTCAAAAATAACAGTGATACTTGAAGAAAGAAAATACCTTTTGAGAAGGTGACAAATAAATAAGAACCTTTTTTTAATTAAATAATATTAGGTGTATTTTAGTTTCATTCAGCACCTAACCACCAAATGAGCCTACACTACAGGAGATAGAGTTTCACCAAGCTATGCATGGTTGAGCTGTGTTATTGGGACTTTTATGATTTTATTAACAATGAGCATGGGGTTTTGGCAGCCATTAACATATACAGAGGTTAAGGACAGGGTATACACTCAGTACTGGGGTGTGGGAATACACCACTGTGCTTAGAGAGGCAGTTAGCAACAACTGTCTTCCCATTACCAGTCAGACAGTTGCATATTGCAAAAATAAAAGAGTAACTGTGGGGTCCCTGCTGTGACTTACGTAAAATAGTCTATCCTTTATTCAAGTTGCTTTCCAGTAACCAACGAAGCACAACAGTATCTTATCACAGCAACACTGAAGGGAAGACATCAAGCAGACAATTTTCTTTGCTGCGTATTCATTTGAAATAGAAAGAATAAAAACCAAACCCATCAAGCATCCAGGAAAGTATGTTTTTTTACAAAACAGAAAGAAAAGCATCCATTCTTTTATTTCAGTAAAAAGGTGCATTTTTGGGCAGCATTTGCACAGAAACCAAACCAAACATTTTCTGGCAGTTATGATGTTCTGTAGTTTATTGTCCCTGGTCACTCTATACCTCCTCTAAAAGCCAAACACAGTAGCTTCCCTATCAAGACACTAAGATCTATCTCTCCAACCAACAGTGAGAAGTGAAAATAGAATCAATAAATTCTATGAAAGTGATAACTTTGAAATAACTTAAACAGTGAAGGCTGAAATAAGACTAGAAAATGACTAGTCTTCCAGTCTGACTGTAGAAATCCCCAAGACTGAGAGTCACATCCTCTCCAGTCTTCCTTTGCTGTTTTGTCGTGGTTTATAAGCACTTTTATTGCAGGTAGCAGGTCTCAGTTACAGAGGTTGCAAGACTCTTTTACATAAGGTTCACAACTGTACTATTAAGCTGCCCCTCAGCTGTCAAAGAAATCAAGGAATGGACGAAAGTTGAAGAAACTGCAGCATTTAAACACAGACCAGAACATGGTTTTCTTAGAGGAAAATGTAACATCTTTTCACTTCAACAAACAAGCAAGGAGACATCTAAGCAGATGTGTATCAGGCCTGTCAGGAATGAGAAAACCTGCTCATGATCTCTCAGAGACTGTGGTATTCTGGCTCCGTATGGCTTTTCATATAGTCACTTCTACACAGTGACAGCTCTAGAATTAGGCTGCTCCTGCAAAAGATAGCCTAGAATTCTGCTCTGACGCCAAAGCACTGATATACCAAACCCACCACTTCAAACAAATAAAAAAAAAAGAAACCCAAACATTTAGTGTAAAATGTTTTTTTACACTAAATCATTCTCTGAGATAATTTTCCATGAATTAGAGACAAATGCTTATAGCCATATTATTCAGAGCTGACAAAAATTGGAAAATCATCACTGGAAAAGCACCCTAAGTGTCCCAGACAGAGCAAGTGCTACCAAGCTGTAAAATGTCTTCTCAGCATGCTTTGTGGCTAATATATTTTTGTTTGCTTGCTTGAATCATTCTGAATTGCATTTAAAAAACCTCCACGTTTTAAAGTCTAGAATCCTGGGTGGTCTGAATCATCACTGCCACCTCCAGAAGATGGCACCAGCCAGCTTTATTACACTTCAGAAGACTACATTTTCACTTCCCACTATCTTCATTAATGCACACAAAACCTGTCTGTCAGCTTCACTGACTCATTTGCTTTACTTTGAAAAAAACTTTAGTAGGCTGCAAATGGTTTTCCCAATTTACGTTATTCTTTGTAATGATTTACTTGTTTCTCAGCATTAGGTTTATATCATTAAAATGTGTAACATCTCAACTGACACTGTAAATTTTTCTTGCAATAATGTCCTTATAAAAGCAGAGTAAACCAGATATCCCCTAAAAATATGTGTATATGGTTACAGAGGTCAGAGGTTAAAAAAACCTTTTAAACATCATAATACAACTGTAACACTATGAGAAAAATATTTGCTTTACCGTTACCAAAAATACACAGTGTAAAACATCAGTGGATTAGAAAGCTATTGTTTTTTGCTCCACAGATTGAAGTGAATTTTTTAAATTCTGAGTATTGTTTGTAAAGGCAGACAAAGTAATGACAACAATATTCCTTTGCAGGATTATAATTGAAATATCTTGAGCTTTTTACTAAATAAAAAGGGCACTACAACAATTATTTTAGGGTCACATTTACAACTCTAACTTATCTGAAATCAGAATCATATATGATCATGGAGTCCATGTGTACCTCAGATCTTGCCACTTAAAAGACGTCTTTGCAACAATAACTACATGTATGTATCTCCAGGAAAACGAAAAAAAAATCTGCAAATGTAATTTTTAAACTTGAGAAACTTTTCCTTCATTCACTAATTGTCACCTGCAAGTCCACAGAGCTGCAACTGTATCTTTTTTCAATTTCTCCTCTCTGCTTACAGAACACGATACAGAAAGTCTACAAGCCCAGCTATTTCCTACAGCCTGATACATGTTTAACAATGTCATGGGTTGGCCAAACCCCTGCCCTGGGGCCTGAAAATAGTTTTTCCGGGTGAATTTCCGGAGCAAAGCCAATCAAAAAGTTTTAGCGACGCCTCTGCCAATTACATATTTCAGAAAACGGAAGAGAAGGGTTGTGGCGCACAAGAAAATGGAAGAGCCAGTGTAGCAGCCGGCCCTGTTGGGTCTGGGTGTCTGCACCTACCCCAGGCCAAGTCTGGCCCGGGCAAAGGGGGCCAGGCCCCCTTCTCTCCTGTAACAGACTAGAGAAAAAAAAAAAAAGCTTTAAAGAAGTACTTGGATGAGATATGCTGCAGAAAGAATTCCAGCCAGAGAGATAACAGAGCCTCCAAGGTCAAAGCTGGCAGTGGCTGGAGAGAGAAGACGAACTCCAAAAGAGGGAGGGACTCCTTTTGTCCCCCTCTCCCTCCCTTCAGCAGGGAAAAGACTGAAAACTAAAAATCCCTGCTGCCCGTGGAAGACTGTTGGGGAGAGGAGATGACCCTGCGCAGGTCATGAAGGAGCTCATGCCAGAGCAGAGGAGTATGTGAAAAAGATGTGACTCCGTGGAGACTTGTGGCCCATGGAGAGAGAGACCTACACTGGAGTGAGACGGCCAGGTAGGATTTGTGTGATCCCAGTGAGGGATCTGTGCTGGTGCAGCTGAACTTGTGACCCTCAGGCACAGTAGAGAATGAAAGAACTGTTGCCCAAAGGTGGAACTCACGCTAGAGAGGTCCATCAAGGATTGTCTCTCAGAAGCAGGACCCCACAGGAAACAAGAGTGGACTCAAAAGCCGTTATCCCCTGTGACTCTGTGGTGAAGATCTATGGTAAAATAAGTGTCCCCTTGCAGTCCATGGAAGACCCTACAGGACCTGGGCAACCACGCCGCAGCCTCTGGTCTTAGCCCAGGAGGGGGTAAGCCCAGCCCTGGGGTCAACATAGGGAGAGACAGTTCCAGCTGTGATGAATCGGAGTTGTCATCCTGGAGATAACAGAAGAGGAACTTTCAAATGCTGCAGAACTGTTTGGAAGACCTGTAGCTCTGGGAGTGATAAAAGAAACTGCTTCTCCTCCTGAACTGATACAAGGGGTGAGGGGTATTTTTGTAAATACATAGCATTTTGCCTAATTAGAATTGTTGTATATATAGTTCTTTAGTTTTTATCTTGCTAGTAATAAATCCTAATATTATTCTCCCCATATCAAATCTCTTTTGTCTGCATAAACCTTCTCTCAACTTATAGCAATTGCGTGGGAGGTGAGAAGAAATTGGCATAGAGTAAACCCACGACAACCCCAAACGTTATCAATTAAGAAAAAAACATGAAAGAAATTAATTGGTGTAAAGTAAAAGTTTATTTTGTAAAGAATTAATGTCATAAATGAAAACATCCAGGAAAAATTATGACAGGCCCAAGAGCAGCAACAAAAACATTATTTTAAAGTTATAGTAGGAGTAACTAGGAAAAATCCAGTAATGTGCCAGGCTCATTATTAGATAAATGTGGTTAAAATTCTTAAAATTAAGCAGAAAATACAGAATTATTCTGTAAAGAAGATGCTAAACAGACTTTAATCCCAATAAAAGTAATGAAAAAGATGGTATTGGCTTCTCTTAATTAAGAAACAGGAAAATAAATAGCACCAATCAATGTGGCTTTATGAAAAAACGGCTTAGAGGGACAAGCCTGACTACAGTCTTCAAGAGAGCTACAAGTTTGTTGTACAAAGAAATTGTGATGACATGAACTCCTCAGACTTCCTTTACAGAAAATCAGGCATATACCATAACAATATAGTACATGTCAAATGGATTAAGAACTAGCTAACTGACAGCTTGACACTTGGGCATAATTCCCTGAAAGGGGTATTTTTAACAGTCCCTGCATGGATCAAAAGCAGAATATGACCACTGCAATGCCCAAAAGGGTTTACATTTTTTTCTCATAATTAATACTGTTATCCAACAAGAAAATATATAAACACGACCGCGAAATGGCAGATATTGGGAGGAACTGGGCAGTCATTAAGAGGTAACCTGACTCACCCAGTAAGCTGGGTTTAAATCCATTTTAACACAGTACAAAATGTACAATGATACACCAATGGACAAGGTAAGAGGATATTTCTCTGAAAGAAGAACTGCCTCTTGCAGGCTAAAGCTGCTTATTTTGATGCATTACAGAACTTCCATGGCACAGCAGCTTCCCAAAGAACTGTTGGAAGCAGAAACATCATGTGCAAGAGAAGAAGAGTGACGACATTGTTGTGTTGAGGCCACTGATGAGATAGGTTCTGGAGCACTGTATTAAATTCCAGTGGCCAAACAAAAGGAGTTTTTAAAAAGTTCTTGAAAATTAGAAGAGATGTGAGAAAGAGCTTTAATTTGAAACAAAACCAAGCAAATAGTGAATGAAGTTATTTCATTTTACTAAAAGATTCCTTGAGGTAGGCATAAGAAGCTGAATTCTGTGTGTATACAAACAAGAATTAAACCAGCTTGTAAGTAAAGAAGGCTACTGGAAATCAGTGGTTTTTCCATTTTTCTGAAATCAAGTTTATGATTTTTTGTTTTTCTGGAAGAAATATGGCTGCTTAACTCCAGAGTCTGCTAGATGAAAAATAGTATTTTGGACAAAAAAAAAATGGCTCAATAGCCCAAAACACCTGAAATTATAAAACAAACCAGAGTATAAAGTATATTTTCTGGTTACAAAAGTATCTGTTATATGTATACAATGACAAAATGCAATACAAGCAACATTTTAGAGCAGAAAAGCAAATATCTCCAAAATCTAAAGTAAGAGATTTTCTATTTACTATATAGATTTGGTGGAAGAACTTGAATAGAGAGGGAAGAATATTCATGTCAGTCTGTGAAAATCAGGATATTGAAGCTGTTTTGCAGTTCTCTTTGCTGAATCACTGTATTCACATCATAGGATGGAGGTTTTTCCATTGATTTCGGAGTAACCACCACGTTATCATATGCCTAATATGCCATGCTTATAAAAGTGCTTTGAAAACTGCTAAAAGCTAGCACATCACTTCTTTTTCTCTAAACTCCTTCTCTAGCTTCAGCTATTGGATGAGGCAGAAAGGACTGCTTCCTTTGCTTATTCATGCTATAAGTGCTGTCTAACAATTTAGGAACTTTCTAGCACCTCCACTTCTTAGTGAAGATATCTTCTCCACTATAGGCTCCTGATAACTATCTGTTCTTTAGCCTTCCTTGCTCTCCTGCTTGACAGCACCCCCATTACCCTCCTAATGTACTGTAAAGCTGAATGCATTGCAGGATTTTATTGTTGCAGTTTTCTGAGGAATGAACCCAAGAACAGAATAGTCGCTGAATATAAAAGCAAGGAGCATACTCTTTAAAGCTTTGAGTAATTCAAATATGGAGAGAATGAATTTAAATCTGCAGCAGCCAGTTGCCATTACAGTCTGCTAATATGGTTCATAGGCTGGAGGTGTGTCTTTGTGCTTCCTGGTGCAAATACGTGTGTATTTCTGGGAAAAAAAAGATGTTTCTTCCCAGTTGTACATACCTACTCACCCTCTGCAGAGAAACCTAAGAGAAGTTTGCCACAAGGTGGCCCATCAGAGGGCAAGAAAGATGATTAGGGGACTGGAGCACCTCGCTTAAGAGGATAGTCTGAGAGAGCTGGGCTTGTTCGGTTTTGAGAAGAGAACTGAGAGGGGACCCTGACAACGTCTATACGTATCTGAAGGGAGGGTGCCAAGGGGATGGAGCCAGGCTCTTCTCAGTGGTGCAAAGCAATAGGACAAGAGGCAACAGGTAGAAACTGATGCACAGGGAATTCCACCTGAATATGAAGAAAAACTTCGTTACTGTGCATGTGACTGAGCACTGGAACAGATTGTCCAGAGAGGTTTTGAAGTCTCCCTCGATGGAGATAATGTAGAACTGTCTAGATACAATCCTGTGCCATGTGCTCTAGGATGACCCTGCTTGAGCAGGGAGGTTGGACCAGATAACCCCATTATGGTTCCTTCCAACCTTACCCATTCTGTGATTTTGTGATTCCATAGGACATCCCATATTAGTGTGTCCTGGCCAACTCTGGTTACACTTTGGGTTGGTCTGCCCCTCACACAGAATGCTGACTTTACAGTTCTACCAAATTAAATATTTGCTGTACTGGATGGGGGCAAGGGATAAGAAGTGAAAGTTCAGAAAGAAGTTTGTCTCTGAGAAGATGAAAATTTAGACCAATGCCCATATACACTTCTTCTGACATGGTCAATTATTATCAGTTATGACTCAGATTTTTTTGGTAACCTGGATATTTGTTTTCTCAGAACTGGATCGGTTCATTTGTCATAGACCAGTGTGACTTTCTGGCCCCATAACTTTATTAGCAAAACCTTGCTTTAAACTAGCAGCTGTATCTTCTTATTTTGCTAATTAATTAAGTAGGTAATCACACCTTCTTTGACACTATGAGATCAAATAAAATTGCCATAATAATAATAATAATAATCATAATAATAATAATAATAATATGTGCAAAACCTTAGAGGGAAGTTAGTGGCTTAGTCTTGTATGTTTATTCAAAATGGGAACCTACCATCCCTATACTAGCATGCAGAGAAAATGCCATGTACTAACTTTGTTATAATCTTAGTGTGATATTAGCATTAGTATTTAATATAAATTCCTCAATTAAACAGAGAGACAAAAAAAAATAAATTTGTAGTTTGCAGTAAAATTCAGCACTATCACTTCTTACAGTGGTCACGTGCCACCTGAGAAATGCCAGGCTCCCACATTCCAGAGTCTTACCAGCAATTACTTAAAAAATAACTTGTAGAAAATCTCTATTTGGTACCTGAAGAGTTAATCAAACCTTAGCTGATGTGAGGGACTTCTTCCCTGCAGGTCCTCAGAGACAGTTGTAATTAATTTGATCTTCTCCAGTCATTAACTCAGATTCATAGTGAGCTCTCCACACACTGCTCTATTAATTCACTGGAGATCAGTTCTCAGGATTCATTTAGTTAAGGAGCACTGCTGGATTACATTTTAAAACCCTTTAAACTGGTTGTAATTGATGTCTGTTTATAGAAGCTTACTTTAATGGAGTCAACGTGAGATGAAAATCTACCATACTAGTCTAAGATAGTGCCTTGCTGTTTAAAGCCTGTCTCCAGAGGCATCTAGTTAAAAAGAAGATACTGCAAAACAAAATAAATTCCTCATTAATCACCAACCTACTCTTGGCATTTTTAAAATAGTTTTTGGTCCTGCTAAGTGCTGGTACCCTGGAAATGATCTTAAAGTAGATTTCACTGTGCAATAACAGACATACTTGTTATGCATTAGGACTTGATCCTGAACCCAGTTAACAATCACAGAATCATAGAACATGCTGAGTTGGAAGGGACCCACAAGGATCGTCGAGTCCAACCCTTAGCCCTGCACAGGACCATCCCCAGAAGTCACACCATGTGCCTGAGGGTATCATCCTAACACTGCTTAAACTCTGTCAGTCTTGGTGCTGTGATCATTTACCTGGGGAGCCTGTTCCAGTGCCCAGTTAGCCTCTGGGTGAAGAACCTTTTCCTAATATCCAACCTAAACCTCCCCTGACACAACTTCAGACCATTGCCTCAAGTCCTGTCACTGGTTACCAGAGAGAAGAGATCGGTGTCTGCCCTTCCACTTCCTTTCACAAGGAAGTTGTAGACTGCAATGAGGTCTCCCCTCAATCTCCTCTTCTTATATCTCTTATATTGTGGCACCCAAAACTGCACACAGTATTCAAGGTGAGGCTACACCAGTGCAGAGCAGAGCGAGACAACCCCCTCCCTCGCCAGGCTGGTGATGCTTTGCCAGATTACCCCCAGGACAGGGTTGGCCCTCCTGGCTGCCAGGGCACTGCTGACTCAGATTCAACTTGCCATTGACCAGGATCCCCAGCTCTCCTTCCGCAGTGCTGATCTTCAGCATCTCATTCCCCAGTCGGTATGGACATCCAGGGTTGCCCCATCCCAGGTGCAGAATCCGGCACTTCCCCTTGTTGAACTTCATATGGTTGGTGACTGCCCAGTCCTCTCATTTGTCGAGGTCTCTCCCTGCCTTTGAGGGATCCAACAGCTTCTCCTAATTTCATGTCATCTGCAAACTTGCTTAGTATCCCTTCTAGTCCTGCATCCAAGTCATTTATGGAGATGTTGAAGAGCACAGGGCCTAAGATGGAGCCCTGTGGAACCCCACTAGTGACAGGTCACCAGTCTGATGTCACCCCATTCACTGTCACCCTCTGCGCTCGACCTGTGACCCAACTGCTCACCCACCACATGATGTGTTTATCCAGCTGTGGGCTGGAGATTTTGCCCAGAAGGATCCTGTGAGAGACAATATCAAAAGCTTTACTGAAATTCAAAAAAGATATCAACTGGCTTCCCTTGGTCAGCTAGGTGGGTTACTCTCATTGGCTTCAATCTAAAGTCAGCAAGGGTGAATGTAAAGAGCAATGTTCTCCACCATTAAAATCTCAGTGCAGCCAGCACGCTGGCTGTACTTCTCGCTGTCAGAGAACAACATATTTGCAAAAAGCTGTTTCCAAAGCACTGGAGCAATAAGACACGGACTGCATTCTTCTGTTGCTCTTCAGCAATTAAAACATCAGTCAGAAAACAGCGTTACTGCTGCTTAAATAGCTTGACTTTAATGTCTGTCTTCTGCATACCAACAGACAGATACAATAATGGCATTTAAAGCAGAAATTCTGAATATAGAGTCTGGTCAAAAATATACAGCTCAGAGTCATCTTTGAAGCTATGCAAGAGGAAAGAGTGCCATTTATTATATTTCCGTCAGAAGACTGGAAATTCAACCAATCCTCTGTGGACCATTAACTTTATGCATTCTGCTTCCACACTTGGACTATCTCATACATGGTCATCTCCAAGCAAAGACAGAGGAGCTTGAGTCTGTCTGTATCTATGTGGCTAGACAGAAACTGTGTAACATGAGACAAAATAGGTAATGTTTTCTGAAGTAGCTCACTGACCACAGAGTTCCTGTTTATGGGAAACTAATTTGAGGCTACACACACTTGATTTTCTTTCTAAGCACTCAGAATTTTAGCTGAAATGAAGAACAATTTCAGATGCTCACTTTCTCTGAAAATGAAACCCAAGGTCTCTTAGTTTGTCATTCAAAAATCACAAGCATCACAAACTAATATTCATACAGAAAATAAAACAGGGCTTTGTGTTGGTCTCTGTGACCACAGAAGAAAGATAAACCTATTATTAAGTTATCTACTATTACATCTACTGTTATCTACTGTTCATTTGTAACTTTTTTACAGAGCTGTTGTGAGGCTAAATTAATAGCTTTAAAAACTTGTAAGATCTTGGGTGAAAGATGTTATTTAAATGCAAAATCAAACCACTGTATGACATAGAGAAGAGATTCCTATCTTGCAGCACCCTTTTCTAGAATAATATGTTTCAGACATCCCTCTGTTGTGCACAAAATAGAAACTAAAATGAGTTTTAGTAGTTTACTTTAGAAATTACAGTCTTAATATTTTCAGGGCCAGATTCTCTTTTGTTTTACAGGCAGCAGTTTTGTGTTGCTCTGCAGGTAAACAACTACAGAAAGCAGCTCTCAATACGGTAAAATTTTCCGGGCTATTTTATCTGCTAAATATTGTGAGTACAGGGGAAAGATCATGTATACATTTTATACACAAATGATAAAGGAATGGAAAATACTGGATACACCCTTTTTTTCTTTTTTTTTCTTTTTTTTTTTTTTTTTTTTCTCAAGAGATAATTGCAGCAAGATATTTACTCAGCATTCCTTAGGTCCACTCAATCACTCATACTTAAAGTATGGCTTGAGTGCATAGGGACAGCATGTGTTTTCACACAAGATGAGACAAATTGCAACAATTTTGTTTAATGTGATCTCATACCACAGGAGCTGAGCAATACTAGAGGAAGCCAATGACAAACTTGACTGTTTTCTTCCATATAAAAGTGAGGTGGAAATGGAGGTCGGTGATCTCCTTGGTGATGGTGCTCTTCTTGTCACGAGTGAAAAGGAACTAGGGTGCTGCTCACAACAAATGCAGTGTGTAATTTTGTTAAGTATATGTTATTCACTGCAGCTTATAATATAGAAAAAAACCCACACCTCAACAAAGCTGTTTGATTCTCCAAGACAGAAAAGAATCTATAAGCAAGACACAAGCAAGAAGTTGCAGAATACAAGAAGGAGGTCACTTGCACCTTCTGTATTTACTTCTTTTAATTTTGTAGGATATCATCTCAGCATCACAGAGCTGTTAATAAGCTAAATCTGTTAACAAGTAGGAGACGATAACATGGCAACTGATGCACAGGATGGGTCTGTGGCTGGTTCAATGTTGTGCAGTGTGTCTGTGATATGCCAGAAAAGAGAAACCAAATATCTAACAGTCATACCAGAGACTTGATCACAATCCATCTTTTTCACCTACTGACATGAAATGAAAATTCCTCAAAAGGTCAAACAGCTGTCTGAACAGTTGCTTAATGATAATTTCGTCCGCTTTTGTTGAATTTGTTGTAATTACTCGCTATGCAGTACTGGCAACACTGGAAATGACACAACTTGGTCCCCTCTGTTTGGGGCCTTACTGCCACCAACAGGCTTCTCTTCCATCAGTGTGCAATTATTTTAAAAGTGCAAGAATACCTTGAATATCAAAAGCAATTTGCATTCCAAAAAGACAGACAGTTTTAATGACCCCTATTTCCGTTAGGCAGCCAGATGATGGGTGCAGTTTCCCTGTACTCAATTCTCCTGTACTGTGAGCAATGCAAGTTCTAGTTGTAACTACAGAGAGGCCATCACATCACTGAAATAAGTGCAAAATATTCTTACTTTCTATTTCAGAGAACAAGAGGAGTTATGGACTGCAAGAGAGTTTCCCTTTTCAGAAGATGTAACGCAGTGCCCAATATATGTTTTACATTTCAAATGTGAAAAGTGGTGGCATTTATGGCCCACAAGCTATAGAGTTCAGTGAGCAATATCAAATAGTTCTTTCTTCATCAATCCATACTGTTCTCAACAATCCTGCCCAAAGCTGCTTCTGGGTGATCATCAGAGTTTGATAAAGTGGTTACTAGATAATAGTATCAAATAACTAGCACTATTAAACAAGTTACGTGAGTCTTGAAGTACTGGAGCACTTCTTGTGAGGAATGAGTTTCTCCTTCAAAGTGCATAATGAAAATATATAAAACAAATTGGTGTTTGAACAGGGTGCTGGAATTAGGACAAGAAGAAATAAGTTTGTATTTTCTGAATAGCTACAAATACTACCAACTACTTCCCTATGAATAATGCTTTTACTTTAAGTAGCAGAACTGTTTTTCAGTCCCCTTTCTTTGGTTATTTTACTCTGCATGTGAAATCTGTACCAAGGTTGTTTCACCTGTCACTGTGGCTTTCTGCACACCTGGGCTATTTTATGACATTAAAGATTTCCTCTTCTCTACTCAAAGTACAGACACACAAATCATCCAGAAAACAATTTACAGCTATTCATGACTTTAACATCCAAAATGTCAAAAGCTGTTAAACATAATTTGAACTCAGAGTCTCTATGTAATCCTGAGGTTGAGATGAAAGAATTAACAATCAGTCAGAGTGCTACTGATTCAGATTATATGGGAAATCAGAGTGACCTGTGATATGAAATCCTTCTCACAGCTGAAATGACCACCAAATAAATTGATGGTGGTGTTTATTATGTTCATTCATAAATGGAAGACAAAAGATTTACTATAGTACAAACATGACTATCCTGAAGAGAGGAAGGACTTGGAATAAAGTCAAACAACAGAGATTCCAGGTCATCAATGAAGTCATAAATACAAATAGTTGATGGCTGTTCCCCCTCCAACTACCTCTTGATGCCATTCATATACAGGCTACTTAAGATCTTTTGATACAACTTCCTCTGTAAAACAAACTAAAGATTGGTAATCTTCTAACAGAAGATTACTCTTGGCTTCTTCTCTCTGCTGAATTTATTAATTTGTGGTTCTCTCATGCTTGTTTCAAGTTTAAGCAACCCCTTCTTTGCTTCCAGTATCTGTATAACTGCGTCTTTGATAGCAACTCACATTCTTAATTCTTGTTACTCTGTGGCATTTTATATCCCTTTCATCCTCCGACTTCTGCTCCATTACTTCCTACATCCTGTCCCCAGCATGTCAACTGTTGTTCAGGCCTTGGTTACCTCTTCTTCATTCCATCCCATTCCCAGATTCATGCTCTTGGACTCGAGCATCAACCTCTTCCTGAAACAATAATGCATTATTTCTGAACAACAACCGGTACCAACACCCAAGCTATTACTCTTCTCTGCCTTTCACACAGTAAGTCCTACGGGGCATGGACTCCCTTTATATGTATGTCTTGTACAGCCCCAAGCACACTGTAAGCATTTAATGCATAAAATAAATAACAAGAGACATGCAGCTCTGCTGGAGACAAGAGGGAGCATTGAAGAAGCTAATCAAATTTGTACTGTGTAAGGTGGGGCTTCAACTTACAAAACACTCACAAAAGATAACTGGGGCGAGGAGGAGGAGACATACAGCTCTTAATATTGACCCCATAAAGATTTTGGCATGTCTTTAAATTAAAGACCTAAAATAACCCTTCCGAGTGCGAAGTCATGTACGTACCCATATGTACATGACAGGCATTTTGTTAGTCATGTGAGCAGCCCAACTTCCAGATGCACAAGATAACCCTTTAGGTATTTTTTTTAAAGACTTCAACAACAGAGAAGTTTACTACAGTCTTGATTATTCAATGGTTAATTACCATGGTCTTTATCAAAATGCATTTTTCACCATGTAACCTCAGCTACCTGTCGTCCAGCTCTGTATGTTAGACTCATTTACTGTAAGACAGAAGCTTTCCTCATTTAGGCACTTGTTGATTGGGATTAATTGTCTCTTTTTACAGCTAGGGACCATCAGACTTTTAAAGCTGCCAGATGTAAAGCAAACTTTTCAACCCTCTAACCATTTTTCAAACTCTTTTCTACATCTTTGCCAATGAAACCATTTCTGATAGATGTCTATCAGAAGTGTGCAACTGTTTTTGTCAGGATCTTAATAGTGCTGTAAACAGTGATACAAACCCTCTTCTTCTGTCTGCACATAGAAATAGTTCCAGTCATCAGTTTTAAGGCAGTCAAAATAGTTTACATTAATTTAGCACCTCCCAATAAGCTTTTAGTTTCCATTTGACCATCCAGTATGAACACATGCTCACCCTTGATTTGGGCATTTTTTAAACAATGATGTCGCACAATGTAAATTTAAATGCCTCAACACAAATGTGAGACAGTGATTTTGTTCTTTGGGTGGTTTTTGTGCAGACATGGGAAGACACCCTTTACTGCACTGACAGCACATCAACCCAGCATTGCCCAGCCACGTTTGACCTGGCTTAGGAAGGTGACATAACAAACAGAGTCTGTTATCCACGAGGACATCACAGACCATCTTTGTGGTCTCACCGAAGAAAATGCACCTTTTCCAGCAGGGCATCAAAACCACACCTATCCTATTGACTTATTCTTTCTGGTGACTAGAGTTCGTCAAAGTACCAGAGATAAATCCTCCACCAAAAAGAGTATTCAGCTGGGAAAAAATTAGTTCCCATGCTTTAGTTGTTTACAGTATTGGCTTTCTATTATTTTATCCATGATGCCATCTTGATGGATAAATAGGACAATTTAGTCCTCCAGCAAGAAGCCTCAGGCTGAAGTTTTTCCAAACACATAAATTACTACGTCTTAAAATCCAAACAAATAAAAAACCTAAAACCAGTACAAGCAAAACCAAACCCAATAAAATACTTCAGTTTATTCAGGTATGCATCTTATTTTTCAAAAGTTACCATGAATGCAAATAAGAGATGTGGTTTATTAATCAAAAAATCCTTTCTTAGATCCATTTTGACACCTTTCCCATTTGAGTGATGTGGCTCAACATTTTTTTTATTATTATTATTATTTATACATCACCACAGGTAAACCTGATGCTTTACAGAGAACTAGAATGACAAGACCCTGCCCTGAGGTGATTACAGTCTAAATTAGATGTACACAGTGAAAGATGACAAAAAACAGCAAAAAGAGGTGTGGATTAAGAGTATTACAACATGGAAAGAACAAAACATGCTGCCTCGTAATTCCAATAGGTGCTACTGTGCCTGTTTTCTTCGGTTCTTTGTGTTTCAGATGACTAGATAAAAAAAATACACCTAAAGAGCAGGAATTAGAGGCGATGTTTGAAAAATGAAAAATAAGGCCCAACATGATAAGGGAAGTCTTCTTGTCCATCTTGTGTTCTGTGCCAGGTCCTATCAGCTGAATTATGATAGGAAGAAAGTTAAGAGAAGGAAACCCCCACAGTGACTTGCCTACAGGAAGGTTTTATCACTCACTGACACTACTGCACATGGCAAGACTCCTTAGGTTCTATTTTCTTACAGACAGATGGAACCATTTTGGAAACGATTTACACTTTGGGAGAAATACCAGCATTTCAGAACCAGAAACAAACTATTTTTCCTATGAAGTTAAATTTAGAAGAAAAGAAAAAGAAAACCACTTAAAAACCAGAAAAACATGTGGTCCTCAAAACATTGCACTTCAGTATTTTTGCAGTTTCTCTGCCAGGGCAAGGGATCTCTCTCACTAAATGTTTTCACAATGTTGTTATTCTTGAGTGGGATCCCTGAATATTATAGTAAACCTTAATAGGAAGGAAAAACACATAGCTTTATCTTAGAAATTCAATGGAGACATGTACAGGCATATATTTATATCACTATTGCTGGTGGAAAATTCCCTCTCTAAGGTGTGAGACTGAATCTGGGTCCCTCAGGATATTCATATGTGGAATAAACCATGTGTGGCTGGTAGTCAGGGAAAAGGAATTAAGGTCTTTTTTTCACAAAAGCCTAAGTTTTATTGTATGACATCAGAATTATTTAACATGCCATACCATGTCTGCAACCATGGCCATTGGCAGACTTTTACAGTGTTTAAGGGCACTGTCAGAGTGATCCTTCCCCATCATCCCAGTATCCAGAAATCAGCAGTCAAGGGACTTCCTCAGCCTGAGGTCACATCTAACACATTGAATTTAATTACTACGAAAAAACACTAAGCCAATTCTTAAATTAATTTATCTAGTCCCGTTTTGAACTAATTTATACTTTTTGCTTCCACAGCTCCCCTGTGGCTGCAAGTTCCACACAATTAAATTACACAGTGTGAGAAAAGGTATGTCCTTTTGCTTG
The DNA here is from genome assembly GCA_035584735.1 of Pseudotriccus pelzelni. Classification (NCBI taxonomy): domain Eukaryota; kingdom Metazoa; phylum Chordata; class Aves; order Passeriformes; family Tyrannidae; genus Pseudotriccus; species Pseudotriccus pelzelni. The sequence continues at coordinate 49,915,845 of JAWMRA010000078.1, read as the reverse complement.
TTTTGAAGCTACCCTCTGACAATTTCAAGGGGCAGCCCATTTCGTTGCTCTGTGCAGTTTGTGGCTTACAAACTTCTACATCCTACTCTCTCTTTGTTCTTTGAAAAGCAAGGATGACCAATCTGTTTCATTTGCTCTTGTCTAAAGCCTGGTGTTCACTTCTGAGCATCTTGGTCATGCTTCTCTGGGTCTTCCTAGTTCTATTACGTCCCGTGTCTGGCATTAGTAACCAGAACTGGGTAAGATACCCAGCATGTGAGCAAACCAGCTATCTGAAAAGTAGGAACATGGTGGGTTTTGCTTTTGCTTTCTCCGTTTCTTTCGAATAATCACTAACATTTTAATGGTCATTCCTAATCGACTGCTTTTGTTGTCCCACCTCACTGCAAAACTCATCGTGGCCATCACAAATCTCTGCTACCTATTTAATTTCCTCATAATCTGGAGTATAGTGAGATGAAGAATTGCTTGATCCATCAAGGTAATTTTGGATGTCTCTGCTTTTACATTAAGAGGTATCTCCACATCTTTTATCAGTAAAACAGGGATCTTACTCTAGGCTGAAACCTATAAATCCCTTTTCTGAGATTTCTTCTTGCTCCTCACAAGATAGTGGCTTCATGACTGAGAACTAAAGTCACAAAAGAGGGAAACAAGCAGCATAACATGATTTATTTTTTGTTTTAACCAACAAAGGTGAGTCTCATCATGACACCACATTCAGATTCAGAACCAAACATGAGCTATTCTTTGGTTTTAAATGTTGTCTTAATCTGATGGGCTGAATCTGTATTTTTCACACACAAAAATCGGAAAATTCAGAACTGCATCAAGTAATAATTTTCTCCAAATGTTACTTTTGATATATGAAGTTCTGTCATGCTTACTAATGTTATGTAGTTCTTTCATCTGAAAATACTTCATTTATGGCAATGACAATATTTAAGAAGTAAGGAATTTTGCAAGATAGGTAGCTATGGCAGAAACAAACTTTGAGCCTTTAAGTTAAAAAGTGTATCCACTTTACAGTTAGATCATTCTTCCTGGGAATTTTCTCAATTTTCAAACTTGAATTAAAAAGAATCAAAGAACGACCTTCTTGAGAACAAAGTTGTAAGAAATATTTAGCAAGCCACCACACATTCAATTATCTTCAGTCATAAGTCAATACTTGCAGCACTTAATCATTTTTGATTCTCTTCCTTGAACTCCCTTCAATTTATCAATGCCTTTTTAAATACAGATTCTGTAAGATGTAGTGGAATCATTTTTTATGAAGAAATGAACGGTCATTAGCAACCTGCTCAAGTGAAAATAAATGTTAAAGATTAAATATACTTTCGAATAAAGAGTAACTATTATTTCATGTTCTTGAAAATCAGCTTTTCCTCTCCCTGAAAACCAAATATATGTTTCATTAAAATTGTATTCACTGGACTTTTTTGGGGCATTCAAATGGATGTGAGATTGGGTTTTTTTCATGTGTATGTGACTCAGTGTGTTTGAATCAGATGATCAGATCTGAGTTATGGTATAACTCTGATGAAGAGTCAAGCAAACCCAGTTGCAACAGGTTTTTGGATTGTGTACAGTTTTCTGCATTATTTACAGGCTGGTAGGTGATCAAATCATGTTTGGGAAATTAAAAGAGTGGAAGCAGTCAAGCAAATTATTATGTCCATGCTGGTCTCTGTATTAAGGCACTCCTCTATCATTCCTTTTGCAGAATGTGAAACAACTAAATTTTTGCTCTCCAAGAAGACACACTGGCCAAAGTTAGCTCATGGGAATGGCTGTGAAGCACAGGTGGGTGAGGTAAGCAGAAGTAAGAGATAAAAATCAGTATTGGAAAAAATATAGACAACTCTTCGTAGTCTTCCAAAGTGACACTCAGAGAAACCAAACCCCAGTTAAGATCTGTGAAGGCAGCTCTCTGCCTCTGCCAGCTAGACATAGACTCAGCATACATGGTGACAGAGGATCATATACAACAACTTCCAATTCCTTAAAAAATCAGATGACAGTGGTGAAATTAACCCAATCACATTACTGCTTATGGGACAACTATTCTATCAGACTTCCAAGCACTGAGAATGATATGTCTGAAATACAGACATAGTTTACTTCTATAGCTCTCCCTGCTGCTTACTTATAAAAACAACCCATTGAAAGAAGTACCAGTGGTCCAGATTGGAGCACAACATTTGAATCTAAACTTATACTCTCAACTTAACTACTAGTACACCTATGACCACAGATATTTTAGATGTATTTGCAAACTGAGGTATATCTCAGGATGGTCACCTAAAAATTGATGCATTTGGAACTAGTGGCTTCCACTTCAGCAGCCTTAGTTTCCTATATCCAAAGAACTCTGAGAGTTCTGGGAGGAAAATCTTTTGCACGAAAGGAATGGCTACCTTTGTAGCCATTTAGAACACATGTTCTAAAACATGTGTTGACACTTGTGACCAAATTCATCCACTTAAATCTCTACACCTCAGTGCGTCTTAGACACTGTTGGTAGCCAGTCGAAAATGACAGGCACTCCTTCCAAGTGACTCACACCTCAGCCAGCTTATGCAGTTGCTACGGGTGCCTCTACATGCGTATTAACTCCAGATGGCACCTAGGGGAATCACATTCCCGAAGTACATGTCTCAGGTAAAGTTAGGTGGGAAGAACCGAGGTGTTTGTACCCTGTAAACTGACGTGGAAATTCCAGCTCTCTTTCAACAGACGACGCAAGGCAGCTACACTTGTCAGCTCAGGAACTGGCTGCAACGACAACACCTGTGGGATTATGAGCCTTTCTGGAGGAGCCACCTCTAGGCAGCCCGAGTCAAGGTTTTGCTAGAGGCTAAACGTGATGTTCACCTCCAGTTTTAGTTCTGGCACTCCCTTGTCCCTTTGAGCACTCCTAGCAAATAAGAAAAGCACCTCAAGTATTCACTCTTGCTCCTCAGCCAGGTATTCCCTCTCATGTGAGGTGGGAAGATGAATTTTAAACTCGGCACAAGGGAAAGAAGCTCTGTCTAAGCATGTAACTACTCACCCAGATATTGCTAAAGCCACTCATGCTTCCTGGAAAAGACTTATTTCTTTGAAGGTGGACTATGCTGATCTTAAATTGGACATGTCTATATTACTTCCTGCAAAACTGCATATCCTTTCTGAGGGGCATAAATTTCTTTTTTATGACTACAGCGATGCAAAGCAATTTTAAATGCCCGGAGGAGAGAACTAGAAAAGACGAATGAAAAGGAATTGAATGATTCATTAGAGTCAGAAGAAGATTCGACGAGGAATTCTATAATTCTAGACTTTTAATTTAATTGCACCTCTCTTTATTACTTTTCCCCCTTCTTTACTTTCATGGGGCTTAATAAAAATATAATTTTTAAGAGGTCCTTATCTTGCAGCACACAGTAAGAAATATAACACTGTTTATTCTGTTTGGACAGTACATTCGGGTTTTTAGGTTTGTGATTTATCAGTCTTCTCAAGTACTAGCTATACCCGTATACCTGGAATGTCCTGATTCCTGTTTCAATAAAATTATGCCTTCGACATAAATTTCTGACTATTTTTGAACTTTATAACATTTACTATAGGTAGGAGATGAATGCTATGGCCTCTCTGCTTATTTGCTTGGGTATTGGCTAAAATGTCTCCTCACTCACATTGCTTCAAGGCACAGGAGGGCTGCTGAAATCAATGGAGCTGTTGAGGATTTACACTTGTGAGCACAATCTCGCCCGTGTCTGTTTATAGGTATTCTTGAAGATATTGTTATTGTTTGGATCAAACTATTAATTTCATTGTATAATAGTTCATCTGTATTTTGTAGCTCTGAGATTATTCTTGGTATTATATCTCTGTGTACCAGGCTCTCAGTTGTTACAAAGAACCAATTTATATCAGATGAGGTTCTAGACTCCAAATTATAAATCTGATTTAATTTCTCTTTGATTCAATAGGCTTTGATTCAGTCTTACTGCATTCCTCTAACCTACCTTTTCTGAAACCTGTTCCCCTTTACTCTTGCTTCAAAGATTTGGTTGATTTCTGTGTTCACTACTGTGGCTAAGGATCATCATCAAACCAGCTACTCAAATAGAAGCAGCCAAAAGCTAAAAGAGGCTTTCTTAACACTGGACAAGATAACAGAAAATAAAGTAAATATCCTAATTTCATGTTTATGAACTGTGAACAGTTGAGCAAAGTGCGAACTGTTCACACGTTCATACATTTTACACGTGAATTACCCCAAAACATTCTGCCAGGTCTGCCAGCACCTCTGTGGAGCAAGATGGGAAAGATCTTTCTTCAGAGAAATGTAGAACAAGAAAAAGGTGCACTTACACTTGAATTATGTTCTTTAAAGTGAGTTTTTCTACTCCATGCTGCATTTCTGCAACAAGTAACAACCAGCTCTTCTCCTCATTGCCATCTCGCCACTGATCATTTTCCCTGCATTTCCCAATAACCTTTCGATCTCATACAGAGTAATTCCCTGAGAAAATTTATTATTAAAAATTGCTTGATTTTCTCCACAATTCCTATCACCTACATTTTCAGAGAATCCATGCCACTTGTCCTTCCTCCTCAGCAGGACAATTTTATACTTTTTTTTTTCTTCATTTTACAAGAATTACAGCCAACATTTAATTTTCAAGAATCATCTCCTTTGAGGGCTCCATTCTACTTCCACTACACCAAAAAGAAAATTCTGAGAAAATCAATAGTGCCCAGAAACACACTGGACATAGAAATTTCATGTAAATTCATTAGTACTTTCATATAAGCTCAGAGAACACAAGGAACAAATAGTTACAATAAAACGACAATGACCCTTTGTTTCTGAAACAGTCCAACAATAGGCTTGGGGTTTTTTAGCTGTTCTAGTGTCAAACACTGAAATGTAATTCTCCGTCCCCCCGTTATTACTTAACTGTATTTAGGTGACTGAGAAAACCGTTGACTTGACAGTTTCATTCCAGACCTTATAAATATGTTTTCTCAGGATGACTCAATAGAAACCCCTCTGTTCTTCATATTAGGTACCTACGTAGGTGTTTGCATGATCAAGAGTGTGTGAGTACACACAGGCAGAGAGACACAACTCTCCAGGTAGAGGTTTAGAAATAGGTATAGCTATAGATAAATCATTCAAATAAGTGTGTGAAGGATAAGTACGAGAGCTACATCCTAGATTCCTATTTCAGCTAGTGATTAAGGTTACAAATTTAAAAATACGCATTCAGTTGTTCACTATTTTACAAGAGATGAGTTCTTCTTCTTACATGCTTCCCAAACACCAATAAATCTGAGAGAAACTTCTGTTGGTATAAAAAATAGCACCAGATTCTTGAAAATCAGCTTTCAGTCACACAACCCAGAGGCAATTTAATAATTAGACTACTTAAAGTTCACTTAAATCACTGAGAAGTTGCCCTCCACTGGCAATCACCCTTATTCTGCAATACCATGAAGAAGTTCAGCTCTAAACAGAATAACACAAAATAAAACATCACATCTAAATGAGAGCACAGAAAGGAAAATACAACAACATGCAAAGGCAAAATATATGGTTATCTAAATGGGGGATTATGAAACAGTCACCTGGATCCTAGGATTTCAGCTGGATTCACATGGGATTCAGATTTTTCTCTCTTGTTTATTAATACATCCATATTTTCTTTGTTTTCACCTGAACTGTGCTTGCTGGAAGAAGGGTCATAACACGCAAGCTATTCACCTGGTCATACATCTTACTGATTTAAAAAAAACACACCAAAATAAACATCCACTCCACACACCTCACCTCTTCTACCTCTACCAATTTCACGAACGCGCAGCCTATGGACAGCCATAATCCACAGTTCTCGCTCCCTCCAGGAGCAGCAGTGTAGTGCAACATGGAGGAAGTTGGTACCTGGCTCTTGGAAATACACTGCTAGTGAAAAGACCCAGATTTTCAACCTTCGGAAGCAAAGCTGGCAAGAGATAAGGAGAGTCAGTGTTCAGGAGGTAACCTAAACCTATTTAGTATAAATAAATGCACTTCAGAGGATAGTTACCCCTTCTGAATGTGCCATCAAATCCTTCTCAAATAATGGAACCACTGCCTACACTGATTTGCACTGGTGCTTTGTGTGGGAGAAGATATGAAACTCATCCTACACCTGCAGAGCTTTGCCTTCAAATTTGCTGTTTATGATACTTAGCTTTTTACACAGCCTTCCTACAGCAAACATAGGGACACAACCTAACTCTTTTTAGCTTTTTGCTTGGCCAATCAGCCAAGATTATTAAAAATGCCCATCCCCTTTTCTAAATCTGTATATATGTTTTTAAAAGCCAATCTTCCAAAATGCTCAGGGCCATGGCTTCCATCACGGAATTACAACTGTCTTTTAAAAACTGCCCATGAACTCAGATGCCTGAAGATTTCTTTAAAGTCAAACAATAATTACTTTTGAAAATAATTTCTATCTCTGTTATCATTCTGCAATTCTCAAAACTGGCAGGTTGTGGGCATTTTTCAGTAGAACTTTTGATTTTTTTCCCATTCAACCAGATTTTTGCAGTATGAACTATATGATGTTTGTATCTGAGGGCACTTGTGCACCGTCTCATTAACAGACTTCCCAGAATACTCTGAATTGGAAGAGACCCACAAGGATCACCAAGTCCAACTCTTAATTGAATGGCCCATACAAGGATCAAACCCACAGCCTCAGTGTTATTAGCACCACCCTCTGATCAACTCAACTAATCCCACGCTCTGTCTGTAGTGAACCTCATGTATGCAAGTGTCATTGTCCTAGAAAAAAATGCTCGTTTCAGAGAGAAAAAATTCACTGTAAAATTGTAATTCCTTTGATTAAAAATAACCAAATCAAACCACGCCATCCAACCAATTCACCCATCAAACAAACCCCAACCAGGACTAAAGCACATCCCGCCATCTTCTTCCAAGATATGCTCAACTTGAAATAAAAGTAATTTCACAACTCTGCCTATCAGGGTAGCACTCACACAGCCACTGCATTCAGATCAGTATGTTATTGTAACCTCAAGAGAGAAGACAGGCAGATTTGTGGGGAAGAAGAAAACAAAACTAAAATACTTCCTTGGCCAGGGAGGTCAGAGCTCTTTTATCCAAGGCAGAGCATTTTCAAATGAAAAAATATGAGTCTCTTCTCTTAATGCACTGAACTACAATCTGTCTATACTATGGACTAACTGCTGCTATATAAAAATTAAACATTTCTTTGTATCCTGCATAAATAGAAACAGAAGTAGTGTTTCTAACATCCATCGTTGCTGGAATAATCATGCTGCTGTGCAATTATGATGTTGGGATCCCTTTACAAAATGAAACAGCATTCATTCACAATTATTCATTACAGCAGGGCCTGCTCTCCTTATGTGATTGTTATTTAAGATGAAACAGCTCTCTTGTTTTTACTGACTAAAACTGGCTTATCAGTGAGCTTTTTGCTTACAGATAAATTTTCCTCTGGGTCAGTTCAACTTAATTTTAAGAGGTTGTATTGCATTACATTATAAATTAATTACATCAACTGCCTGCAGTTTAATGCACTTTAAGGAATAGTTAATGCACTGCTGCAGTTCTTAGTGACAAATTATTCCTTGTGCTGTTATTTCAGGCTCACACTGGTCAGGATTACTCCTCTGTCTCCTTCCATTGACATGATCCCATAACAGTATGAATGCATTTTACACTAAACATTTAAAAAATAAAAGAGGAGAGAGAGAGAGAAAGAGTGACTGTGGGAATATTAATGAGCAGGGGAACTTAAACATGACAGCAATGAGATGAAAGCAACGCTGCTATTAAGGAATGTTTTCACTCCTGCCTGTCTATCACAAGGCCAAATCTTCAGATAAGGGTTTTTCAGCATGATACAAGATGTTATCAAATGCTGTTGTACAATATTTAGTCTCAAGGGCTGACTTAAAAGAAATGGCATCAACTATAAAACAAAACAACACACTGCCACCAAAAAAAAGTGGAAGGCAAGTACAGCAAAGGGTTTAAGTTTGATGCACAGTTATTATCACAGCTTTGCTTTCCCATAGAGCTGATTTTTATCTGTACTGGATATCACTGATAAGTATACTTTATGTCCATATGTGTTTGTGTGTGTGTGTGTACATTTCCTCTCTAAAAGGGGACTGTGAAAGTGTAGAGGGGGAGAGAGAGAGTGTAAAATTGAATGCAGTCTGCCAAGATGGAAATGATATTTGTTTTCTATCACACCAGAGATGCACCATTCCAGCTTTTGTCCTTCAAAGCTGTGAGAGACCACGCTTTAATGCCTGCAGGTTGACCATGCATTGTTATTATACAGTCTTCATGTTCACATCATGTGTCATCTGACCAAAGGAGAGTCTACAAAGTGAAAGCCTCATGCAAAATTTATGCTTATATGGCTGTTTCAGTCAGTGGAAAAATCAATACTGCAGGCTTGATGCACAGAAATGACTGAGTGCTCTCTGACTGACACTAAAAGCACTGGGAGATTGAGGGGCTGCATTTGCCGTTCAAGGAATTGAGTGTATTAGAGCTCTTATAATAGTCTGCTCACCTTATATTAGCCTTTCCTTGGGATTATTTTTTGATAACAATTATGATTGTGGGGTTTAAGGCAATTACACTATTACAAAGAAAAAGCTGCTTTTTATGTCCTGTAAAGCTGTCATATATTTCACACCACAACTGCCTTCCAATTATTTTGTTACAATGCACTTTGGAAGCAAAATGTCCTAACTGATATATATTAGTCCTTTATGTTTTATAAATAAAAATCAAGGCTGCAATGTAATCCTTCAAAAGAAGCTTCTTGGTTTCCCAGATGTTTTTTTAAAAAGAGTAAAATACAATGTGTGTTGTAAGTCTTAAAAAAAGACATACACACGAGCTGTTTTTACATGTGGGTGGACAACACAAGCCAGGGATATTGCACAGATTGTGCAGGCTGTTGTATTTCAAAATGCTAATACTGCCCACTAAACATGGACAGATGCGGTCTACAAAGATAAGTTTAATGAAAGAAAAGAAACAAACAAAATCTACTCAGAGTTTTTTTTTAGAGAAGGGGTTTCAAGATGTAGCCTGACGTTAGGGTGACCATCCTGCAATAATGTTTAAATACTCAAGGAATACTTCTCTGTTAGACAGAGAGGAGGGTATCAGAATATGGACAAAGAAAATTAATGTTTGAAATAGGAAACAAACGCTGGTAATCAACTTTAAGAAAATTACATATATTCTCTACATCAAAAAATACCTCTGGTCAGAAGGTAAATGCATTTACGCTGCATTTTTGCCACTGTAGGTAGACAAATATTTTGCTGGATGGCATTACAAGCTGTTCATCAATGTCTCCTACTTTTACTATGACTCATAAATAATGAGTAAAATTATTAATACAGATTACAAGAAAGGGTTAAGAAATGCAGTGTTAGTTGGTTTAGAAATCCCTGCATTCCACAGCAATTGTCATTATATTATTAGAAAATACGTTTCACCCTCATATTTAGCTTTTTGACATCTATGGACCAAAGTAGGTAAAAAATATGGCCCTTTCTAGCAATAAACAAAAGAAAAGCAGAAGAAAACAAACAAACAAAAATTACCTTATAAAGCACTGATGTTTGTATGCTATAGAAATATAGTCAATACTATATAGTTGAATTCTTACAAATTCAAAATTACTACCTCTGGAGCTTCAGCAGCAGAGCCAAAGCCACCTACAAGCAGTTAATTACAAATAATTTCCAAAGAAAAAATAATTTTTCACAAAGTTGAGCCAAATAGCCAAATACTACCACCTGGAACATGCTGATCTGAGCATCCTGACTACACTATTTTAACCCATTTCAAAACCAGACATTTCTGCTACTAAGGCTTCCAAATTTACACTAAATTTGCCAGCAAGTTCCTGTATTTTTGTGTGGCCGGGTAGTGGGAGTGCACGACCCTTTTGAATTCGGAGCCCCCAAGAAACCACTGTCATCCATAGAAGCTGGACTGGCACAGCTATAAACCAGTTCTGAAGCCTCATTCAAAGTGTGTCATACGGGCACCACTTCCAAGACATGAGACCATCTGCTTGCAGTGACTTCATGAAAAATGCTGGAGTGGCCAACTTTCCTCAGATCAAGGTTCTGTTTTCTTGTCACACCAACCCTCTGCCTGAAATAAGTAGAAAGTTTGTTGGTGGAATGACTTGACTGCACTGATTTGGGCCCTCCTGGGGCACAGGTACCGGGCTGATCTTGTAACTGCATCCAACCTACATGGGCAGTGGGAAGGAGACTCAGTGAATTCTTTTTAGTGAGAGGATAAATTTTCTTCTGCTTGTTGCGAGGAGCAGGAGGGAAGAAGGAAGGCACCTCGTGACTCAGAGGGCAGATAGCCGACTGACACCTGGTAGGAAATGGTCAGCACAGAATCACATTGTAGCTCTGTGCGAGTCTGTCAAACCCACAGTGTCTATGAACAAATGCTGAAATCAACCTTTTCCTGCTGACTGGAAAAAAAGTCATACAGGGAACACAGAACTGGTAATATGCCTTAGAGTATGGGTAAAATCCCTAGCTTGCCCATTTTTTCCACCACCATGGGGAGAGGCTATACACCCAAATCTGGCAGTACAGAGAAGTATGTGGGGCAATGCATTGTTTCTATCTGTGGAAGTTCTAACCAACAACACAGAAGAAACCTTCAAACAGATTGAGGGTGTCTTCTGGTAAACTGGGTTTCTGTATTTTTGTCTTTTTGTTTGTTTGTTTCTTTCTTTTTTTTTCCCCTGAGTAATAAAGCATCTCTCCAACAGATTACTTAAAAGAAGAAACAAAGAGGAAGGATCACAGACAGTTTCAATGTTTTGATTCTTTTGATATCTCAGCCTAAATGATTATCAGTGTGGAGCAGTAATCTTAACTAGGAATAAAACTGCCCAATAACAGCAAAACCAGCCATTTTAGCTCTGAGTGGAGGAATGTGAGGACTGAAAAAGATTGATGTCACAGATGACTGCTGCTGGAAAGAACCAACACCGTCCTATTCCTAAATTAGTATAACCATCTTTGTTAGTTTTCATGCTGCAAAAGACATGCAAAATTAAAGACATAAGTCTGTGTACGGAACATTCTCATAAGTTGAAGACGTCCCACCATCAGACATGCTGAGATGAAGACTAGCAGCTCTGTTCTCAATCATTTCCTGTAGCAACTACTCCTTTGGCTGCATTGGTTTCCTCATCGACTTAGAAGATTTAACCTAAGGAAGATGACAAAACCAAACTGGCAAAAAGTCCCCCGGAAGAGAGTCCAGACTTCTGAGTCCAAAGTAACTGAGGAGAAGACACGACTGGCTGTTTTTACAGCGTGGTCATTTCTTCCTTTTTCCCATATCAGAAACCATTTGCCATGACCATGGAAGAAGTAGCTATAATTATCTCTGCTCAAACCCAGAATTTCTCTCTCCTAGTCTTTCTCTCCCTAAAACAGATGGGTTTACAAAAATGCCATATTAAAGACATATTATAAGCAATGTTTTAACATCTGAGTACTGAAAAGTAACAGCAACTAAGGTGAAGGTTACCTGTTGAGCACTAATGTATCTAACACAACACAAGATACACAGGTTTTTCTTCAAGCACATTACAGTTTACTGAGAAAGTATCTCCTCCCCTATAGACATGGAAGAACTGTATTCTAGTATCCACAAACCTATTCCATTGTCCCCATGTTTATAATGTTTTACTAGCAAACTTTGGCCAGGTAAACGGTGAACTGAGAACTTGGCTGAATACTCAGCAGCTTGTTTCCCTTCCATTGTGTGCTGCTTTCACGCATCACATCTGATCACAGCTGGAGCTGGGAGCTGCCCAAGACAAGAATAATTTTGTTAATGTGCACTTGTGAAGTTTCTAGCATGCGATGTCTTTGATCAATGCTGCTAAGTGCTACCTGGAGTACAAATAAACCCTAACACTACAAGATCTACTCAAAAAGCTAAATGTTACCTAAGGTGAAAGGTTCTATAAAATTACAAAGGAAAAAAAAATAAAACATTTAAACTGTGAAAGTGCAAAACTATTGCTAGAAGAAAGGATAGAAGGAAACCAGGAAATTACATATATGGTATTTTTCAGCCTGTTAAATTAAAATCCTGACAATTTTTGAAAATATTAAAATGAATGCATATGCACACATGAAATTTAAAGGTAGCTGAGGTTAATATGCATATATGCAACTATGAATAATTATTGTTAATATGACCCTAGGATGGATATGAGTAAGTGGGTGGCCTGATAGTGTAGGCAAGAATAGCACATCCATGACTAAGTGACTGCTAATTCAGAAGATGCTCGATACTTTTTACAGAGGTATTTTTATTCTACATCAACAGATTGATCAAAAGAAGGGAGATAATATGAGCAAAAATACAGGAAATGAGAAGAAGGTTATTGACACGGAACACAAATATAGGCAACAAATTGGTAGCAATGCAAGGCTTCTCAAGAGATCGGATTGAAAAATATAGGTCCTTGTGACTGAGCTCAGAAAAGACAAGGAGCTTTAAGAGGGTGTGTTAGGAAAGGGAGAAGGAAAACATCCAGAATAAGAAAGGAGGTACATTAGAGATTTATTAATGGTAGAGAGCAACTATTCGAACTGTTTGGAAACACTAAAGTGGCAAGTTTTGGGTAAGGCTTGGACGTGCAAGGAAAGAAATAGGGAAGTCAAAAAAACCAGTTTAAATGACAGACTAATGAAGGGGATGTTGCTAGAAACGACAGACAATGGTGAAAGTTGAGGCATCTCTGGAAAAATAAAATGTCAGAAAGACAATCCAAGACAGGTTAAGGGAAGTCAGGAGGAGTTGGATACACCTATAAGTCAACACCATGGAGACTCTAGGTGAAGATATGTTGACGGCATGTTGAAATCAGCATAACTTTCAACTAAAACCAGCTAAAAACCGTAATACTATCATTAAGGAGTACTTCATGCTATCTGTGTAAGAACAATAGTTTCATTATCTCAAAGCCTCACAATTTGTGTATTGACATTTTTCCTTGAAAAAATGTAGAATATTTATTGTTTTATAACAATAAGTTTGGAGGAAACTCAGTGAGAAACAGCTGAATAGTCTATGTCACTACTAGTACAAATATATGTTATGCAGTTACAAAAGAGGGGTGTGACTAGTCAGAAATCCTTTAACTTTCTCACTTACATACCTTCTTCCTATCCTATAATTCTGCTTTTACTGAGTGAATGCAACCAACTTATTATTCTGCATGAGCTTAAATATGGGTTTACTTTGTCTTGTTCTCCTGCTTAAGAACTTCATTGAAAAAATATTTACTTGCCAGTAGCCACTGACAAAGCGCTCAGCTGGAAAACACATCTTCCAGCTTGGTTTCCTCATGAAAATTTCTTGTGTGGAGTCCTATTAGACTATTGCTTAGCTTTTTCAGCTTTTCGGTAGTAACATCTTAATTCAAATGTATTTTTTCCAAACTAAAAAGGTGCATATTAGAACACAAAAGACCTGAAACTGCCAAGCTTAATTATGCTGAGTAGTACCACATAGAAGTCAGGAGAATAATAATATTATACATTAAAATACAACTCCACATAGTAAAGACAATGTATTCTAGAGTAGGAATATTCAACAGATGGCATAAAAAGCCTCCCTCACCTCAATACCTGTGCAATAATATAATATGTTACAAGATTAACCAAGAAGGAATGAGAAAAACATACTAATATGAAAAAAAGAGAACCTTGCAGCTGGAGGACAAGCTTGATTCCCCCCCTAATCTTAGGTCATCACTTTCTGAGTGATGTACCCATGCCTCTGAAATCATAGCTGAATGTACACCAAACTAATGGTATTTTTCATGTTAAATACATAACTCTGAAACATAGTACACATATTTACGGAGTTGTATGCTTGTTGACCTAATGGACTGAGCATGAACAAGTGGAAACAGGGTTGAACGGTTAGCTGGCTATACAGTAAAATGAAATAAATAGTTGAATCAAGAATTTAAAGAAGTCAGATGATGTGGAAGGTCATTAACTGCATCACTTTCACTTCTCTTGTAGCTGGAAAGGGACAGCGGCAGCAGAGATGAGCTGCTGTGACGCTCCTGAAAAGCCATTTGCTTCTGAAAATCAATATATCTCAACAAGTTTGAAAGAGTTTTTCCCTAAAGATATGTTGCAAATAAGAAGGATGCAGAAAAAAACCTCAAAGCTATAAAGTTTTTTTCAGATTTGCATTCAATGGTACAGGAATTTGTTAATTTAATGCTGAGCATTTCTCCAGAGGCATAATTTTAAGTACTGAATTTCAGGGAGAAAATTAAAGTGATTACTCTCTTTGTCTTCCTCTCTTAAACTCCTTCTGGAATACACACAGCATTTCTGAGGTGATTAGAAGAATCTTTGATTTGTTGGCAGGTGGGTACCACTACGCTGCTGCTGCTGCTTTGAAAACGATCCCGCATGGAAGTCCCTCCTAGCCCAGCATTGCTTGACCCAAATTAGCTTGTGAGCAGAACAGGCTGCTCCTCCCATTCTGTTGTTTCTGCTTCACATCACAGCATTATTCTTTTCCTTTCAATAACCCTGAATCTAAGTATTCTCTCCCTTCTACTGTATAGCTGATGTATCACACTGTCCCAAATACTTCTTCATGAGGAAACCACCAGCTTCCTCTTCATATTCTGCTTTCTTCACTCCTCTTTACACATAGTATTGCTTTGATATAGTCCAAGGGGTACCTGACAGAATACAATGCAGATATAACTTTCTCTCTTTCCAACCATCAGTTTCTTATCTGTTGTGCCACTAGACCCACTCATTAGAGTGGGACTTTTGTTCATTGCCTTTTGGTCATCACCTTTCCTGTCCTGATGGCTCTTCCTTTCTAAAATACTAATTTTCTTTATTTTTAGAAAAATAAATATAAATATAAAATTACCAGCCTTTAATTCCTCTTTGTCCTCATATGGTACTACAACTATTGCTCCAGCTGTCTTCTTCAGTTCATTCAACATACACTCACAATCACAGCCCAAAGTTGTTTACTCATTTCACCGTGTACCTTTACAACCTGCCTCCCATCACTTGCACTCAACAGAACTTGTTCAGATTCAGTGCTCTGTCCTAGAGCACTTCATGTCTCACATTTCTAAGAGTTTCATTGCCATGCCTTGCAGAAGATCCTTCTAATCCCTCTTCCAGATTCCTATAACAGTTTCTTCAGATCCCATTCCTGGCCCTCATAATACTTTATCCAATTAATTCAAAGACACAAATTGAATTCTGTCTACATGATGCCAGCAAATAAATCTGCTTGCTGGTTTCTAAATCATAAGGTTTTCACACACAACCTATTTTAAGGCTCTCCTACCTACTTGCACAACCCAAGCTCTTCTCCAAACTCTCACAATATCCTTTTTTTGCTCACAAGAAAATAAATTGGTGCCCTTTTACTCTTTTAGAGTGCTCCTGATTCTACGCAGCTAATGTTTAAGATGTCTCTTCATATCATTTAGTTTGTTTACCCCTTTTTTTTCATCGCATCAAATATAAGCTGCTTGTTTTCATTTTCAAGGATCTGTATTTCCCCCCTTTGCCCTTCCTCTTCTCCTGTTATCTGTCATTTACTCTTCAAGGACAGACCGCATATGCTAAGGCTTTACTGACCACTACTCCTTTACAGTTTTTTGTATTCCCTATCTGACTGTGTTAATCTGTGGTCTGCTGTGTTACATGCAGCTTTGGGGACCATGTAGTTCTGCGTTTTTAAAGTGGACAGCACAATGGGATGTCAGTTTGTTCATTTGGCACCTATGTAAAACAAAATATAAACAAGCAACTAAACAAAAATAACCACAATTTTTGGCAGAGATACCTCTATCTAGGAAGTCTACATAGAGCAAGAACAAGTTAAGGGCAAGCTCTGCCTCACTGCTTTGTGGAAACAGAATTATAAAGAGACATTGAAAATATCTTTAATAACTTAATAAGTTTAATAGCTACCTTTTAAGGTAACTATTCAACAAGTAAGTTTAATAACTTACCTTTAAGCTTAATAGTTACTATCAGAAGGCAAAAAAATCCTTTACCCTAAACCAAAACCTTGAGAAAAACTGCCAACGAGTGTATTGAGCCTTATGAAATTAGGACTACTGGTGCTCCATGTTTCTCTCCCTCTGTCTCCTCAGCCTCACAGGAAAGCACAAAGGAGCACAACTGCCTGTGACCGAGTGTGGTTCAGCCCCTTCTCCTGGGACTGTATGCTACTGCTCTGCTTTTGCCAAGGAGCTCTGCAGTAAGAGCACAACAGAGTTCTTTCTGTCTTCTTCCTCCTCGTCCAGAACTTTTCCTGAACTTGAAGTACCTCAGATCTAGGGCATCAACACAAAACACTTGCCTCCAGAAACATAAATCAAGGGGACAGCAACTAAAATTAAGGTGGTGCTAAGGAATACGTAACAAGGAATGAGAGGTCTATGTCTCCTTTAATGGATGTCTCTCTTTTAAAAAAGAAACAACTGTTGATCCTGTAATCTCCATTCTTTACCAGGATGTTTCTTTTCTAGGAGTCTGTTTTTAGACTGAGCATAGAAGGGAAGAAAATACTGTGAAGACAGGAAGGGGATCACTTCAGAGCAAAATATTTGGAGGTGGATCTTGGGTTTTATTGCTCCCTGACTTCTCAGATCTTAATTTCCTCAGCAATGAATTGTGTATAACATTACGTAACAGTGATATTAATGGCGGTAGTGCATGTTTAGATGGCAAAATGATACAAATCATGGGCACACAAGCCACTATTACTACACAATGAAGCCATAGTAGCCTGCTTTTTTTTATTAATTTTTTTCTTAATGTAGCTATGCACAGACTTTCTTCAACAGCTATCTTTAAATCTACAAACCCACCACAATAAAATCAACTGTTCCACTAACTAGGCTTGGATATCTTTCAGGAGAACAAATGAGAATATCACTGACTAAAGTATCTCCACAATCTTTGCTCCGCAACACATAGGAGTTTCTTCCTGTCTTCTATACTCATATTAAATATGCTGTGTTTTATCAGCAGCTTGAAAAAACAAGGTGAATGAGCATCTTTTACCACTTTAACAGCATATGAAAAAAGCTGGCAATGCAAAGAAGGTGAGGCATGTTCAACATGAGAGAAATTATTTCTATTCTATGTTGATCCCTCACTATGCTGAGCTCGTCTGTCGGATATTGGAAAAGCTGTGGCTGTTTACATTTCAAACCATTCCCAAGGAGGACATATGTCCTCCACTATGGTTGGTTCAAGCATGACCTGAACTTTTTTATCAATCACTTTGCATCACATTGCTTCCTGAAAACTAAATGCAGTGAGTATTTGCCTTCTTGCACTGACCTGAAGTACCTGGTCATGAAGAAACCCAACTGATATTTTTTAATTGTGAAACTATCTGCTCTTGTGTGAAGTTCTTGCATAAAATGGATTCCATCTGCAAATTCCATAATTAATGAAGTAGAGAAGTACATCATAAAACACTAGAGACATACATCAAATCTATAACGACACATTTAACCAGCATTTTTTTCATCCATGGGCTAAAAGAACAAAATGGAACCATAAACAACAGCTAACATAGTATATGTAATCTCCTGCTTAGAGATAAGCCTACTTAAACCTAAAAGAAGGCTTGATTTCAGCAATTCAGCAATGTTGAAGCTCAACAAATCATTCTATTCTATACCAGAAACTCCTGAGTGTCTGCTCTTGCAGTCTCCTGGCAACTGTAAAGGAATCTACACATAAAATTCTAGAGGAGAATTTGTAACTCCTGAACCTGACTTGAGTCTGAATCTCCTTATTGATGAGTTTTAAATGGGTAAAAATGCTGTCATGTTTTTAAATAAACCTTGCAAACATCTTTCTCTTATAAGCCAATCATAGCTATTAGTTTCAAATTTCAGTCACGCTGAAATTGTTACCTATTTGTTCCTACAAAAATATATAGATGTGAATGATGAAAAAATCTCCTTGCTGTGAAGCATTAGACCAAATCTGTCCTTTTGTACAGCACCAGTTCTTCTTCCTTCCTTTCCCATACGTTGTTCACTGTACGTGGTGATTACATAAGGAAATTACTTGGCTTCAGCTGTTTCCCTTCTGTTCATCTAGATGAGTTATGACTGCAACAAAACAACAGTTTCCCTATTCAGATCACTTGCATATCAACATTTTGTATTTCATATGCCATGATGACGAGTTCTGACGGGGACTCTGGTGGAAAACCTCTCAGCTGAAGGAAACCTGTTTTGGAGATTTTATTCTATCACATGACCTGGCATCTTTTCTAAAGACAAAGTTTTCAAAAGTACAAAAATCTCCATCCTGTATGTAGATTTCTTCCCTCTCCCCAGTGAGATGGGTGACACTGGGGTTAGTTTTGCTTTCTCGTTCCTCTTCTCTCTCTCCCTCCTCTATTCTCCCTAGACATATCTGTATTAGCTCTGATAACCTACTGAAATTACACTGCATGTAATTAAACTCTATTTAACAAATCTGACCAGTTCTAACTCAAAGTTAAAATTCAGTGTCACTATGAGCCAGTAAATGCTTCTACTTCTCCCTAGAAATGGATATATATGAGAGGTAGTTGAAATGACTCTTTTATGTCCAATTTTTAAAGGATGCAGGATAAAAGGTGCTATATAAATGTAAGATATACTTTTTCATGGTCCAATATCTTAGTGTTGGTTGTAATTAGTGTAAGCATGGCTTAACATAAATCAGAGCTTTGCATTCAACATTTCAAATGCAACATCTTGGCAAGATGTAGATTATTTTATGTTGGAAATAAAAAGCAGCTTGTAGTAAAATATTGTGGTGATGGTCTGAAGAGCCTTTGAAATCAATAGATGACAAGTTACTGAATTAGGGAGGCCTGACCTGCTCTGCCAGGAACAGCTAGTACATCAGATAGACTTGGTTTTATTTGACCTTAAATTTCTTGCTATTGTTTTCTTTCTGTTGAGTTCTAAATTTCTTAAATGTTAAAGGATTTTGTTGGTGTTGCTATTCTGGTTGCTTTTAAAATCTAATGTTTTATGCAAGATACAGTGAAAGTTTAAACTAGAGAGAAATATTATGAGAGCAGAAGATTCCTGACAATGCTGGATCTTGTGATTTATTTGCAGTGTAATTCAATTATTAAAAATATACAGTATTTTTATATCTTTCAATTTTTCTACACACAAAATCACAAAAGCCAGTTATTTTCTATTAGCGTTTGAGAGCATGTGGTTACTGGGGCTATAAAGAAAATAAAGGGTGCTTCCAGTCTTCGTATAAACTATGATTAATTTTTATTAGGATAATACATTTATATATTATAAACTGATTATTTATTTGTAGATTTTTTTTTTTCCCTGCAAGTTTAGTAGTTTCCCTTGGTGCAGAATGCAGAATTGTATATGAGACATTTTAGTGTCTAAAACGATGTATGATAAATGAAGTAGCATGCTACTTATACGCTTATCATGTTCCCTGACTAGCAACAGGTTCAGCAAAGGGCACAGCCAGTAAATGAAATTTTCCACCAGGACAATATATCATCACAAGAAATGTATGCGCTGGAAACTTACAAGCTCGCTCAAGATGCGGACAAGGTGTGAAATGGTAAAAAATGAAAAGCAGAACCAGCACATAGTAAATTTCAAATTCAGCTGTATCTCCATATTGGCTGAGCCTGGTGCTTTAACTGTTTGAAGTCCTGTATTTTTAGAAAATAGTAAACACAAACATAGAAATTAAGCTCAGTATTAACGCTAGGATAGACTTCCTTCATTAAATATCCTATAACTTCTTTTGAGAAAAGAAATTGTAAAGCATCTACTGAGAATAAATTTTTTTATCCCCTTCAGAATCAAAATATAAAACAACATCTTTAAATGCATATTTCTTCCTCAGAGTTACAGGTGGAAAATCTGCTCCAGGATATGTTTATCATAACTTTCAACACTCTGTGGAGAGCACTAATTAAAAATAATAATAAAAAACCCAGGAAAAAAAAAGAACGGTGCCTGTATATTTCCCAGTGGAATTTAGTTTGTTTACAAAAGCATTTCATAATAAGAATTTCTGACATATAACCACTGAATCCTAATAAACTATAAAACACTCCTGTTTTCTTGCAAAAAGGTACACCAAATACCAAGGAGAAACTTCTTGGCATTCTGGTGGTAGGTGGAATCATGGCTAAAAATACACTGAGAGTGCCTGTTTTATGGCTACCAGCTGTACAGCCTCACTGAAGAGAGATGAACATTGGAAAATGTGGTCAAATTCTGTAATTCCATCTGAAAGAAGCTTCTGACATTTCTTGAAATTTAATTGCTGTACTGAAAAGAATTCTAGCATAATGACATTGCTTGCATCTGTGTGTTACGGTAGCAGCTGTATTTAAATGCTGAGACAATTTTGCACACTGAGTAGCAGATTCTGCTATTTTTTTATGTCCTTACTGGATAAAACATACCTCTGGAGAGATTTGGCTGATTTAGTTTTACTGTGCAGGAAAATTCTAAAACCAGAACATAGACATTATTGCCCAGTGTTTCTGTTGGTTTTATTTTTACTTTTTTTTTTTTTTTTTTTTTTACCAGAAGAGTCACCGTCTCATATCTTTCTCTATCTTGCTTCCAACTAGCAATGCTTCCCCCACACCATTCAAAACAGTAGTAAAATACATTTACGGTCACACTCAAATATTTATTTCATAAATGTTCTATTCCATGACAAATATGTTGGGATGGACATCTTTTTATCTTGGGCTGAATTATCATGGCGCTATTCCAAAGATGTTAGTGGTAAAGAGTCACAAAGAGACACATGAAAATTAGTAGTATTTCTTTAACAAATAAGAATTATTGCCTCTTCAGAACATGGATCCACACTGTTCACTCTCTGACCTGTATAGATATTCCTAATGGCAGTGCTGACACAATTTAAGGATTTTAACTGGAGAGGAAAAAAGACTCTCTGATACATCATGCTTCCAGAGACAGGCTGGCTCACCCAAGTCCTGAATTTTTCACTCCATGTGTTTAGTCTTTCTTTTTTCCCCCCACAATGGCAAAATCTTGACTGGACTAGTATCAAAGGAAATTCTGATCTTCCATCCAATAGGGCCAGGATGTCTCTTCACATTTTTGCTTAATTCCAGGTTTGCCTGATTTATATTCTTTGGCTTAATGATTAACATTTTTGTGCCTCATTGCATATTTGGATTTACTGTTTCTGTCCATCTCAAATCCAGATTTAATTTTCATTTTGTGATTTTTCTCTAACTCTTCATCCTTATAATAGTAACTCAGAATCAAAATTTTCCTTCTTAGATTGACTGCTGTCTTTTGAAGCACAATAAATCCAAGTCTAAAAACACATAAAGAAGGTAACGAGAGCTCTTAGTGTTTTAAACAGACAGATTTCAATGAAGTCCATGTTCTCTCTAGAATACAAGGATAGACCATGTCTAGCTGTAGACCTTGGGAAATTTAGCACCTAATTCCCAGTTTTAGTGAGATCAGTCTAAGGATTAATTCTCTAAGTAAAATTAATTATTTTGCAACTCAGAAGAAAGCGAGACCACTCACTGCAAGCCTGCAGTTTGTGTCCTTTGCTCTCTTGCACAAGTCTCATGATCTTTTCGATGTCTGGAACAAAAGACCTAATCTGCTTGGTTGATGTCAAATGACAAGGCTTTATGCACTGTCTGGTTGACTTTGTCACTAGGCAATGACTGTTGTCTTCCAGGGGCAGGCTCACTCTCATCACTGGCATACGGAGACCTCATGGGCTCTGTGACCATTTTCAGAGTGTTTCAGAGCTGTGCCAGCTCTGTTTGAGTTCAAAAACTCAGGCCCTACCCTGTAGTTCTTAAAGATAAGCCCCCTTATTTACTTACAAAGTAGTTTCTTTACCACTATTCCTCTATTCCTTTCTTCCTGTACGTAATATCTACCGGTTTGGACAGATGGCGTATTTTCAGTGCCATTTGTTTCCCCTTGCCTTGTCGGAGGGGTTGCAGCTTCCATGAATATTATCTTCCACCCAGTTTCTGTTCTTTCCTCCAGAGACTTTTGTTACTTGGGATTCTTTTCTTGTTCCATAATATCCTTGTATTCTTTTGCTTAACTTATAACATTGACATTTGCATCATTGAAACGTTCTGTGTAAATACAGCAAAATATAGATCTCATTCATTTTCTTCTTGAGTAAAGCAAGTGGATAAGCAGTCCTGCAGTTAACATGATATCATCTTCCTATTTTCCACCCCTCTCAGGGGTCTGAATGAAGATAAAGACAGCTGAGCTTCATCACTGCTGCCATGGCATAACACAACATGAACTACTTAAAATATCTCAGGTTTCTTAACATAATGTCAGAGATCAAATCTTTTGAAAGAACTGTAAGAACTAATGACGGTAGTTGTCAAAGTAATATGTTTCTTGAACTATTTTGTACGTTTTTGCTCTGCCACTTTGATACCTTTCTAACAGTTTGTTCCTTCTGAGACAAATAAGATACTTACCATTATAAAACATACTATTCCAGAAATTGTCATGGGTAGAAACACAGGATCTTAATTCAGGGAGATAGCAATGATTTAACATTTGTATCTGGTTTCAAAAGCTGGGGGACACTTTCTTCTCGGTCCACATGACACTGAGGTTTCTAAAAGAGCCACTTAATACATATGTGGCACCTAAGAATTCATACTGTTTTCTTCCTTAGAAATTTCAGCATTCTTACTTTGGCACTATGCACACTTGCTCTATGAGCGCAATTAGTAAACAAAACAAAGCAAAGAAAAAAATGCCACAAGCCTATCAGAAATCAGGGCTGAAAAAAAAAAAAAAGAAAAACTTTACAAAATTTCTCTATTGCAGACTGTAGAAATGAGTAAGCTGCCCATACAGCTTCCATGTTTATTCCCGCTTTTAAGTGCTATACAGATACTAGGTTTATATTCCAGGTTCTGCGTTCAAAGCAACATTGAAGCACTGACTTGTCCAATTTTTTGAACCTTCCATAGATTTTCATATATCAGTTCTCCTTTTCTACAGAACAAAAGATGTGTAGGACCTTTGTCAACCAGCAGTGTAAGGCTCAGAACAGGACAACTCACACTGACCTTAAGGAGCTCTCTTGTCCATGTGAAGAGCCATGGGAAAACATCAGAAGCAGCCAATGCAGTTAAGAGAAGATCTTACATAGGGCAACACTCAGTCTCTTTTATCCTTCCATCTGATCAAAGATCATGGACTAAGATTCAAAATTATATTAATAATTCTTTCATTCACAGTCTTCAAGACCAAGAGAAATACAGCTCTCCTTGCGTTTTCCTTTGTGCTTCATGAACGTAATCTTGGCTTTCCTGGAATTCCTCACTTGCCATCTTGACATCAGGCAACTATTGATTTTAACAATACAAAATTATGCCTAATATTCACCCTCAGAAGACAGCTAGATTATATGCCCGGAATTTATGGATATTACAGGATTCATATACTTATTTATTGGGGGGAAGGGACGAAAGAGAGACAGAAAGAGAACAGAATAGTCAAACGAATTAGATCCACTCACCGATGAAAAATAAGCTTCCCGGTCCTTTAAAGCCTACAGAAATTAGATTTTGCCAATAAAGATTTGGTAGCATTTTAAAGTAACTCCAGAAGAAATTGAGTACACTTAACTAGGTCAGGAGGAAAGACAATGGAAAAAATTGGAGTTTGGTGTTCATTTAATGCACAGCCTCAAAAGTAAAACCTGCTAATTGCAAGTGCTGTGAATCTGAGGTTACGTGAACCTAATATTAACTTTACAAATCAGGAACTTCATGATGAAATGGATCTCTTCATTAGAGAATCTCCAACTACTTTGTGGTCTGAGGAGACGTTATCTGATCATTCAGTGATGTACTTGTGGTTTGTAAAAATGGGGACCCTAAAGATCATCAGAGCCAGTCTCTCCCTTGGGGCCTTTTTACTCGCTGACACTTAGTGAAAATCTACCAGCAATACACTCTCGAGAGCAGCAATCATTAACTCATTCAAAGTCACAGGCACAAGGGTCTGGGGTTAGCAACTATTAATTAGTGTAATTATTCCCAGGACGACAATTACCAGCTGCAGGATCCACTTAACATCTATTTCTCCAAACTTGTCATTTTGCAATGCTAATGTTTCTAATAGGCTCATTTGCCACTCTTTACTGATTACATTCACTGTGGTATATTGTTTCAGATGGACAGGATGGAAAGCCAATACCTAATATTGACTTTTACAGTATCCTGTGATTAGAAAGGCTGCTCCTACCATGATTAGCCACATCATTCTATTGAAAATCATAGATACGATTTGTGAAGGATTTGTGATATTTCTCCTCTTTCAAATATGGTTATAATATAAATTTCCTGGAGAAATAACATGGTGTGTTTCAAACTATGTTCTTCCATAATGCACTTGTTCAAACTAATACATTGCATGTATTAGTTATATAATCTGATGTTTAAGACTACTTCAGATAACATGGTATAATTTCAAACCTGATTCTTCAGTCTTGATTAGCAAAAATAATAATGAGAAGGGTTACGAGCCTACAGTCCATGTTTGGTCAACAGTGTACAAACCCTGCATGATCCATGTAGAAAATCTGTGCAGTTCAAAGAAACTAGAATGCTTAGCGTGCATTTAAATGACACCTATGTATTTCATAAAAGGACAGAGAAAAAGAAGTAGCATAAATACATTTTCACCTGCATAGAGAATTTAGCACACCTCTCCTGTGCACAGGGATATTAGATGTCCTCAACAAACAAAGACTTTGATAGGACATAGAATTAATTCATTTAATAACAGAAGGAAGCAAGCCTTTGACAGGAAGATTTTTTTTTTCTAGATTTTGAAAATTTGAGATATTTTAAATCCACAATGGGATTAATTTTGACAAATGCTTTAATAGACCTTACTGATTCTAAAGAATATTAATCTTCTGCCAAATCAGAGTCCTACATTTCAAACTGTATAGACTATGATAAATCAATGGTTGTCATATATGGAGACTACAGAAGAAAGAAGATTATCTGTTAGGAGGTAGTACAAGAGTTCCTCTTTCCATTACCAGTAAAGTCTGGATTGTTGAAACAGGAGAAAGATTTTCTAGTACAAAAGCAGGAGAGGAATACAGCGAGTATGGCATCATGTTATTCTGACATGCCTCTCTTTCTTCATTCTCCAAGAAGCTGACAGCAAGAGCAATCAGGGATGTCATACAGTGAATATCAGAGTTCAAAAGGAACAGAGGAACAGCAGTATGGCAGTATGTTTTCTAGAAAAGCTTTAATTCTTTACTCTTACTATGCTGATGAATCACAAATTGAAAGAGAATGTATTTTTTAAACTGTGTTAATAATCTGTGTTTCAGAGAACATGCAATTTTAGCACATATTTTAAAGGGTCTCCTGGACAGTGCCTCAACTATGCAAGAGTAAGTGGAAGCAGCGTGTTGATTTTCAATATGCTGCTAGATTGTATTTGTGTGCATTTGATGTTCTTCTTTAATAACCTCAAGTAAAAGGCTGAATGAATTCAACAACAGTAGCTGAAAAAAGTGCAATGAGTCATATTATAGGAAAATGGAGAAAAGGATACAGGACTCTCCACTGAACACAATCCTATATTGTAGGCAATCTGTGATAACACCCTTTTCATTTCAGTTCAGTCCCATAAAATTACCACTAACATTACAACTCATGCAGAACACAGATAAATGTAAAAATGTCACAGAATTCTTCCAGATGGGACTTTTAGTTCCACTAGATCACCATCTACTTTTTTACTTGTCTAATATTTCATTACAACCTTCCATAAGTTAATTTTCTTTCCACTGACCATGTAAATCACAAATCAATTTTCATTTAAAATGCCTGACTACAGATTGCTCCTGAAAGCTCAACGTATATGCTTCAGTGAGCTCTCCAACATTCTTAATGCACATTAGAAAAATGTTGTGGTT
This sequence comes from Pseudotriccus pelzelni, assembly GCA_035584735.1. Classification (NCBI taxonomy): domain Eukaryota; kingdom Metazoa; phylum Chordata; class Aves; order Passeriformes; family Tyrannidae; genus Pseudotriccus; species Pseudotriccus pelzelni. The sequence goes on along the minus strand of JAWMRA010000078.1, from coordinate 49,889,682 downwards.
TTTTAAAAATCTTTTTAAAGGAATTAATTTTACATTAAGGTCTGGCATGAGATCCAAGCAGTGGTACTCCTCCTTTCCCTCTCCACCCTCCTGCCTCTGAAATGCAGGTATGTTTTGAAATGTAACTGTATGCAGAGATAAAGTCTTCCATAACAATGACATTTGATCTTAAAACAAAAACTCAGACAAAACCATAAACTGCTTTAGATCTGCAGAAAGCAGAGATGATTACTTAATCCCAAACCCTTGCTGCAATGGTATACTTCTCAAGAGAAGAGAGAAAAAGAAGAAAAGGAGGAAACCATTCACAGTTCAGACACTGGCTGTGTTTTATTTGAACAATTTTTTTTCATCATTACTAACAGAACCTTTGTTTGGACTAAAACATGCAACCGAATATTGCTAATTTTACTTATGGAAGCAGCCACCCTAAAGCCAATTGGATATACCTGTGAGACAACCATGATTCAGCCTTTAAAACAACCTGTAAGAAACATTTCATAGGAATGCCCAGAAAATATCCTGAATTAACTTTCTTACATTAATTTAAATATAATGTTCTCCCCTTACAAATCTGTAAATATACATTTGGCAGACTGGACTTTGGAAACATGGTTTCTATGGCTAGTTTTGCTATTGTTCTTCTGAGAAACATAGGGCAGTCACTTCATTACGCTGTGCCTTAGTTTCTCCATTAGTAAACAGCGGATCATTAAAATGACCTTTTTTCATATTAAACAAGACCACTTAAATGAGCTGGCAGACACATAAGTATCTGCTAAACCATTAAGAGATAGGAGTGTTCTAGGGGTCATTTAACTCTTTTTTTCAGATAGACTGTTTCCTCTGTAGGAACAGAGCATGGATATTTCCATGCTGTCTAATCTCAGGTTGTTTTTTTGCATTCTTGGTGCTTGAGCAACCTGGTGTGGTAGGAGAAGGAAGGGGTTTTGTCTGCTCTTGGAGCACAAAGGAATTGTAACTCTTTCTAACAGCATGACCTCAGATCACTGAAGTTTAATGAACTGATTAAGAGCAAGCGAAAAGAGAAGCATGGGTCCTCCTAATCACCTTCCTGATCTGAACCCACATGCAAGCCTTCCCTTCACTCTCTTCTCTGCTTACCTAGCATATCCATATTTACCAGGTCTCCCTCTACCATTGGGATTCTCCTTCCATCTTGGAAGTTCACTTCCATGCTATTTTGTACCACTCTATCACAGGTCTTTGCCAGACAGCACGGCTTTGAATGCGAAGTTCTTGAAGCACTCTGACATTGGAATTCTAGCTTGGGGGTGATGGAGAGAGTGTCAGTTTAAATAAGGCTGAGTGCTCACGACAATTGAAAGTAGTTCTGCATTAAGTGGGGCTCTTTCTCATAATGTAGTATGTCAGTGCTGACCACTCAAGTGGGGGAAGGGAAAGGCTCTTGAGCAGTCTCTGTAAATAGGGTCCTGTCAAACCATTTGCAGGTTATAGTCAGCCAAGGCTTGAGGCTTTTCACATGGGGTTTTTTAAAACCCAAACTCACAAATGTCAACAGGACCTCAAGCATCACATCTAATGTGAATCTGCCTCACTAAAACTGAGAGTTGAGGGCCTCTGGATTTGGCTCTGTGCTGGCATATCACAATCACCACTTAGAGCTGACCGCTTACTTGCTACAATGATGTGGAATCACTTCAGAAGAAGTGTGTGGAAAAATGTTTATTTTGCTTCCTGATTAGAGAAACCCATCATCTAAGAAGGAAGCTATTCAAAATATTGAAGTTTCCAAAATCCCATCTATTAGTAGTCATTAGAATCTTTATGGACTAGGGATTACTATGAAGACAACCTGTCTGATCCTCTAATAAGACTACTAAAGTTTACTACTTTATCTTCAGTGAAATAAACAAGTAGTTGGTTGGGTTATGTGACCAACCACTAAAAGGTCCAAAAATATTCAGTATGGGAGATGCCTGTGAGTCGGTTCATTTGGCTAGCTAAATTTATTCTCTTTTCCATTTGTCTGGACATCTAAGGACCAGCAGGCTATGCTATTTGGATTTTACCTCACTTATCTCCTTTTTTTTCCCCACTTATATTTCTTTCAGTGGCTTTTTGTTCCACCAGCAACAGATTGACAAATGCCTCTAATAGTCAAGCGGTGAACGAACAAAGAGAAATCCCAATTACACTGACCAGAAAGCATGCTAGACATTTGAGTGTCTTTCCATTAACTAGAACCTCTACACCTTACTTTGTGAAATTCTTCTCAGGAATAGTTTCCATTCCTCAGCCTACTGGATAGAGTCTCCTGGATGAAGGAGCTAGCTGAAGCCTAAGAGGAGGAGTAGAATCATAGGTACATGCTCAAAGGTGCCAGCTGGAATGGGAAACAGAAAATACATGAAAGCATGTAAGAAAGAAAAGGAAAGCAGAGACTTCTCAAAAAACTATGCACTCTCCTGAGAGTCTTTTTAACCACTCATGTTTTCATGTAGTTCTGAGCACTTCTTGATGAGGAGATTAACATCTGTGCAGAAAACACGACACTTGGTAAGCCTATGTTTCTGTGAAAAAAACACCAGCAAATACAGATCAGAACTTCAGATTTAGACACCAACGTGCCCATTTCAGTGCCTATCAATAGATTCATGCACACACAACATTCGGGCATTCCACATTCAGCATTTTGTCTTCAGTTACTAAACAGAATTTTACAGCTGCTGGTGGCTAAAATCAGATCTGCCAAGCTAAATTTAATTGCAGGTACTGATGGCAGAGAGCTATTTGTTACATAAGCCACGCAGTCCTGCAACCTGGGCCCTCAGTACTCTAACAGAAGCCTCTACTTAAATTACTTTGCTCTGAATCATAAACAATGAGGATTTGTTTTCACTGCATATACAGTAGTCACCAATTACTTCTTCCTGAAGCATGTCTACCTCAGTGTTACCAAGTCACTTGCTGTAGTATGAGAGTATGACTAGACAGAGGTGGTTGGTTCCAAGTCCCTTCCTCTCCCTCTACTTGCAGTTCAGGGTTTTTACTTTGGAATGCATTTACTCTGATTTCTTGAACTGAATATATGTGTCTCAAAGCTGTCCAAAGGGCCAACTGTTAGTTTGGTCCTTTGTGTCTCCACTTGGGTCCGGAATGCAGTTGGCATGCACTTGTAGTGGAATTTCTAGTTTAGTTTCCTCCAGAAGAAATGTGGTCTGTATTTGTCAAACTAACATGAGGGAAGTGGTGAACAGAGGGATTAATTTCAAGTCTGCTCTACCTCTCTAAAACAAAATATTTTATGAACAATGCTTACTTCCTGCCTTCCTACACCTCTTCATTGAAAACTTTTCCCATATTAATAACAGTAAGTTTAGGTTTCTCTGCCCTGGTTTCTAATATCCACTATTCCATTTGAATGAAATATGAAATATGAAATTATCAGATCAGGAGAAAAAGACAAGGCAAGTGGAATGGGACTGTGTATAAATTGTTCTGTACTGGAAATCTCATCCCATTCTGTTTTGACTTTTCCTCAAGTAAGATAATTATATTTGTATAGGTATAGGTATAGATATAGATTAGATGTTACGTTACAAAGCCACAAGGGTTCCTGATCTTGTTAACATGATGGTTGTCATAGTTTGTTTTGTTTTGCATGAGCAAGAGCTCATTACTGAGAACTGTTGTCATTCACATTGAACTGTGTCTCCTTAATGCAGCATTTCTGAAACGAATGGCAGGCCATATACATTTCAGTTCAAACTGTACTTCAGTCTGGCTTCCACTGAAAGCAGTGGGGCTTCAGAACAAAGGCAGCTTTATAGCTTGCGTTTTTCCAAGCATGCCGTAGCCTCTTGTTCAGTGTGCATTTAAGAAAGGCCAAAAGTGATTTTCATACCATGCTGCTTTCAGGCGTTGTTTCAGCTGGTCTATTTGGCTACCTTCTCTACTAGGTTACTTGAACGCTTGCAGCCTCCTAGGCTCAAAAGATTATATAGGTTTTTTGTATTCCTTGAAGTGCAGTAGGATGCCATGATGTAAACATACAAGCAAATATACAGCCCTGTCTCAGTTATCCAGAAAATGTATAGTTGTATAATCTGCAGCACAGAAGAGGTGAACTAAAGCTGAGTTTGATAGCAGCACTGCTTTTGCATCAGTTCCCTGCCAGGCAATCCATAGACTGCTTGCTCTGTAGGGAATCACTTACCCTCCAAACTAAGATACCAGATATGCAGTAGCCTTCAAAAAGGGTTTTAAAATAGAGAGAAAACCAGGGGGAAAAATTAAGACAATTTACCCTTGTATATTATATTCATCATAAATCCCATTGTCAGTATCTATTCAACCAAGTACCTGGCAAACTTCTGTTTCTACTCCGTCCATAAAAGCCTCCATCTTACAGAAAGTTGCTTACCTTTCATGGTTTTATAATAAACTGGAAGTGAGTAACAGTGCGATATCAAAGGAAATAAAACTCCAGTTGCTATTGCTGCTGGGGTTGCCTTCTGAATGTGGCTTATACAATATTTCATCTGTGCTGACACCTTTCACTCTCAATTATTTGGCTGCTGTCAAAACAAATCAATCATATTATAGCACTGTGTCTTCATGTTACCATTCCACTGCAAGTTAGCTGAATTAGCTTTGAAATATATGGAAGTATAAAATTTATCTCTATTATTTATTTAAAACAACTTTCTCCCTTGTGAGTTATCTCACAAACACAGCTAACTCAAATTATCTGATGTCAAACATCCAATATATATAAAAATCACCAAGAAATTTTAAAATAATGGCACTCATGGGAATATAAATACATAAAGATACACATGATAAATCTTACACTTAGAACCAATAATATTCTTTTAAGAAATGAGGCAAATAGTATATGTTTTTAGTTTTGGTTACAACTGGCCTAGCTGCTCATATTAGATAAATGTAATGTCATAGGACATAACTTTGAATGACCATTTCTGCTAAAGCAGAGTAAAAGAAATATTTAAAGAAACAGGGTTTTTACCAGTAAAATTAAAGGTTGGCAAGGGGAATCTGGGACAGAATATTTTTTAAAGATGTTACAGTGCTGGGAGGGGAACACAGTCTTCTTTTGCAATTCCCAAGCACTGGTTTGGGAAAAGAAATGCTAAAATCTTGAACAGAGAATCTTAAAGTGATTGCTCTGTTCAGATGTTAGACTTAACAATTTTCAGAAAACAGGAAAAATTTGTTCTTGAGAGGTTTTATTCTTTTAAAAATAAGCAAAATAAAAGAAAAAACTTTCAGGCTGCCAGTAAGTGAATTTTCTCAAAATATGCTACCATCATTTCATTACTTTTTAGACAAGATTCATGTTCTGTTACAACTGCATCTTCTAAAATACAAAAGCCAAATATAATAGGGAAATTACAACAGTTTTATTACCTCCAGAAGGTGGGGGTTCTTTTGGAGTAACAACTTCAGTTATAACTGATGATGTAATGGGAAATTAGCTACACAGTACAGAATACATTCAGGAATACTTGGTTGTGAATAGCTTAAAGAGATGAAATAAAAAGGTTAGATAGAACTAGCTCTGGATGAGGAAAGGCACAAGAAACTGAAATGGGATCTGAGAAACAGAAAGGAAAAGATATTGTAAATCCAAAGCATCAGCACTTACTTGAATAAAATTAATCACTGAAAGTAAGATGAGTACCTTGTCTTTACGCTGAAGATTTATTTTTAACAGTGCATAATTTATCATAGCAAAACATAACTAAGTGAAAGAAGAGTCTGTTAGGTATGTCAAGTCTACAGATGATTAAGTTTAAAAGCAATATTCATGTTAAATTCACGTTAAAATAGACAAGCAAGAACACTATAGCAGGCAATTGCCTAAGAGCCTATATGGTGTTGGATCTTTCTAACCTTGGCAGAAACCTCCAGTCCAACTATGAAGCTGTAAAAGGTCACTAGATCCAAAATAAGGAAAATTCAACTTATTATTGCAGCTACTGAAAAAGAGCATAGAGTCTTTTATGTCTATGGACTAAAACAAGACTTAAGAATTTAGAACATTTAGCCAAGATCTAGCTGTGCCTGAGGAGCTCAAGGCATCTAACAGCAGTGATTTAAGCCACTTCATAAGAAGGCATAACTGCCAACCGTCTACACATTCGTTTACAGGTGGGAAGAGTTGCAAAAAACATGTAGGAATCGTCTTCCATCACGTGGGACACCTGGGTCAAAGCACAGAGCAGGCACAGGTCTCAGGTCTGTGCTTTCTGCTACATCTGTCAGAGTAATAGGCTTGTAAAGACGAAACATTCAAGGAATGAAAACAGCTTCAGAGATCAGCAGCAAAATGAAATGGAGGCCTGAAGATCTCCATGAGCACAGCTTTCTACCCTGAGGACATAAGATTGCATAGAGGTCTGGGGACGAGAAAAGTCAAGGAAGATTCACTTTCATAATTTATGATGTCATCAGATAGGTCCTGTTCCCATTTCTGGAGCAATCTCAGTGGCAGATGGAATTTCTTCTCAAATGGAAAAAAAAAAGGGAAAAAAATGCCATAAAATGTTTCAAGATGCATGAACTTAGATATTTTAATAAGAGAGTCATAAGATACCTTCAGAACTTTCCATCACAGTATAAAAAAAAAGAAAGAAGAAAAAAAGAAAAGAAGGTATATGGTTCTGTGGTACAGAACCACACAGACATTAAAAACATTGGCTCTTAGGTGGTTAACTCATACATTCCACGCATTCAAAATTCACGCTATTAAAAATGCCCATAAACCCAGTTAGTCAATAAAGACTTTGCTGTTTTTATGAGTCTCTAAATATATATGTGCTTGATTAGAATCTCACTGGTGAATCCGGAACACAAGTTTGTATCCAGGGAGTTTTTCAAACATGAATCATAGGACTTTTATTAATTCAAAGACCATGGAAAAACAAAGGAAATTAAACCACAAATACTATAAACGTCTGACTTCAATCCACTAAGGCAAGGAAATTAAGAGTCAAGGCTGCAAATCCATCCTGGTAATCCTTCTACAACTATTGCAGTAGAAAATCTTGCATCAGCATGAGAACCGTACGTGCATATACCACGTAGATGTACCCCTCTATTTGGATGTGATCCACTACTGTATGTAGCACATGTGCCACAACGCGGAGGTGAGGAACACAGTGACAAACACTAGCTAGGGTTTTGTACTTGCATTTGAAATTTCTTGGCTTTTGCAAGATTACAGCCAGTTAAGTGCTTCACATTATTGGAACGAGTTTTTTCTACATTAATTTAAATTGTCACAGTCTAAATTCAAGAAGAGCTCCTGGAAACAGGTGCGGAGATATACTTAAAAAGAGGCATTAAAACGCATCCATGTTCTGGTTGACAGAAATTTCCCTTATAATCCTGCACACAGAATATTCCTGCCAGGAGCAGTATCCGTCTGAGTCAGGGCTCAATAAAGGTGTACATTCCCCCCCAAAAAAACAGGTCTCATGTACCAGTCGTGCCACAACTCCTAGCTCAGTGGTCATGTCTGCTAGAGGACAGTTAACCAATAGGTTTTTGGTGGAAAGCTAGAGGAGGTTGAAGTACTCTTAATTCTGTCTTTCCCATCAGCTTCTTGGCATACAAGTCTGGAAACGGAGACTCTGTCAAAACTTGGCCTGCAATGTTTATGCAGGTGTGAACACTCTGATTTCAGAATTAATTTGATCTACATCACATCGTTACTCCTCACTGCTGTTGTTCCATAACCATCAGTAGCAAAAAAAATAGGCATGTCTAAGGTCTATTTTGGGTGGGCGTCAACAACAGCACACACAGACATTAAGACTACTGCATTTTAATGCCTCTGATGGTAGGCCTTTTACTTACGGGGGCAGAAAATCCAAACAACAAATAGCTAAACACTCTGGGAGTGATCAATAAACAACTAGTAACTAAATAAAGACCTGAACCTTTCACATTCCCTCTCTGAAGGCAGCAATTTGCCACTGAACAAGATGAGCAATTAACATGGGGCCAACACATTCTCACAGGAAAAGCATCGTATGGTGGAGAAAAAAACCAAACAAATAAACAAACAGCCCAGTAAGATTCTTCCTGTACTACCTTCAGAAGAGCAGGTTTTGCCCTTTCTCCCAAAAGCAAATTACGCCGCCCAGAAAGAACATTTCCTGAGAGACCAGAGAGAGACAATCCATCCCATCTTCTGCATGTTACTTCAGTTATCCCAAAACATAGTTTGGGTGAGACACAGCTGTTAGCCTGAGGAAACCTGCTAATCCACAGATGCTCTGTGCATGCCACAGTGTGCTTACGGATCTCTCCTATTTCTTCCCATGTACTAAGCTAGGGAGGTTTGTCCTGGGGGTTGGCTAACCCCTTCTTTGTGTAAGTGAGCACTTCACAGTGACTGTATTTTGTGCAGCATTTATACAGAGATAGGAGAGGTATATTTGGTTTGAGGGCTTTACAGAAATTGCTATGAGTGCAGCTCTTTTTCTTGGTTCTTGTCATTCTTGTTCTGGTTATGTTAGTACACAGCAAAAGTACCTGGGAATAAACTATTCCTCTAAGTGAAACATCATTTTGATTATTACTGACATTGGTGCTCATTAAAATACATAAGTGAAACACTGCCTTTCTGTAGACTCTGAAAGCTATTTCATGTTACTTGAAGGGGAATACAAATGAATAGGGACTGCATCACTTTAGTTAAAAGGGAAAAATGTTCTAAGAAACTGGAATTTGGACTCTAGATCAGTAAGCAATTGAGGTTTGTAGTTTACTTCTTTTCTGTCTCTTTTTTGTTTTTCATCTCTCTCTGATTTCTGATTTTTAAGGTGTGTGTACATGGAGGAATGGAGATAGAGCATGTTTACTTTATCTGTTACACAATTAATTATACAAATCTCTGTTCAGATGAAACAAGATCTAATAAGTGTAAACAAAAGGGTTTTTTTTAACTTTTTGTTACTGTTGTCTTTACCTAACATTCTTTTTGACCGATCTCCACATAAAAAAGCCTTTGTAATTTTTTAACCATTTTCTATGTCTATTGTAACCCATATCAGTGCATTTTAATGGCTGTCTCCTATCTCCAGGATGTTTAATACATTTCCTCTTCTATTGTGTTGCTGCTAAAATATGACCTGCTGCTGTTTAAATAATGTAATTTAATGATTTCACATTTTCAGCCATGCAAGGCTTCCTTTCAGCACTGAAGCCTTTCACTAATGATTTAGAGAGATAGTTTGTTCTCATTTCTTTCACAACTCATGACTGAGAAACTCTGGCTTGTAAATAAATTATTGACATCCACTTCAGGAACAGTACAATGGGTAGTAGAAATAAAATACACAAAGTTTCTGTGCTGTGAGGCTACAATCTCTAACTTGTTGATTTCTTTCAAGGTTAAAGTGTCATTCTGTGCCAGTGCACATATCTGAAACACTGTTGGGACATTGCTATGTGCTATAATATATTTGGACCAACCCTTTGCAGAGAGACTCCCAAACTGTTATCCATGGTGCCTGATTGGCCAGCAGTGAGCTGACAGACAACACTGTCATTTTCTAATTTCAAACATACATGCTATACTAAAAAAATAGTTCAAATGCATTACTTTTTCAGCTAAAACTGCTTTGGCTGTCATGGAAAAGTGAATAAAATGAGAGGACAGCTGTTAACTACTCCCTAGCACTGGAATACCTTCCCACTTCTCAGTTATTTCAACAGGAAATCCACAGGGTTAAAAATTACATTAAGAAAACAGGACAGGAAAAACTCAGCCCCCTTCCCCCCCAGAGGTATCTTTCTGTTCAGCTATACAGAAATATTACATCGAGACATAAAAATCAGACGGGCTTAAGGAGAGAATGTCTTTTCATGAATATCAGCTCCCAGGCATTACTGAATACTCTGAGATTAAGCAACTACTAGTACCTTGGAGAGACTCTTGAGAAGAATAACTAAAATTAAAAAATAGAACCCACTGCTCCCAAAACCCAGAGAAATCTGACTTGGCAAAAGAGATGCAGAAACTGAAACTGTTTCAGCCTCTAGAAAAGTTTCCTGAAGACAGTAAGAGGAATAGTGATGACCACAAGTTTGGATGATTAAGAGGAAAGCGGGCAGGCCATTTTCTGCATTAAGTCAATAAAGACAGGCCAAGAAGCAATGGATTAAGAGCAAAAGACAGAGAACACGCTGTCTTGTGGGGCACTTGCCTCACTTTTTCCCTTCTCACCACCTCACCATGTTTATTGTGACGCCTCCAAAATCTTAGGTAAGCAGGGCTGTGCTCCAGCAGTAATTCTAAGAAAGAACGAGGGGAAAACAGGTGTGTAAATTTCTCAGGACAACAGTTTTCATGGATGGTTTTTTAACTTTTATCTTCAGTGCTTTTAGTGGATTACAATAAAAAGTTATGGTCACTGATTTTACAGTTTTCTTCAAAGAACTGTTGTTGAAAAGCCAAAATTTCATAAGTAAATCTATGTTACATTCAGGGATTTCTAAGTTTTCACTTAGGCAGATAGTTCTATTCTGCCACCAACCCTCTTTCATCGCAATGAATTGTATTCTTTGCATATTCATTGTGCATATGAAACTTGCTCACTTGAAGCCAAGGAAAACATATTTTTCTAAGTTTCACAGCAAGAATTTACACATTCACCTTCCTTTCTTTTTTTACACACATCTGATGTATTTGCTCAGGGAACAGATACAGCATAGCAGTGTGTATGGCAAATGACATAGTGTAATGAACAGCAAATAATCAAGTATGTATGAAGAAAAGTTTTGAAAGCAGTTTGGTTTGGTCTAAACCTCTTTTCACTTACAGCAATGAAATTTCTATCAACTCAGTGGTGGATCAGGACCATATAGCAACTGAACAGTTTAACACAAATACCTTTGGGAAAAAATTATTTATAGGTAACTGACAAGCGAAGAATAGGCAATTTCACTAAGTTATACTGTGTGAGTAATTTCCATATCATTAATCTCTCCATTTTACCAATGTCTTAACTTTTAAAAGAAATTTTTTTTTCTCATTTTAAATACTTAATATATCTCCTCTATGATTCCTATCACTGAGTGTTATTTTGTCTTTCCACAAGTAAGGATGTTTATCCTGAGGTCTTATTACCCTGAACCAGAAACTCAAAGTTCATGAGAAGAAAATCAATGAAACATGTATGTGGATCACACAAAATGTAGTGGAACTACTCCCCTGATCAACATTCAGTGTGAATTCAAGCACTGTGTTAGACTGGAACTTTTCTGAATTCGTACATTATTCAAAAAGTTTTCAAGGTGTGTTTTGAGTTACCTAAAGGGGGTAGTTTGTAATGAAGAGCTTGAGATGTTTACTCATGAGAAAAGAAAGACAGGAGAAGACCCAGGTCACAGAAGCTGTGGACACCCAGCTCACAGGAGCTGTGGACATCTATGCTTGACTTCACTGAACATTCAGGGACAGTAGAGTTGACAACAATAGGAGTAACAAGACAGGCTCGAAAACATCACAAAAATATGTCCCCCAGTCATCAAAGCTGACCATGCCACACTGAGGTTTAAGAGATGGAAGCTGATGATTATGGTCTGATTTCATCCAAAGGGCAGGAATTACGAAAACTCTGTCGAAGCATGGGCTTTTATGAGTATACCTATAAAAGTGCTGGCTATAAAAGAGAACACATATTCTATGATTACTTTTCAACCAACCACAAAAAACAGGGACCAGAAGTCAATCAGGTTCCATGGAACTGATGACACCACACGACACTCTCACCTGATTCCTACCTTCATTCATGCACACATCGGGTAGTGGGCTATAGAGAAAGCAACAGAAGTTTACACCTGTGATTAAGGGCAGTTAAGAGCTATCTTGACCAAGTTAGTTTGCTGTCTTGTGCATCAGTTTCAGTTCCAAATACTGAGGGCAGGCAGTAGCACTTGCTTAGAAGATAGGGAAGGAAGGGTAGAAAACACAACAAACAGCAACACAACTAAATAAATTCATGAGTTTTGTTCCTTTCAGATATTTTGTGGAAGGTATGATTGTGTTCATAGATGAGGAACTGTACCTGGTGCTTCAGCAAGTCCCTATTTGATCCCATGCTCCTATCTACCAGTAAAGACTATAAGGGAACCTTTTCATCTGGTATAAGGTCATTGCTTGCAAAATTTATTTGGCACCAGAGTTACACCTTTAAGCCAGCAATTAGACATCCCTGGCTAAACTAAAGAGCAAAGGTTGCCTGGCTTAATCCCTACTCTCCAGCTTTGCAACACGGGGCGAATAAATGACGTAAGAACTGCACAAGCTTATGTTTATTTATAATACTACATACCCAGCAACTGTAACCTGGAGCACTTCAGAGTGGAAGGATACATTTTTATAATGCCTGTTTCTTCATTAAGATTTCATCATCCACCTACACTAAAAAGCTACTTCCCCTTCACTTTGTTCTATCCGCTTTTACTCGCTCCTGTTCCTGCATTATTTTTTTAATCTCCAGTTCCCTACTTTACATGCACTCTCAAATTTTAAACAAGCAAAATTTGTGCATTAGTGTGTCCTTTTCATCTATGATTTATGAATGACAGGTTCTCTGGTGCAGCTTAATGGTATGAGAGAGACATTATTTTAAACATTAAAGTGAAAACCATTTACAACTATGATAAGAGAGGTCTGTTGACATTAAACTTTAAAACATGCACAAGGTAAAGGCAAGTAGTTGCTCCAACAGGTGAGAATACTATGCATGTGCTTTGTAAGGGAGTTTGTTTAACACATGAGCTGTCTCTTCGCTTTCTCTGTTTCACAACCTGTAGGCCCTGCTGCTTCAAACAACTCACCTGGTAATCAGCAGCCACCAGAGTTTGATAACCAAAAGGTATTTAGGGCACAGTGCAGAGGATTAATTTTAAAAAAATTACCACTTCATTTGAGAAAAACTTTTCCTACCACTTACATCAGAAAGAAATAACAATACATAAATAAATCTAAAGAGCTAAGGCTCTTGACACTTTCTGCTCACACCTTTATCACTTTTGCACAATCACTGCCTTTACTATCCTCTTCCATTAAGTACAATTCTATTGTAAGATGTTGGCTAACTTGCTATGTTTTGTTCAGTTCTGTACAGCAGCAACTGCATTCCAAGATGCACCAACATAGTTAGGAACAGTAAATAAATACTCTCTGTATTTTATATCATATGTATTTGGATTGAGTACCATTCCTAAGAGCATTAGATGCACTGACTGAACAGCAGAGAATACTAGAGAAGAAAAGAGATCTTACAGAACTGCTTTCAGTTTGATTTTAGCCCACAGAGAAAATGCAGCAGATTTCTTAGGATAGAACAGTTGCAAATACGGTACAGCTCAGATAATAGGGAGGATGCAAACAGACATTAACTTTTTGCTTGTTACTTGGCAGAACCATATTGATAAAGCAGACCTCCCACCACAAGAATGAAAACATTTATCTGGGGCAAGGATGATAGCTGAGAAAATTCTGATTTTATTACAAAAGTATGGGTTTTTTTTTCAAAACTATTTTTCATGCAATACTGTGTTTTTAGTTGCCTCCATTTAGCTGCAAACGTGTGGTGCAGTCAAAACACTGGAAGAAAGGGATGCCATCTAGAGGGACCTTGACAGGCTTGAGAGGTAGGCCAATGAAAACCTTGTGACGTTCAGCAGAGCAAAGTGCAAGGTCCTACACCTGGGTTGTGGCAACCCCAGGCACACCTACAGGTTGGGCAGAGAGGTGATTGAGAGCAGCTCTGCAGAGAACGACTCAGGGTGATGGGCGATGAAGAACTGAACACGAGCCAGCAGTGTGTGCTCACAGCCCAGAAAGCCAATGGAATCCTGGACTGCATCAAAAGGAACGTGGCTGGCAGGTCAAAGGAGGTGATTCTACCCCTGCTCTGCTCTCGTGAGACTCCACATAGAGTACTGTGTACAGTTCCATGGCCCCAAAATAAGAATGTTACAGAACTGTTGGAGCAAGTCCAGAGGAGGACCACGAAGATGATAAGAGGACTGGAGCACCTCCCTTATGAAGGCAGACTGAGAAAGTTGAGGCTGTTCAGCCTGGAGAAGAGAAGAGACCTGATAGCAACCTTCCAGTGTCTGAAAGGGGCCTACAGGAAAGACAGAGAGGAACAAAACAGTCATGATAGGACAACAAGTAATGGACACAAATTGAAAGACTGGATATTAGGAAGATATTTTTTACCATGAGGGTGGTGAGACACTGGAACAGTTGCCCAAGGAGGTCCTGGATGCCCCAACGCTGGCAGTGTTCAAGGCCAGGTTGGATAATGTCTTGAGCAACCTGGTCTAGTGAGAGGTGTCCCTGGCCATGGCAGAAGAGTTCGGGACTACAGGATCTTTAAGGTCCATTCCAACCCCTTAGCATTCTGTAATTTTATGATTCGATAATTTCAAATTTTGAAGTGAGCTGTGATTAGAGAACATTGATCACTGATGACAGAAAAAGCCTGATGAGTCATTCAAATGGTTTACATCACTGACCCACAGAACGTAAGACCTGATCTCCAGTATGTTTTTATAAAAATGTAAATATCCATTAAGTATCTCTCAAGCATTCAAAAACAATCCAGGTATACCTTTCAACATGCATGGACAGCAACATTTAATTTTGAAAAGAGATCACTGGTTTTAGAGGAGAGATGATGTAAAGCAAACAGGTAAAAGAACCTATTAGAAAAATGACTAGCATGACTTACCTTGTAGATTTTGCAATGGCAAAGTCATGATGCCTCCTGCTGCAGCTGCTGCTACCAGTCCTTGGATGTTGGTGAGATTCGCTGTAGGTAGAGTTAGGACGAGTCCCTGTTGGCCCCCCAGCTGCCCAGCCATGTTGAAAGGAATAAGGATTGGCTGATTAAGGGCTGGAGTGCCTCCTGGCATCACCCCTGCTACCGCTGAGGCTAACTGTTGGGCTGTCAGCAGTTGCTGCAAGAAACCACAGACACAAAGCTATTGTACCATGTATAGCTCAGTATTACACACGCTTATAACTCTTCTGGCTTGGGATCCTTTCATGTTCCATTACAGACATGCGCTGCTTCCGATATTCTTAAAACACACATTTTCACCAACACAGAAAGTTTCGACAGTCTGAAACTGTAAGCCTCAATCATGTTGCATGGTAGCAATGCCAGCTCAATTTAGACTGGAAAATTCATTACACGTTCACCAAAGATGACTCATGAATGAGAAAAGGCCTAACTCAAGCCAGCCTGCAAGTACCTAAATGCCAACATTTCCCAAATCTTCCCAGTTGAATACTGATTGGTAACAACAGCAAACACTATAGTAACAACTACCAGAAACTTTATGGACCGAGACTGTCCTGGAAAGTGGAAGAATATCAAGTGTCTTTTTAGAGTATGGCTGGACTTGGATAAAGTTGTGAAGTGAGACAGGAAATATTTAAAAATCTCATAAAGTATCTACACTCTGCTCTAAAGAAAACAAGTACCTGACAGAAAAGATAATGAAAAGCCTTGACTAACGCAAGAGCTGTGTGTGACAGGCAGAACTGTCAGAGCCAATAGTGTTGTATTAAAACTGTACAAGATTTTTAATATTAAGTTATTACACTTATTTCAAAAGCAATTTACACAAGAAATTCAAATAATTTAACCTCCTAAATATGTAGAACTGCTTAGCTTTTATTTTAGAAAAACTTACAAAAAAACTAATCTTGCCAACCATGACTTCTAAACCATACACAATACATATGTGCTCCCTTTTTGTAACGTTGAATGCAG
Organism: Pseudotriccus pelzelni; assembly: GCA_035584735.1. Taxonomy (NCBI): domain Eukaryota; kingdom Metazoa; phylum Chordata; class Aves; order Passeriformes; family Tyrannidae; genus Pseudotriccus; species Pseudotriccus pelzelni. Next base: position 49,873,861 of record JAWMRA010000078.1, on the reverse strand, counting down.
CCAAAGACAATCACATTTTCTACATTACACAGATCAAAGATGATCAATCATTGTTATTTATTTTTTATAAAATTGCATGTTTCAATTAGTTGAAAGGAAAGATACCGACCTGAGGCCCAACAGGGAATGCAGGATGGGACTGACTGGGTTGGTGCTGGTCTGCTGGGCTTGTGTCAGGCAGCACTGTGTTTCCTCTGGCCTCTGAAATCCAAAGAGCAGAGTGACTTTAATATCAAGCCTGGGGACTGCCACATTACCTCCTACTCTGATGTCACATAACATGAAGCTGAAAATTATATGTTAAAGTGCTTTATCAATAACTCAAGCACTCAAATCACTTATCAGCTGCATAAATTATGCTAACATTCATTCAGACCAGTCAACTCATTCAAGGAGTTACAGAAATCTGACAGCAGTGAAACTGAAGATATCATCAACCCAGCTAATGTGAGTTGCATTATACATCAATTTACATAGAGTACATGAGCACTCTGCACATGTGGGAACTGCATTTTTTAATGCTTAGGTGAACATCAGCCACTGTTATTTCTGAAAGCAAAAATTATCTGAAAAACAATGAAGTCAAATCTACTTTCTGTCTTAATAAAGCATTTTCTTCTGTCAGTTACTGAGGCAGCAAAGGCTCTACTATGCAGAATAAAAAGGCACTATGAAAACTGAAAACTGGTATGCTTCCAAATAACAGCTTGTTTTTTAAATTGCACGTGGAGGATGAGCAAAATTCTGTGAAACCAAGGATTTCCAGCATTTATTGAGATGATCAATATCCAACAATCGAACTATACACTGGGCACTAATGACTTGCTAAACACAAAACACAGCCCAGCCCTACTGGATTTTGCTGAGGTCTGCAATATCGATTTGAAAGGGAAGAAGAGAAATAAAAACATCTTATCAGTTGTAAGGAAGTACCAAGATGTTTTCAAAACTGCATCCCAATCCTCCACTTTCACCGAGCGAAGGGCTTGCACCGATTCACACAGTTTGTCAGCGCTGATGGCATGATCAGGCCCACACTGATCTTTGAAGTTACAAGAATGACAGCAAGTATCAAACGTAGCTGCAAGAGTACTGTGGTCTCTTGTAAATAAAACCCTGGCAACAGCACCAGGTTTGCTGGTTTGTACAATACCTCCGTTCTGTTATTTTATTTTTTTTTTCTGATGAGTGGTTGAAATTCTATTCTAAGTAAACCTTAACAAGAGGCCCTTTTCCAATGTTTGTCCTATGAATAGCAGGATAATTCAGAATCAGTTTTTTGGTACATCCTTGAGTGGTAAGGAAAAAGGATACGATTCTGTCATACTTATAAATTTTAAAGAGGGTATTATCAGCTCATTTAAAACAAATTCTTTTATATATTCTCCAAGGGGAACAACTTATAAATAATGGAAATGCAAAAAAAAAAAAAAATCCACCTTCACCACATTAAGGTACAAATAAAATTGACTGCTACATATTATTCAATTGACTTCTCTCTCTACAGCAAGGTGTCAATCATAACAGAATTTCAGAATTGGATTAAACAATAAATGTGCAGAGTTATTATGCAGAGATCTGAAAATCCGATTAATTTGTAATATTTTTGTGGGGTCTCAAAAACTCAGAAATGGACATTTTTCTGGGAATGCTTACAAATGATCTATTGAAATATCTCATTTGGAACTAATAAAATCATACAGACTTGCTGATATTTTATAAAGACGAAGTCTGTAAACATATGTTTGGCATTATTTTAATGACCACTGTCATTTAATAATGAGAATAAGCTGACCTCCAATAATCAGTGAGGATTCCAACAACTGCCTAATAATGCGCAAAAAAAGATGCAGTCACTAAATTTTTTATCTGCAATTTACAAATTTGAGTTACATGAAAAGAGAGACATATGTGAGACTCAGTGAAAACTGTTCCTTTCAAATGTGTAACAATCCTAGTGCTGCTGCCACCCCTAAGACCAAGATAGGGTTTCCCCAGTATAGGTTCCTGCCATACAAAAAAAGCACTATGTTACTAAACATAATTTTTCCATTGGTAATTTCCACATACTGTTATGGACCTTTTTTTCAATCTTCTCATCACAGCGGCATGTATAAAGTGATATTAGATCAAAGGCTCAATACCAATGAATATATCACTCCCCATTAAGATCAAATCTTATAAATCAATTTTGTTTATGCAGTTTTAAGGGCTGAGAATTCTGTCTTTGTGTGTTATTTAATTAATATTAAAACAAGCTCCTGATAATCTGTCAAATCATTAAATTGTCCTGTGAAAGCTTTGGGAAAAAAACCAAACCCAAAGTCAAATATTGACTAGTATTAGATTTTATTACAATTTCTATAGCTTGAGCTCTCAGAAAATAAATAAATAACTTCTGAAGAAATATTCTTGTGCTTTAGTGTTCTTTTTTCTATGGTACAGCTATCCGAAGAACTGATTTCTGCTATCTGTACCCTAAGGATTTTTCAGTATTTGATCTCACAATCTTTATGTAGTACAAGCTGGTTATACAGGACCACCAAGCCAAAATTAATTACACTTTTTAATTTTACCCTTTGCTTTGTACTAATTGGAATCACTTAGGATTACATTCCTTTCACACAGTTACTCACCACAGATGATCCTTTTTTTTTAATTTTTTTATTTCAGTGCTCAAATTCTCTGCCTGCTGCTTCTAATTTACTTTCCCTAAGATGCAGGCACCTGAGGAAAACAGCACACACTGTCACGTGCATTCATGGGGTCTTAGGTGGCATCCTAAATGAAATTATCCATGCCGTATTCTCAGACTGAAATTCTCTCATCTCTCCTGCACCTTCCAGTCCACCTGCTACAACAGCCAGCCGAGTCAAGAAAACGCAAGGGGAAATCTGCCTGCTGGGCTGGCAATAAATACAGTGAAGCGAGGATTTCAGGGTTAAGCTCTGTTGCATCACACACAGTGACAGCATTTTCCCTTGCTGTATTCAGTGAGACACACAGGTCAATGCTCCCAGGAAGGCAAAGCAGAGCACAAAACACCAGTAGAAGGCTACTTTTCCTTTTCTGCCTTATAAGGTTGACTGGGTGGATTTCCCCGTTTTCAGAGGACTCAGGACAGCTCTGTCTATATCTGATTTCTCTACTACTTCTGATTAACAGATTTATTGCTACGAATTTGGAAAAATACCTTCATTAGGACCAACTGCCCTAAACTGGTAGCAGGCAATTCCCTACATTGTTTCTCTCCTCTGTTTTACTGCCTTTATTTGGGCGCTGATTAGTTACAGATGCCGGAATGACCTCTGCAGGTAAATTATTCCCCTGTCGAAATTCCAATCCTCACTAATAAAAATGGACTGTCAAAATCTAGCCTAGATTTCTACTTGTCCAGATCCAGGCCATTACCTTCTGTTAGGCTATTCTTCAACTCTGTCCAGCTATCTGTCACTGAAGGAAGGAACCAGGACTCATAACAGTTCCCTGTGGCGTTGAGGAGCTACCAGCAGCACCTTCTCTGTTCTCAGCCATGCCTTCCAGATATTGTGCTCTCATTGTATCTCCAACTGGTGGTCCACAAGGGGCAGGGAGAAGGCAGTAACAGGCACGTGCTCCAGAAAGAGAGCCAATTCTTCTCAACACCATTTGTCAGGGAAGTAGCTAAGACTTCTCTTATAACTGGGTGCTGAGATCACAGCCTGAGTCAATTGCTCAATAGTACCACAGGAACAGACAGGTGTGCTACTGCCACAGCACTGCCACGACTGTAGGCAAGGCTTTAATATTTAATAAGCAGTATTCATCACACGTGATTCATCATAAATTAATTATGAATTACATAATACATACGTTCACCTCTCATCCCACCAAGGGGCTGGAAGGGCATGACACAATAAAAAATTGAAGTGCACTGTAAACACTGTAAAATAACCCTCTTAAAATAAAATATTATTTAAAATAAAGCTAAGTAAAACAAAGGCAACCTGCTTGTCCTCTTATCAGAAAGAGAAAAAATACCCCCCCAAACCAAGTGAAAAACCGTGTTGTGGAATATATGGTTTAAAATAGAGAAAAAAAACAAGAGAAACATCAGAAGAAAAAAGAAATTCCACATCCCAAGGCCTCTGAGCCTCATACAAAATTACAGCTGTAAATGTACTAGTTATTAACAGGCTTTCCACAGTTTGCTTCCTTTTTGTTTCTTACACTTTTTCAGCAATACAACAGGTATTTCAGTTCTAAGTGTGTTTTTCTCCCAGTGCCTCAAGAAGGAGAGGACGCTCTAATTCCCCACTTTACAACTAATGGGGAAGAGGGACTCATATCTGGATTCACATATAAGCACCATTTAGGCACCTGGATCTCCTCAGCCTGCAGTTACACTGCTCAGGAAAACATGCCGAAACACAAAACTGCTCTGCGACTCCTTGGCTGCTGCAGGGCGACCAGCAGTTCTGACGAGGTCAGCCTGCACGTGCTCCCCAGCATCCTCACGTGGATGCAATGCCTGCCCCAGCAGCCCTTGTCTCACCCAGCGTCCTATGCTTGCAGGGAACCTGCAGCTGCCTGCCAGATGGAACTGTACTGAGGAGCATTACAGGGTAGGTGATGGAGTGCATCAAACCTGCACATCCAGCTCTGCTCTGGCCCTCCTGCAGACGTGTGCTTGTGCCTGCTCAAAGGCGTTGATGCACACGGGCATCTCTCCTCGAACTCTGCACCGAAGCTCGCTCAAAGCCAATGACCAAACCACACCACAGGAGTAGTGTCAGCAGATGATCTGGATATGGCCTTCAAGAATGAATTCAGTGTGTCTCCCATTTGCATCAGGCCCATGGAGGTGCTGGGCCACCTCTCTTTAGCACTCAGTGCTTTGACAAATAAGCAAGATCAAATTTAATAATACTAGATTTTCAATAATCGAAAGAACACATAAATCCTTCTGAGATTTAAACAAATATTTTAAATGAAGGAACATTAATAAAAGAACACAGCATTTCAAAGAACAGTTCTTATTAAAATCTTTAGATACTGTTCCAAAATGTGACATTAAATTACTTGCATTTATCTCTCAGTTACCATAACAATAAGAAATCAAGAGTAGACATTTTCTTACTCACTGAGACAACTCCCAATAAAGATACAGCTTTGAGAATGAAATCATTAAAGTAAAAATACTGCCTGTGAGAAAAAATAGTTCTTACATTTTAAAAACTAATAAACTCACTGTCTGAGCATGTAATATGGCTGCATTTAGAGCAAAAGCAATATTATCAGGAGAAAAAAATGTAACTTTTAAAAAAATTAAACAGACTGACTGACAATTATCAGGTATGGTGTGTGAAAGTCCATCATCTCTGATTAAAGTAACTCATCTCTTCATTAAATGAACCCTTAACTGTCAGCAATTATACCAAGAACAATCTTGTTGAACAAAATTCAATAGCTGAAAGAAAAAGATGCAACTGATAATGAAAAAAAAAAAAAAAAGCATTTCTCCCAAACAATCTTCATTCTGCCACAAACCACCACATTACGCCTCTTAATTTCACTATTTTCATTTTCCCGCTGCCTCAGAGCTTGGACACGTAGGGAGTAAGCCCTCACAAATCACCTCATTGTAAAACCTTATTAATCAGATTGCTACACAAAATTTCCCAAACACATCCAAATTTTACAGTACTTGCAGGAGAGAAAATCGAGATGTTGTGCTGAATCCAGTTCACATTGGTATTATCCTACAGTTATCAGAGGAGATATTCCTGTTACTTCAGCAAAGAAAATCAATCTCATAAATTACATTAGAATAATGATTCATGCACTGAAAGGTATGAATTTAAGCTTAGACTTTTCATATTTAATAGTTAGATAGTTGTCTCCTTCCAGTCCATGACTAAGATGTGGCACAAAATTCACTCATTTGAATTGTATAAAACTGGTCTAAGTATCAGGTTATCCCACAGACGATTAAGCAATTCACCTTTTCCTACTAACATGTACTTTAGATTCTAAGCTTTTATTTTTAGGCACACTCACAAAGAAACACAAGCAAGTAGAGATCTGCATGTTTGCAGGATTACTACCAGCACCTCTTAATTCTGAAACTTCACAGAATTGCAATGGTTGATCTTATTATTTTACTGTTCAATCACTTTAGCACAACATACAAATACTGTGCAAATCTTCCACAATGTCAGATTGTGTCAGTTTACATAACTCTCATTGTGAGTTTTCCCCTACCAATGTATATAAACCTTCTAGTTTACTTTCAAAAATGTTTGTGGTGTGATAAAGAAACGGTATAAATTGATTTACCATATTGACATATATGTCAATGTAATATTCTGTACAGAAACGTTAAAAATCCTACATGCAAAATGGATTGACTTAGACAGCAGAATGAATAAAGCAGGTTTGCTTTACTGAGTGTATCATTCAGTACTTAAGTATAAAACTGTGGTGTTTTACTGATCTGAAACTGCCACACAGTTGGAACTACAAAGCTACTAAAAACATCTGGAGAGCTCAAAATCATTCTGCCAGCAGAGCACAAAATGCCATCTCTACCTGGTCCTTGGGGATACTTTCTTCTGAAGGATCTTCCCCCACAAGGCACATGAAGATGCTGAAATCACTGTCCTCGTTACTTGTATGCACAGAGCTTGGTTTGTATTTATGTACCTGCATCTTTTTGGATTAGGACTGATAAAAACTCCATGACTGTTTATAATGATAATCAGACTAATTAAGTGATTCATGTTACTAGGAGATAACTTCTCCTGGGCAACCACCAGTTCTATTTACCACCTAATAAAAAATCTACCAACATCAAGGCTCAAAAATCACAGATAACTCAAAGCCCCAATTCTCCCAAGGCCTTAAATTTTCTTCTTTCCCATCTTTATTTTTGCTACTCTTTAATTGTCTCATCTTTTCGTCTTTCTCTTTTCCCTAAGAGAAATTTTTTTCCTATCTGTGCCTATATGAATATTCTTCCGCTTCAGATATTTCACGTGAGAAAAGAAGCGTTGCTACTGCAGAAAAGGTGAAGGAATATAATTGCAAAAGTATGTTCTTTATTCAAAATAGACTCATTCTACTTTTCTTCACCTCCTAGGTACAGTGCATCAAACTCTTTTGTTAATGGTACATACATTTTTGATGAACTGGACCCTTCATATTGAGAGTTCTAGTTTCTTTTATGCTGTCTACATTAGCACAAATATAATCACATTAAGGTCACAAAGACCCTATCAGTTTTACCTGAATTCACACAACATTTCATACTTACTGTTTGCTGTTAATGATGGTGAATGCAATGATGATAAAGATGGACAGTTGAATGCATTATTATTTCATGTTGGGCAGCTGATCCCTAGCTAAGAAGGGCAGGAGGCTTCTCTAAATTAAACTTTCCTTTCTTTCCATTCCTGGAAGCTTGCTAAATGCCAAAGAGTGACCACATTAAACACCTATTTTGGAACAACTGTTACAGTTTGCCATCTTTACAGCTGTCTAAGGTTTCTTTATAATTTTCTACAGCATTTAGCTATGCATGTGATTTTTGTTCCTAATAGGGAAGAGGGCAAGCTTTCCACCAAAAGCCCAACTTCTGGACATACACCTTCCCCATCCGACTCCTGTACCCTTCCCCCAGATAAGGCAGAATATGGAGATATAATTATATACATTGCTGTTTGCCTGGGGAACCTTGAACAGTCTGCTTAGTATGTGTTTGGCTGATGGTACTACATGCAGTGCATGGGGGTGACTTCTGGTGCACAGGAATTCAGGTTTCTGGGCAGAAGAAAAGGGTGGGATGCCTGACATGCTTTGCTTTTTACAAGTTATAGTAGACTAATTTCAAAGGAGAGGGCATAGGTAGGTGACCAGTGACAGAAATTCAACTCACAACTTTGACAAGGGATTGGAAAGAAAAAGCTGTAAGATGGGAAGCAGGTGAACCTAGTATCCTATTGGTCCTATGAGAGCCTGTTTAAAAATTCAAATCACCTATTTTTTGAGAGGAGGATATCCAGTTAAGGAAGAAAGCATTCAATTAGACCTAGTAAAAGCACCGGGCAGCAGAGTCAGCATTCAGCAAAATGCAACCCACAGTATATATAAACTCCTGCTGGAGCATCCTGAACAGCAAATACAGAAAGGCAACTGTGGTTTAGCACTACTGCTACTGAGTTCACTGCCTGGTTTTCAACCCTGTGGTGTCTTAAACAATTTTACACTCTCTGCTGTGGTCTTTACACAGCCCTGTGGGGCAGCTCCATCAAGTGTCTCATTACAGGTTGTTCAGCTGTTCGGACTTTATTGAGGCTCTTAAAAGAGCCGTCCCGCAGAGCGGTGTCCTATAGGAGTCCAGTTGAGATTCAGGAAGAAACCTTGACAGTGGTAGCAACTCTGTATGCAGGAGACCACACTCCTACATCAGACTATGTAACAGAACTGGCAAGTCTTCATTATGAACCTATTTAGCTGCATATGTACCTTCAGGAATTCCTAGCTACAAAAATACAACAGCCTTTCCAAAACAACCTGTGCCATTTGATATCTGCAGCAGGTCCTCATGGTGTGGCTCAGCAGGGTGAGACATTATTTCAAATGACATTGTTGGCTGGGAGTTGCAGAAACTCATGGTGCGTATGCCTCCAGATCTTGTAAATCCTGAACTGAATTAACTTCTCTCTCTTCATTACTGTTTGAAGTCAATTGTAGCGGCTATTTACAATAAACTTTTGCCAGGAATTCCCAAACACTTTATATTTATCTGTTTTCAAAGAGCATTCAGTCTGCTGACCAGGTCTTGCAAACTATGTCAAGCCTTACCATTACTAAACCACGTTTAAATCACAGCAAGGGCTTTTGGTTTACACACCCATCCCTCCATTCCTTCCCTCCTCCATAGATCAAAAGCTAAAAATATAAAAAATAGCTAAAGAACGACTAGCCAACATTACCATTGTGTCTGGATTTGAGCAGCTATTTGCCAGTCAGTGATGGTGGCTGCTACAGTGTTTTACTAAGATGGTCTTTTGTACACTGAAAATACCCTAAAATATCTGCAGAGAAAAAAAACAAGTGGTTTACAAACATTTGGATACTGTTCCTATATGTGATATGTTGATCTCACCTTCATGTGAGTCAAACTCCCACTGGATTATAAATGTGTTGGATTAGTTCTCTAGGAAAGGTTTAAGAATAACTGAACAGGTTAAGAAAACTTTACACGTAAAAGGCATATATCCCAGGACAGTTGAAGAGCATGAAAGATCTCCTGGTTAGTAGAGCCTAGTCACGCAAGACCTCTTTGTAACAACATGCTGAGAAGGAAGCAAAAAAGCAAAAAGAAGTCACACAACTTAGCTTTGCTGAAATAGCAAGTGGCAGGCAACTGAGACACATCCTAACAGGATTAAATTATATGGAATACACAAACTGTTTCTAATCCATGCCAATGCTTGTCTTCACATATATAGGTATAGCCTCTCTATACACAGATAAATATATTTAAATAAATCAGTTTCTACATCACCTTCATTTTCATATTATATTGTTCTGTCCATTTTTTTCAGCATTACAGTAATTGAAAAATAACTACTGGTAAAAGATGCTATTAATTTAAGTGAGTTCATAGTGTGTTATGTCAGTAATAGATTTGGGTAATGCTATTCTTTTATCCTTTTTACAAAGCATTATTTTATTGTCCTCTCATTTATAAGATTTTACTTCCACTTAAAGTCGAGTGAGGGCTTTACAGAATTCTATTATATTGTTGTCCTGTCATTATTCTAACTCCATTACACACCAACACAAAACAAGCATCAGCTTCCATTTGTCATATTATTTACTTTGAGGATAATGTCAGATCTCAGACTATGTGTATGTGCCTACTAAACATAATTTGGAGTTGGGCAAAAAGTAATCACTGATTCTTCCTAAAAGAGCTTTTAAAGAAACCATTTTTAATATTCTGTAAGAGCTCTGGCATCTGACTTTGACCCCTGCAACCCTTTAGAAGAACCCAGCTGTATATACAAAAATAAGACAATATTTAAAAGTACACGTAGACAAACAGATTTGAACTTCTTTGTCCATGCTCCCAGCCGAGCTGACAGAAGCCAGTCCTGGTGTGGAAGCCACACAACTATGCTCACGTGGTGCTCTACAGACACACACAGTGTGCCTCTCTAACCTAGCTGGGTTGCTAGGCTGCACAGAGAAGCTGTCTTATGTCTGGCCACAATGGAGCATAGAGAACCCTGGATTCACCTTTCCTACAAGTCAGACCCTTTGGTAGCCAAAAGGTGGTTTAGCACACCTGATGTGCTTTATGGAATTGGAATGCTGTTGCCTTCCTAATATCTTCTTTTAGTGCTCCCAGCCTCGAGGATACACAAAAGGCAGACAGGGCTGGTTTGAAATAGCCAAAACTTCCAGTGTCTGTTCTTTATGTCTGCCATAAATGAAAGAAAGATTAGATGCTCATCTGGCAAAAGGAAGATTTAGACTTAGTGCCCAGCCACTCCTCTGAGACCTTTACCACCTTTCATCTCACAGACAGTGTTGTTGGGTTGTCAGAGCAGAGAGGAGTCCTGGACCAAAGGAGCATCAGCAGGTATTGCCAGCATGCCACTTCCTCCAGTCACAGAACCACAGGATGGGACTGTTTTTATTTCAGTCATTGTGAAGAACTCAGCTTGTATGTGCTGGTGTGCTTTGGATATGTACTGTTGTAATAGCATTAAGGTTTTACCTAATGCTGTTCTAACGACTTTCCTCCAAAGAGCATTTGTGGATACCACAATTCCCTAAATGGTAACAATGGATAAACATCAGCTTGAGGAATGCAGGTCTATATTATTTATGAGACTGCAATTCCGCTGTAAATAACGCAGCTGTTTAAATAATATGTATCTATATAATTGAGTCTACTGTATACAAATAAATAAGGCTTTATTGCAATGTCAGAAGTTAACAAACCAGTCAATAAAATCAATAACTCACTTTTTCTTGCTTATATATCTAACTTTTCTACACCTTTCCTATGTTGTCTGTTTGTTCTGGTTACATATTAACACTCCGAAGGATATATAGCTCTTATGATACTCTTCAGTAAACAGTGATCGGAAGAAAAGTCTGAAAAAACATCACCTCAGTGATTTAAAACTCTGCCTATTTATTGTGTACTTTAACATGTACCTGGCTGGTATAAGTCAGGGAGAAAGAAAATGTCTTGATCTATACATCAGAGTGCTATAGATTTTTAATGTGAATTATTATTTTAAGGTCTAAGTTAATTAGGTTCATATTGATATATGATATACTTGTCTGTCCCACATTGGCCTTTTTAGCCATCAGTGCGCTTGTAGCAAGCGTGGGTAGAGCCCTTCCCAAATCTTCGTTTGCGAAGCCTAGCCATGATGAACATCTTAGGCAGAGACTTTTCACTGCATGTTAATGTAAGCTAGTTGGAGCCTGGTCTCCTTTGAAATAATTGAGCATGCCCAGCGAACAAGTCCTGTGATTACAGTATGCAAACTCTGCACAGACATGGAGTCTGTGCAAGCAAAAAATACAGGCATCAAACCATAGAGAAATACAACCTCTAACTGATGTTTCCACCATGTCATACAATTAACTGTGTTCAGTTACAGATGACCTCATCATGTTCTTCAACTCTCTTCAACTCCCTGAAGGGAGGTTGTAGCCAGGTGGGGGTTGGTCTCTTCTCCCAGGCAACC
>JAWMRA010000078.1:49739554-49862002 GCA_035584735.1 Pseudotriccus pelzelni | reverse complement strand
TAGAGCCCTTCCCAAATCTTCGTTCGTGAAGCCTAGCCATGATGGTGATGATGATATATTTAGCTGAAAGTTCTCCAGACCTGGACTGCACTATCATATAACCATTGTCAAAACAGCACTGCCAGATTACAACACTGAGCTGCTTATACCTCTGTGGTTAAGGTTGTGTCAGCATTTCCACTATGCTTCACATTTTTCAAATATTTGTAACTTGGCTGTGAAACTTGCTTTGGCCTGAAACCTGGTGAACCAGAAGCAAGATTCTACAAATCTTTACTCAAGAAATGTGGCCATTTTATTTCAGCTTCCATTATCTGGGTTCTGCCAGGTTACAATTCAAGGTCAAAGCTTGTGAGCCTGGTTGCTTTATTTTCTTCATGAATAGAGGATCAGGTCCCTTTAAAAACATTCTTGGAAGAAAAAGATGTATGGAAGGGCTTGAAAATAAGGCTTGATTTTTTTATGTGATTAGGTCCCTAACTCAATAATCTCTTGTTTTCAGTACTTGGAAGAAGAATTAAAACTAACAGCAAAGCTGTTGCAATGTAAAAACTAGCCGTGGGGTATATGCACTAAATTTTGTTCCACTAATTACATTTTCTTGTGGGTTTTCATCTGGGATCTAGCACACCTCCTAAACAGCATAAAATTGGGAGGGCTCCAAAGGAGCCATTCTCATCTATCAGGAGTACAAACATGCTCACAGAAGCTATATTAATATGTATGTTCCATACAAGCTCCTTATTCAAAAATATTTTAAAAGATGTCAAGCTGGATAAATACAATGGCTCATCTGAGGCCTAGAGATACTTTGTGCACAGTAGAAGCAAATTTGGGCAGCATTTTTCAAATTGAGTTAAGTCCTTAATGCACACCCACAGGCTTACTGAGACTTATAGATACAATATCTTTTTCTTTCTTTATCCTTAGCTAGCTGAGTACATGATTTGTTCTCAACAAAAATTTTCCTGCTCTGATGCTGCTCTCTTGGTTCACTGCTGAAATATATCCTAAATCTTTATTTGGCTTCTGGATGAAATTTCCGTGGAGCACTGCTTGGAGGACAAATGCAAGCCCTTCCTGCATGGCTCCAGCAGCCTATGGATTACCTGCGGAGAAACACAGGAGGTGCAAGTTGTACAACAGCATCCTCTGAATCCTTTCTTTTTGAATAATGACCACAGACAGGGTTTGCTCAAAGCAGCTGAGTGTAACCTACTCTTGTGAGCAATCTCACTAAAATAAATTTTAGCATGAAGCACTGGTGATGCTTCTTTATGCTCCTGGGTAAGACACCCCTGTGCATAGACACTCCTCAGGTCTTGGAGAGGTTGCAAGGTTTTGCAAGGTTTCACAAGAACTTAAACGTTTTTTTTTGTTCTTTTGCACAGTTTTGTTTGGTATGGACAAACCAAGTTCTGGTAGCTGCATAGATGCAAATACACAGTTAATACCAAGTGATATCTCCTGTGAACAGCATGAAAATTCCTTTCATGGAAGTTACTTTCTTCTGTAAGTTTAGATTCATGTCATATGATAACACTGAGACAAATTGTGGCAGTACGACACAGGCGTCCCGTTTTATATTAAAGTAGAAAGTTCCTTTAAAGCATCTCTGAGTCTTTCAAAGTTTGAAATCTTAAGCACTGGATTATACGACAGTGCATGCTCCCTGACCTTCCAGGATGGCATAATGGTTGTGTTGTCTCATATGCTGGGGCTGGAGGTTATCACAGTAGGCTGCAAGCAGGAATGCTGTGCTTTATCAGGGGAGCCTTCACTACAGGTGGGGATCTCTAAGCACAGTCCTTGCCTGTAACTCTTCCATGCTGGGACACCTCAGTCCCAGAGCAGTCCTGGCAGCCCAGCTGCTCTGAAATACCAATGGGCTAAGCAGGGGAGAATTGTGGTGCTGCTTTGCAGCGCACAAAGTGCCAGGCAAGGGATCAAGCAGCACAAATATCTCCTAATTTTTCCTAAGACACAAGCAGCAGGCTTAGAGGCTGATGGGGAGCAGCATGGTGGAAAGGAGTTCATCCAGCAGCACGTCTGCCAGTCCTTGCTGTTTTCAGTAGGGGTTGATCTTTCTGCATCAGGTTTTCTAGGGACAGCTCCCCAAAATATTAGGTCACTATCATCAAGGCAGTCACTGCTGAATTGATCAGTTATTTGAGCATCCTGTACACTGTACACCACAGGAGCAGGGCCCGTGCTTTGGAGAGTGAAGGCATGGCAGCACGGGCTGCTGCCTATCCACAAAATCAGGCAGTATGATGAGTGTGCCTCTGTGCTTGAGCTCCAGGTACTGAAATAATTTCATATCAGAACTTCAGGCTGACCCACTGTGGGATACACAGCTCAGGGAGCAGAAAAAAAAATGGTTTAATCACTGCAAAGAAAAGTGACAACATTTATGTCTCCTATCTAGGTTTTAACCTTCATTCATTTCTTTTTGAAGCACAGACTTCTAAAGGGTTGGCTCCTCTTTCCTGCTCAGCTTCTCCTTTTTCTGTGCTGTTTTCCCCCTCTTTTATGAGGATCCTTGGACAAAATCCCTAAAACAGTGACTTCAAGAATATTAAAAATATGTGGGGCTAATTGCTTACTTTTTAAAGGCAGAGTGGCTCTTCGAAAAAATAAATCTCAAACGCAGTATATAAGGCAGTTTTAAACACACTATTTTTTCTGAGTCTAACTTTGTGATTGGAATAAAAAAATATTTTGCGTTAAAGTGGCAAGAGTGGAGGAAATCCCAGTAGATAGTGACAGATCCTGCTACTAACACAAGGGCTTAAAACACATCTGGGAGTCCTGAAGGCTGGAGGCCTCTTACACTTCACCCTCTCATGCTGGAACAGAAAGTAGAATTTCCCCATTAGGAGCAGCTCATCTTCCAAGAGTACTTTCCTGCTCCACAAAGATAAATATTTTCAAACACGGTATCATATTCACATTCTACTCTTCTACTTACTAAAGACATAAATACCTAAATATTTCAGAACTATAATATAATGCAATAAGATTCGGCATAATAGCATCCATCAGAAAGGATAACTTAAAAGAAAAGCATTGCATTTTCTGTATGAAATGATATATAATGATCATTGCCTGCGAATGGATCAATCTGGCTCCAGTGGAGCAGCTGCATAAGCATTCAAGACAGCAATAGCTACAAGCTCTGGTGAGATACTTTTCTTCCCAATATCATCTCATTTTATCCCCCCTAAGCAAGGCTGAAAGTCATTCTGTAAAAAAATCCAAAGGCAGCTTTCTCTCCCTGCCCCCATTCCTGAAATTCTTGATTTTACTAATAATTCTTAATTGGCTAGCAAATTTCAGTTGTAACACATTGGGTCCAATTACAACCACCACAAATCCTGGTTTATATAGGTTTACAGTGTTTGGGAGTTCAAAGCAGACTGTGGGACAAAACAACACATACGTAATTTGTACTTTTAAAGAAAAGCTTTTTGTTTTAAAATCCTTTTGCCATTTGAATTTTACACCATTGATGGGTATAACGCAGCTAGTTTAAAGTGCCATTGTCATAATTCTCCTCTTTTAATATACTTTAAATAATTTTAATGAAACAGAAGAATCAAAACTGAGTTTGTGTACTTGGAGTCCAGATTTCACTGAATTGCACTCCACCAAGAACAAGATAGAGTTTTCCACCACATTTCTACCCTACACTTTGACAGGCAACCTGACTCCAAATCAATATTCGAATTGAAATAACTCTGCCATTTCTTTAATATGCACCAATCTCGCGTTATTCTCAAGGGGTACCCTTGAAAGTTGCAAGAGGTCATGACAGGAGTGCCATATACCTAGACATATGTCAGAGCCATGCTTAATCATCTCTCAGTCCTCATGTACCACAGGGTTTTTGGTTTCTGAATCCCAAACTTTTCTGGAGCAGATATGGAGTCATTTATACAATCAGCCTAAGTATAATAGCTTGATTTTTATGGATCCCCAAGTGCACAAACTACAGGCTAAAATCCTTTTCCTACCTCCTCTAGGAAATTCATAGGTTCTGTGTCCATTTATTTTCCTGAACATATTTGATAGCTTTTACTGATCATACAACACAAATCTACAGGGCATTCCTACTGTAGTGCCAATGAACATTAAGGAATTATCACTCGCTTTTAATAAAAGACAAGAAATACTAATGATGTAGTAATAGCAGTTGACAGAAGTATTAGCATGAATATTTTTCTGCTCCGTTTACCTTGAGGGACAATTTTGCAGAGATAACAAAGGCCAAGAGTGAACTGACATCCCAAACTGAGCAATCAAATGTGACCCACAGTCAGGATTTCTGAAAATGACTCCTTTATCTACCAGACCTGTACAGTCTTCTCCTTTCCATGTGCTACCACAGAAGCAAACACCTGGGAACACATTAGAAGTGACAGCCCTCATCTTTCCAGCTAACAAGGTCTGTTTTAAATAGCCCAGCTCCAGAGCCAGTTTTGTATCAAACTCCCATCCTCTACATATTAGGCAAAAGCAGTGAACACTGAATAGGGGGATGCACCAAAGCAACCCTTCTGGCAAGGATTTTCCTTGGTCCACTCCCTCATCTGGCAGGACTGCAGCAATGCTCCCAGGTGGATGCTGGAGTTCCGTAGATCCTATTGCCACACAGTAAGTACACTTCAACAGTGCAAAACGCTTAGGCATCGCTACCATCCCCTAGGCTCGAAAGCTTCCACAAAACTGCTTTGCATCCTGTTTTCCCCAAGTCCATTTCTTTGGCATTCCCTACCATTTAGAGTCACAACCATTTCAGCCAGTCCCCCTGTGTTACCAGGTAACCATCTACTTTCACCTGAAAGGTCATCACTCTGTCAAGCTATAAGGGTCCATTTGCACAGAAGACCCAAGACAGTCTGTGTGGGATCATTTGTCTGGCTACCCTTAGAGGCATTGGCTCGAGTTATTTTCTACCCAGTATGCCATGAATAAAAACATGAATGAATGAAACCCAACATTTCCTGGAACTAATATGATCAGTAATGTGTTAGATTTTATAGCTGTCAGTCATTTCTGCAGCAATGACAGTGCTCACTGAAGACTTTCCAATCATTCACTTACTACGGTTTAAATTCTTGAAGGACTTCTTTCATGTGCAAATAGGCAAATCCCCTGCAACTATTTTCCTCTCATCAAAGTTCCCAGTGAATATTTTGTTGAGTTTTTACTTTTTGGTGGTGGTTTTGTGGTTGTTTTTTTTTTAAAGGCCAAGACCATGGGTGGTAGATTTCTTCCCAAATTTACATCCAGTTGACCAAATTCAGCTCTCTGACATTCACGCAGTTCAGCAGAATACAGGAGAGTTCCAATGGATCACTCAAAAACATGAATCCTGTGAAGGTCTGAATGTTCTCCAGCTCTGTTGGGAGTTTATAGATCTGGTCCTGACATGGGTTATATTAAGCAGGCATGAATCTTTTAGTATTCAATTTTAAGCCTGCACATTTCTGCCTAATTTCAGTATAAACAGTCACACTGTCAACATGTACAGCACGGGGATTAAGTGACAGCTAAACAAAACCCCTTCTGTGTTCATGTTTATGTGCTTAAACATCACGTCCTCTGCAAAGAACATGAAGGTGCAACAGCACGTATTTCTGCACCTAGTCCATGTGCCTTTGAATCTCTTACAGTATGACGTGCTGGCAATCCCTTTCATTGGACCTATGTGGTGCCTCAGATGGGGTACATATTCTTATCTGCAGGATGGGCTCCCTGAACTGGTTCACCACCTGGGTTCAGTGCACAAGGGCAGAGCAGGGACAATGTGGCATAGGAAAGCTTAAACAGCAGTACTGCTAAGATGTTAATGGCTACTTCTGCAGGAAGCATTCGTCTTTGGGCATCTGCTGATGTGAATAGTTCAATTACATACAGTGACTTACATTTCCAGTATATTGGACCAGTTATTTTTATGATCCTAACCCTAAAACTCAATCCTCAGAGACTGTGCCCTGGCAAGCAGAACTGGAGTTGACTTCAAGTAGCAAACCATACTGAAGACCTTGTTTTCAAGTTTTTGGACCAGCACCATATAATACAGTTGAAAAACCATTGTACAACACCTTTGGATTTTTATATGTTCTCTCCAGATGTAGGAAAACTCGACAATATAAGTTTTATACAAAAAACTCCTCGTCTCATGGAATATCACTTGCTTCCAAAAAGCAGAGCAGAACCCTGCAGAGGGTTTTCTGCCTTCTTGCACTGAGGAGAGCATGCATTGTACCAAAAGCAAGCAGGGCTGGTATGTCCAGACACACAAAAACATGGATTACTCAGGCTGGCAGTGTGAAACACTGAGCTTGGAAATGAACCTGGCAGCAGGCCAGGAGATAAGATTCAGAGTAGCTCTTTGTATTCTAATACACGTGTCTGAATCGATGCTCAAACCAATAGCCTCCCTGCAGTCTTCCCCGACACTTTTGTTTGTTGACATGTTGCTCAACTCCATGTTGGCCAACACATTCACCCTTCTCAGCAGGAATCCCTGCAGATTCCTAGGGAAGTTTTCAGTTCTGAGTGCTTAACAATTTTTAGACTCTCAAGCTTTTCTCTGCTGATTATAAATAAATAAATTAATACAAAAGCATCTAGATTGTTTGACACATGCCTTTTTGGTCAAATTGCAATTCAGATCCTGAATTAGATAGATCTGTTTACAAATATTAATTAATTTCCGTAGCACATTGGACACAGCACATCAACTTCATGTCATCTTCTAATATTAAAGACCAGAAGAAACATATGAAAACAGTGATACTTGCCAAGGTCCCAGAAAATGCTGAACCACTCCCTCTGAGTCCCCTAGGAGGGATATGAGCCCCACTTCTGACTTAAATATTTCTTTCGACCTGCTCTCATCATCCTTGGAATCTGGCGATTCCCTATTATAATAAATTTATCATGCGTTTAAAAAGGCCTTGGTTTTCAGATTTGTACCCGGCACTAGCAGACAACTCAAATGAGACCGAGAAACCACCACTGTTTACAATCAGCTTAACATGAAGAAGATATTGAATTTGCTTCCCCATCACTGTTAGTCACAGTGAGAATAACTTGACAAAGCAATTCAAGTGACCGGCATTATCAAACTCTGTACAGGTCCCTTTTGCCACCTTGGTATATTTACAAAACTGTTCTGTGCCATTCTTTTCAGAAATTTTCTTGTGATTTCTGTTGCATGGCTGAGCTGGTGGGAATTGGTACCCACATCCTCCGAAGGCAACAATCCTTTTACCCGCTCTGTCTTCTTCCCCAAATCTTCCTCAACTATCTCTTGGTCTTGCTAACAGGAAGATGCATTTAATGTTTGAAGATTTCATGGACACTTAATCTTGCAAATCTAGTTTATCACTGAAAAGCTATTTCCTGAAAGTCAAAAGTCCTCCGGTTGGATAGTAATGACCCAATTCTAACCATGCTCAAGGAAAAGAAAAGGCCACAAAAACTTATTTTTCTTTGGCTATTTAAGAACTGCGTAAAGTCCTCATAGATCTCTGGTGGTCCTCATATTAAGACTCACCCATTTGTCTTATTCCCAAGAGAAGCCAGATAAAGCTTGAACGGGAAAACAATAAGCACACATAGCAGACCCTTTTCCTTTCTTTTCTCTTATCTTTCATATAGATGTTTCTCCCACCTGTAACCTAAATTTTGAAAAAAAATAACAACACCAAAACAAACCAAATCACAAACAATAAAAAGAAAAAAAAGAAAGCTCATAAAAATTTTGGAAGTCTAGATGCTCTGCAGGTAGACACAGTAAGGTATGGTTCATATCCAACTTACTGTCTGAGGACCAAGTTCTAGCAACCTGAAACAACAGAAAAGCTCATCTCTCTCCCAAATCTAATTGTTTAGACCAGTAAAAAATGAGAAGAAATAAGGTGTCCTCCACCTATTTCACTGATGAAGAAACTCGGGCGCAAGGAGTAGATTGACCATGATCTCGCCCAAGATTAACTTGTCCTAGATGATGCAACAAATCCATGCCAGAATTGAAACTGACTTTTCTTCTGGAGCTGTTTTGTGCCCAAATCTGAGCTCAAATGAAAGCAAAAATCAACCACAAAACAACAATAAATATTATTGGCATATGGAAAAGTAGAAAACTAGCTTGTGAGGACAAAAAGTTGTACTTGGAGATAAATTCAAGCATTTTTCCTATATAGTTTCTACCTAAAGAATATCAAGCTGTGGAAACCCAAAACACTCCACACAGATTGATGAGAAACTGCAAACAAGATATTTTTAGGCTTTTCAGAATAGGTGATATTAATAGTGTATCCCAAAAGGGCCAAGTATAGCCTGTAGTGGGATACAGCAATCTTTGTAAGTTTTTGAATCCTCCCTGTGTTGCCCCTGTTTTACACCTCAGAATAGATGAGATTCCTCTCTTCTTGAGCCACAGAGCATTGACTGCATTAAAATTCTTTTCCCTTTATCCTCTCTCTCTTATCCAGGGAAGTACATGAAACACTGTGATGAGTGGACAAGATCATTCTGTAGTCAACCAAGGTATTTGTCAAGGGGCTGTATTTAAATATGCATTATTTGCAACAAAGGAATAAAGCTATGAAAGGTTATTAGAAAATTAAATGCAGCTATAAATTAATTTCTGTAATTACTATTCATTAATATTTAATATATTTATATAAAGGATAAAACTCCTCAATTCCCCAGGCATCCTGCGTTTAATAATGTGGAAACAGCTTATCTCCTTCCTGTTGCTGAGACTGGATTTGCAATAACTAGTTATGTTAAATGTATTTTTTTAAATCAATAATAAATAAATACATAAACACTTCCCTCCAGAATCCTCCTGATGTTATTTACAAAATTAAAAAAAACCCAACTAGAGAATGCCAAGGGACCTCATAACCATTTCATTACTACCTTCCTAATTGTATGTGGTGGAACTGCATAATCAGTTTATTGAAATTGAAATCTTTGGAACTGATTCTCCCTGCAGACACTAACAATAAGCATCCTGTGCAATAACAGAGTACTTAATGTAATATAAACATTATATGCACCAAGCTTTAAACATCCCCTGCCTTCACCTGGTGGAATTGGACATTTTTAACACTCTTGTGTTCTGCCTCTGCATTGAATCAAATATCTAATTTACAGACTGAAAAATACAATATTCCCATATTACAATAAATAAAAGAAGAGACCTTCAGAAAACAGATGCGCACACACAATTGGTATAAGGATAAGCAAGACTACATTTAATAAAGTGGAAATAAAGCAGACCCTTCTAGAAAATCTGAATGATTTTGATGCACAATATGAAAGAAATTGTTTCTGCTTCCCACTGTGTCCCTGTGCCTCTGCAAATAACTAAGCTGATACTACTCAGTCCAAATCCAACTTCTACTTAGGAAGGGGACTTTACTCTCCTGAGTAGGTCCAGTCATACAAACAAAAGTATTTTCAATCAATTATATACCAAGATATTAATAGGATTGCTCTCTAAAGAATGAGGTTCATATTTCAGTTTGCAGGGTTAACATGGTAGCAAGTAACAATAAGACTAAGAGACATTCACCTGCACATTCTCAATTCAACGTTATGTCAAAAAAAAGAACTCAAAGCCAAAAAAAAGGTTGTACCTTTATCTGCTTTCATTTTCAACAGCAAATAAAAAAATCCCTGAGGTTTTATTATTATTTTATTGTTACTAATAGTGTTTCAAAGTTTTTTGTCCTCTTTATGGATCAGGAAAAGGGTTTTTTTTTGGGAAAAACTCTGGTCGATAGTTTTTGATAAGATCTTTTTTCAGAGGCTTCTAACAACATATTTAGAAAAGCCTTTACCAAAGGGCAGTTTAATACTTCAATTACAGAGGACTAGCTGGTCCCACTAATAATTCCAACAAATAATAATAGTAATAAAGTAGAAACAGATGAACATCCTGAAATAAATTCTAATATCAAAAAAGAGTGGAGAAAGTTGTTTCTTCTCTATAGTTCTATTGTCAATGGCAAGTGAACATCTTAAAATGCCACTCTCAGTCATCTCATCTTCATCAAGTTTTATAAGACACTGAAAAGAAAATAAGATTGGGGCTGCTAGATATTGGGACTATTCGGTTCTCTCGTAGCCTTTACCTAGACTCAACAGTGATGGTGCATAATGCTGTGGTGTCACAACCTATATGGGACTTCACAGCCACAGCCAGCCAGCAGAAGTACCAGCTCTGCTTCAGAGCAGGGGACTCCAGAGTTGAGCACAGCATTTTGTGACACTATTTTGAACTTTCTGAGGACATAACAGCTTTGCAAAGCTCTGCAAGGCATCAGACAGACCATTTGGAGTCATCTCCATGATTGAACAAAGCCTCACAATAGCTTGCTCTTACAACAGGGATGGACATCACATCACAGGCAAAGAGTATGTCTGGTTCGTATCCCAAGAACTTCAATGACAGAATAAATTAAAGATAATTTTAAACATAGGGGGCCCAATCCTACATCAGTAATTTCCGTTGCCAGCACAAGTGATGAGATACAGCATTATCATTTTGGGAGAAACAGGAGGAAACAGACTTGAAACGGGCATTAATGACTGCAAAGGGCATGAGACAACACAAATGTCTTGCCCGAGGGGTGCTAAGTTGATTGCTTAAACCTCAATCTGGCAAAGCACCCAAAACACATAAGCCTACCAATGACAGAACAGCTTGACAAGGCAAACCAAAAGACTCCAATGGATTTGAAAAGATGACTGCTAGACAAGGACCATTTGGCTGTGTGTGAAGTACTCGTTCATAACAAAAAGATTTACCTGCCGCCTTTAAAACATTAGCATGCTAAAACAGATCTAGAAATTAAAAGATAAGGCGAAATTGCAGTCAACCAAATTTAACTACACTTTCTCCTCAGTGGGTCCATCCTCAGCTAAAACATGAACAGTGGGGAAGCATTGCACATTTGCACCAGCTGAAAGCCCTCTCAAAACAATCTGAGAAAGAAGCGAACCAAAATGGACATGACAATCAAAATATCACAAGCAAAACAACAACATTAATGCAAAAGGAATGCAATTTATTTTGCTACTCAGTAGTGGCTTTCCTGAAAATAGCTCAAGCCATTGGAAGTAGGTTGGATGCTTTTAACAAGTTTTATTTTATTCAATAAATGTTTTATTTATCCAATAACTTTTGGAAATAACTGTGCTACACACACACATGTGTGTATATATATATATATATTTACCCACTCCTCTCCTGTTTGAGTAAAACTGTCCCCAGATCACCTCATACAAATGGAAGCAGGCCTACACAAGTAGAAATACAATTTCCCTCCTTCCTCCCCTAATGTTAGTTTATGCTTCAGCATCATTTTGAATGATAAAGAATTACACTAGAAATATTCATTTAAAAGTCAGTCCCCTCCACTATCTCAACTTTAAGCAAAATGTTGCATCTGCAATTTGCAGTAGTTACATGTACCTAGTAGTAAAGGTAAGTTAAAACACTCAAACTACATTAATAGTTTGTTTTTATACACCTATTTACATTCTATAAATCATTCACCTGAAAAACATGAAACATTTGCAGGATCAAAGCAGGTTCAGGAAATTAATTGAAGAGGGAGTTGCAGTTATATTACTTGAATGCTTTTTTTCTACCACCGGAGAAATAAGGAGTAGGCTTGAGTAGCAACTCCCTCTCCTCT
This sequence comes from Pseudotriccus pelzelni, assembly GCA_035584735.1. Classification (NCBI taxonomy): domain Eukaryota; kingdom Metazoa; phylum Chordata; class Aves; order Passeriformes; family Tyrannidae; genus Pseudotriccus; species Pseudotriccus pelzelni. The sequence continues at coordinate 49,850,270 of JAWMRA010000078.1, read as the reverse complement.
TACTTTGGTGTATCCAGCATTTTCCACCACATCTCTTAAAATCTAATGCTAAAATATATCTCTCTGTGGGATGGGAAAAGATTTTCAGAATTGCACCACAAGTCAATTGCATTTTCAATATACATGTTCTGGATGGATGAGATGCAGAGAAAGTGTATTTAGGATCTGGAGGATCACATCTACCACTAACATAAAGAGGTGCAATGCATGTGGGTTAATCTTGCCATGGCATGGAAAGCCTGTAAAAAAAATGAGATTCCTATCAAAGAGCACTGCGTTCTCCACTGAATTTTTGTCATTGAAAAATTAGAATTTAGAATTACATGCAGCTTTTGGGAGAGCATCTGTAATGTCTTTCTGCGTGTAAGCGATACACCCCGCTAGCGAGCACGGACTCAATACAGCTTGGAGAAGGGGCCAGTGAGGAGACAGGTAGGCCCAGTTTAGGGGCATGATGAATTGTGTATTCAGCTGCAGACTGAAGAAAGTACAGAAACCTGAGCCTGGAAAGGAAGGTCTTTGACCTTTTCGCTATGAAACAAAACAGGCAACTGGCCCAGACTGTAAGATAACTCCTATTGAGGAGTACCAGCTTGTCATGGAGGCAGCCACAGGGGTACGATACCCCCAAAGGAGTATACGTTCGTCTGATGGAAGCAAATCAAATCAGAACCCAATACAAAAAGGCAAAAGAGCTTCTCCTCTTCAGCTCCTCTTGTCCCAGGAGCATGCTGAAGCAGGTAGAAATGCTTTCTGACTCACCACAAATTCAGTAAATGGGACTCCCAAGGGAAGCTTGAACTAGATTGGGTTTGGAGCTTGGCAGCAGAGCTGCTAAATAGAACCAACAGCATGCTTTAAATAAAAGCAGTGGTGTGTTAAAAATCCCTGAGCAAAGCCTATTTACCTGTCTGATTTCTTCATGTTTCTCTTTCACTCCCTCCCCACTTCCCAAATTAAAAAAGTAGATTTGAAGATAGAAGGCAAACCTGAGACTCTGCCAGGCTCCAAGAGCTCATAAAACATGCAAGAGTTCTATGGCTACTTGTTTGGACTGCAATATGGTAACTTTCTAACAGGGCTTCATCGAGCCCCATGCTAGCACAGAACCAGGTCTTCAGCGATGGATTTGTACTTACAAACGGTTAGTAGCGGCAAAAGCAGGTTCATGTTATTCATAAGACCCTAAGAAGATTTTAAGTGAGAACATAAAAGCAAACAGGTCACTCCCATTACTCCCATGCTTGAATTCGTTTCCAGCAAGGCCAGTGACAGAACCCCCAACAAGACGCCACTAGGAACCACATCCAAGCCCACATCTCATAAACTCAAAAGAATACTTGATTTACAAAGCACTTTCTTGGCACTAATTTAGTCCAGAGATGACAAGGAAAACTACTGCTTTTTAGAGCTGTAAAGCAAAGCTGGTTCATAAAAACACTTTCCTCCAGAAGACAGTAATCTAAATTTCTTTAAGTATGGTACACTCTGTATTTCATTTGCATAGTCTAAGTCCTCCTTTCTATCCTTCCCAGTCAGCATGCCAAATTCTTAGAGAGAGTGGCAGCACAAGAGAGGAAAGGCACTAAAACTTCTTACCATTATCTGTTGCCACGATGTGCAGCTACATGACTTGTTTTTCCTATTTACCCTTTCTCCTGCAAAAAACACAGGGAAGGAGAAAGGCAACTTGGATCAGGACTTGATATTTTGGAAAACTTCATTTTTCTAGGGAACTTTTATTATTATTTCCATTACTGTCTTCAGTAAGACACATCACCAGAAGGGCCTCTCAAATCTCTCAGATGCAAAGACACGCAGCAAGCTCTGAATAGGAGGGACCATTACTTGGTGGAGAGGCAGAGGACACAAGGCTGCCTCTGTCAGAAGGAGGCATAAGGCCTCCAGGGATGTGAAGGGAGCCACCTACAAGCAGTGGCACCCAGCCCTGATCTGCAGACCAGACACCACAGGCACTGTCACCTGCAACATGTTTATGCAGTGTCTGAAACAATGCTCAGTTTTGGCCTCCAGCTGCCAACAGTGGCACAAATACTACAAGGCAAAAAAATGCAGCAGTGCGAAAAGGACAGCCGTGGACCAGAACAACAGTCAGCAGCTTTTCTGCACATACAACATTTTAAAATCACTTAAATTGTCCAGTAGACGCATAACATCAGACCTGTAATACAGGCAAGTATGAAGTATCTCTCTGGTCACAATAACAGGTGAGGAAAGTGAGAAAAGGAAGTCAGGAGTGCTTTGTCCATCTTCTGAATTGGGATTTCTTGACTACCAGCCTCTATGTTCCAATCACTAATCCCTGCATCCAATAGCTAAGGAAGCTCCATGCATGTAACACTAATCTTATCTTGATGCTGGAAGAAAAAAACAGATCAATACAGTATTCATAAGCTGATGTATGACTAAAGTATTGATGCAATTTTTCTCATGTGTATCAGTGCCTTGCTATATCTATTTTGCTTGCTTTTCTGTGTATGCAAAACACATGCTCTGTTTCTTGCTGTTGTATACTCTGCTCTTTTAATTTCTGTAAGAATAAATAAAATGAAGAAAAGGCTTTAACAAAACTTCTGCTCACCAGGATTGCTTTACAGGGTTCAGTCCCACCAGACACTAAGACGTATTGTAGTTTATGAAAATTAGGAACATTTTGGCACATCTTGGAAACAATTAGTGCCTAGTAGAAAGAGCGCCCAAAATTCTTTACCTTTCATTTCCACTATCTAATTTAATATTCTCAGTATCCTTAAGTTTTCCTTATTTTCCAAAAATTTTGTAACTTCTGGGGGTAGCTCTGTCCTTTTATCCTGTATTTATACAGCACCCAGTGCCATGAAATCCCTTGGACAGAGAGTGGGATTATGAAGAGAACAAACAATAGTCAACTTCCCTGAGTTTGACCAAGAGGAATGGGCTAACAAAATCCTATTTAAAAAAAAAAAAAAAAAAAAAAAAAAAAAAGAAGTCACCCTCTTATGTAATTCAATTTCCAATGCTCTATAAACTAATTAAAAATAAATTTCCAAATTTATTTATTTTTTTAAGACAGAAAATATTTGGTTGTTTAATTTTCCCTGCTTGGCAATAGGGACTCTGTATAGCCTGTCTCAACATGGGAATAATTTGACCCGTAGACCCAGGTAGAAAATGTCTTTATTGGAAAAGGCCAAAGTAGCTAAAACCAGTTAACTGAATTTTTTCAAAACTCCATTTTCAGAAGAGGAAGGGTACACTCAATTTATAGCAGTACGCTCATTTCTAACATCCAGAATACGATTTCAGACCACGACCAGAACCAGAGGGGGAAAGAGAACGACACATTCTCCACTTGGCTGAGTCTGGGAGCACTAAGATCTGATTCGTGACACAAAACCGAGTCTCTCCCAGAATAATGCCCCATGACACTGAGCCCTCATTTTCTCTAAGATGCATGTTCCTCTCCATCTTCTTTTAGGGTAGTAGCTCCATTTCTTTTCCACAGTTGGAAAAAAGCCAGGCACACACGCTCGGTGGGGTTGGGAACATCTTTCTGAAGGAACAGCACACTGCAGTTACCCATTTGGTTAAACCTTGTAACTTTAGTAACAGTTCCTCTGTATGGTTACAACATTAATAATCCAGTGCTGAAATCTACTGCTTCCTTTCCCCTCCAGAGGGATTTCAGTCAAAAGGGGAGAATAGCACTAATATTCATCGCTGGGCAGACTGGCTCCTGGGCATACACCAAAGTATCTTTATGCTGGACACGAATTCTCTCTTTAATGCTGCATGTGCAGACAAAGCTGCTGCCACTCCCATAAGAAGTGTCGTGCCTGTCCCATGAATAGACCATACAATCCACAACATATCATCTGCCAAGACATTTCCCTAAGTTTTCTTTCATTGCTCTTTCCTAGGATTTATTATAGTCATCACTTTTCTGACCAGTTTTCCGATGCTTATAAAACACACTGTAAAATAATATGCAACCCTTCTTGGTTTTTTTAGAAAATACTGCAATACAAACAATATAGAACTACGAAATCTAAGTGGGTGCTTTATCCATATGATATTGCAAGGCATGACATGCATCCGTCTTTCAGACTTCGCCCTGTCACACACAAATATTTCATTAAAGCATCTCACATGGATTTTTTAAACATTTAATCCCCTGATTAGCTGGCTGATTCAATGTGTACTTATTTGATTCCAGTCCCTCTGCTACAGCAACGTGTTCTCTTTTGTCAATCTCCAAAAACATCAAACTACTATCAAATTAACTCAGGATATAGAAATAGAGTATCTTAATTTAATGGTAGGCTTAAGGTGAAAATCTTTCACCACACTCTTACCTAAAAAATTACAGAAAGTTAAATAAAAAATTACAGGAAGTTACCTAAAAAGGGAAAGGCTTGGCTTCCCAAAGCAACACGTTTTCTAAAAGTCTCCACTGAAAACACTTCAGTGTCATTACAATTTTATGTAGCAAAAAAATATTTTAAGTGGCTTTCCTACTTTTTCCAGAAGATTTTATGGATCCCTCTAAGCCTTGTTGAGTTCAGCTTCATCCAAACACACCTGAGAATCAAAGAAAAACAACTGCAGCAAAAAAAAATGCTACCAGATCTGATTCTGCAGGCACATTTGCATGTGCTTTCTTTAATCCTGGAACTGATACAGTGGATGGAGACACTGCACAGTGGTAAGTGGGCAGCAAGCCCCATCAGGTATTGTTCACACCTCCCATGATGCAAACTCCAGCAAACCCTCACTTCCCCTACCAATCCTTCCCTGCACTGCCATGAACCAGGGTGGAGGAGTTCTGCTCCCAGCAGTGAAATTACTCATGTCCGTAAGGTTATGGACACACAGAAATGTTTCTGAAACCAAGTGCACAAACAGTGTAGCGCCCAGCTAATTAAAAGTTCACCAGTCCAGTTGGACTATCCACATTTTACCATGTCAATAGACTTAAAGACCCACTGGAGGAAGAACAAGTGAGAAATATAGCTGAGGCCATTAAGCACAAAATTTCTAAAATAGTCTTGGCAGATCGTCATGGCTTAATCTTACACAGTCTGTCATGCCAAGTTTCTCAGACTTTCACTTGAAGGATTAAGTCTTTCTCCAGAGACATGTCAGGCCAGGCTCCCATGAATTCCAATTGCAATGCTAGGGACTGCATGGGAGTGGGGATAATTTATTATGAAGCTGGCTTCACACGTCTTTGATAATTTATTACAGATCTTTCAAACCTGCTTAAAGAGCTGTCCTTGATCAGCCAATTGTCTAAGTTAAGGGAAAAAAAATTCAATCCTAGGATGCATAAGTAAGCTGTAATAAGAACTAAACACTTCACGGGCAAAGAGATACAGACAGCACAGAAACCTCACTCAGCTGGCTGCACTGTTTAAAATGTCTCCAGTGACCACAATACATCACTGCAAGTCTATCAAGGATATTTAGTTTCGATGCTCTGTTAGAGTGTTACGCAATAATGACAGAGATTAAATAACCTTAATGTGAAGGTTACATGTAGTTATTTAACTAGCTCCTCATTTAAAATTAAGTACCATATTCTAGCAAATAGGAACACATTCAGGGTATATTTTGCCACTGTTCCTGCATCCTATGAAGCCTAAAAAAAGTTAATGACACAAATTTTGAGCAGCTGTTAGACAGAATTGCTATTTGCTGATGATTAAAAATTTCAAAGGAAAGCACTGCTAATATAGACTTGCAGTTCTAAGGACTACGTCTGGGGATTTGACAAAAATCTCTGGTCCTTTGGAATTATGAAGCTAAAAGGTAACCAAAGTCCTTAAACTATATCTTCTAAACAGCAAAGTAAACATAAAGAGCTTTTTATTTTTTTTTATCCATTTCATTTGCAATGAGTGATGAAATAAGATAAGCATTTCTTTTTTTTTTTTCTAGTAATGCAGTATGAAAATTATACTGAGATAAATCCATGTAGTCTACTCATCTTAAATTGTTTTTAATTTCTTTTGGTGAGAAAATGTCATTAGAGGTATGGCATATAAAAATGCTTCAAATTCCCCACTGTAAGTGAATGCAGTGTCTCTAAAATTACAGGCGCTATTCAGATGTGGGTCCAGTTCATTTCACATAATTTATTCTTGTATCAGCAGATTTGAAGGTTTTATAAGCATCCAAATCAACCAAGCACAATTGCTGAAGAACTTTCCTAAATGTTACTTGAACCACTGCAGAGAAAGATGAGAGGAAGAAAGCCTTTATGCGTGCACTCTTTTTATATCGCCATCATATGTAGTACTATGTTTGGCATTCACACATTCTTTACGTTCTCCTTCAGGGCACATCATGAAACCATCACCAAGTTTTAGGTCTTAGATTACTTTACGAAAAGAGAAGGAGTACAACTGAGAGAGGAGGAGGAAGATAGCATTTGTATGAGGGAAGGCCACATCATCTTGCTGCCTTCTTGGTGGTGTGATCTTTCCTGATAGAGTTTGAAGACCTGGCTACAGCTACTTTTTGGAAGATGCAGGAGCTGTGTCCTATTCTTTTCCCAAGATGTACAGGTTACCACTTCTGTAGTGCAATTGTGTCTCCCTCTTGACATCTCATCTGTCAGTACGGTTCTTTAACCCTTGGAATGAGCTCATAGTGTTCATACTGTGACTTCAAATGTATGAGTCTACTGGGAATTGTCATGATGGGAAATTAGCTTTCAACTTCAGGATAGGGTAATATTTTCCAAGCATTTCACATTTCCAGTTCAGATGTGTATACCGCCAATGCACTGGTGTTTCATGACAAGGATGTGGAGAAGGTTGATAAGCACCACCACCTTGCTCCACAGAGCTTCAGATTGCGAGAACGCAATTACTGTGCACAGGTATCTTTGCTGCTTTCCTGCTGGGGGAATGTCTTTCTGCTAATAATCTTGGAAAAACTCATACTGCACTCAGAAGATACCCGTCTGCTTCTGTAATATTGCAAGAAGTGCAAGTAAGCAGCATTAACTTTTTTCTGACTCTCCCCCCACTGTGACTATGTTACTAGGTACATTAAAGTTTTTTCTCCCCCCCTCAGTCCCCACATCTTTGCAAGGCTTGTGAATTAAAGGAAGGAGCCGTGGAGGTGTGAAAACTCGCCTCAGAGTCCCTAGGCTGCATACAGCACAGCAAATCTTGCCATCACAGCTGCCACAGGCAACAACAATCCACCAGTGATGTCTACCGCTGAACTTGATTGGAAAGCTTTTATTATAAAACAGTAACATCAGGAAAAAAAAGCGAACAAGAGCCCTGAAAACTCAGCTTTCTCTCCCCCCAAAATTGAGGTGTGAGGCAGACTTCTGCCTCTGAGCACCCCGGGGTGCTCAGGCTGCCCAGGAACACCACATGCCCTGGCGGCACACGCAGGAGCACAGCCTGCCAGCACCATCGCCGGCAATGCCCAGGCTCAGCAGCCAGCAGATAAACCAAGAAGCAATACCCACTATCAAAGTGTCAAGTATCTATAACCTCTAACACAACACAAAGATTGCAGCAAGCAAAATAGATGTCTAAGAGGCAAAGAGCTGGAGGAGAGGAGGAGAGGAGTGATTGTGAGAGTGGAGCAGGTGAGAATGCCTTTCCTAACACTGCGAATGGTGCAGAAATGCAGGGCTGACATGTTGTGACTACGAGTTACCACTAAGACGTGCTTTTTACAAACCCAGGCTTCTTCCTCTTGTGGTACTTTAGAAAACATTATCAGGTTTGCAATCAGCCTAAAAGCAAACCATGACTCGTAGGTCAGATCAGAGAACTCGGCAGCATTAAGAACAAGTTTCCCCTGCAAATACTCTGGAGCAATTTGCTCAGATCTTTCAGGCTCTCATTAGGAACTTGTTTTCCAGTGTGTATGGCAATTATTCCAGCTAGCTGAAGATTTCGTAATGCAAAATCTTTTGGATTCTGGCACACCAAGAAAAGGCCAACAGCTAAACTACAGATGCAAAGTTGAAGCTCAATAAAACTGATTCCTGAAATGCAACTCTTTTCAAGATACTAAGAGAGAACCTCTTAATTGCTGTCTTTATTGGTATTTTTACCCTCTGAACCTGAAAACAGGCTATATCCTGCCCAAGCCAGACATGTTGTTCACCAGAAGGTTTGAGCCTAATTCTGTTTTCCTGATATATCCCCTGTTTCAAAAGCAGTGATGTTCTGTATTCCACCATTTGTGTCTGCCTGCTCACAAAACTGCCTGCAGCTGATCCAGATGACCAAGTCCCTGACGTGGAAAAGGTTCCCAGTTCTTGGATTAATTTTGTGAACATTTCACTGTGTATTCATTGGGAAAGGAGACCCAATGGCCTGATCCAAGAGAGAATTTGCACAGTGGGCGGGGTTGTGTGTGTGTGTGTGTATGTGTGAGGTTTCTGACAACAAAGAGGTTAAAGTTCTGCAAGTGTTTTCCAGAGTGAGGAGTATTGTCAGCAAAAATAGAAAAAAATGTTAGAAGCAGATGGAGCGAATAATTTCCCAACCTTTGCTATGTAAACGCGGAGTCTAAAGGCTCCAGGCGACTTTTACCCTGGACTCTGTTTTTGTCAGATCAATGACAAGTCACGTTAACAGCGGTGTTTAATTCTATCAATATGTGACCAATTGTGTTAGATTGTTTGGCCATTGATTTCACTTAGTGCTACAGTTGAGCCCTGAAAGGAACTGCTTTCCCCTGCATTACCACACACAGTGACAAATGCCCAGCGCTGACTTTCAGTCTGACATGCACAGAAGCTCTGACCACTTAAATGCTGGGGAAATACAGCAGGATAGTCATGAGAGTGTTATTCTTTATTTATTTTCTGAATTGCCATGCCATGCCATACAATTCTATTTAGGTTTGAAAGAGGTTGCTTACAGAAACAGCTGAGTAGATGATAAGACAGATGACAATTTGTCCACATGAAAATGATAAGGCAGACCTGAGAAGCTGCATGGTGAAGGAAACCATAACTGAAAAGGCTAATTCCTTTCATATTTACTGTGAGTGGGCCACACCCTGAAGCACCTGCCTCAGTTTCTAGAAACGTTTGCTATGGCAAATTGTATGCACATTGCACATGGGTTTAGAACAGCAATGATCTAATGGCAGTGGTCTTTAGTGTATCACATTTGCAATGAAACCCCTCTGCACCGAATTTCTAGTAGGAATTTATACAGGGTTCGTACATCTGCCACAATACATACAGCAGTCAGCTTGGGGCTTAAAGGAGAAATTCAAGATTTGGCTAACCTTTCTCCTGACAATGAATAAGTAATTTATAAAATGCTTATTAAATTGAGTTCATTTGCAAAAAATAACAAAACCACTGGAAATCACACACAACCCCACCCCCCATTTTGATATGTTATTCTTCCTCTCGGAATTCTCCGAAACTACAGAGATTTCAAATTATAGAAAATAACTCAGAAATCCTTAAATTCTCACTAGCAGCAGCGCAATTCACTACATATAAGACAATTCTTAACTTAAGCTACTTTCATAAACCTCTATTATTTAAACCAAATGAAAATAATATTCTACATGATTAAGGTTTATACTTCTTAAAGAAATACTGTGCCTACAAAAAAACCCAGTATTGCCTTCAGGTACCCAGCTTACAATTTCATGGCAGCCCACTCAAACCTACTCTCATGGCCAGCATATCCGTAAGAAGGTGCTGTGTTAGACACAGCCTTGCTTTTCGTAGTACCATAGCGACACTATTTAATTTTAAATAATCCCGTCTGCATCTCTCTCCTCAGTCATCTTAGTGAACACCAAAAACTGATTTGATCTCTTAAACCCTAATATGTACATTTTTATTTAAGTATTTTTCTTCTTTCACGTAGATATAAAATAACTAAAACGGTGCTTGTAACTTCCACATGCCCATTCAGCGTCTCCAGACGTATTCCTGGGGCACAAGTGATGGGATGTGCCAACTAATCCACTGACAAATCCACCAACAGTTCTCCCATAGTTTTGCTGTTGTATGGCACATAAAGGCTGCCACCAAGATTGTCAAACCAGACATTCCCAAAAATCAGGAGTTAGACTGGTAGTCTTGAGGAGACAAAAAAAAAAAGAAAAAAAATCGCACACAGTTAATACAAAACTACTAAGTGACTAATTATTTTCTTTTTTCTTTCTCCATTTAGACACTGTTTTGTGGCATGTGTCCCCAGAAACAGAAATATATTGTAATATTCCTTATGAGATTTTATTCTGAATCTAAGGAATGTTGCTACATAGCAAAAACCAAATAAAAGCAAACCCTAGATAAGATCTTCAATAATGTGACTCTCATTTAACTCTAATTCTTGTCTCTTGCTGTGCCCACAACTATGCTACAGAACATTTATATGGCATTTACTGATCAACTTGAAGAAGTATTTGCCTCGATAACAGTAACTGTGCCAAAAAAAACAACACGACAGAAATCCTTTGTGGTTTGCTTTTTTAAAAACTTTTTAAAAGTGCAAAAGAAACAAAAAATATTTTTTCCAATCAGCTACTGTTTAGTGCAATCCTGTTCCAAATAAGATATATGCCAAACATTCTAAAAGCTGATGTTGAAGAAAGAGTGGATTTATAAACCAGAGAAGTCTCACAGAGAGGTTTTTCACTTATCTCAGAAGTCCGGGATCAACCTCAAAGCAAAGGCATGCACTTGAAACACAGTGCAGCTGCCTTAATTGAAAAAAAATACAAATATATAATTTTCCAAAAGAACTCAACTCACTGACCTGAATGCTATTATTAAAGGTAGGGAAAACAACTCTCCAACCTTATTCTCCACTGAGTTGGCAGGGAAAGTTTCCATTGATTTCAACCCTGTTTAACAAGATTCTGATCTAACAGTGTTCATTTCTAAATCTAAAAGGGGAAAAAAGTGCACTTATTCACATCCATTGCACCACTGCCATGAGACAGATATAGTGGAGTGTTTTTTGAGTTTGTTTCCCATCCTCTCCCTCCTCTTGAGCCACGCTCTGTTTAAGGAGGCTGGGGGACAGTACCCACCGTCCACTCTTAATTAAGATGGTCAAGAGCTGTGTGGGTATTGAAATAGCACAGTCAGTGGGCTGTTTTGTGCATCTTCCTGAAGCCTTTAGCTCTTGTGCGCCTTTACAGCACTCAGCTTATCAATTTACTTGCAAATGGCTCCCTGAAGTATTAACCCGGGTTAATTATTCGTCAAATATGATTATGCAGTGGTAATGTAAAAAATCGGAAATGCAGGATGGAATTTTTCACTCCAGCGGTTTGGCAATTGTGGCAGCTGGTGGAGAAGCCGGAGTAATTACCAGCCCATTCCAGCTGGTGGATCAGCACTCTGGTTCAGGGCAGGTGGGGGGAAGAAAAAAGCAATAAAGAACCAGAGGAGCAGGAATATGAGCCGTGCCAATCGACGTGGGGAAAATTTCACAGCTGCTGGTGGTGATAAATGAGAGACTGTGGCCTGCTTCTAATCAATACATGTAAATGCTACTCATTACAGCTTTTATACACACTTCTCAATTAGCCTTTCCTCCCACTGGTAACAAGGAATGTCATGCTTTCTGGACTGTGAAAGTGGTTCGGCAGTAAGTTCACCTGCATCGGTGAGACGCAGGAACAACGCTCGCAGCTCAGCCTGGCAGCAGGTGGTAGCAGTGGAAGTCTAAATTCCTCCTGTAATGTGAATTAAATGAAATCCCAAGTGTTGTCATTTAATTAAATGGGTTTTTTTAAATACCATTTCCTCTTTCTTGCAGCTAGAATAACCTGTTCCCAGACTCACTGACTCCTTTGCCTACCCCCAAGTCCTTCAAATGGGGAGTGGGGGGAGACCAGCTGAAATAAAGATTTAGATCTGTAAGACTAACTAAATTCAGTCTCTGAAAAACAGACAAATAAAAGGATGTTAAACCTGCACACTAATATGGAAACCATCTTTTTTTTCTTTCTTCAGAGTTTAAAGTGTCCCTGTTTTATTTCCTCTTTGTCAAAAATGTTGTTTACTCCTATTTCTCTTCCCTTGTGCTATTTGAAAGAGGAAAGCAAGTGGGGTGACCCCATGCAACAGCATCTCCCTTCCTTGCAAGTTTAAAAAACATCACCAATGACTATTTTCTGGGAGTTCAGCCTAGCAGAAGCAAAGTCACCGCACAGACTCACCATGGCCATCCTCCTGCAGTTCCTGGAGCCAACTGAGCCACTCCCCAAAGCTCACCTTGTGTCTGCAGTCGCTTGACATGGGCCAGCAAAGAACTCAACTCTAAATGGAAATACATCACTACGTCCCCTCCCAGCATACATCTTTCACACAAGACTTATGCTTTTTGAAGAGTGACAAAGTCTGCTTGCTTCTTTTTTAATCCCAGAAGTGACAGCCCCACTAATAAAAAAGGAAACAACACATCTGCTAATTTTTCACAAGGTTCTCTGTCTAATGACTACATGCAGCCTTGACAGTCACCTTGCTTGACTGAGACGTATAGTACTTAATGCTTATCTAAAGGTCCTGTTGTGGGAGTCAAGTGAATACAGATTGGTTTTCTCACTTCCCTGTCCTTCACCCCCTCCAAAAAAAGAAAAAAAAAATCTCATCTTTTCAAGGTTTTGGAGACTAGAAACATGAATACAAGGACCATGAAGCCTCAATACTGAAGAAGCAGAAAATTAGTGTTAAAAAAACTCAAAAATCTATGATTTTTGTATTCATGATTTTGGGAGTTGATGTTCCCAAAGTGATACAGCTGTAAAACATCCAGCTCATGAGAACCAATAGTTATTTTAGGAATATTTTCTTCAAGGTACACAGTCACTATGTATTTCTGAAAACGTGGCCACACATTTTCTCCAACTTAGAGAGTAAAATAGCCCAGTTTTACCACCTAAGGCCTGATTCATCTATCATCATCAACTGGATTCTTCATGCACATCATCCAAGAGCAGCATCTGACCCTGCAATTTAACTCACACATATAGCTTTTCCACTTGAAAAACAACCATTGTACTTTGGAGGGACAATGAGCAAAAAAGGCCACAGGACAGGATTTTTGGTAGGTCCTTAGTTGTCAGCTAATTTTTCCACTTTACAGAGAAATCAGAGATGAAAGTAAAATTTTCTAAGCATTGTTAAGTAATATTAATCCATATTTTTAATTAATTTTGAGATCTGCTTCGTAGACTTCTTCTGAAGGTCACAGGCAGACAACATAACATGCTGTTTAGAGCTAAGTACTCAGGCTGCCTGTGCATTCAGTCAGAGATGCAAGACACGTGGCTGGGTGCTTTCTTGCCTTACCCTTGAGTACAACATCCTGTATAAACACCATGCAGCTGTGTAAAACTGAGTTTTTCCAATGAAGCAGTGGAAAATTATGATTAGAGGCATATCACAAGATACAGGGCTGGTGTGCTGCTTCTGCTACTAGAGATGTGTCTGATTGAACCAACTTCTGATGGGTTGGGAATGTATGTGATATTAACTGAATTTTAAAATACATACAAATGTATTCTGCATACATGTGCAATTCTACCTTCTTTAATCATAACTCATTTAACTGGCGTATTTAAGTTTAGTTCAAATTTTTCTCCTTTGCTGATGGGTGAATACGGCCACATAAGGCTGAATAAACCCCATCCAAAGGGTTAATTTGGCCCTTCGCGCTAGTTCAGCTGCGAGACTTTTCAGAAAGCTGTGCTAGAAGTGGGGCATGCACAACCTCATACTCGGGCAAGCCCTGAGGCAACCTGTGTTTAGCAGGGAGCAGCTCCCTGGCAAGAGGTCAGAGCCTGCAATAAGGACACTTTCCCAAAGCATGGAGACCCGCCAAGCCATCGGTGTCAAGTTGTTATCTAGAGAAGACGCTGGCTACTCTGGAGCTAATGCTGAGCCGCTCTCCTACTTCTCTCATTGCTGTTCTCAGAGAGGTCACTATGTTTAGTGTGACATTTTTATAAGGCGAAAGCACTAATTCTTTGTGGCAAAACATCATCCAATTCTAACTACTCACACTAGCAGCTTGTCCCCTCTAGGAACACAAGCTTTTACTATGATACATTTTGGATTTATGAGGATCCACCATATCTTGTGTCCATTGAATACATCAATATCTACTTACTATCCTTCCACCTTAACACAATGTATTTCTGATACATACACATTTAATGCAATATGATACACATTTAATGCAATATGAAACACATACTTGATGCAAAAATCTTTTAAAAACACACTGTTACTGATATTCCAGTTTATCTACATCTTTTCATGTACACTATGTGAACATACATATATGTATATACACATAATCCTTTTGTTTCCCTAAGCATATTATCATGGACCTATATCCACTTTTGTTTCATAAACTAAGCTGTGCTTCCATTATTTATTAAATATGTATATGTGTATTCTTTTTACACATTTACATGTTTTATACCGATAGAAAAATGAGTGAGAACAAAAGGTGCACTGTAGGTAGAAACAGTGGGTTATGAGCTGTAGCAAGGTGCTTTACATGTTTTCAAATGTAACTTTACTTCTAAAATGCATTATTATATTGACAATATATTGGCTCTTTTTATTGAACACTAAACCATATTTGCTATCTGAATGAGTGAACCCCCACATACTTCAGTGCTCCCTCAGTGATCCCATTCTGTACTGCCCTAAAAACACAAGGGTCTGGGTTTGTCTCTCTGCCTGCTACAAGTCCTGCAGGATATTAGAGAGCTTCACTACCTCTTGTCACTAAAAGTCACCCGGCTCTATGCTGCTAAGTTGTCAGTGATATTGTTTCAACTCATCGACCTTACAGGACAAGGATTTGGAGTTATCTGAACTTCTGCATTAAAAAGAGAAAAAATAACTTCAGAAGTTCATCAAAATGGAAGCTTCCACCTTAAAATAATTGTGTCTTATCTTACAGCTTTTCATTAATTCATGCATTTAGACTGCAACTACATCACGGTTTTTCTCATCAGATATGACTCATACCTGATGTTATTTGCTTCATGCACTAATAGAAAGTTTACATGGCATTTAGACTCCCGTCAGTCTCACAAACAGTCGGAAGCAAAACCAGGGAAGGAACATAAATGACAACTACTTGCAACTTTGCTGCTTTTACTGAGCAAGGCACATTAACATCCCATCTCTCTGGTTTGGCATCTTTCAGAATCAGGTCTTTATACTTAGGGGTGACCTGTTATCCATTGGACTTTCCAAACTTTTCATTCTGTAAACTGTAAATTACAGCTTCAGCAAATACCCACAGAATATTTTATACTCTCAATTCCAAGAAAGCCTCTTTTTTTTAACCCTTGAAGGTGTTGAATACTTCCAGTTTTACCGACCTGTAGAAGGGTTGATAAAATCCTGTACCCTTACAAATTACTCAGAGATGGCCTCTGAGTCTACTGTAATGGCATACTTTTGTTACAGACTTTGAAGCTGCCCTGACACGTTCAGATCAAAAATGGTGTAATGGAAGCACCACAGATATGTTCCCATGAATTCTTCACAGTGCAGACACTGACAATGCTTCTGATTTGGGACACCCTCCCAGGTTCATTAATTATATTAGAATTACTGGACCATACTGGACCATAATGGACCAGTAATTCTATTAGAATTACTGGACCATAGCATTCCTAAAATAACTGCACATATGCTTGCTATGACCATTACTGGACATAGCAAGCATAATTCTTGCCCCTCTCAAAGGTTTGAATGATGAGAAACACCAGTATGCTCTGGATCTATTCTACTATTCTGCTATTCAATACAAATGCTCCATCTGGCAATGGAAAATCCAAGCTTTTCTTTCTTTTTCAGTGCATTTGTTTTTCAAACAAAAATTATTAAAAGAAAATTTAAAAAGATGCTTTCCTGACTGCTAACCCAGCCAATACAATTTTCCCTATATACACATATATTGAAAAATAAAAACTCCTGTACAAATTAAAGCAAGATTTTTCCACTGATTTTGAAGACACCACAGCTGACTACAATTTACTAGAGCTTAACCAAAAAAAACACAAAACCAAAAGTCCAACATAACACAAGTTATTGTAGTTTTGTTGCCTGTGCATGACAGACAAAACTGTTCTGTAGTTCCACATGCCTTAGAGAATTTGAGAACTTTCCCTTAATTTCCTAATTGCATTCTTGAATTGACACCTTTTTATTCTTCTCCTGTTAGCAATCCTGACATTTTCTGAATTTCCTGGAAAACTTTCTTCACTATGTGCTCCCTTCTCTTCAATACATTATTGCTAGGTTTTACCAAGCAAATAAATCCTTGAGTTCTCAAGTTATTCTGAAGTACGGACGCGAATCTTTCTGCCCCAAGGTAAGTTTAAATATACTGTCTGTTTTCCCCAGGTATCTGAGACACTGCATGTATTATGCCTGCAACTGTGTTATTTTAGAACTTATCCAAAGGCTGGATTCTAGCTTGTATGAGCACAGATCACAGCAACATAGCATTTGTGAAGACACGGTGCATGCTGGCTTTTGCACAAGCTGTTAATGAGCTGTACTGAAATGGTAGCTGTCACTTTGCATTGGATCAGAGCAATCTGTACAATGTAAGGAAATTAAAAGCTCCCAGTGGCAATGGATCCTGTTTCAGTCATTAGCTGCTAGGGAGTGACAGAGACCATTCAGAAGACCAGCCCCCTGTGAGGTTCTTTGGTCCCCAGGGGATTCACTGCTAATGCTGTTTTATGCCCCACTTCTTTGTGATGCAGAGTGAGCACAAATGAATTACTACTTAATTTATTTATTTAGGTACAGCTAACATTGCAGGGGAAACAAAAAAACATTGGGGGGAGAAAAACCCCACAAAACCTGGATGCATTAATCTAACCAGTCAAGATGGCCTCACAAGCCATTCGGTGGAGGCTTGTAAAGTACCTATGTGAGTGCATATGTGGTAGGTACATTATAATACAATGAATACCAAATAAGTATTTCCCAGTCCTTTCCTATTTTCCTTTGAAGTGGGTCCAGTGAGACTGAATTAGAAAAGCAAAACCTCCATTAAGTCTTATTTCAGTAGAAGACATATGGGAGAAATATCTATCTATATTTTAACAGAATCTGAGAATATTTGCTTCAATCTTTGTGTTTCAAAAGAGAACGAATCAGGCAGAAGGACAGAAGGTTACAGATTAGTCCTGGTCATTGCTCAAAGAGTGTGGGTTATAAATAATAAAGGAGAAAAGGGTGAAGGACACTAAAATGTAACTTGGGGCCCACAATGGAATAATCAAAGCAATGAATCTAATTTCAGCTTAAAAATAGCAAGCAACTTTGGATTGAATGTCCCTGCACTGCTCTCTTCTGAAATATAGGAAATGATACACGAACACACATTTTTAACAAGTTCCATCAGGAAAACAAACTAAAATGTCTAGCTTTTTAATGCACTCCAGACGATGAGAACATTTGTGCATGTGCATCTGTATGTATGTATAATGTGTGCAAGTATATTTATGGTCTATATACATTCTTTGAAAGTTCCATGCTAAGAGGAAAACAATAAATTGTGTTGTTTTCTGGTGTAAAATAGATGACAGTCAGTCTGTACATACCTGGTTTGTGTGGATGTATGTATATATGCACATATTACATGTTTACTCCTATACATATATATATGTATGCATATATATGCCAATATATGCAAGTGTGTGTGTGGAGAGAGAGACAGAGAGAAATATTACTTATATACACACCTACACACATACAAAATTTGTTGTCATAGGTAGAGAACTGTTTTTAAAGTGTAAAAGGTGGGTCTAATCCTGCAGACCTGCCTTGTGACAGGTCTGACATACTTGCAAGAGTAGGCATATTAGGTGAAATGCTGCAGGGTGCTGAGAGGCAAATATCTTCAATACACAACCCTTCTCCCTGGTGGTGAGAGGGCTGCTAAAGAAGCAGACTCCCTCTGGCAGGATCACCTTTGGAAGGGTCTTTTCCAAGATTGGATTTTAGCCAGATAACTCGGTGTCAAAATGAAGCAAGGAAGAAGTGAATCACTCAGTGAACACCTTTAAAACTATGAAAGGGTCTGAAAGATAATTTTCTCCAGCTTCTTGGTTCAGAAGCTTCTAGGCCTGACCCCTGTATGTATCTATCTCAGTAATGGAAATTCCCAGTATTGCATCAGGAGTAAGATCAGGCCACCTGTTTACCCAAAGTATAAGCCTTCCTAAAGAGGACCACATCTCTTCATAGGAGATGAAATTTACAGACAACCCTGGGGCTAAGGTGATTTTCCTTCTTTATACATCTCAAGAAAATATACCTAGTCTTTCATGAGTGCAAGCAAACTGAAGAGCCACAATCTCACTCAGATCACTAAGTCAAAAGAAAAATGAGATTGTAATCAAGCATATAGAAATAAGTACTTACTAATATTAAAAGTTTATCTGGGCCTCAGGGGTGCCATCTCACAATCCTGAACTGATCAAAGCTGGGATTTTAATGTCCTAACACAAAAACCCAAACAACAAACTGAGGCAGCAGAGATGGAATCACACAGCACAGCCGTGGCTCGACTGGGACTTTTTCCACAGGTCAAGTGAGAAGGAAGCAGGGATCTTGTGAGCAGTCACTACCATGTGGGTAAGATGCATTTTTCTAGGAGATTTTGAAATTATTTATTCCTGTAGGAAGAGGTAATTTTGTTCAGTTGCTATGGGCTTGTCTCTCTCCGTGTTTTCTCTGTTTTTATCTCCCCCAGCCTATTCCTCATCAAACTTGCTCTCTAGACACAGCACTTCTTGCTAGAGCCACCACAGAAGCACAGATGAGCAGTGTAGTCCTGTTCAGCACTTCAGGTAATCCTATTCAGTTTCAAAACACCCAAGATGAATCTCGCGAGTGGATACAAGCTGGACTTCTCCAGTAATTTAGCTGCCAGCAAATAAGAAGGCTGAGTGTGAAAAAGGTAATTTCTCAATAATGATAGAAGAGCCAAATTTGGAGGCTTTGAGAGAACATCAGCCTGCCAAATCTTCCAGTATATGCAAGCCAACGCATAAATAAACTAATAATGCCGGACAATGAATATTTCCCTGCTGTTAGTTCAGGAAATGGTTGAGTCATCACTGTTGCAGAGAAAACTTACCCTCAGGAATCGTATGATACAAAAAGTTTTAGTCTGAAGTTTAAATGCTTGAGACTGGATCTTAATAAAGTCACTCATTGCTGAAAACACTGGAAAACGTTGGGCAACCCCATATGAGTTTCTTCCAGTTGTTATGACACACACAAAAAGGCTCAGAACATATCTTAGCTAAATTTGCTACTGAGATCAAACAGGAGCATACCTATACACCCATTACTGTGACACAAGTGAGTTTTGTGCCAGTTCTGCAAGTTCTAATTGTATGCCATAGTAGTTAACAGGAGGCTAATTTCATACATGCACACACACTCACAACATAAAACAAAGCCTGAAGGAGAAAATTGCCAGATTTCTGTCTTTGACAAAAGTGAAATTGTACAAATGTCAGCACATGTAACTGTAAATAAAATGGAGAAGAAAAAGGCTCAAAATAAAGGTCAATGAAAGCTGAAATTCTCCCTCCTAGACATAATACAGTATATAAAGTTATTACCAGGCCTTCTAGGCCTTGCACAACTTTGCCCCTTTCTACGTCTCATCTCTAGTTGCTCATGACCTCTGCTTTGCCAGTTCAACTTATCTTTCCACTATCTAAGGCGTTTATATAACCCCCATTACTATGGCACTGGAAAAAATCTCAGAGTCTTTTAATGTTTTTATCACCATGAGACAGGGCCAAGCTATTATCCCTACTTTGTACAGAGGGAACCCGGGTGAAGCAAAGGTAAGGCACATTTTTTAGGCACTTAGATTCTGGCACTAAGTTAAGGTGCTTCGAAACTCTTAGGAGAAAGTCCCCATAAACACATTAAACTGCCTTAATTTATGTCCCTCCATTTCCTTCTTTTTGATCCTCCTCAATTGTTTTGAGGGTCCTTTGCTCCGTAGCAATTTTCAAAAGGGACTGCCATGGACAGTGCCTATAACTCAGTGGAAATTAATGGAAGATAACCTTTAAAATCCCATGGACTAGATTTTTAAATCTAGTCCGTGGCTCTCACACTTGAATAACATGGACCTAAGTCGCTCAAAAAAAAACAAACAGCTGAGATCTTGCCATGCCCAAAGGGGCAATGTTTTAATAACTGTAAAATTTGCGCTGTGCCCACCGGCGTCATAAGAAGCACGAAAGGCAAGAAAAAACTGCAGCTTGAGCCCTCGATTTTTGACTCCTTCAGAGGGACATTCTTTGAGGCACCATCTTTTCTGTTACCTGTCACAAATTAACTCTCTTCGCCAAGCAATCAAAGTCTGTGAGCTCACACATTCATTCCTCTGCCAAAACTACTTTTTATACTGCTACCGTCTCTGAAACTTTACTCTGCGTTCCAGTGAAATAATGACTCTTCACACATTAAAAACTAGAGGATGTATGCTAATTACTAGCTTATATCTTGTCCATATAAAGAGCTTCCTGTTTCACCTTCCTCCCCAGTTGAGCCTGCCTGGTCCAAGTACTGTAGCTTGGTCCAAGCACTAAACTCTGCTGTATTCACAAGAAAGGACCAAAAGAAAGGACCAAAAATCCTCAAAACCATGTTTGCTGATTCTGTTGTAACTTCCAGTATCATCATCAAGATTCAAAGATTACCTCAAAGTGAGCCAATTCCACATCCCCTAGCTGAGGATATGCAGATTCACAGACCTCAAGGTAGATGTCAGTGCATTGCTTACTATTGTTAGGATTAAAGGTTTGCTTTGTATCTAGGATGGGTTAAGATCTTTCACTTTGTAATATTTTATAGAAGCTCATACCTATTATTCCCTGGGAAAAACCACTAATAGGGGGGCAAATCCTCCTAACAACATGGCAATGTCAGTGGTAACTACTAGAAGTCAAGAAAAAGACCGAAACTCTTTCCCAGTGCTTACCACAGTATTTTCAAATGTAAAAGCACAGAATTTTACTTTTAGATTTTTCATTAGTTTCTACCACAGGGAAGAAAAGATACTTTTATTCTAAAGAGAGAGCAAGGAAATGTGATAAGCAAAGTTGCCCTCCTATTTACAGTGTCAACTAAAATCTCTTTCCACTTCTAACTAAACATGATGTCTTCAGTCCCTATCCTGAACTAATTTCTAAAATTGTGAGCTACTGAGCACGGTAAAGTGTTGCAGATGCAAATCAGGCAAGAAAAGTGTGCAGCCTACATGAAAACGTATAAGAATTCTGCTTTGTGATAAAAAATTTCAATGTCTATAAAATATGACTGATGCATTTTCCAAAGAAATGTTAAATTAAGATCTCACTTTATGCTTGCATGGCTTGCAAATTTTAAGGTAAAACATTCTGCACACAATTCATGAATTAATGAAATTGAGATTAAATGAGGAGGCAACAACAAAAGGAATATAAAAAAGATTGCCTTTAGGAAACTCCTAGAACACTGTCTCAAAACAATAAAGTGCCTCCCTGTTAGCCTGTTAAGGATATCTACTTCACCAAAAAGGATTCAAATGAAATATTGCCACTAATCTATTCTCTCTGAAAGTCCACATCATCCCCAACTTATGGGGATGTTATGTCTAAAATACAGCTTATTAGGAAATGTAGCCCACTACTTCGTTTATGTTTTTAAAAAGAAACATGAAATATTAGAACAGTATATTGTGTGTACAGAGGCTTTAGTAGAATAATCTTTCTCTAAAGATGCTTTAAGTCTAACCCATCCACTGACCCATGAAGGGTAAATGCTAAATTCTTAACAGTCAAACATTCATTGTAACTCAGAAGAAGAGGGATGAGCTGTGATTCCTCTTTAAATTACTGTGAGATGGATAAGTAGGTACTATCATCTGGAAGGTGATCACCATCACTACAAGCATCACCTCCCAGCTGTTAAAGATGACTGAGTTCTGACAAAGGAGGTTTGTTTACATAGCCATAAAACTGCTATAGTATCTCACTCCTTCTCACTGTACATATTTATAAAACTACTCTCCTGAGAAGGTACATTTCAGATGCTGCAAAGGCAACTGAAGAGTAGACTTTTATTAAACCATCTGGTTGTTTAAGAAGGCAACCTAATCTAATAACTAATTCACAAACTACCAAACCGCTAATCTTAAATCAGGCAAGAATTTATTAAAACAGTAACTGTGCAAGCATAAGGCTTTTTGAAGATCCACTGAAGGCTAAAGGCAGTTGAATTTCCTTAAGCTCTGTCAATGATAAGAGTTCTGTAGCACATGGTGTCAGGGCTTGGCCCCAGCAGCACATGGCTAAATACCTGTTCTCTCCTCTCCTCTCTCTCACTCTCCATTCTGCCTCTCTCCTCCTCCGTCCTGTGTTTGTCAGAGTGAGGTGGAGGAAATCTGTGCTGTCAGCAGCCCTCTGCTACCGACCCTGTAGGCATCACAGAAGACCAGTGAGAATTCTGACCTCAGGATTAAGCCCAGGGACTTGAACTCCACAAACTGAGAGTCCTCACAACACTGGGAACTTCATTTGAACCTGAAGGAGCTTAGAGACTAATCCTTAAGTGCATTTTACCTTTGGCATAGAGGTTATCAGTGTGTAGGGTACAGAACCCACCAGGATAGACAACCCCTAGTGTCCAGTTCTCCTGCCTTTGTGCTCAGTGGGAACCTGGGAGCCAAAAGCTACTACCTCTCAGCGGCACAAGATCCGGGCAAAATTAAATGTTAGCTTTTGGTTCCCTCTGCCAGCTGAGGTCTGGACAAAGGTCAAATGCTGCCACTGAATTTGGCTAGAACCAAGAATTGTGTGTCAGCGTGGCTACCCTCCTCTGAAAAATAAAAATGCACCACCTTCCCACCACTGCTGTTGCCTTGTAAGAAGCTCAGAATAGTGCAGTTACCAGACTTGTGAGTTACAGCTCTGGAGCTGTGCTGGTCTGGCCCCACACTGCATTCAGTCTTCAAGGCTCAGAACTGCAGATGCTTCCTGGACCAACAAGAACACTACGTACAAAGGGATCTTCCTCAGACATGGGGGAAGTATCCCACGCAAAGCACATTTAAACAAAATATATTCTCACTCCACAAGCCATCATTTCATAAGTCTATCATTTCAGTAGGACTGGTACTGTGGAGTGCACTATTCCTAGGTACCTTGCAGGAGTAACAACTCCGAATTTCTAACTCCCAGTACCACTTCTTCAACAGGCTACCCCAACATCATGAACCACATTTGCCTAGTGAGGTGTCTTGCATCTTGAAAAACTATGTTAATGATAGAGAGTTGCCTTTAATTGATGAGCATGTGTGGACACAAGAACCAGAACGAAAACCATGGCTGCCTGATAAATCTATGACTGCTCCTGGTACCTATTCCAAAAGCACCAAGTTCCTGAACATAAAGAAATAAGTAATGATAATCTACTGAGTCAAAGCAGACAACCCCCAGACACATAATTTTTCAAGTCCTGTCTGTTTGCACCTCTGCCATGCTTGTGATATTTCCTAAAGAGACCCAAAGTGGTTTAAATCTAGTTTAATTAGAGAGCACCTTCATGTAATACTAGGGGAATTATTTGTAAAGAAAGATACTGATAATCGGAGTAATTCAATCTGTTAATTGAACATACTCGAGCCACAGGTGAAAACTTTTTACTAATATTCTTGGTCTTCAAGGCCTTTCTAACTATATAAAGTAAAATGATACGCAGTGATGTTCTACAGCTTACTTTTTTCAAAGCAGTCTTCAAAATTAAGCAATAGGATGTACCATAAATGATAAAAGTACCCCACCATTAGAATGTAAAATATTGGTGCAAGTGCAGAGTAACTTGGAATGAGCACTATCGAGTAAATGCAAACCAAATTCAAGAATAAAAAATTAACTGTTTTAAAATTGTAAATGTGTGTGTTTCATAGCCTACTCCCTGCATCACAAGCCTCTCCATTAAGAAAAAAAGAGGGCTAGTAGTCACTGGCTACTCCCGCTTAAAAGGAACACAGGGCTTGTGTGTTGCCTCCCTGGGGCCTGGGTCAGGGACTTCACCAAGAAACTTCCCAGCCTGGTACTGCCCCTTGATTATTACCCCACTACTGGTTTTCCAAGCGGATACCAATGAAGTCCCAACAAGAAGGCTGCAGACAATCAAGAGGGACCTCTGGGCCTCAGGACAACCAATCAAAGGGCCTGGAGCACAAGGTGTGTTCTCTTTTGTCCTGCCAGTTACAGGAATTGTTGGGCAAGAACCAGGAAAAACATGCAGATTAGCTTCAAGGTTGGTGGTTACCAGTGGAATTTTGGGAGTTTTGATTATGAATCAGTGTATATGACAGTGAGCCTGCTGGAAATCAACAGGGTCCACCTGTCTCAAAGGGGAAAAAGAAGGAGTTAGCAGAGCTTTAATGTAGATTTGAAAGGGAATAGAGACATAGCCAGGCTTGGCAGAGAGGGGGCGTAGGAATGGAAGAACTTTAGCGACCACCCAAATAGCAAAAGGAGGCTTAAGAAGAAATACCTCCAGCAAGAACAAGCATCCAAAGACATAACCACTAGACAGGACTATGGAGAATTCCTTTCCACCTCCACTCGGATATTGACTCGATCAATACTTCTATAAAATGAACACACACAGTATGGGGATCAAACAGGAGGAACTTGAGATCCGTGTGCAGTCACAGGGTTTTGATCTCATTGCAGCTACAGAGATGTGGTGGGATAGTTCACATAACAGGAATCATAGAATATCTGGAGTTGGAAGGGACCCATAAGAATCACTGCAGTCATGATGGAAGTGCAGCTATCAATAGCTACAGGCTGTTCAGAAGAGATGGAAGGAAAGAGAGTCAGAGGGGTTGCCCTCTAAGAAGAGGATTGAGTGTGAAGAGCTGTCTTTGAAGAACAGCCACAAGCAGGTCAAAAACCTGTGGGTAAGAATCAAAGGCCAAGGCTACAAAGGGAACCTTGTAGTCAGTGTCTACTACAGGCCACCTGATCAAGAGAAGCCTGTCAAAGGAGCCTTCTCCCTCCAGCTACAGGAGGCATAGCGTTTGCAGGCTCTTGTCCTGATGGGGGACTTCACCCACTCTGACATCTGCTGGAAAAGTAGCATGGCGAGCTGTAGGCAATCCAGGAGATCCCTGCAATGAGTGAAGGATACCTTCTTGACCAAGATAACAGACAGTCTTACCAGAAGAAATGCATTACTGTATCTGTTGGTCACTAGTGCAAGTGAGCTTATTGGGGATTTCAAGACTGGAGGCAACCCAGGCTGTAGTGACCATGCATTGCTGGAGGTTGCAGCCCTGAGGAATATGGGTCAGGTAAGGAGTAAAGTTAGGTCCCTAAACTTTAGGAAAGCAGAATTCCAGATCTCCAGAGAGACAGTTGGTGGGATCCCCTGCGAGACTGCCCTTGGGGACAACGGCACGGAACAGGAAGATCTTTAAGGAGGATCTTGCCTTCCACAGAGTGCAAGAGCTAGCAATCCCCAGGAGCAAGAAATCGGCCAAGGAAGGTAATACACCAGCATGGCTGAGTAGGGAACTGCTGGTCAAACTAAAGGTTAAGAAGCAAATACATCTGCAGCTAGGACAGGTGACCCAGGGAGAGTATAGAGACAAAGCACAGTTGTGTAGGGATGGCAAAGCTGGAACTAAACCTGGCAAGGGATGCAAAGAATAACAGGAAGGGTTTCTACAGGTACATTAAGCAGAAAACAAAGTTCAAAGAAGGTGTACCCACGCCCTGCCTCTGACAAACAACGCTGGAAAACCCAGTAACAGTGGATGAGGGAACATATGATTACTCAGTGCAAGTATAATTTTTTTCCTCTGATAGGTAGGTGAGATAATGAAATAAAAACAGATGGTTACCAACTCGAGATGAATGTTTCTGGTAGACAATTCAGGTTAGGGTTTCTAACTACGACAGTATGAGGTTTGGAATGAGGTTTCCAGTAGGATTAGCAGGTAAACCAATACGTATATACATATATGTACATGACAGCACGAGAGTTAAAAAACCCATTTTGCGTCAAGATGAGATAGTCATGAGGGGCTGCACACTGTTTAGGAAAGACAGACCAGGAAGGCACAGTGGTGGAGTTGCCCTCTATGTCAGGCAACACTTGGAACGTATCAAGCTCTCTCTTGGGGTGGAAGACAAGCAAATCAAGAGCTTGTGGGTTAGGATAAACAGGCAGAGTAGTAAGGGTGACATTGTTATGGGTGTTTGCTACAGGCTGCCAGATGAGGAGGAGGAAGTGGATGACACCTACAGGCAACTTGAAGCAGCCTCAAAGTTACAGGCACTGGTTCTTGCACTGGAAGTTGATGACAGCTTCCTGACACAGGTACTGGAAGATCCCACAAGGAATGGTGTGCTGCGTCATTGACAAACAGGCAAGACTTGCTGGAAACGGGAAGATTAGTAGCCTTGGCTGTAGTGACCATGACACCGTGGAATTCAGTATCAGGCACGCGTGAATTAAGGCACCTAATAAGATTGTAACCACAGACTTCGGGAGAGTTAATTTTAGTCTCTTTCAGGATCTTCTTGGAAGAATCCCATGGGAACAAATCCTGAGGGAAGAAGAGCCCAAGAGCGTCGGTTGATATTCAAGGATTACTTCCTCCAGGGTCAAGCATGATGCATCCCAGTGAGCAAGAAATTGGGCAAAGGGGGCAAAAGATCTGTGTGTATGAATAAAGAACTCCTGTCATTACTCAAGCACAAGCAGAAAATACACAGGAGGTGGAAGCAGGGTCAAGTCACTTGGAATGAATATAGAGAGGTTGTCAGAGTAAGTAGAAATGATACAGGGAAGGTCAAAGCCCATCTGGAATTAAATCTGGCCAAGAATGTAAAGGACAACAAGGTCTTCTTCGAATATATCAATAACAAAAGGAAAATAAAGGATAGTGTGGGCCTATTACTAAATGGAGCGGAGACCCACCATAGCGAGGTTGCTCAGAATCATATTTGAAAGGTTATGGAGATCAGGAGAGGTGCCTGAGGACTGGAAGAAAATAAATGTCACCTCAGTCTTCAAAAAGGGCAAGAAGGAGGACCCAGGGTACTATCAGCCAGTCAGCCTCACCTCAGTCCCGGGAAAGGTGATGGAGCAGCTCATTCTGTAGGCCATCTATATCCACATGGCAGGCTAGAAGGTGATCAGGAGTAGTAGCATGGATTTACTTAAATGCTTGACCACCCTGATTGCCTCTTGAGAAAACTACCTGGATGGATGAGGGGAGAGCACTGGTTACTGTCTGCCTTGACTTCAGCAAGGCTTTTGACACTGTCTCTCACAACAGCCTGATAGACAAGCTGAGGAAGGGTGGACTGGATGAGCAGACAGTGAGGTGGACTGACAACTGGCTGAATGGCAGATCCCAGAAGGTCATAACTAGTAGCACAGGGTCTAGTTGGAGGCCTGTCACTAGTGGTGTCCCCCAAGGCTCAGTACTGGCACGTTACTGTTTAACTGGTTCATCAATGAATTGTATCAAGGGACAAACGCCTCCTCAGCAAGTTTGCTGATGACACAGAACTGGGAGGAGTGACTGATACCCCAAAGTGTTGTGCAGCCCTTCAAAAGGATCTCAACAGGTTTGAGAGATGGGCAGAGAACTGTCTGAAATTCAACAAAAGTTAGTACAAGGCCCTGCACCTGGGGAAGAATTACCCCATGCACCAGTACAGGATGAGGGCTGACCTGCTGGAAAGTAGCCCTGTGGAGAAGGCCCTGGGGGTCCTGGTGGACAACAAGCTGCCCATGATCAAGCACTGTGGCCGTGTGGCCAAGAAGGCAAATGGTGTCCTGGGGTGCCTTAGGAAAAGCATTGCCAGCAGGTCAAGGGAGACAATCCTGCCCCCTCTTCTCAGCCCTAGTGATGCTGCATCTGGAGTGCTGTGTCCAGTTATGAGCTCCTGGAGTCAGTCGAGCGGATGACAATGAAGATGATCAAGGGACTGAAGCATCACTCTTATGAGGAAAGGCTGAGGGAACTGGGCCTGTTCAGCCTTGAGAAGAGATGACTGAGAGGGGACCTTATCAATGTACACAAGTGTCTGAAGGAAAGGCATCAACAGGTTGTAGCCAGGCTCTTCCTGATGGTGCCAAGCAACAGGACAAGAAGTAACGTTCACAGACTGATACAAGGAGGTTCCACCAGAACTTTCACCTGAAGTACTTTACTGTGAGAGTGACTGATCACTGGAAAAGACTGCCCAGAGAGGTTGTGGAGTCTTCCCTCACTAGAGATATTCATGGACAAAATCCTGTACAATGTGCTCTAGGATGACCCTGCTTGAGCAGAAAGGTTGGACCCACTGTGGTTCCATCCAACCTTACCCATTCTGTGATTCTGTGATAACCTCATCTAGTAAGTTTATGGCTGCACTTATAACCACAAGTCTGTTCTCTCTGTTATTGTCTTCTGAGTACCTGGATTTGACCTCCAAGCTCTGTGACGGTTTTTTTTTCTTATTTTTCTTAAATATAAAAAACCTAGAGTACATTAAGTATTTATCCTTACCATCTCATTTTCTTCTCTCTTCTGTATGACCCTTGAGTGTATATAGTAACTGTTTCAACTCCTATTACAGTTAGTGCAGCTGTGGGAACCTAACAGTCAACATCTGCAGTATCAATACCTGCTGCATTCTTAATCCAGAGGAAGGAGCCCAAGGAGATTAAGTACTTGAGGAGATTAGAATACTTTACTGTCTCCATCTCAATAAATAAAGGCAACTTCTCTCTCTCATCACAAAGTGAGAGCAGCCACATAAAGACATGCACAAGGAAAACAGTACACTCTTTAAAACGTAAGCGTTTGAGTCAAAAGCTGGCTTTTGGGCAAGTCCTCCGAAATCAAATTTAACTTCACCCCTGGAAAATGTAATAATTTCCCTTATTCTTCTGTAAATATTGTATGATAGTTACAGTTTAATAAATTTCACTCATCAGTTTATACCACAGATCTTATTCATTCAAAATTGATTAAAATGGGAGGTGTTTCACAAGTAGCAAAAGGGAAACAACTCCTAAAGATATATCACTGCTTTAGTTTACATTTCCCACAGCACGGCTCACCAGGTCTATAATGTATTTTTCACTCTCTAGTGTTTGCTCAAAGACTCTCAAACACAATATAAATTCCTCTGCCAAACCACACAATTATTTTTACTAATCCATTGAGAATGGCAGAAGCTGAAGTGTTTGAACTGGGGCAGGCTGGTACAATAATCTAACAGTTCATTCAAGCAGGTGCAGGAAGTGTTATGCAAATTTCAACTAACTTCTTTTTTTATGCATGAGCACCTCATATTAATATTCCTCAGGCATAGAATTCATTCCTTTGACAGGCACCACTAGTCACCGGAGCAGTATCAACCCGTACATGCTACAAATGGAACATGTTTTCCTAACTACTTTAGTTAAAAGGACAATAGCTATAAAAGACAACCTGGGTTTAATGCACAGAGGAAATAATCAAAAGTACCAGTGTGGTGTTGTTCCACAGCCACCACCAGCAGAGATCCTTGGAGAGTTGGTCCTGTGTTTGAAAGCTGTATATTGAAAATTTGCTTCTGAGATAAGCTTGAAGGGCCTTCCAAAAAGCTCCAAGGAGAACTCAGAGTATGAAGATCATCATTAAATTTTGAGAGTAGAAGTGTTTTCCCTGTCCACAGTTCATTCTTATTTAATTGAAAATAAATATTAAAAAGTTTTGCTAGGATAAAAACCTGCTAATTACAGAAGCTAAGAAACCTTTATTTACATCTGTAAGACCCATTTTTTATAAGGTCCCAGCACAGACAGTGTAATCAAGTCTTCACAGGCTCATAAGGCTGAGAAAGGAAGATCTGAGAAGATGGTTTTCCCCACTGCTTGAGGTTGTGGGGGGAGAAAGCCCTTCCACACATCAAATTTCATAGAATCAACCAGTATGGAGAAGTTCACAGAGCATCTTCCCGTAAATCTTGGTCACACAAATTGTGGAAATAATATCCCTAGTTGGAATAAACTGCACACTGCTGAGCACCACTGGTCTGAGTAGAGCAATATAATCTGCCACACTGGTGTCTTATCTGCCTATACCACATACGCTTCATTACAGGGCTCCTGTTTAGTTGCTTTTTGTGGAGTTACAAAGACATTTCAAAATTCAGCTCTAGCTGCCAATGGGAAAATGGTGCTGTTAAGGCCATGAGAGCACCAACAGATCTTAAGATGCCCAATCTGATGCTCTGGAGCCTTCTCCTACATGCCCTGCGCATAGAACAGGGAGTCCTTAGCATTCAGCCCTTGCTGAAGTTACATTTCAGTCACACCAGCCTCCAGCCCTGTCTCTTGCCCTGACTCCTGGATGAACCTTGAATTTACACTGTAGGTAGCTTTTCTCCTGAGCCAAACTCGCATTACATACATTGTAGGTTTGTCTCTAGTCCTGCCTTTGACCCCATTTCCATGTGCTTCCATCTGAGCTCCCTAGGTAGATCTTGGATCTGGTTTCAAACCCTGCTGTGCCCCCTCCCCATCAGTGGGGGTCGTCTTCCACTTCTGGCTCACCTTCTCTTAGGGAACAGCAAGCCTCACAGCTCCCTGACAGGAGGATGGACACTGAATACAGGCATGAGACAGATCTCTAGTCTTCACAAATTGTCCTTACTAACCTGTCTGCAGCAGCAGATTTCAGCAGTAAGCCTAAAACTCATCTCAATACTGAACCAACAGCTATACTCCCACTGTTGCTCACTTCAACCAACCTTCCCACCCTCATAAGCATCACATACCATTACTCCAAGCATGCGATCATTCTTTCACAGTAGAGGCTCTTCTCATCCAACAGATACCCAATAACTGGTGAACAGACCCTTTCACTGACACCTGCATTGGACTGACCATCAACAGCAGAGTCACACCATTGTCTGGGCTAACAAAAATGATCACCAAATCCAACACCCAGCATCTCAATAGCCATCTTAGGTTCCAGAGACAACAAACGAGTAGGACAACTGCATCAACTGCACTCAGTACTTCCCCAAGCAGCCATCACTGCCCTAGACTCCAATACAGCTCCTACAGACCAAGCTACTGTCGCAACATATGCTTTTTATCTCTTAGTTATGGGAACGTGCAATTGACACTTCTTAAAGCATACAAGTTAAATCTAAACTTAGAAATACAGGTTTTAAAAGGTGATTCTGAGGATGGATCAGAGAAAACGTTCTGTGTTGAGTAGGATGTAACAAGAAAGTATATTTGTGAACAAATATCAACGTGTTTATTGTTAAGATATTCTGAACAATTTTTAATTAACTAATTTTTAAAAACTAAGCCATAGTTTTCATTTCAGCTTTGAATGTAATGAACTGTATTAAACTTAAGAGCAGCAACAGCAAATGCTTATTAGTTAGTTTACAAAAGTCTCACAAAACAGGTCAATAAAGGGTAGGGGTTGTCAGCTAAAACTTACAGAAATGTGACTTACAGAAATACATGATTATAAAAAATAAATGGGTTTATGGGTTTTATATTGCTCTGCTGCATTTGAGATAAAAACATAATCCCAAAGTAGAAAAGTCTTTCCTGCATTGCACCACGGGTAGATCTGTGTTAAGTAGGCATAACACATTCCCATCCTGCCAAGACAGCATTTTACATGTACTGAGTTTGGGTGTAAATGGCCTTAATTAGGTTAGGTAGAAATTAGCTCCTGTGCCATAGGAATATAGGCCAGATACAGATGATCTTTAATAAATTAATACAAATAAATATTCCTTCTAGCAATAGGTGCTAATTCTATCCTATATAGATGAGTGAACAGTAGAGAGGAATATCACCCCACAGGTTTTCATTAGAATCCTCTCCATCCCAGTCTTCCCCAAGGAGAGAAGGATCACACTCCAAATTACAGCATGGCCTTAAAAGTAGTAAATACTTTCTCAGCTGTACAGCCTCTGTGCTTTACTAGACACACAGTCTTCAGATATGCCAAATCCTTGTGTGGGTTTCATTCAGTTACTTTGCGCATCTTGCTCTGTCATCCCAGAATATCTGAAGGTGTTGCTTGGTGCCCAGATCAGGGCCTGGAAGGATTATCACAGCACTTCTCATGGAGTCATTACCCCATATTGCCACAGTGCTAGGCAAGCCTCCCTTAATTTCCCTTGACAGTTCATCACATCCTTACAGCAAAACTCCTCTCTGTCAACTTACAGGCATCGTGTCCCCATCACACAGCCTGGAGTAGGATTTTCCATGAACTGCAGCTAAGCAAATTGAGATGCAACTGTTTTAGCATTTCATATTACTTAGGTTTTATTTTATTGCTTAATATTCCATTTTAAAATTGTAAGTAATGCAGCATGGTATTGGTATGACAATTAAGTTATTTTGATAGTGAGTTTTGCCCTCTGCTTTGTCTAAAATGCATGAACATTATTTTAATTACAATTACATTATAGAAAAATAAAGCATATTAAACAAGCTCAGTTCATGCACACCACTACACTTCTTGTGGTCAAAATATGCCACACTGGCAGCAGTTGATGTGGATCACAGAAATCCCCTCTTTGGACAGTAGCATTCCAGTAAAATTACCTATAAAAGACTCATTCCTAAATGACTACTGATTGTTTTAGATGCACCACATTTGTAAGTTATATTTTCCATCACGAAGACATATTTATATATGTTCTATCTGAATCCACAGTCATTTGTCACCTCTCATTAAAGAAGTAGATTTGGCTCTTATCTGAACTTACATGACAATTCTCTCTAAGAAAAGGCAAGTTTGACTGGAAAGATTGCAAAGTTATTTTAGAATCAATATCACAGCAAGTGAATAAGGGAGACTACTGAACACGTTTCCAGTGTTGCAACAGATCTCCCTGTATATCCTATGTATTTTATGACATGCCAAGTAGTTTAACCAGTTTGTCTTTCTGGACAATGAACAAATAGCCAGTCTTTGCTGATTCTGCCTTTATACACAACTTATTTTGCAATTAAAGGAATAAACCAGACAACTACTAAAACCCCCTGCTCCCTACAGCTGACTTGAGAAATACCTACACTCAAAATGCCACAAATTCCGTTACCCCAATATTTTATACCAGCACCTGAGCTTCGCTGCAGGTGAGAGATGGCCAGTCTCCAGATTTTCACGTCTTGCTCTAATTCATATTGGAACCAGAAAGACTCTCTATTCAAAAACAGTCAGAGAAATAGTTGTAACCACGTTAAAGAAATTTGTTTTGGCTAACCAATTCTAGCTACTTCTTCAGCCTTTACTTCTTATAGACTGACTTTTTAAAGCTCTGCACTGTGTCATTATTTTCACTTCATTTTAACTGGCTTTATTTTAACATACTGTGAAACATTTAAGGGATGCTCTCTGAAATCACTTCTGTATTGGATTACACACTTCAGACCCACTGGCTCTATCACATTGAACATATTCACCATGGATGGGCCACCACCAAAAAAGCACCTTTCCCATCTTCTAGAAATTGTGACATGTCTTTCTGCATACAAAAGAGTATAGCAGAAATGCAATATTACTACGTAATTCCACAATTTGCAAAGTACAAGTGAGAGAACAAAATCTGATACCTGCTACTGAACATGACTAGTATCAGTACATGGAGCTGTTAAGCTTCATCAGCGAAACTGAACAGTTCACTACCTGTGTTTTTCAGGGCTTTATAGCTTGAATTCTGGTGTCAGAGCCCGGCTTTTAGCAACCACAGGATGCAACGAAAGAAGGATTTGCAAAAATAGCTCCCATTTGTTTTTTAGCTTGCTACTGTGTACTCCTGCCTCTGAGGGAAGGGCTTGAGAAAATCTTTTTGGGAGAGAAAGTGAAATATACTTAAGAAATATGCTAATGATTTTTAAAAATGCAAAAATTTTATTTCGTTGCTACAGGTTTCATTATTTATTTAGTAGCTCATTCAATAATTCTTATAATTCTTCTAGCCCTGAACAACAGCTCCACTTCAAAAGAAAATCCACAAAAGCATTCAGAAAACTGGGTAAGTGCAACATTTTGTGCATGTGCTTGTCAGGGACTGATATCTTGTGTTATCCAGTGTTTGTTTAACAGAATCTTATCAATGATTTAATGAGCTGTTTGTTGGGCAGGAATTTTCTAAGAGAAAATGCCACAGCCAAAGACAGTTTAAAAAGAAAAACAGTTGAATGGTAACACAAAAAGGTTGAATTGTATCTTCAGAAACACATTTATGCATGCTTATTCACTTTCACTTACCCATGAAAACAATGCACAGCCAACTCATGTAAGCACTAACCCCGAAGCATACAGAATTACTCAGTGTCATTGTGCAAGAGCTTAAATAGGCACTTGCTTTACATAAGTGCATGCTCCTCCCAGTTCCTTTGCATATTAGTGCAGGCTTTGGGGAAAAGAGCTTCCATGTATGTTGAAAACGCAGAACTTAATGTCAAATTTTCCACTCCAGATTTTTCAACTTCAGATTTCGCAACTAGCAAGACTTCCGTTTGTAATACTTATGCTTTAGAAACACTACACTTAACACACACACCAGCTGCAGTCCTCCTTCTCACAAAACTTTACATGTGAACTTTCTATCACAATGATGCTTTCCCTAAAGCACCAGGTAATTCTTGCCAGAAGAGCTGAGACAGTGGTACAAAAAGCAGCTGGGTGCACAGCACAGAGCAAATCAATGTAATTACTTTAGCAGAGGCTACTAGCTATCCCTGTTACTTATAAGAGGATAGGTAGAAAGATAAAACACATCCATAATGCCTTAAAAATAGTGACTCCTCTATCTTCATTTATGGGAATTCATTTTCATTTCCTGGATCCTACTGTGAATGTTTCCAATGGACTGCACAATAGCTACAGTTAAAATACTTTTTTAAATGAAGAGTTTTTGTTCAGTGTGGGCATGCTTGGCTTATTCCCTGGCACTGAGCATCTGCATTAGCTTCCCTGCGTGTATCCCTACACCTTCCACAGTCTGGGAGCTGAGAGCAGATGGAAAACAATTTACAGACCCTTGAAGCACTTGTTATTAGTGTTTGTCTTCTGCACATTAATGCTTGACAAGAGGGTTGCCAGGAGAGCATTCCCAGGCACAGGAAAGGAAACTCCTACAGCATCAAGGAAAGGACTGAGTAAGCAAGACAGACAAGCAAGCTAGGACAGATTCAAGCATAGCTGAATTCATATTAAGGGTCCTGTAACTTTGCAGTCACTCTTCTCTCCCTTCCCCATTTACTACAGCATTTCAGGATCTGATCTTTAATGGAAATAAACACCGGGGAACAACTTCACTAAGATAGTGATACACACATTAAATATCAACCAGAGTTGATATGAACTCATATGTTTCCACTGAAAAGACAGGATAACGAAACAGGCCTGAGCTGGCCCCCAGACCAGGCGAAAACTTCTCAAATCATGTCCTATTGGAAACCAAACTGTTCAGAATACAAACCCTTCAGAGTGACCTCTTGCTCTCTCTGGTGGTACTATGGATCTTGCACAACTACATTCATGCTGCCTTTTAGTCATATTTGCATTTCAATCTTAGCCACTCCTTAATTTTTTGAAAATGAGCATCCTGCAAAGTAATCTCCCTGTCTCCCTGCTCAGTCTCAGAGAATGCTGGTTTTCCAGCAGACAGTGTGGAGCAGAACAGAAGCGGAAGCACAGAGAATCTCGCTGATCCAGAGACAGCCATAAGTTCTCCTCCAGAATAATTCAGGAGAAATGATACAAATTTCTGAATATTGATATAATATATATTAATAAAGCAGGAAAGCATTTACAGGGAGAGAAAAAAACCCGCTGTTTATTCTGGGTGTAACATTCAGGCAGTTTAAACATATGCAGCTGTTTAACTGCACCTCATAATTTTCCTAAAAATACTGCACAATACATTGATATATTATATACACAAAGGCATTTACATGTGAAGGAGAGCAAATTCCTTAGAGAAGTCACTCCGCACTGCAGCATAAATACCACACCACTGAGGTGGAAGTTGTTAGTGTTTCTTACCAGTAGGTCAGTCAGCAATTCCATCTGTCTTTTTGACAATTTGTTCACAGCTTCCCAATTCCCTTGCGGTTTCTTGTCCAGTGAAACCCCTTGGAATGCACCATGATTGCAGGTTACCTTTTTTTTCCCCTGTGTTGTGCAAAGGCAAGCCATAGAGCCGGGTTTTTTTCCACAAGGCCAAATGCACCTTTCTTCACAGTTCCTTCCTATCACAGCTGATAAATTCCTGATTCAAAATTCAGAGCAGCTCCACCTGAGTCCCTCAGCAGCAGGTCCTTATTAAGAGGTGTTAAATAGCCTCACATCCTATTGGTTTCAATGGGAGATGGAGGTGTCTGACTTTTCCATGTTACATGGCCCATGTATGGTTTCTAAATTGGAATCAGTTTCATGTACAAGATACATGAGAGCACTATATAGTCTTTTTGGGTTTATTGGTTAAATTGAAGAATTCCAAAATGAGGAAAACAGTTTTACTCTATCTTACCTTTACTCTGCTAGATCCTCCCCTTCCTTGTTAACAATAAGAAGAGTATAATGCCGAGACATGAGGTGGCAAGATTCAGGTGTTAAAATTACTCCCTTTATACTGATATGCTGAATTCAGCATCCTAATCTTTATCCAAATAAAACATCCGCAAATGAAATGACCAGTGAATGAAATCCTTACACATCTGAGGGGGCCAAGGTTTTACCCCTGGAGCTCTTGAATATTCTACTCTCAAAGAGGAAAGGGGAGAGAAATGCATTTTAAGGTTATGCTAAAACAATGCCATTTAAAATAGCTCACTGTTCTAAATATTTGCTAAATAACAGAATGTGTGTTGTTTTAAGTAAACTTCCTTTTTCCTTTAAAAAATATTTTTAATACTTCAACACTGTATTACTAAATAAACTGACAAAACATCTCAGAACTAACACAAACATGCAATTTTAATGCCTTCTAATCACACAAATCAGCACAAGATTTTTGTACTTCTGCATGACCTTCTTCAAATTATCCCTCCATTTTGGCTGAATCAGAATGAGCATGGGCTATTTGATAAAAAACACTAAGTGTGTGAAATGAGGGGCCCTCATCGTTTCTGCCAGACTCCTCTTGACAGAATGATGATAGAAGCATCACATCCCTGGGAGAGTAAATGCAAACTGACAGGAGATGAGCCTTTAGATGTTGAATATAATCTTGAATTGTGCTTGAAGTGTCTTATTATCTTGTCTTTTGATGTCTGAAGGGGTGGCTCATTGTTAGAAAAAGGAAAGCCCTTGCACATCTTTGCCATCTTTAAAAATTGTTTGGCCTTTAACAACTGCTTTTCCAACTAATGTCCATTTCTCCTGACAATAAATATGGCAGGTCGTCAGCAAGTGACAAACAATTTACTTTACATGCCAAGCTTTTATGGCTTTTGAGAGCTCATGTGGAAGCATATTTTAAAAAGCACTACGAAATTAGCACCATTACAAATGTTAAGATGGCTGTATATGTGTAGTTCACGGTGTGGTTATTCATTACTACTATGTTTATGTTTTAAAGTCCTGTCTTTTCTGTGTACAGACTGCCATTAAAGTTCTTTATTTATCATTGACTAAAAATAGTCAATGAAAAATAAGGAGCAAGAAGCAATTTTCTTCTGCTCTAAAAAAAGCACTATCATAGATACAGTACATAGGTAATGCATAAAATCATATTTATTAATCATGACAAATCAATATCAGTAGCAGTATGACACAGTTTACCTGTACTGCAGGCCCTCACAATCACACCACTGTTTTTTCCACCTTCAAGCAGCTCGACTTTTTTCTTTCTTTCTTTTTTTTTAAACTTAAAAGTTTAATGACGAACCAGATCAATATGATTCCTTAGCAACTAAATCACAGGCACACTAGTTTTTCCTGTCACAGCACCAGTTTTGCGAAAGCAGTCAAGTTCTTTTTTCAGGCCTCCGTCACTCTGAGAATCCATAAGAATTCTCAAATGGATCATAAACTGTTACAGGGTTCAGGTTATTGTATCATTATAAAAACGTATTGATATAGTACAGATGACAAGACATGCAGCTCTTGTGCTAGTCTATTACAACCATCTGAATACCATAAGAAATATCAGATATAAACAAAATAAAACAGTCAGCAGTAAGCTGTCTTTTAGGGAACCCATTTTTATTTTTTTAAGACTGTTTTAAGCTGTTTGAAATACAGCAGTTACATGAACCCACAGAAAAAAGAATACAAAACCAGAAGAATGTGTTTTTAAAAATAAATAACGAAAAACCTGATCAGAGGATAGAGATATATTTTTTTAAATCATTGCAAGAAAGGGCCCGATTTTGCTCCTTATGATGAACATTTCACACCTGAGTTTTCAGACAGAGTACAAAACAAAACTCTCCCTGCACCCCTCCATCTCCTTTCTGGTAGAGCCCCAGGCAGCCTCCTTGCCACTACTGGGAGAATGCACCCTGTATCCAACACACGAAAGGCACACCAGTCTTTACATCAGTCAGGGGTCTGCCGTCATATGTGAGCTTGAAATTTGCAAAGTACTATTCGAAATACAGCGGCATCATTTTACACAAATGAGATAATGGCAGTGTGAGAAGGGCTTAACCCCCAAACTCAACCTCTTTGAGGTCCATGGTCACAAGCCAGAGTCCTGCAAATCCAAAGTTGCTCACTGACTCGCACATCTCATCTGAGCAAACCTTTGCATCATCTGGTCCCTCTTTTAGTCATTGCCTCGTAAAAGCAAGCAAGTGTGGGGGCTGGGGAAGGGAGAGTGAGCAGGACCAGCTGATTGAAAGATTTTTTTTCTTGTCAGCAAATGTTAAGAGAAGGTTCACTGTGCTGTATCCACACAGTTAAAATGAGGAGACTCCAAAAGCAATGCATCAAATCCCAGCAACAGAGCCACACAAGAGTTTCCTTCACACTCTTCATAGCAGTAAAAAACAAAAAAAAATCCCATCAACTCCAACAACTTCTGCAGATGCTTTTCTTGCTGGATATTATCACTAAATTTACTCTGCTTAAGAGAGTAAAGTATATTCAATTAGTAGAAAAAATATTTTAAGATTATTTTCATTTTCTGTTTTCTTTCAGCTGTAAATTTCATTTTTCCTTCAGACAGATTTGTGACTTGCAGTCCCAAATATTTATGATTTCAGGCAAGGAAGCATAAGAAAGGAGGAGAAATATCAATCCTGTACATTTACAATGACCCTTTATCTTATAAATATCTATCTAATTTCCTTCCCCTCCCTTCAGTCACTGTTGATCTCATTAGTTATGCTTTTATTTTACTAATAACTACGATTTATGTTCCCCAATTATTTTTTTAAATTATTTTAATCCACTCTACCTAAAAACTTCTCGGCCTTTATGGAACCTTTACTTAACTTTTCAACACAGGAGGTGGAGCCTTTGCAATACACATGCAAACCTGCACGGCATAACAGAAACCCACAGGAACCCCAGGACGGGTTCAATAATTCATTGTTTGCTAAATATAAAGGCAGCATAATTAGAGAGTGGTTGCTCCTTCCTGTCAGTATGTTTGCTTGGCTGATTTTAGCTCCAGAACATGAGAAGCTGTAGAGCAGTGACTACGTGAGAGAGGTGGAGGCCACGAACTGGCTTGCAAGGACTGATAGGATGAATGCCCTGCTGAAACCTATAGTCTTCCTGCATATGTGATGGACAGTCAGCTGAGACCTGTCAGAATCTGGCCTCATGTTTATTCAAAGCAGTGAGCAAACATGACATCTCTGCACTGTGTGAATAAATCCTAATTGTATGCAAAAGAAAATGCAAAAACTGCCCCATATAGTATTTACTCAAGAGATTAGACTGAACTCAAATGATTTTTCTTCCTTTTGAGTTAATACTGTGTTATCTCAAGAAATAATTACACATATTTAATAGTACAATATATTAAAGTATGCCTTAAGGTATATTAAATGAAAACCAATTCTGGCTTCTTGATTAAACAGAGGTTTTAGATCATCCTCTTCAAGGAACAAACTTCCCCAAACACTAAGCTTCAAACAAACCTAAAGAAGACCTTGACAGAGTAAAATGGATTTAAAGTAGACCTGTACAACAACTGCCCGTGCACAGCTGGATGTGTTTCCAGCTGTGTGCACACACCAAGGGGCAGAAGAGAAGGGAACAGCTCCATACCCGGCTGTAAGGAAGGAGAAGGGCAGGCAGAAAAGGTAGCACTTTCATTTTTTCTGACCTACTTTACAAGCCTTGGTATTTGTGGTGAGAATAACGGGCTAGGTTGTGTGTCCAGTGCGCTCTGAGAGAAGACTTCCTTTATCTTCTGCTGGAAGGCAACTGACTGCTAATAATTCTTTATTCAACAACTTAAACCCAAGATTTTAAAATGTGAGACTACTTCATAGGAGACTGAGCTAGAAAATGAAAATGACTTAATAGAATCTCCAACAGTCATCAAACCATACAACCACCATCTGAACTGAAAACATAAAGATGTTTTTAGCAAATTTTTAGAAATTTATTAAAAAGCTAGTATTGGTTTGGTTCTATAAACTCCATGCTTGTTTTCAAAGGATTAATCTAGTTATAGATTGCTGTGGCAAATGCTGTTCTTAATAAAAAAAAAAAAAGTCTTTATTTCTTATTTGTGTAATATTTGAATATTCAATGTAACATGGAATTGTTTTAGGACTCTGAATTTTTTTATTTCATTAAAATAATATATGTCATATTTCGGTCACACTGGATGGCAATTTATATATATCAAACATATATATATATAACTTCTGTAATCATTTTCAAGTAGTGTGATTACTCTGTATTGTGGAATGTAACATTTTCCTTAAGACAACTTCAAACTGTTCAGAAATTAAAACGATGGTTTACCTTTCTGAAAAAAAAAAAAAAAAGGGACATCTGAGAAGAAAAACAAAATTCCCACTCTCCCAAAACCTCTTCTTGTATATTCAGAAATAAAAACAGAAATCCAAACAACTTTTAAGCATAGACAAGCAGCAGTTTAATGTTAAAAAACATGTTTCAGAGTGACAGGGGTGTGCATTATCTATTGATTTGGTAGATACAGATATCCCTGAATTCTAGAGAACAACCCAATTTCAGTCTCTCTGGAAACAGCAGGCTCTACTTAGCCAGACAGGATGAGGTACTATTCTTCTCTAGATGACCTCTGCTTTCAAAATAAAAGGGCTTAGTCTTGCTTCTGAGAGCATCAAAGTAGTATCACAACATAAAGCAAGACATGTCACAATACAAATCTTCCTTTGTTTCATACTGATATTGATTGTTATTTTTACAAAGAAAAGGAAAAAAAAAAGGTGGAAAAAGAGAAAAGGAAGACTATGTTAAAAAAATATCAAACCATTTACATGAAAAATAATATTCCTGTTGAAACATGCAAAGTATGACACATTTCATTTTATTCTGGTTTTGTCCCTGTTTAGCATGAGTTTTCTCATTTCATCATTCGAATGTAACTTCTACCTCTGAGCTTGTCAGAATTTATTTTGTAACTAGTAAAATGATGTTATTTTGATAGTACTAATGGTAGTACTGGTGGTAGTCATATAAAAAGTCAGAAAATAAACCATTAGTGGGAGAAACATTAATATACTGAACATGCTATTAAATCAAAGTGTAAAAAAATACAAAGCTGATCTTCCCATCCTTTGGCCGTCTCTACCTAAAAATAGGGACCACAGGTAATGGATGCAACAGGAGAAACAGTTTCACAAGGAAAAAGAATTAAATGAAAGAAGAACCTACAAATGACAGAAGGAGAAAAACCTAGGAAGACAACACAACAAGGAAACCCAAGTACTACATAGGATCTTAAAGAGAAAAATGATCCACTGGAGAATGGCAACTGTTACTATGAGCTTCCCACAGCTACCTCTGCCTTTGGATATTTTTAAAAAATTTATTAACCTGACAGCAGGAATTTTTATACAGATTGCCCCCTGACGGGGCCAGTTTGGTATGAGCACTTGGTACCTCTTTGTTTAGCATAAGGAAATCGAGAGAGGTGTTAAGTGGTGCCATGTGCACATTTGGTCAAATGTAACTTCGGCCCCATCTGCCTCACCTGCAAATTTCCATGGAGAACTTGCATAATCATTTGAAGTCCAACAGAAACATCCTCTTCTCCTTCCTTCTCTTTTCTGTGTTTGCTTCCTTTTTAATGTGCAAGTGTCTGATCTATTATTAATCTCAAAACACAAACCGGCAAGGATCTCAATCAAAGAATGTAACAGTTCTCTCACAAATTACCTGTTTACTGTCTAGTAGCCAGCAAGTCTCCTTTGAAACAGCCAGCCATTTATGTTGCTTTTAAACAAGTTTGTTGTTATTTTTATAACTTCAAAGACATGGAGAAGAAAGATTAACTAATTAAAAATGAACCATTTGTCATTCAGTCGTACCAACTACATACTGGGATTTAATTCTTTTTTTCCCCTCATTCTCTAAAGTTATTCTGTGTACAAATACAGAAAATCAGACTTCAAGCCATATAAGAAAAACATAACATATCCTTTGCTCAAAAACATTTAGCAAAGAAGTAATTTGAAATTCAGGAGAACAAACAGAATTTAAAAAAAAAAAAAAAAGGAAAGAAAAGAAATACAATTAGCTTTCTCTCTACTCAAAATATCTTTTGTTGTTTGTTTGATTTCTTTTAAAATAGGCTGTCTTTGTCATAATTCAGGGACAGCAACAAGAGACTTCTTTATCTCCATACAGGCAAGGGAATTTAAAAGTGGGGCTGCAACATTTGTCCTTCATCAGCCCAGTAATGCTTTCATCAAACGTTAAGGGGCTGACTCCAGCCTCCTCAGAGTCAAAATGTATGTGCTAGCATCACCACTGCCTGAGATACCTGCAATACCAAAGCACAGCAGGAACGCTGAGCTGAGGATGGATTTTCTGTCTTACCGTTGCGTCGTGCTTTGTGTTTAAATAGTCATAATATTTTTTTAGGCTTAAATGGGCATTTACTCCCCATTCACAAGTGCATGTCCCACTGACAGAGTAAGAACTCTGCCAAGAAAACAGACAATAACATTATTCAGAGTAGTTATTCAAGTCCCTAACCGTTTGCAAATACACATTTAAAAATGTTCATGTCAAATATATCCTTCAGAAATAGCAATCAATCACATAGCCAGATCTCCAGGTTCTTTGAGAACTTAATTGTTATTTGAACAAGACACTATTACATTTTAGAAAATGGGTTTAAAAGCCTGTATGATGACCCACTTCTGTAAACATGCCACCCTTTAATATTTCTCATTGGCACAGTCTTTGTAATGAAATAGTGTTCCTAATACACAGATTACTTGCTTTAATAAAATATCACACATTCAAGCACTAGCAGAATCAGTCCCATGGCATGGATAACCTATAGTGTCTCACAACAAAGCATTTGCAACCTGGAAATTACTGAATAAAATTATGTGAAGAGGCAAGAACCTTTATATGCAGATTGAATATATTTCAAAAGTTTGCTACATCTAAAAGGAGGCTCTGATTTTAATACAGAGACCACTTGGGCCATGAACGTCACTGTCAGTACAGTGAGCTTTAAAATGCATGAAGAGCAACAAACACACATTGCTTTCTTCCACTGAAATTACCAAACCTTATCAAAGTGTTCCCGATGGACAGAGATCTCTTACAGGCCTTTAAAATGTGAGGATATAACCAAACCACTGAGAATCATCCTTAAAGACACTGATTAAAGGAAAGCTCATAGTATGAAGGCCCCCACAGGCTAGATACACTGTTAAGGATGATAATGTGAGCTTCCTCACAGCAACCTGGCAATGACCTCTGCTTTGACCTATAGGGACCAATGTCTGAAGAGGTGAAAGACAATTTAGTCCTTCATCCTTTGTAATTGAAATTATTCCGGTGCAATAAATTCTAATCAAGGCAACTCCAATTTAAAAACAAACAAACAAACAACAACAACAAAAAAGAAAATATAACATATGTTTCTTTACAGAGTAATTCAAGGCATCTACTAACAAAACATAACCAGCTAGGAACAACTTCTACCCTGTTTCTCTGCAGCGCATATGGCTATACAGAAAGACGCACACAGTTCTGAAACATGGCTAACAAAATGGGAAAGGAAAATAAAATCCCAAAGCTAACACAGGGGTTTGAAAACAAACCCTTGTTCATGTAAATGTGTGCAGATTCAT
This sequence comes from Pseudotriccus pelzelni, assembly GCA_035584735.1. Taxonomy (NCBI): domain Eukaryota; kingdom Metazoa; phylum Chordata; class Aves; order Passeriformes; family Tyrannidae; genus Pseudotriccus; species Pseudotriccus pelzelni. The sequence continues at coordinate 49,805,899 of JAWMRA010000078.1, read as the reverse complement.
TTAACTCCCATAACCCCGCTCCATATTTCAAGCATATGCAGCATTAGGAAAAGATCAAAAGCCTGCTAATGAACCAAAGAAAACCACAGTCTTCAGATCCAGCCCAGGAAACCTAAGATTTAATTTAACTGCAACAAAACATTGCCACCAAAGTTAAAAAAAAAAAAGGGAAAAAAAAAAAAAAAAGAAGGTTAGCAGTCAATTTTTTTTTGCTGTCCAGCAATAATTAAATAGGAAACACTTGTGCTCCACAATTATAGCCTGGGTATTGCCCTCACTATATACTTACAGCTTTGTTTATTTTGATAAGTCTAATGCAAAGAACTATAGACTCAATCTCAAAGAGCAACTTTTTACAATACAGTAAAATTACCTTAACATGCAAGTGCACTTCCAGCATTTTTTTAGCATCATCTAATTATGTTATGAATTACCATCAATAAAGGATTAATTAAGGACTGGATCTAACTCCAGGAAAGTCAGACTGAGTCCACAGGGGCTTTTGATGCTTGGACTAGCCACTTCACTCTTGGGATTTTTACTGCACAGAGAATTTTATATACGACACGCCCCAGGTGCCTACACCAACTTTTCAATCTCAGCAGTTTATTACACAGATAAACATGAAAGGGGTTCTTCTTCTTCTAAAGGCTTTTCAGAGCAATACTTCATAAGTTATATTAAACTTCTTTGAAAATATAGTATAAAATGGCAACTAGGATTAATTAACTTAGGATCCAATCGCAGTGTTCTTAATCAAGAGAAAATACTACTTAACACTAACAAAAGCTTTCTCTAGTTAGCGCCGTGGCATTTGGCCTGGGTTACTATTTTGAAGCATATTGCAGAGTAAGACAAGTTGATTCAAAAATGACACCACCTGGAATGTCAAGAGCCAGACTCAGTTTTTCTGTTTCTTAATTACATCCTCTGGTTAAAATAGGAGATACTACTTCACAAATATTTTAAAGATTAAATAATACACTACGAGATCTCCCGCAAATCAACTTTGCCTCATACTGTACAGCAAAACTGCGATTTCTGCAACCAAAGCACTGTAGCTGTGTTAACTACACATTTCAAAACTGTACTTCTGAGCTGGTGTGTTTCAGGATAAAGTCCTTTACCAATATTTTGCACTTCAGAAAGTATTACTGACCATTTTTCTATTTTCTTGTTTCATATGACTTCAGTATCACAAGTCTTTTGCAAGCAGATACGCAAATTCCAAAAAGTCCACTGGTATAAAAGCAGAAGTGGAGGATTACAGACCCCCAGACTACAGGACAGAATTCTCTTTCAAAAAAAAAAAAATTTAAAAAAAAAAAAAAAAAAAAAAACAACCCACAAGCAAAAAGAAACAAAACGAAAAACCAAACCAAATCACCACCGGCAGGAGAAAGAAAGCCGACAAACAACAAGCAAGCACAGCCCCTTTATTCACAGCTGCTCCTGTCATTACTCATTGGTAACAACTGCACCACAGTGACAAAGTGCATCTTCCCAGACACCTGTACACCAGTTTCAGGTGGGAGCTATTTCAGATCATCAGAAACTACTTATGCTGGTATTTCTGAGACTCAAAATGCTGCAGAATTCATTTGCTTTGTCACTGATAGCAAAGCACCCAGAAGAGAAACAAAAGTTTACTGCATCTTTTCAAAAATAAATACAATTAATTGTACTCCTCTGCTTTCCTCACTGGCATCAGGTACCAAAGAGGTGCCATTTTTACGATGAATTGCGCTATTTGCTACCAAAATAAAATATAAATATCCACTGTTTCTATGGCATGCAGTAAAATACCAAAACAAGGAAGTATGAGATAAGGAGGTGGGTTTTAGGAAAAGGTACAGACAAGCAACACAGGTGTTTGCAGAAATAAACTCATCCATCAAAAAAAGCTAAGCAGAATGTGTTCAGTAAAAGAGAAGAAAGCTCTTCACATCTCATCATTCAACTCTGTTCACCTATGTGAAAACAAGACTCGTGAAATATCGCTAACATCAAGAAGACACTCGAATGTTGGTCATTCATTCCAACTAAATCAGTACACGATTTTCACAGATTTTTCAAAGAACATGAAAGCAACAATGTAGAAAAACTTTGTTCCCTATGGACCTCTCTGGTCTCCTTGACTTTCTAAAATGCTCCTCCCTCTCCTACTTAACGAATTTGGGGAAAATTTTCATACAGCATGCATTAAATATTATATTGTGAAGAGAAAATTTTTATCTCCGACTTCATGAAAGAAAGTTGGAGGAGAAAACTGTCATTGTCTATGCCAACATCTGTCAATAAGTTCACAATCATTTCAGAAACTGCAAAGAAAAGTCCAAAGTATGCACCCCTAATGTGCTATTCATAACATTAAACAAAGAGAAACAACTATAGAGTGATAGTCTATATTTAGGTATCAGAGCTTTAAACAAAAATACACCTATTTATTTTTAGTCTTTACTGCAAAGCTGTCCTAAGGGGTGCATCTGTGATAGAATGGCTAATCATCTTTACTTTACATTTGCTCAGTTTGATGCTCAAATTTATCAAAATAGGTCCACTGTTATTTATTTTTGTGTTCTCAAAGTTGCTAAAATTAATTGACAACAGTTGCTGCTAATAGATCTGTAACATCTGTCATAACTGTAAGAAAACCTCAATAAATAGTTCATAAGTTCATGCTGAGGCAGTTGAACTATTTCTCCTACTTTTTTTTCCTTGGGAACATCTTTTTAGCAGAATAAGAATCAGGCTAGCAAACATCTTACACTCACCAATACAAACAGCACAATATATTAATTTGTAGCTTTTTCAAGAATGCTTTTAGGGACATAAATTATATTTTCAGTCCAGAAAACGACAAGATATGCTTGTACATCATTCCTATATCACACAGAGCAACTCTAATGAAAGTATCCGTGTATATTTCACTACCACTGTAGAACATCCAAATGACAATGGCTAAAAAAATATCCTGCCCTTCATTAGAAGACTTGCCTGATGTAAAAACAGCAAACAGACATTTCCACTATTCTCAAATTAAGAGCCCATTTTTTTCCTTTGTATATGCCTTGCTACACTTAATAGATACATCCTGAACATTTGAGCAAATAAAATATAAACAGAGCTGAAGATATTTATACTACTCTAGACAACTAATAGCCCTCTGAATTTTACACATTATAATTCTTTCTTGGATGAAATAGGCTAAAACAATTATTATATGCTCTTTGAACATTCAAACTGCTAATGGAAATTATGTTTTCCATGGAAACAATGATTACTAAGAGAGTGCTTAAAATGGATGTGATATTCAGTAATGGTCATTACTGCAATCGAGAAATTAAATTTTAGGATTTTTAATTACTATGATTTTCCCATATCTGTACTGAAGTTATTTAGTCAAACATTTTGTGCTGTATCTTTCAGCAATGGGAAAAGAACATTTTAATATAAAATTGCATGTATTCCTTTGTTTTAAAAAAAAATCTTGCAGCTGTTACTGTAGCTGGAATACTGAAATCTTAACACTGCTACAGATTTCCTTACAGATTATGAAATCAAAACTTGAACCTTAGAAAATGGGCTCTCACTCTCACTCCCTTAAAGCTGCATTCTCTTTAAAGAAGATCTTTTTCCCTTCAACTTCCACCTATAGAATAAAGAAAATTAAGGAAAAGCTCCATTTCTATTGAGGTTTGTCTCAGGTCAAAAATGGAAATAACTAAAAAAGGACTCTTTCAGGAGTGCAGTCCCTCTAAACCCAAAACGTCACTGTGTACCACGCAGTGCTGCTCCAGCTCAGACATCTATCAACATCTATCACTCAAGCACGCACCTCGACTGCTCTGCTCCCTTTTCTGATTAGAGATCAGAGTTGCTCGAGTTGGCTTACAGGGTGTCATCTGTTTGAATGACAGATGTCTGTGTTGGAGTGCCACTCTTGCTGCTTTTGTTTTGATGGTGAAAGGCTGCGCTTATCTGGCACAATTTACGATATTCAAAAATAAGTAAAAATTGAAAAGGTAATTTCTCTTTCCATGGGGTTAAGAAGAAATATTTAATTTCTAATTTAAATTCCAGAAACCTTAGCTCCACATGCAGTACCATTACTAGTCTTTGTTTATTCAGTACAAAGTGCTTTCTATGAGAATATTTTGGTTCTCTTTAGCCAGTTTTATTTTCACCATTTAAAATTGTAACTTTTCAGTTTAATCCAGCCTTGAAAGAGCTGGTGGCATGTGAGACACACCATCACCTAATGCAATAAATGTTAATTAAGTACTTGAAGAAAATGATCCCCCTCTCTATTATTTTACATTAGAGTCCACGGATCTGAAAAAAAAAAAAGACAAAACATCTGCAACTTGAATAAAATATGTTCGTTGTTAACAAAAGTTTTCAGGACTGACGCTGTCATTCTGGTAACCAGTTGCAACGGGAGCAGAGGGCTGGATGCTACTCCTTCCTACTTACAGGAAAATTGAGCGAACAGGGAAAAAAAAAAAAAAAAAAAGAACAGGGGGAGATTGCTCTTCCGGACAACATGGTAGCAGTGAAATGAAATACCTAGACAGACTTACCGAAGAGCTTGCTGGGAGTGTCCTCGCTGTCATTTGATTCCACAGGCGCAAGCAAGGGCTCATTCAGCTCGTTGTCTGAAGTAGCTGCCTTGTCCTCACCTCTCAACTCTGCATTCATTTCACTCCGCAGTGACAGCAAGGGCTTACTGACTTGTCCAGCTATCATTGGATCCTAGGATGGGGGGAAAAAAAGAGTGAGGGGGAAAAAAAAGTGGCAGCTTTGGTGTGCGTATACTGTCTCTTCCACTCCCTCTCTTACACACACACACACATACACACACTCTCTCTCCCTCTCTCTCTCTCTCTCCCTCTCTCTCTCTCTCTCTTATCTCTGGCTGCTCCTGCTGTTATTGCTGGCTGCAGTCAAGTGAAGAGCTATTACAGATCCAATGAGTTTTCCATTACTCCCCACCCTATTAAAGCTCAACTAGCATGTGAGAGATTCAGGATGCTTTGGAGAAAAACTTCTATGAAAGCAACATAACCAACACAGCTTTAATTGTGGGATGTGCTTTTTGTGTGTGTATGTTTTTACACCTCACCCTGTCCTTAACATAGTAAGAAAAGAAATTCCTATATGCTCCAAAGCTATGGAAGAGAAGCACCCTGTGAGCACACAGTGATTTAAAGAAGCATCTTCAGCTGCACAACATTAACAAAATCAAATACACAGTTTTTAGTATTCCATCATATCTATGAAAATACACAGCATAAAATAGACATTTCATTACATACATTCAACAGAGTGAAAGATTTCTAACTATTCCGGTCTCTGGGATACTATGCTCTGAAAGTCCATAAACACACAAACACACATTTTTCTTTAGAAAATAAAAACCACACAAAACATTTTCTAAAAGATAAAATTAGGGAAGATACTTACACATACAGTTTGCAATTATTCTTGTGTTTGCGATATCCCCCATAAAACATTACACATACATATATACATTTAAATTTTTTCTTGATGATTTGAATCTGTTTTATCTTCTGCTCATTGAGGACATTTGGGGGTCAGGCATTATTTCCAAGCACACTCAATTGTTCCATTTGTAAACTAATAAGCCTAATATCATGACAGCATGGAAAGCAGAGTAAAAAAAAAAAACTAAAAAAAAGAAAAAGAACAAGTGACCTTGTTGCTCTCTCTGGCAGCTATTTATTGCAAAGTTCATGCCTAAATGGTTCTTATGCAGAGAACAGGTGACCAGCGAGCAAGTAGGTTGGCTAGCATGTTCCCTCTGTCCCGTCCTCACATTGGTCGATGTTTGCCTATGGGTTTTTTAATGTATTCATGTCTGAAAAGTGAATTTGATATGACACATGATAATCTATGAAAATGTTAATCAATACAAATAGTTTAAGCTGTCATCAAATGCACTTCTTTAGTCAATACTCATATTGCCGAAAACAATGTCACTGTCACCAGGGCTTAATTTGCACAGCACTTAAATATTGGACTCTGTGCATCAATGCACTCCTCTTCAAATACTGTAGGTAAACACATTTTCTCCCTATTTAAGGCTGAAGCACTCAGCACGCATTTAGCTGAGCCGAATCCTCCCTTTTGAATACCTTGATAGGTCCACTGGAGGGCAAAATTAATACTTAATTGAATCTCACAGTCATCAAAATAATCAATACTTTTTTATTATTTATTCTTTACAGTCTGTTGACTGTTTCAAACCTCTGAGGGAATGGTGGAAAGGATTCATGGCTTTGAAACACTGTCATTTAACAAGGTAATTTTCAGTGGGGCATTAGGGGTTGTGAAACATATAATAAAACAAAAATGGTGGCTTATAATGGGAAGAAAGAAAAGAATTATATTTCTGCCATCTAACAAAACAGGATAAATAAAAAAAGCAAGTGCGAGCAGGAGAGGGAGAAAGGAGGGGGAGAGGGAGAGAAAGACTGGCTTTTGAAGGGTTTTATCATATCAAGAGCAGAGCTGAGCTTTCATAATGCTGACATTTCTCATTCTGACAATCCTAAACAAGTGGAAAGGATGAGATCGCAGATATCATCTTTCATCACATTCCCCAGCTTAAGAACCAACATGACAGCTTCTCTCCCCTTTACACTGTTAATTACTAAATAAAATACTGCTCTCTGTCAGCATTAGATTATTGCAGATAGCAACCACAAACATTACTCCATTGTTTTGTTTTGCCTTTTTTTAAAAACCAGTGATACCTACCTTGAACTCTTCAGAAAATAAATTAGGCTTGTGTCTACATATTGTAAATATATGAAACATAATCAATTTAATCAATGTGGTCAATCCATGTTATTGTCAGGTTAAATTGCTGGTGATTTATTAACATTTCATTTACTGTGTTTATTAGGCAGCAACCATCTGAACATTTCTTAGATGTTTCTGGAGAGGAAACAGAAGTCAACAGATTTCTTCTGCAGACACCATAAAAAAAACTCTGACTTGTTTTATGTCATATTCACACTGCACTGTGGACAGTCATTTACTGAGGTGGAAACATTTGTTTGTTTACTTTCATATACTAAATAATGTATTTTAAAAGATTTTGCAGCTAAAGGTCACTGTGAACACAAACAGCACTGTTTCGAAGCCTGTGCTGCTGCTCTCAGTTTCAGCTATTCAAAACTAACATCAAGATTTGATACTAACCTCCATAACAATTGTGAATCAAGACAAAATTTGACCCTTTTCATCAAAGTGGTTTGGGGAGGGACTTAATCCTGCCTGCATAGCTATAATCCTAATCTGGGGACTAACAGCAATTTAATAGTGGATGCTGAATCAGTAGGATTCTAGATTAAGTCTAAGTTGCCAGATTCTGAAGTAGAATACACAAAAAAAGGGAGGAAGAATAATGTGGGAAATGTGACAGCACTGGGAGAAACCTCAGCCCTTAGATATACAGCACCTTCAGTGGGGCTAAGGTTTTACTTGTTATATGTATATACCAGTAATTTGGCCTCATCTGGAGTACTTTGTTCATTTCTGGTTAGCCCATCTAAGAAAGATACATCAGAAAAAGGTGCAGTGAGATTGATAAAATGATGGAAAAGACTGTGAGTGTTTACAGAAAAGTGCGACTAAGAACGAGCATGATCAAAGGATAAAAGATAATAAATGGCAGCGAGAAAATGTAGATCAGGAACTGTTCACCCTACCTCATCTGAGGAGAAAAGGTGTCTCCACTGAAATGGGAAAAAGTCATAAATCTAATAATAATAAACGACACTTTTCCAAACAGTAAGTGGTGGAAAACTTGTGGAACTCACTGCTGCAAGGTATCACAGAGACCTGCACCGCACTGAACATCAACACAGTCAGCCGCATGGCTGGGCAGACTCTTAACACTGAATTTAAAACAGTTTTGCAAACACAGAGGCAAGGACTATAAAAACTGAAATAACACAAACTGCTGCCGCCTGCCTCAGACAGTACCAGAACCCGCAGTTAACCCCCAGGGTAGCTCTCTCTGTCAGGTGGTAAATGAACAACGACTTTCTCTATAAGCAGAGGGATTAGATACTGCCCAAATTTCTAGTCTACATGGAGACTAAATAAAACACTTAAATGATGGGTTAAGGGAAGGTTTGTTTCCTTGAAAAACTTATGTTAAAATGGACATGTTTAAACTTCAGGTTATCTCCTGACCTTCAATTGCTTTCTGTGCCTAAGAATCTGTCTGTTCTGCAGTGAATTATGCATGATTAAAAACTATCACTTTTATAAAACGTATAATAAATCCTAATTCCAGTGTACAGCAAGTGGCCTAGTCTGCAAAATCCCTCGGTGAACAGAGGGATTGTTCCTATATTTCCCAATGGCCTCCCAAAAAAAAAAATCCTGGAGTAATTACTATGACAGCTGCAGGCACAGCAGTCTTCTCTTCTGCCCTCCTACAGGTCCATTCCAGAGAGGACCCAGGACACTGGAGTGGACACACTGAGGCAAGGACTTGAGTACACACCTTTTGTGGCTAATACTGTCAGGATCTGTTCTGCTGCACTGGATGTCTGTGGGCTTGATGCTCAGCATTTGCTTTTTGGAAGGTGTTATAGGTCAGATTACACTTGGCACTGTTACACAGGCCCTGACATTGAGTGACAGACACACAAAAGTTTAAGCTTCTCATATGCAAAACTGAAAAGTCTAAGAATGCATAAAACTAGCAAGATGAGCTCTGTAAAAAGGGTTAATGTGCTTTAAGTAAGAGGCATAACAGGGATATAATGCTTCAGAATTTCAAGGTTCTAGTTATGAAAGAACTAAGGAATTACAATTCCCGTATTCAAATGTACCTGTATATACCAGACACGTACTGACAAACTTTGCACACATCTCTTGCAGATACTCATATAACTTGTCATCTATTTCTTGTCCAACTAGCACTGGTATTTCCAGACTTGCCTGTTTTCTATGAGATTTCCCTGACAGCTTTGTGCTGCAAGTGGTCCTCCCTGCTGTGTGTCTCCCTTAAGGGTGGCTTATACCTTCTGTAATTCAGTTGCAGTATCTGCTACCCCACTGCTCAGCTCTGCCGCTCCCTGATGACTTAAGCTGGCTGTTGGTCTTAACTTCATAGTAAAAATCATGTAGATTTGCAAGTGCAAATTACAGTTCTAGTAACACACCCTCTTTTAAAAGCCAAAACTTTTACTTTTTTCTTATCTGCAGCACTGTAGGAAGTACAGGAGAACATTTATCACCATGTTAAAAGCTTTGCCTTTGCACTTTAAGGGTAAAAGTGCAGTTTCTAAGCAAAACTATTTAGTAATCAAAGAGCTGTTAAAGGAAATTGTTTGGGTTTTGTGTCAAACATGCTCTAGGCAGAAGCCTGAAAATAAGAGAATTAATTACTTTTTTCCTTAATGCAGGACCTGGGTGATAATAGAGCTTTATAATATACTGATTTAGCCACTGGTCTAAATTTTGTACTTACTTCACCGTAAACATTGTTGCTCTGAATGTAATTACTTTTTAAATTTTAGTTCAGAGAAGTAGTAAAATCCTTTGGTTTGTTTTTTATTTTGCCCTTAGTTTGAAGTTACTTTGCACGGACTTTTTTTTTCCTAGCTTAAAAGTACTTGAAATCAATTTTCTGATTTTCTTCAAAATATGAAATAAATCCCATTTCCTCCCTTCCTCCCATGTCCCTCCCTCCCCTCCCACACCCCAATCCCGATCTTGTCCAGACTTCTGTTTCAGAAATACAAAATGAATTTGTTTGAGAGCAAACACAAAAATTCTAATAAACATAAAATTTACATTGTTCTAATGACTTATTATTGTAATGGCTATGGTAAAAAAATTATTCAAATTGTAGCTTTTTAATTTTTTTAATCAAGATAAGAGCACAGTCATAAACTTATATAAAGTCATTCTAAGATGTAACTTAGCTTTATTTTTGAGTGAGGAATGTATTAAAAACAGGCTACTGGGGAAGGATTGAATTTATTTTTTTTCCAAATGCCAGCACAATTTAGGATTACCTTCCCTCTTGGTCCTTTTATGAAACAGTCCTTCTTCCTTCATTTTATTGCTTCTAGAGGTATTATTTTTTTCCCCCATAAATATTTCTCATAGACAATCTTCTTTGATTCTTTCTTCTTTAAACATTGTTTTGTCTGCTGTCACTAATGTGCTGATATTTCCATTCCAAGCTATCCACAGTCTGGTTTATGCAGATTACTTTAAATCAACCTTTCATCCCCTGCTAGCCTCTGACCATTGCTACCTGCTGGCTGTCCCTTGCTTAGAAAAGTTACAGAGAAAATCTGATCGTTTTCTTCACAGCCGCATCTTTAGATGGATGTTTATAAGCAAAACAAACAAAACTGCTGATAAAAGCTCATTGAACTTCCTTCACTACTTTGATCTTGAGCTTCTATTTACTGCATTATATATTTGCTTCTCTTACTCATATTACTCATATTTAACGTACTATAATCTGCCTCTCCATCTTACAGCAAAAAGCTGATATATCCCCAACTCATCTCACTCAATATGAACATTATTACCAAAAAGAGTCTCCACTTTTCTTCAGCTAAAACTCAGCTCCTCATTAAAATCTCTGTAGGAGAAACAGAAAGTTGGGTTTTTTCTCCCTTTTCTCAGTAATAGTGTGATTTTGGGCATTTTATTTTTCCAGTGATACTCATCTTTACATGTATTGTACAAGTTGCAGTTACAAAAGAGCAATTTCTAGTTAAAAATAATGTAGCTCATTAACTAACCAGTGCTTAATTATGCTCATTTTATTAATAGTCCTTAACTGTAATCAACATTGAATTTGGAAAGTTAGAGAAAATATCATTGTTCACGCTTTTTTCTTTCACTGAAATATTCTTCTCAGGTTAAGCAGTAATGTTAGGATGGTCTCCTTCATTTATTTACTTAATGTTAAGTTCCCTGGAAATTGAAATGGTTAGTGGTAGCATAACATAGATTCTGTCAGAAAAAGAGTTTTCAGAAACTCTAGGAGCTTTTAACTGTTGCTTTAGGAATCTTAAAATTGAATTAATTTTACTTATTCTTTCAACTAAATTTTAAGTGGCCAATGTCCCTTGAATTGCTGTGTCTTGGGATTGAGATACTACAATGTGTTTTCAAATCATACAAAAACATCCCTCACTAAACCTATTTTTCACCCTATTTAGCTCTTTTCCCTAATGAAATTGTTGCACCTATTTCTTACACCTATTAAGAGCAAGCTGAAAGGTTCACAAGAGAAGTTCTAGTCAGTTTGCTGCTCAGTCTAGCTAGAGGCTGCAGGATGGGAATAGACACACAGGAGCTCCACGTTAGTAAATAGCTGGGTCACCATTTATTTTATAATCCGTATGGATTTATTGCTCTAAAGGTACCCCAGCAGTCATGCTGCAATCGTCAAACAGGAAAGAAAGGCAAATGATGCTGGTTTCCCCACAGAAAAAGTGAGGAATAGTAATTCGTTGTAGGAAACTGCTCCATCTCTGGTCCAGAAAAGCCATTTCTGGATCCTGCTGGGAAAGAATTACTTGCATATTTTGTGTTTTTCCTGAGCCACATGACACTAATGCCAGAGTACATACAGCACAGAAGCTTTACTCTAAATGTGGCTCATAACTCCTAGAGTTGACTTCAATGCTCCTGATACAGTTATGAATCTGATTTAAGAATCATGTTGCTCTTCTTTTTGCAAATAATTTCATCCTTGGAGTTTTGTACCACATACAAGGTGAAGCTATTCAAAACTTTATTAATTAGATAACAAGAATTTTAATTTTGGTCTTGGCCCAATGATAATAATTCCCCATTTAAATTACATACTGCCTTACTGGAAAGGAGCTTTTTTTATCTGTGGACATGTAGCAGAAGCTTGTATGGATACACAGGTCGAGAGCCAGAGAAGCTGCTATTCTGGGAAGCTGCCACGCTCCTCCTATTTCTACCTGGTAGAAATAAGAAGTCTAGAGAGTGGTGAGAGAAAGCAGCCTTCTCCTAGTTAAAGATTCTTGGATTGCACAAAACCTGACCAATTTTCGAGAAAGCAGAAGATCAGGCCTTACAGATGAGGATAGGAGAATGGCAGAACAGGCCTATTTGACTGGGGCCAACATGGCTGAATAAGCCTTCAGTAGACTTTCCCACTCATTTCATAGAATCTTTTATGTTGGAAAAGGCCTTTAAGATCATCAAATCAAGGAGATTTCCTATTCTTCTGCCAACTGGTTTTATGAAAGGAGTAAATCTTTGACACATTTTCTTCATAGAGTAATAGATGATTCCCAATGTTCTGTCAGTTCTATTCTGCAAGGAGCAGATGTCAAACATAAGAAAACACTTAGAAAATTTTAAGTCTGTAAGAATAACTAAAATCTTTGTACTGTGGGGGCAACTTACCAGAAGACTTGAAAAAAATTCCATTATGAAGAGGCAAGCATTGTCTTCCATTACGAAAAAGGAAAGCATTACAGAAGAAAATTCCATTCTACCCTAATGTAATACATTAGCTGTCTTAAGGATCCTTGCTATTAAAAAGAACCAAAACCCCCTTGTTGTTCACCCTGAAAATTATTCCACATGGAGTGAGTTTGGAGTAGTTCATGTTGTCTCCACACGAGCCACCTAAAGGAGACATGATCGTGTTTACTGAATCACTGCAGTGTCATCACGAGTACTCTTTCACAAGCCTGCCAGTTTCATAACTTGTCTTTTTTCTTATTTAATATTTGCTCAATTTCTATTTTGAAGGGGCCTTAAGCAGAAAGCCTCCCTTTCCAGACGATTTTGCTACATATGTTAAAAGACCCTTCTAGAACCTAAACTATCCCCTTATCAGTATAATCCTTCTGCTCTCCAAGATAAGAAGAAGCCATAAACAGCCTCTTTGCATCTAACAAATACAACAAAATACTCCATGGGATTCTCTGAGTTAGTCTTTCCTAGGTGAAAGTTTGTTTACCAGGATTTCTACCACCAAGCATTCAAATTATAATAATCTGACCTAGTTAGAATTTGAATATGATGTTATATGAAGTTTCTCTGTATTTTCATTTGTCAGACTTTGTCAACCACGCACACACTAGAAATTACTTTAACTGAAAAAATATCAAAGCCAGAATTCAGATAGAGTTGCTTTCTTTTACAAACCAGCACATCCGGAACCATACCAAAAACCAAACTTTCAATAAATTTTGACTTTTGATCAGGTGTGAGAGAGAAACTTGACCAGGCTACATAGAAGGTACTCAGGGCAATTGAAATAAGCTCTCCTCTTAGTTAAACAAAAACTTGATTTTACATAACATCTCAGGACTTGCATGATGTAAAACAGAGAAACCATTAACTTGAATTTTTGAAAATTAGAGCATGGGTTAAATAGTAACCTACCTCAGCAGTTAATTCAGTACTGCATTTGGTCTAGGAAAACTCAAATGAAGATCCATCTGTAGCTAGCCATGGACTCAGCCATATCAGGAAAGTCACTTTCTGTTTCAGGATGGATCTATCTCTCACCAGAAACTCCATCAAAGACACACCATGCAGCACTTTCAAAAGAAAATTTGTTGCAACAGGGACAAAATCTTTATAGTGCAATAAAGCAACATTTACTAGTGAAATCTTCTCTTTTTCCGAAGATTTTTAAGCAATACTAATCTAATTCCAGCTTTATCCAACTCTTAGATTGGAAGCCACTTTTAAAAACAATTATAATCTATAGTACAATACACAGTCACAACCTAGACCAGTTTGGAAATTCAGTATCTATTTTTTGTGAATCTTTTAAAATCCTTTAGAAATAATAAACAAATCCACAAGGCAAGTCAAGATTTCACCAGAATATGACAATCAAAAATTGCCGAGAAATCTTCAATACAAAATTGTTCTTCTTCAGCTTGAAGCAACTGAGAAGTCTGCCTTGAATTCTTCCTAAACAAGGCTGAAGGCTTCCCAAATCTGAATGCAAACTTAGGGACAGCTCAACCTTGATTTTATGTATTATGTGGTTAACAAGTTAGTCAGCTCTTCATGATGCTTCCCCTAATATGGTATACCTGAATTTTAGTGACGAGTATGGGAAACTACTTATCTCCTGGCATTTCTACTAATATCATACTTTATAGGAGTGGACCCTCAAATTTCTTTTTATCTACTCTACACATAGAATAAAAAAGCAATAATGCCTATCTATTGAAGAACCTGAAAGCTTCACCTGATCTGAGCCACACAGACTAAAATGTTCTTTTCTTTTTCCAGATACTAGAAGACACACTGCCATAAAATGTGCAGCATTCAGGTTAGGACTAAGAATCCCAAATAATTTTCCTATCATTCTCCTATGTGGAGATCATCTGACAGCAAAATCTGCTGCTATAACTGCTAAACATACTTAATAATGCCACAAATACTGCAGATCAATAATGCAATGTTTTTTATATTTCCCAAGCCTTTCTCATTGATGAATGACTGCAATTGTTTTTTTAATCATTACAAAGGATCTTCAGGGTAACTTTTCTTCACACCAGGTCTTCATCAGCACCTGAGTACCACATCTTTCTTTTCACGTTGTGGATCACAACGTAGTAATTTCTTATTAAAGGTATTCCAAATTCAACATGCCTTTAATTGTCACACAGCTTGATATTTCTAATGCAGTTTGTATAAGGACCTGACTTTCTTTAAAAGCTTGAAGCCCAAAGGATACTTCACCTTTTTGTCAATGTCTTAATCTGCTGGAAGTTGCAGATATGCTTACAAACTCCCAATGTTTCATTCACACACTACACACGGTAACAGTATTATGTGTTGTACATATAGGAGGATCACTTCAATATAAAGCATCTTTTCTGTTTAATGCCTTACAATAGGAAAATAGCAGAACATTTACCAATCATTTCGGTAGCAATTACTGTAACTGGATTATCAATAAACAATAAATGAAGCATTTCTCAAATCTGCTAGGATTTTCCTACATGAACAATTCTGTTCTTTATTAGATACTGTTTGGCTGGGGGATTTGGAGGGGGGGGAGAGCATTCTTTTTTTTTTTAACAAAAAATTCTGCCATTAGCTCAGCTGGTCAGAGCATCGTGCTGGTAACATGCAGATCGTAGGTTCCATTCCCATACAGGCTATTTGCTTAAGAGTTGAAATCAGTCCTTGTAGGTCCCTTCCAACTCTGCATATTCAGTGATTCTTGGATCTGGCATCGGCTCCCTATCATTTCTTAAGGAAAAGCCTTCGAAACAGACAATATTTTAAGGAAGAAAAATCAGATCAGAGAGTAAACCAAAACGTGGAACTAGGGCAAGACTTTGTTGTTTATGCCTGCTTTTTGCAAACTGGCCAGCATCACTGGGCTTCTTAGTTTCACCCTTAAAGAGGAACTATCACTGCTCTGCTCAGAGAGCACAATCACAAGTGCTGTTGATTCCCTTCTGCTTCAACAGGAGAAAAATATTTCCAAAGATCCTGCTATTGTTTATCCCATACATATCTAATGTATGTACCTATATGTCTGTATATATTACATATATAAAAAGGTTTTTTGCAGCCCTGATTCCTTCCCGGTGAAGTTATTTGGTAACTCTAAATGTTGTTTAGCTGTTTAAAAAAAATGTAGTTCAGCTAAATAAAATATCTTATCATATTACTGGGCTCAAATTACTTTTTAACCTATTATAAACTTTATGTTATATTTTAGGAAACAACTAATAAAGGTAGTTTTTGATATCAAAAGTTTCTTTCAAATTATTAATATTATTTAGAATCACGGCATAAATATCAGATTTTTTTTTGCATGCACAACAGATGCAGAAATATGCATACCATTACAAAATCTGGGTTTGGTAATATTAGTACCCCAAAAATTAATATTAAAAAAAATAACTTCAGAATGATTAAAAATATAAAAATAAAGCAAAAAAATGCAGAATATGAGTTTTGACCATAATTTCACATTATTTATTCATTATAAATTATTTTCATGTGCCAGTCCAAACGGAAATTGTGTGTTTTGCATATATATTTGGAAAAAGCATCTTTGTTTTTTAATTTAAGGAGAAGTTAATTCCTATGTCTATATTTATCATTAGTTTTCTGAACCTAGAAACTACACATATTTACGGTTTGCATACAAAAAGCCAAAGAGCCACTTGGGTTTCCTGCAGCAAGCCTCAGCATACCAGTACAGCTGTGGGATCTTACAGTGTTCAAACTACCTTCACTCTTGCTTTTAGTCCTCTTTTAACAAAAAATAGCCTTTCCCTTGTGGAAAGGATGTTTGCCACCAGGAGGTTATAATAGCAGGGCTGGCACCTTGGAGGCTCAGTTTTGCCACTGAACTTCTATGCATTGCTGGCCAAGTCTGTTTAGACTGGTTAACCAATTTGCAGAGGGAACAGAGCAAAGGTGTCTATTTTGACTTTTAAGCCTCCCTGTGAAAATGTGCAAAGTAATCTACCCTGTCCCCACAGAGCCTCTACTGAACTCTTTCTTGATCTATGCTTTTCTAAGGTTTAATAATATTTAGCTTAAAGTTTCACAAAAACTAACTTTCCTCAGGTAATACTCACAAAATTTAATTATATTTACTGCTAGGACAATTTCCACTTGTATTTAGTTGCCCATTAATAAATTTATCCAATTACTTCCATCTATTCCTTTTGTTAACTTACTCCTTTAATGATTTACCTGCTTTCAATATCCACAGATATTCATTTTCTTATCTGTTGAGCAAATAATCAAGCCATGCATACTTAACCAATTTAATCCTTACATCAAGAAAAATCTGTCTCTCATTTCTTAACCTGGCAGCACTTCTGATGTATTTCACAGAGCTGCTGCAGGTTTTGATTGCACCTGGCAAACCCAACATTGGAACAGCTTCAAAGGGTCTTCTAGGAGCAAAAGATGCTTTCCCCTTGCTCTGCTGCTACTCACACTGGTACAGCGTGTGCTCTCCATACTCCCAGCCTGAAGACCTCAAGAAGAATTAGGAAAGCAGATCTTCATTACAGAGAAGGAAGGCAGGAAAGTAAAACACTGTCAAACAGGAATGGAGCAGAGCTCATGTCATCTAATAGCAGACCCTACCTGTGTTACTTTTTTTTTCCTAGCACTGCTGTTTCCTCAATAATATTCCCTATCCAAGCAGTTATCAATGGGACATTCAAGACAGCTGTCCTTAAAGTCCCATTAGATAGTTCTTAGGTTCTTAGAGCTGGCTGGCTGGAGGTTCTTTTAACCTGCTGACATTTTCCTCCAACATATTTATTCCTGCTTGTAGTTACAGCAGTTGCTCCCTGTTGAAGACTTGCACTGTTTTGGTGAGTTGACCATGGCTAGCAGCCAAGCACCCACACAACTGCTCACTCCCTCCCTTCCCACTGGATGAGGAGAAAGCAAACAGAGGGAGAGATGACTTGCGGGTTAATGTATAGGCAGTTTGATAAGGGAAGCATAAGGTGCATGTGCAAGCAAAACAAAATAAGGACTTTTTAGCATTATTTCCCATTGACAAGCAGATACTCAGCCAGTTCCAGGGCAATGGGGCCTCAGTATGCGTAACAGCTACATGAGAAGACTAACACCATAACTACAAACATCCCCCTTCCTCCTTCTTTCTCCCAGCTTTTAATACTGAACACATACATCACATGTATGGAATATCCCTTCAGTCAGTTGTGGGCAGACATCACGACAGTATCATAGAATCATGGAATGATTTGCATTTAAAGGGACATTAAAGATCATCTAGACCAGGTTGCTCAAAGCTCCATCCAACCCGGCCTTAAACATTTCCAGGGATGGGGCACCCACAACTTCTCTGGGCAACCTGTTCTACCCTCACAGTAAAGAATTTTGTTCTTATTATCTAATCTAAACCTACTCTCTTTCAGTTTGAAGCCATTTCCCCTTGTTCTGTCAGTACATGCTCTTGTAATTGTCTCCAGAGAGACTTTACAGAGAGATGGTCCTCTCCCAAATTCTTGCCCACCTCTAGCACAGACACTGTGCAGTCAGTGTTCCATGACAGCCAGAACACTGGGGTGTCATCAGTACAGTTTTAGTCACAAATCCAAAACACAGCACCATACGTACTGTTATGAAGCAAGTTATCTCCAGCTGGCTAGCATCAGTGCAATGATTCAGGTCTACAACTTTAGCAAACGAGTGGAGCACCCACACAGCTGTGACATTCCTTGAGTTCCCTTTTCATGCAGACAGGCAGCTCTGCTCAGCTCACAGGCCTGATGGTCCCAGCTCATGTGCTTCTTCTGGATTCAAACACGGGCTCCTTTTCATCATCTGACTCCAACCTAACACATTACCCTGAAGAGTGCTGAACAGAAATCTTGGCAAAATAAAAGCATGAGCAAAGCGACTTAACCAAACACCAAGTAAAACAACACTGGCCACAGGTGAGGTAAGTAACACCAATAACTTAAACTATCCTCTTTTTTTGGTCTTTTTTTTTTCTTTTCTGTTGCATTTTAGACCGAACTCTTATTCATTGATTAAGATTAGCCTTCTCATTTACTTTTACCCACATTTACTTAATCCATTTATTTGTCAGATTATTTAAGTATTTCTCAGCACTACAGTATCTAGGTGCTTAATCACATACTTTGATATCTGTATTTTCATGCCAACTAGTGTGTCCTCAGAATATATGTGAATATTAAAATGTTCTCATTGGCCATAAAATCAAGTTGTTGGGTGATTACTTCAATGTGACACCTTATATAAGCTTACTGTCATGCCTTCACTTTAAACATTGTAAGTCAATGAAATGATATTGTAGACATTGACAACACATACAATTTTGCCTGTTTGATATCCCATTACTGCAATAGCAGCAGCAATGGTTCTGGAAAAGGCGTGGTTTTTTTTCCCCGTACGAATGTGCTACCAATTTTGCACTCACAAGTAGGGCATCTTCATAAGGGAGCACAATAATGCCGCTAAAGTGACTACCACAATGTATTTGCTTGTTTCCCAGAGAATGTAAAGTAATACACCCACAGGCCTACATATAGAATTATTAGTAAAAGATGACCAGCAGCTACTACACAGCATCAAAACACTTCTACAAAAAATCAATTCATCTGTGCAGTCCAAATAGCAAACCCACTAAATATTCTGAGACTAGATATTTAGTGAGAATATGAGATCAGTTTTGTAGCACCAAGATATGCACACAGGTATTCCCTATGTACCTTGCCAAAGTCTAGCAAAGAGAAACTGTAACCTCTACATAAGTAATACAATTTGTACAGTTCTACCAGCAGTTTCAAACTTCCCTCTTCTGATAGTCTTTCAGCTTCAAATCCTGACACATGGAATGAAATTTCTATTGGGCTCAAAACAACCTCTTCATGTGGGAAGCCTAGAAATTCATGAGACTTGAACTCTCTGAAGGAGGAAAAAAAAAAAGGGAAGGAGAAGGGAAATAATCCCAGTTTTAGAGGACTATAAGTATTAAGCACAGAATATCTATTTCATTATATTCTAAGGCAAGGTTTTATATAGAACAGTAGTTAATCAAATGAGGAAAAATCTAAAGCTACAATAATCAGAAAAAAATATGAACTCCTTTTAAGTTTTGTATGGTCATATATTCAATGTGAAGAAACATGGCATTCTGTTCCATGCACCAGTTAAAGAAAAGCCATTGAGAGGCTCTGCTATAACCCACTTAGATTAATCAGCAACTCACCAGGGACTGGGGTGCATTAACATGAATTGCATGCTTAAGTAGCAATTCCCTGGACTTTATCACATCAAAATCTGCCTTATCTAGTAATTTAAAGCATTTATGATTTTAGAAGTCTCATGTAGCCACATGCACAAACCTTCGCACAGAGAACTGTTCCCAATTCTACATCACTCCTCAACCAGCCTGATTCCTGCAGAGCAACTGAGTAATAATAGGAGGTGGACAGACAATCTAACAGCACAAACAGTTGAACAAATTACTGGGCATGTTTTCTGAATAAAAGTTCTAGCTGCAGACTTACACTATTTTTATTCTCTTTTTACAAGCATTAGAAAAGAAAAAAAAAAAGTGAATAAATGCGCACTTATGAAGAGAAATTGTTAAATAAAAATGCATTAGTTTCCACCCTTCTCTCACAAGAACTATCACACATAAAGGTAAGTCTTTCAAAAGACACACGTTTCCTTTGATATCAAATTAATCTTGAAGACCACACACAAATAAGATATATGACAGAGAGAAGTGACAACACAAATGAACACTTACACTGGGCTTCAAACCCAAATTTTTAGGGGTCACTCCATGTGACTCATGTTACTCCATCTATAGGATTTCTTTCTCCTAATGACCTAGTGTCTGTACACAACCTTAAGGATCTTTAAAGAAAAGATGACAACATACTGAAAAGCACTAACAGAAGCCCAACCAGATATGTTAAATTTATTGTGGCAGAGAAACGGAACTGCTGTGATGAAAACAAAGCCATATTTGTGCTGTGGTTAAATTATGGCTTTAAGATATGATAGTCATTTGTCTATATCTGAAGATCCTTTGAGCACGTAACCCTGGACTAAGTATATATAGTGGAATCAATGGGGCCACTTACATGATCAGATTTTGTGAGGCTGGAACACAGCAGTGCAGGCAAATTGCTCAAAGGTAACCACAGAGTTATGCAGGAGGAAAAGTATTAAAATGACATTGAAACGCATAAAATGGGCATTGTGAGTGTGGGGGGGGAACAGGAAAGCAAGTGCTTATTCTGAACAGACAAGTAGAAAAAACATTTCTGTTTGTGATATTGGAAGATCTATTGGGCAGAGAAATATGGAACACGAGAGTGCACAACTGTGATATTTTGTTAGTTATATCACCAAAAGTCTTTCACTTCAATCTTGCTCTGAGTCACTATTTCTATATTTGCACTATGACCCAGTGAAAATTTTTAAAACACTGCACTGGCAAAGAATGTAAAAGTTACACAACATATGGTTTTGTGTTTGTTTTCCTCTTCCAATTCACAAATTCGCTGAGTTTCCCTCTAAATCTTGTCTTTGCAGACCCAGCCTAGGATCTCACTGTCAAAGGAGGTTCCCTCCTGCCTCATACATTAACGTCATTAATAAGTTATGACCTTGGTAACACCTGTTCCAATCCTTTTGCCTTCACTAGGGTTCTTCAAGAGTAATTCAGTGTTTCGTTTGAGGCAATGAGACTGCAAAGGCAGTCTAGAAAGTGAAGCACAGTTTATAACAGTGCTGATGACAATGCACAGAAGAGTCCCTTTTAGTACCCCAGTTGGTGTCATAGATATAACAGTAGTAAAATCCGTCTTTGCTTAGTATTCCTGCTCTGCACTGGAATCATATCATGTTTACCTTGATATGATACTTTCAACAAAAAACTATAATGTGCATAGACATTATCTAGAAAACAACTTCAACCTGGAGCACAACAATTACACGGTTTTGCAACAAAGTCCTATTTTTTGTCTCCCTGTACTGCTTCTAATCCCATTGCTTTGGCTTGTAACATTTATTTGCAAGTTAAAAATCCAAACCAACCAGATATATTTTAAATACCAAAGAGAAAAACTTGGGGAAAATTTGTCAGACAATTCCCATTTGCAACTCACAAGGGCAAGGGGAAAAAGTATGTACTCTGAAATTTTTCACTTATCACTACTATGCCTCCATTATCTCTGTAGCTCAAGAAAACATATTACCTACATTGAATATCTTTACATAATGTGAAAATATTTTAAATTATAGCACTTAACTCTACCAAAAGAAATAAACTGTGAGTAAATTACTTATAACTAGCCTGTGTGAGAGAAGTACCTACTTTACTTTCTCAACAACTTTTGGAGAGCATTCATATCAGGCTGTAATGATCAACTGTAATGACACTCAATGAAAAAGAAAAAGAAGCCCCTCAAAATGCTGAACAGCTGTAACTGATAACTCACGTGCAGAAGAGGACAGAAAACCTGGAAAAAAAATGCAGATGAAAAGGAAGTTTTCTGTAGGTCTTCATCAGTGCATGGAGACTCTGGCCCTGAGGCTTCACTTCTTACGTCAGACTTTGAAAGCTCGAGGTAAAGGCAAACCACACCAACACTGTGAGTGAAGACTAGACAAATTTACCACATATGTACTTCCTGAGAGAAAGCTGGAGGAGCTTTGACCTGTTCATAGTGACCGTACTGCCATCCAGAGGTAGGCTGCAGCTCCAAACTAAGTGAAGTCTTGAACTGGCACAAAGCAAAGACCTCTATTTAGCTCAGGTTGCAGACTCCGGTTCCCGGGGAGCCATACCAGTGATGTGCTAGTTCAGTTCTGCAAGAGCCTGAGGTTTATCCACCGTTCCAAACAAGGATTTGGGGCAGCAAAAACCTTCAAGCAGGTTTTTCTAGTTTAATTTTTCAGAAGAGTAAGTTAACTCTCTACCAGCAGTCTCATTTTGCAAGGCAGTTCAAGGCACGCACACAAAGATTTGTGGGGGAAAAGTATTGTTGGTCTAAAAAACCCAAACCAGCCAATAGCACGGCAATATGGGAGGATGGCTTTTATAAAAGTGTCCAAGACACCCTGAATTTTTTATGGACAGTAGCCTGGAGAGACACGGATGTCTTACTAAGCCTAACCAAGAGATCTGATTAATGGAGAACTTCCCAAGAATAGTACTGGCATTCATACATTTCCTTTCCAGGCTTCTGTGGTGAATATTTCAGTTTATAAAGGGAAAAGGTGGAGGACCGTATCCCTCTCTTTTTTGATATTCATTCAACATTCAATAAGTTGAACATTCAGCAGGTAGAAGAAACTCAGAGATAAAATGTGAGAGACCATTCAGACCATAGGAGGTAGTAGAAATAAAACAGCATAAAGTGAGCTGCTGTCCAGTTGTTGCCTGTGGTCCAAAAATCTGACCTGTACAAGACATTCCGTGTTTACATCTCACAGTGGTAAGTGAGGGCTGGCTATGTAGCTTATTTATCTAGACAAATACAAGCTCATTCTTACCTCCTGACCTAAAATGAGAATTCTGTGTCAGTGCAATAAACATTTAGTGTTGAAATATGCAGTAAGGTATCTTACTGTTTTATATTAAAGATCAAAAATACGAAGTTATATAAGTATTTTCTTGCCTTCTTAATATAGATTTGCATGCTTGGAGTTCTTAAAATTGACATATTTAATTTAAAAGGTAATAGGAGATGGAGTTTTGACTGATGAAACAAACACAAGGCATAAAAGACATTCCCACTCCATGCAGTGCATTAGTTGCAATCATCATATTCTGTAGAATGGAGGCTTGAAATAAGATATCTATACTACTACCAAGAGTTTATAGACTCTTAGCGTAAGTGGTGTATTAAGTTACTCTGCTAGTTAGAGCAAAGGGCATTGCATAATTATTTGGAATTCAAACACCATAATACACATATACAATTACATCCTTTCCTCAGAAAGAAATCCTTTGTCTGCATGCCATCCACACCAATGCCACTGGAGACTTTGGAGATGTGGAGAAAGAAGTCACTCTGGATGTGGACAATCAATCAAAATCTTCTCTGGAACTAGAGCTGCTCTTATAAGAGATCAATAAATGCTACCTGTTGATCTACAACAGTAGAATCATGAAGACAGCTACTCAAAATGATACATATATATACATATTAACCACTGCACATGTGCATGTGTTTATTTAAACATTATGCATTTACCTAATAATTCTAAATAAAACCGTTTGTTTTTATTAATGCATGACCGTGCATAAGCTGATATTGACCAAGACCCTCTTACCACTCAGTTGGCCTGAAATTCTGCAAAAGGAAGAAACAGAGGAGTGAAATATTAATGGAGAGTGGGATTTTCCTTGCAATAGCCTCAATAAATATGTCGTTCAGGAGAAAAAATAGGTCAAAAATAGAAAGCTTATATCTTCAATATCAAAGAAAAGAATGTTTGTGTCAAATCTACTGGAGAAATTGCCGTGAATGGTTCATCTGTGTGAAAATATGAACCTTGTAATGTTGCTAAGATCAGCGAGACCTAGGATGATATGTTGAATAAGAGCTGGCTGCAGAAGTTAAACATGTCCATGGGAAGCTTTAATTTACATGTCTGTTTTGCAGTATTTTAAAATGGTAGGAGAGGACAGGGTAAAAAATTGCTTTTCAGGATGGGTCATTAATTAGTATAATAAGGAAAGTATATTCAATGTCAATATTTAGGTGAAATCCTTATAAACAACCTTCAATATTTTCCCAGTGTGCAAAATTTTTCATTTGAACTCATCAGTTTCTTCAGTTTTGGATCATTTGTATTTCTTTCCCTGTGGCCCATATGCTCCTGCTGTTGCATGCACACTTCATCTTCAACCTTTTCCTAAATCATTCAGAAACATAAAATAAATTAAATATACAGTACCTTTAAATCAGAGAATCAGGAAACCACCTTTTTATTAGCCTCATATGCAAGATCTGCTCAGGGAAACATGCACTAATTCACCACCTAATTCTGCAAAAATCTTCGAATAGAAAACGATTTATTTC
Source organism: Pseudotriccus pelzelni (assembly GCA_035584735.1). Classification (NCBI taxonomy): domain Eukaryota; kingdom Metazoa; phylum Chordata; class Aves; order Passeriformes; family Tyrannidae; genus Pseudotriccus; species Pseudotriccus pelzelni. Next base: position 49,781,279 of record JAWMRA010000078.1, on the reverse strand, counting down.
CCTCTGCTCTCTATTCTGCAAGCAGGAATTTCACCATAAGCCTCAAAAATATTTTCAAGAGTGCACACTTGGGAACTTGACTCTGTTGGGGGTGGCTGTAATAACCAGCTGATGTCTTTGAGGAGGTCAAAAGAGGCTGCATATGGTTAACTCAGAGGAAGTACCCTAAAGGTCAGCAGTCATTGTGTCCACTGCAAAACACATAAGTTAACTCTCAGTTGCTCTTCAGCGAGAATCATGCCAGGCCTGTGTCCGAAAAAGACAGACACCTCAATATTGGCTAAAACAAGGTAGTTGTTCTAAAAATTAACAGCTGAATTTTTACATGCCGTGACTTTCCTTCTTACCTTCATATATTTGCAGCTAGCACAAAGAAAGAGAAATACTGGACTCAGCTGTGTCCAGAGAAAAGTATTATAGATGTTGTGGTATTTTCTTTCTCCCCCTGCAACCCTTTTCCATATAACCTTCCAATTTATTTTAGGTTACATAGACAATCTGGTGGCTCATTGTGCTATTGTTTGTTTTATATTATCTACCTGTAGTTGCTTACTCTTTTCATTAATTGCCAGAGACTTATTTTTAAAATGGAATGTGTTTATTACACTGGGCTTCTTTGACAATATCTTCATAAAATAAAATTCAACTAATACATTTCATCCAAAAAAATTTAGCTGGAAAATGTTTAACACTTCCTAGAATGCAACACTAAGTACCACTAAGAGAAGAAGTTGAGGTGGAGGATGGGTTTTTTCACTTTTTAATGAGAATAATATAAATTGAAGTGTTCTTACCCAGGGCATAAATGAAAACACAAATAAATCATTTCAGGTGAACATGAATTCTGCTTGAATTGCAAATGACCCTTCTAGCAGAAATTAGATGGAAGCTTAAGTTCTCTTCTGTGCACCTACTCTTCTTTGGGGCATTTTTCAGATTCTGGCAAACAAATTTAGACCTGAACTGTAGAAAATCTATAATTTCTAATGCCCTTCTCACAAAACTTCAGTTAGTCAGTTACTCTCTGTTTACAATATTTAAATGAAAAAGTCTGTCAAGGCCTTGGCTTCTTTCTTTGTTTAGGGATTGTTTGGGGATTGAGTTGATGGAATAATTTGATTTAATAACTGTCATCAAAAGGACATTTTTCATAATAGGTTGAACCATACAGTGGGCTAGGGCTGGGTCTTCCGCTTCCCCCTTTCCTCCCTCTTAGCCACTGGTGGACATTTACTTACTCAGTGATGTGGGATAAACAGTCCTTCAATATATGACTACTTCAATTTGTGAAATGGAAGCTCAGAAAACACAGGATGCAATCTACTAAAAGAGGATGGTTGGGAGGGGTGGGGTGTGGGGGGGGAGGATTTAGCTTTTTTTTTTTTTACCTTTTAAAACTAAACAATCAGATCATTTAAATACCAGATTTCAGTGGCTTTCTCAGTCACAAATACAGTCCAATAACTGACTTGCTTTGAAATTGAAAACGGTGTCAGGACCTACGTCTGTTAGAGTAGTGTAAATTTGGAACAAATCCATTGACTGGAAAGCAGTTAAAGTTGTATATATTAGTGATTAGAAATTGGCCTATAACATGTTTTAATTTCTTAACCATTTCAAGACAGAGATAAACGTCCTCCATATCAGTCCATTATTTGCTGTTGCCAGTGTTACAGCTATGTCAGACTCACTGATCACATTCTTCCTGATTGCTTCCCTCATCCTACAGAGATAACTGTACACAATAAAGGCAAAACAACAGATGATCTTTCACCTGCCTGGAAACTTTAAGGAGAAAATTATCAAAGCAATTCTCACCCAAGTATCCCCTTGCTACTGAAAAGAATGAACCTTCTTAACCAAAGGGAGGTAAGAGATTGTTTTAATCTGTGGAAATGTGAATAATTTTCAAAGAAATTAAGGAATTGGCTATAATGAGTATAGAGGACTAAGAAATTAATAGCAGAAAGTACATTTTATAGAACAGATAAATTCCAAGTGATCTTTGATCAAACGATTCAGTTTGGTTAATTGTCTAATCATATTTTAAGGCTTATCTAAATGCCAGGCAATTACAGCTCTACAGAAAAAGAATAAAACCTCTGTGTAATTAACATTCAAAGCAGCTGCTAATTTGCCTATTTATTCACAACTCATGCAACTCCATAATAAAGTTTGTCAGAATAAACTGTTTAGATATCCAGTCCTTGTGTCAGCAGTTATGAAAACAAACAACACATTTATAGTACACCTTTCTCTCAAGCTGAGCAAAAGCACATTTGAAGCTCCGAGACTCACACCCAGCAGTGTCCACTTTAAATAGAAAAATCTCATTGATTGCATGAATCTCGGGTCTCATTTTTGTCCATCGATTCCCTTGGTGACCTTCTACAGCATCAAAGCCCAGAGCGAACCCAATCTGACCCCGACTTTATGTGCATTATTATATTGAGAGACAGGAGCTACTTACGGTCCATGCCATTGTCTCCGAAGATATGTAATAAAGTATTCTAGAACTGCTCCTGCAGAGAACACTTCATGCACTCGGCATTTCCTTTTCTCTGTCGCTCTGTCTCTCTCTCCTCCAATCTTAAAATTCTTCTCTTTGCTGTGCTGAATATTTTGGGTTTTTTTCCCCCTCCAGTGGACAGCTCAAATGAGCAACTTCAGACTTTGACTAATACTCACATAACTCTCAGTAAACAACATCCTTCACACAGATCTATAACTAATAATAATGCTCTTTATTAAGCTCTCCTGTGAAACAATATGTCTAATAAAAGCTGCTCTCCATGCTGTTTTAATTATAATAAATCACCTTCATTATGATGCATACTTCAATATAACATGCCTAATGCTTAGCTACCTGGGATACTACAATAATGAGGACAGAGAGCAGACATATCTTGAAGAAAGTTATTTACGCACACTCAAAAATTCTACAGTACTGTACTGCTTTGCAACATGAATTTCAACAACTTTTATCTTACCTTACTGTTCACAACATCACGGCTGAGAAGAACCAACCCCCCCCAAAAAAGTGCTGTTTACACAAATAACAGGACATTGAATACATCCACTAGCATGGAAAAATAAGTCCTTGCAGTGCAATCATTTCTCTATAAATGTATAAAAGTATTTTACCACCCTGTGCAACAAATCAGTGATGAGACTATAGGCTGTTGTGTGCCGGTACCTAGGGATTTCATGTCAAAGTCAACTTCCTTGGCAATCCCTAGAGAACTGCACTGTGCACATTCTCATGAAAGGTGTGAAAATCTGATTTTCTAAAATGGATCAGTAATTCTCTATGAAGGGGAAAAGGATCAATAAATCTTTGCTAAGTAGATTGTAAAGGAAAAATTATTCTTTCAGTGACAGTACATTAGGATCCTCCAAACAATCTCAATAAACTAAAGACATAGCATTTCTCCAGCAGCTACTTCTGACTTCTGATATATTTTTGTAATCTCCGATCATTCTGCAATGCACATACATTTATATTTGCTAAGCAATGTTCCATGTTGATGTTGATTTATGAGTATATGCCATTATAATGCTCAGCTGTGAGTAGAAGAAGAAAATTATTAGCTGCTTGTAACCTGATAGATGTGATACGAGGAACTGTCGTTACACCCCTGCACACATATATGTTTGTTACTATATCACTCGCTCTGTATCTACACAAATAATCTGTACTCTCTCTCTATATATATCTACACACACACACTAATATTTACTAGACTGTGTGTATCTATATGATTTTTTGCATGTGTGCCTATATAGGCACATTTTCAGGCACTGAGTGTTAATTATAACACATATAGCAACTGTAACTCTACTAGGTGCTTCACAGACCTGAAAGGTGCTGATCGAGCTTTTGGAGTAGGACATGCCATCTGGCATTTATGCTATCAAATCATATAATCAGATTGTACTTAAACATGTGATTTTTACATAGAAGCAAAAGTAGCATTTGCCTGAGGACAGCAAAATAATACGGCTTACGGCGAGCAGTCAAAATATATTGCCAAGTCAGAAGTGGGCTACGCACACAAGAGAGGAATTCATTTGTCCTTTTTACACAATCTCTTTTTTCTGCTGCAGAGAGTAAGAGTATCCTGCCAGAAGTGTCTGTAGTGTTGTTTCTGCAGCAGTGGTAATATGCACAGTGTGGGCACTTAAATGTCCATTCCAATTCTAAATGCCAGTGCCGCTATGAAACTTTACGTGCTGGGCTGCATTTCTATTCCCGGCGCTCCCAGCACACAGGTATTGGGTGGTAATCTTTGAGGGGCTGCATGCTGAGGAAAGGAAAAAAGGGCTTTGTCCCTCTCCCTAATGCTGAGAAATCAGAAAGGAGAGGAGGCAGCCTCCGCTGTCCAGAGAAATCTACGGTCTGGAGACCAGGCTAGCTCTCTTGCAAGTAAGTTTTGGCACATAGAAAATCAAGACTAAAAAAACCAGAATAACACAAGAAACCAAATATGACAGGAAGGCAGAGGCAAGAAAAATTTTGAGTTCATCACTCTGAGACTGCCTCATGTTCGATGGAGCACCCCCAAAACAGAGGGGATTTGAAACCTATGTGCAGTTTTGAATATTTTAAGATGCAGAACTGTACTGGAGCTAGTGACATTCTGAAAACCAAACTATGCACCTGAGTAAGTTTCTCTGGCATTTCCAGATGGTGGAATGATGGCAGAAGCCATCATTTTTATACTCTGAAGATCCAACGCTTTGTATACTTCCAGCGTTCGAGGAACCTGCTTTCACAAATTCCTAAATCCTTTTAGCTTTGTCTTTTTTGGGGGTTTGTGGGTGGGTTGTTTCGTTGTTTCGTTGTTTTGTTTTTATAAACAGGGCAATATTAACAAGAGTGCTTGAGAACAGATGCTGCCCTAGGTCCCAGCTGAGCAAAAAGTATCAGGGTGTACTAGAACAGGCTCAACTGCTGCACTGTTTCATGCTTGAGGGAGTGAAAATATAGTGAAAACATAGTGAAAAATTACCTCTTTTCTCCCCATTATCTCTACCATGCCCATGTCCACCAGAACAAATGAGACTGGAGTAAGCAGACTTACAATGGACAAAAATATATAAAGAAGAGGAACCAATTCAGTATATCAATTCCCAATAAAGTCAGGTCATTGCTATGAGGAACAAACGGATAACATTAAGTACTCTTGGACTGACAAATCTCATTTTTACTCAAAGACACCATGGTAAAGTATCCTCAGGAGCTCACTGCAACTTCTCCTCAAACTTGTGTTTTGAACTGTTTTGGTGGAGCTTCTCACAGTGCTTTGTGTGTTTCCGATGATGAAGCTCCACAACACCTCCTTGTTGTATGTCAAAGAAAGAAATGAGGTCTATACATGTGCATGTACATGCACACACGTGCTGGGTATCACAGGGAGGCAGCGTCAACATTTTAAAGCTGGGTGCCTTATCTGCATCTGAACATTTGACCTAGGTGACTGGGTGAAAACCACCCAGGAACCCAATCTCAGACTAGGCCTTCCCTCTTAGGCTGAACTCATGGAAACAACACCTCAAAGTCAGAAAGTCAGAAAGGCATAGCTAGTCAGAGGCAGCCCATGGCCAATACCCACCAAAAGGGAGCTCTGGCCCATACAGATACAATAATATAATAATAATATACACAAACAATATTCTCTCATTCATCACGGATACCCCAAACCATTTTTGGGTACTTCAGAGAATCATGAAATCGTCTTGTCTTACCACAGGTTTTGGAAAAGGATATCTTAATTGAAACAAAACCACGGAAGATTCAATCTCCCTGCAGAATCACAAGCAAGAAAGAAAAAATGCGAAGGGCCTAATACTACTTGCAAACAGGCATCCTGGTGCCCCATATGCTAAAGAAGAACGTCTTGCTGAGCTCAGAGTTCATGATCCACCACAGTTTTATGATACTGAATAAATCCCGTACTGTCTTACACCAGTATGTATCTTGCACTACACTTCTCAGGCTACACCCCTCCTGAAGTCATAGTTCAGACCCATTTCCAGAAACCAACTGACCCAGAGTAGCACAAATCATCTGGTTTAGTCTGTAAGCATTTATTCAGACCCTTCTCTAACCTGCATATCCAGCACTTCTGGGTCTTTGGCTTCCTCTGTTATTCACATAAAAGTTGCTTTCTTTTGGTTTGTTCGGTGAAGTGCAGGGAATACCAATAGCTTAGAAAACACACCCAGACATCCCCCCCAACCACATACACCCCCAACCTACCAACAAAGAAACAAGCCCCCTCAAATAATCCAAACAACCCTCCAACTTTTTATTCTTTCTTCATGTTTTCTAATATCACAGATTAAGAGAATAGTGAATGTAAGATTAAATACTATATGTCTGAAATTTGGTCATAGTTTCCTCACAACACTTAGGAATCAACACTTAGAGACCACTTTCTCCCTGTCCAAGGCAAGAGCTCTTTGGGTCAGGAAGGGGATGAACAAATTTTTTGTTGTTTTGTTGGTTGGTCTGATTTTTTTCTCATATTCAGACATGAATCAAAACCCCCGTGTCTGCTCCTGGAATAATATGCAAAGGAGACCAATCTCAACTGTAGGACACTGCCCACAATTTGTTCGCATGATTACAGCCAAGACAAATCATGGGTGTCTATATTCACCCACCTGAGACTACCTATCTATTCCTGACCTGCACTAAAAAAACCCAGATGCTAAACAGTATGGACGTCTGTTTAGACATACTGGGTAAAATGCCTAAGTACCAAAGGACACATGCACCTTCAATAACCAGTGTTCATAACTTGTACAAAGGACCAAATCCTGCACCCACCAAAATATAAAATTCCCAATGCTTTCAAAGAGGGGAGATTCCATCCAGAAAATCCAGATCGTGTTCATCAAGAAGAGGCCCATAGAAACATTGCACCTGAGGGGCAGGTGATCACGTGCTCAGAACAAATTACACCGGTGATGCAATGCAACAAAATTAACCTTACACTAGCCACCTTAAGATGTGTTTTTCAGAATACTGAAAAGTTTCGTCCAACTACATTTTAAAACAGCATTTTTGACCCATTGTCCCAAACAAATTATGTTTAAGAGATTCACTAACTGAATTATACTTTCTGAACCCTTGTGTGAATATGTGCAAAATGTACAAAATTTCAGAATATAACTCTATAACATACTCCAAGAAAGTTTCAAAAAGAGACTCTTCTGTGTCACAAGCTAAAAATTGTATTTGTATTCAAAGGCACGTTACTCTCATACTAATACAACTAGACAATGTGAATTTTCAAATTAAATTATGGAGCAACCCTGTAGCAAAGGCTGAATCTTACTCCCCTCTTAATACCAAAAAATGTAACCTGATTTCTCAAAGAAACACAGCTCATCTCAGAATTACACTTTTTCTGGGAAATTTAAAAAAAAAAAATAACAAAAAGGGTTTTGAAAACAAACCTATTCTAACCTGTTTTTTCTGCCCTGCAGAAGGGCAATTATCCAGAGAAAACATGACACGATGGAGAAACGGACTGACAGAAACCTCATGAAGTTCAACAAGAAATGCAAAGTCCTGCACCTGGGAAGTAACAACCCTGTACCTCTCTATCTTCTGGTGGCCATTCAGCTGGAAATTAACTTGGCAGAAAAGGACTTGGGGTTCTGGTGGACACCAAGCTGAATGTAAGCAAGCAATGTACCCTTGCAATGAATGGGACCCTCGGCTGCATTAGACAAAGCACTGCCAGCAGGTCGAGACAGGTGGTCCTTCTGTTCTCTTTAGCCCTGATGTGGCCACACCTGGAGTAGTGTGTCCAGGTCTAGGCTCCCCAGTACAAGAGAGAGAGGGGCATGCTGGAAAGAGTCCAGCAAAGGATCACTAAGACAGATAAGGAACTGGAGAATCTCACTTATGAGCAAGGTTTAAGAGAGCTGGGATTGTCCAGCCTGGAGAAGAGAAGGAATCATATCAACATATATAACTACCTGAAGGGAGAACACAAAAGCAGAACCAGGCTTTTTCAGTGGGGCCCAGTGGCTGGGTGAGAAGCACACACTGAAACAGAGGAGGTTCCCTCTGAACATCAGGAAATATTTTCCAGGTTGCCCAAAGAGGCTGTGGAGCCTCTTTCCTTGGAGATATTCAAAAGCCATCTGGAAATGGTCCTAGGCAACCAGGTTTAGATGATCCTGCTTGAGCAGGAGGTATGGACTAGGTGACCTCCAGAGGTCCCTTCCAGCCTCAGTCTCTTTGCTTTTGTGAATTTTTAACATTTTTCTTCCCGATTGGAAAGAAGTAAAGGAAGGAAAGAACAGTAAAAAGATCCACCTTTAACTATATAAAGACTGGTGAAGAAAAAAATTTTGTTTTGTTGGACTTCAAGTTTTCCTGTGTTTTATCTAACATAAGAGGGAACTAAAAATGCTGCTTGGGGAACCAAGACTGGAAACACTTGAGGAAAATAAGCCTCACATAGCTAAGCTGTATTTGGGAGGGCACAGAAGGAAGAGCAGAGGAAAACAGAGGACCTGGAATGACATCCCATGTTGAAGTGAACTAATTTCAGCTGTGAGCACAGTGAAGCAGAGTAAGAATGGACAAATGTAATTTCCATGTTCTTCCATTATATATTTTGCAAATAGACATCTTGAAACCTGCAGGACTGCCTTGAATAGCCTAATAAGCCTTCCACTCTTTCATTCACAATAAAGAAAAAAAGTTAAAATTACCAAAGGGGTTGAGTTCAAGCAGCGTTATTGTCATCCTGAAGCACTGCAGTAATTTCTGTAAATTTAAAGAACAAGTTTAAGAGGAAGAGTCTGAGAAGGAGACTTAAAGATTTCCACCCCTTTCTGGCAATTCTGCATTGTTAACTGCTGCTGTTACTTGTTTATATCATCCGTCTTCTGTAGTCACCCTCAGGATTGGTTAACTAGCCATTAGTATGCTAAACCAGTAAATATACTAAGAAAATGTCCTAATACTGAAGTCCATATCTGTTTTCAGAACTCTATGTCTAGGTCATTTTTAAGTGGATGCACTTGACCCATCTCTCAGTTGCTTACACAGGTAACCTGGTTTTAAAAAAATTTAAAAATGTAAGAAATGGCATAGCAAGCAGGTCCTCTCATAAAACACCTTTAAAAATTCCTCGGAATGACTGATTGTAGAACATTTTTGCAAATCAGGCCACAGCACTGTAAAGCACATAAGCTATTCATATTAACTTCAGTAGACTTCTGCATGAATGTGCTCAAAGCTGTTGAGGACTGATCAATGTAAGTGAACATCTAGGTCATGATCCAGGTCACTGACATCAGTAGAAGCAATGCTACTGTACCCTGTGTGCAGATTTAGGCAGCATTCTCAGGATTTTTCACAAGAAGTAACATTCTTATTTTAATAAAAATACTGTCAGGACGTCCACAATACTTCACAACGAGCGGTGCAGTTCATGCAAGTGTCTTGAAAAGGCACTTGCATAAGTGTATAAGATGCATAAGATATATAAGATGGATAAGCAAAATGGAATTTTCAGAGCCAAGCAGCGTCACAACACACCTCCAGACTGCTTCATGCACAACGTTGACAAGTCTTTTAAATATTAAGGGCTGTGTTCTACTCTAATTCCACACATGGGACTCCCATTAATGTCAGTGGGTGTTTCACACAAAGCAAAAGAACAGAAAAAGCCCTTGGCATCTTTTAGTATTAAAGAAAAAAGATTTCAATAAGTTTACTTAATCCATCAAACTGGCAGACTCCAGCACTAGCTCCTCTGATAGTGCTGTCAATGTTTGGTCAAGCCTAAAAAACCTTCAAGCTTAAGCAAGTCTTGACACAGCAGAGAAGTAGAAGCTCAAGATGGTCAACTGTAGGAAGTAAATAAACTTTTGAAAGCTAAGAGAATAAAGGATTAAAGGATAAAGAAAATTATTTTTGCCCTTTATATCAACTTTTTCCAAAGAAATATACGTTTCGGAGAAAGAACCCAGACCTTGGCAGGCTGGGTGGAAAAAAAAAAAAGCAGACGCAAGTTGGGGGTTGGGGAGAGCGAGAAGTAGAGTGTAGCTGCTAATCCTGCTAAGGCAGTTTTACAGTATTGGCTCCAGTGTATTGGGGCCATACAAACTTTTTGACCATGCACTAACTAGTTTGCTTGATAGCCTGGAGTCACGAGAGTTAAAGGTCTCAGCATGTATCTTAAGTTCATGGGAAGAGTGGATTTGTGCCTAAGAGAGTATTTTGCTGTCAGACACCCAAGTCAGAGCTTATCAGTTGGTGTCTGTAAGGGTGGCAAGCACAAAATAACTCTACTAATGCCTTTCCTTTCATTGCCCTACTACCCACACGTTCCATAGCAACAGTTTCTTGATCACTGGTCCCTGTCACATTTATAATTCTATTTTCTTTGTTTAGAGATCACAGAATCCCCACAAACTTGATAGCCTAGGTTTTTGTTGGCCTGGTGGCTATCATTTTGGTCGAAGTGTCCTTGGCTCTGTAGTATTAGGCTTCATGATTTTTGCAAGCAATCTACGTACTTTGGTAGAGCCAAATCTGAAATATTAGGCCCTCTTCTCATTGGCATATTTAGCATCCATCTGGTTTAATTATTACTCAGGGCTGCACTGTGGGATTTCTATAATAGAGAAACTGACCGAGGTACATGGTCTGAATGACAATTTAGCTAGACAGGCTTGTTGAAATCATGTTAGAGTTATAGGATACCTGGCATTAGTAGTTTGACCCTGGTACATAAAAGTTTTGAGGCAATTTAAACTGTATTATCATCACACAAAGCAGACAATTTGAAAAAAGCAACAGTGTAGAGGTACAGGTATTGTTGGGTAGTGTTATGCAAGCTTTTTCTCTACCCTGAATAAAATGACATTACTATTTATAGTAGTGAAAGCATCTAAGCATGAACAGCATTTGAAGACAAAGTTAAAAATATTACAGAAAGATTAGCCCTACAGCTAAGTGTATTTAACAAGTCTGTTCTCCCTTTGCCTCTTTCTTCTCATTCAGTACATGGCTGACTTATTTGAACCCATCAGTTCAGCACATGACCAGTAACAAAGCACAGCAGATGCCATGTTCTGCTCCCTCTTTGTTCAGTTGCTCTTTGGGATGAGCTCCCCCTTACTCACCACTGTCTGTCTTCCCTGTGTACTTACATCAATCTCTCCTTGGATTGCTACTGAGGAAAAGCAATTGTCCAGAAGCAGAAGTGTACATGTAGCTCTGGATGGGGCAGTTTCCCAATGGTCATTGTAATCAATGGAGTCTCTTCCATTGACTTCTGCAAGAGACAGATCAAAGCAAGACCCTTTTTTTTTAGGTTCTTGTGAACAAATTTCATCTGAAAATGACAGAATGCTTCCTGCCAGGAAATCTACAGAGAATTCAGGCAGAACTCTGTTTTCAGTTTCACAACAAACTCAGATTAAGTGAATTGCCTTGTGTAGTTTTCCGGTGTCAATTCCAATTATGGGTAATGCTGTGCAAACCCCAGGCTTAAAAAGCTACATCAAGAAAAGTAGAGTGAAGGTAAGAATGCATGTGGGAAGCACTGTGATTTTGGTTTGAATTCCTTTTGGGGTAGAGATTCTGAATGCTATTTTTTTTTACAATTTGGGGAAGGTGGAAAGGTTACACTGAAAGCAGTTTGAAGAAGCCTTTGTAAGAGGCAGAGTAGAATATATAAAATAATTTTAAAGTCACCCTTAACTACTTCCTCAGTAATCCACCAAAAAGACTGACCCAATCACAAGCTAATTCACATTCTCTGAATTCCATGGAGGAATTGAGCACTTCAGCATCAATAGCCTCTGCTTGAACAGGCTTTATATATACAAACTGACACAGTAACGAATTCCTAACCAGTTCTATTGTTATGTGAACCACTACAACTTAAAAATATAAAACAACACTAGTAGAAGGCAACTTGTTTGGACCACTGAGGACTCCTTACTAAAGCAACCCTTCTCCCTTCCCTGCTTTCATTTATATAGTCTGATGGGACAAGTCCCAAGACGAGAACTTTTTCATCACTGCCCAGCAACCGTAGCAGGTCATGGCAGAAGAGTCTGATCTATCTACATCTCTACTAGGTATAAGCTTCTTAAACAGCACAGAAGTTTATCCTTCTCTAGACTCTGCCTACTGCTCTGGGGAAAAAGAATCAAGTATCTAAGTAAATCATCATCCTGAATATATAAATTAAGTATATACAGTCTTTATAAACAGGACTCTTAATAGTTCATTTAAAATATATCTTGCACTTTTGCAGCATCCCCATGGAGATAATTTTGAAAATGAATGAATGAAATAATGCCACTAAGACTACAGAATTTCTCTCACATGCCTCTCCACTGACTTATCTAGTGTTAATGTCTAGGACTTAACACAGTTGCAAACTACAGCTGCTGAAATGACAACTATTGTTCCCTGCATGATATTTGGTGAAATAAATGCTGAAGTATGAAATCCATTAGTGCCATATATACTATACACTGCATTTGCAAAGGCTTAGTTCAAGAGGAATGAAACTTCCTCACCACAGATAAATGCAGCTTTTAAAGGGTTTTATTATTATTATTATTTTCTTCCAATAAAATATCTGGTCTTTTGGAACATCTTTATCTGCTGGTATTCTGAAACTCAATGAAATACCTCAAGGCAAGTACTTGCTCACTATTTCCTGTTGGAACAGCTCAAAAATGTTCTTTGAAGCAAGCAGCAAAAATGACAACACAGGGGTGACTTCACTTCCTTGGGGGAAGAAACATTCCAACACATATCTAATATATTTGCTATATAATTAAAAAGGTATCCCAAATAGACCAACAGGCACTGATAAGTATTTGTTATTGAAAAGAGCACATAAAACAAGAAGAGTATTGTTGAAAGTGCAGTGGAGCAGAATCAGAGGTGAGGTCCTACCGATGGGCTCCCACGAAAGCCACTGAACAGCCAGCTTCAAACTAGAACAGCAGTCCTGTGGGGTTTTTTTATCAGTTTGACTTCTTATAGACTCTAGTGGCTGCAGAGCATGTGCACACCAAACCAAACTGTAAGAGAAACTATAGCCAATTCTGTTTCTCTGTGGTCTTTTCCAAGAGGTTCAGAAACCAATTGTGCCACCATCTGCAGTAGATAAATGTTGTCCTGGGTTTCTGCCACTCCTGGAATAGGAGTTTCTGCCACTCCTGGAATAAACATTAATTTGGATGAGGATAGCTTTATTTTGCCATGTTTCATTTGCTCTGTGATCCCAAGCTGGGAGAGAATTGGGGCAATTATGTTGGGTGCAAACACGTTACAAAGAAGTATCATGTGCTTTAAAGAAAATAAAATATTCTTCATGTATTTATGAATTAACTGTCCTGCCTTTGAAGGAAAATTCAATTACATAGAACAAAAGCAGTTAAAGTAAAGCTATACTTTCATTCACACTTTGTAAAACCGTGATTACCTCTTTTACCCTTCATGAAATAAGCTAGTACTCCTCTAAAGTTAATTTGCAAGAGCCATGGCTTTTGAAAAAACCTGCAAACCTCCCACTCCAATAACATCATTCAAAGCAAACCTACCTGGACAAAAGGCCCAGTTCCCCTACTGCTTTGTGCTTGGGTGGAAAAAAACTGCTGTCTGCTACATTAGTGAGAAATAACAACTTCAGAGAGTCAGACACATGCTGAAATGTTTCAGTTGAAATCAAACTCTGAGAAATTTTTTAAATGTTTTCAACACATCAGCATGAAGCATCGACCTAGTTGGAATCACTTAGATCTAAAGCAAATGCACTGATTGTTTTCACAGCATGCTTTTCTTCTTCAAGCTGCAACAGGCAGACTGGCAACTGCTGTTCAGAAAGGTTTTCAGCCCCCTGCCTTGGTCTACTGTAGCCTATGACACAATCAATAGCAGGGTTAGAAGGCAGGGAAAGCTAAGGAAAGATTATGAAGATGAAGTGAGTGACAGAATTGCCTTACAGGATTTGTTCTCTCTCTCTCACCTTGAGTCTCTTCTACTGCAAACAAAGATGGAGAACCATCCCAGTTCTCGCACCAAACAGGGACAGAGATGGTGGGGACACCACGTGGCATGAGTGCAGACAGCACACAATGCACTTGGGAACATTCTGCTCAACACAGAGACAAGAAAGAAGATCTTGCCAGCAGATGTCTTTTTCTTGGTCTAAGTGGGATGGAGATCCCACTGAAGAAAACTTTTCGCTCATTAATCAGTATAATTAGCATGTATAGCAAGAAAAGTTGATGGTGAAATAAAATTTGAGCATTCTCCTTTAATCATTTCACCTCAACCCTGTCTGTGCTATCTGAAGTGTCGCTGCTCCAGCCCTTCTGATAGTAACCATGGTCTTTCAACCAAGCCCCGATCCCTTTGAACTGGTACATAATGAAGAGCACTTCAGACACCAGTCCTTCTTAATATGCCACTGCACAGGACACTTTTGCTGCCATGCTGTAAAGACCTTAATGGCTTTCAGTTGTTCAGGTACCACATAATTAAAGAATTTTTATAGTAACCCTAACAACTTTAATACAGTGCAGCTCTTGTTAGAGTCATTATGATGGAAAATATGATTTTCAGTCCATTACTGTAGATACCATGCTGTTCTCCTATTCTATCCCACCACCAGTTTATGAAGATACTTAGCTTGGATTTACTGCAGTAGTGTGAGAAGGAAAGAAACAGTTCAAAGGGAATCAGAGAAGGCCCAGTTTATGCCACTGTCTGTTTGGTTTTTCCAGTTATGCACGAAGAATCCTGGGGAAAAGCATATTTGGACATTAATAGCATGCAGCAGGCAGAATATTGTTGGGATCCAGACAATCCACATTTGTATTTTAATGTGATAAAAAGATAGGAAATGGACATAAATTTTATACAGTTAAGTGTTTTGCAGCACAAGCAAACTATTAACTGTAGGATACACAGGCTCAAGTAGAGTGGAACACTCCAGTAAGGACAGGGCTCCCTAGCCCCACAGCATGGGCTTACGTATGCACCACTCCACAGCAACAGTGTAATTAACCCCACTGCAGGCCTTTTGTTTACAAATGATTGTGTCAGTATTACTTGTGCTGTGACTACAAGTACGACTTTCTATAACTCTTCATGCCCAAACAGAAAACTCTCCCAGTTCACATGCAGAGGAAAACACAAGCGACCAGTCAATAAAGGATCAGCCCTCCAATATCCATCCTCACGTTTTAGCCTAATTCCACCATCTCAAAGATAATATTGGCAGGAGCTACAAAAATTGGATGTTTTGCCCTCCTAGAGAGCAGCATAGAGGAGACAAACAGCAGAATGGTTGAAGAGGGGGTTTATTACTTTTTGTTGTTGCTGTTGTTTAAAACCTTTTAATAAAGTGATGGTGGGAGAGATGCTCTAAGGGGCTGCATCAAGGAGCCTTCCAGCATGGTGAGGCACAGCCCCAGTGTGAGCACAGCAAGCACCCTGCTGGCACTAGAGATGGCTGTGCCAAGCACCAAGGGTGAGCATGTGTCAGCCTGGCACTACACAGGCAAACACAGGGCCTCCTGCAGCAGCCACATTATAGCAAGGCCTGGCAGACCTCTCCACCTTGCAGCACCGGCCCTTATCCCTCCTTTTCTTCTGCAATAACCCAGCAAACAGCATTTTCACCTGCCCCAACAGTACCTCTTGGATCCACTTCCCATTGACTTTGTGTGAAAAAATGCACTCAAGTGACCCCTTCCCAGACCTGGACACACATATGCTCCCACAGAGGAAAGCTTCAGCCAGGGTTTCCCCTGAGGACCCTGCTACATGGTGCTATGAAGGTTGCCAGTTCACAAAATCAGTTACAGGAAAACAGAAAGTTTGCTTTATTTTTTCTAAATATGAGACAAAAAGCGACATCTGGCTGAAAGAGGCTGTCTGCACTTCAAGAGGTTCCCAACAGGAGACAAAAAAAATACATTTATTTAGACCCATGAAGTTGAGGGCTTTTCTTTTGGCAAGGGAGCTCCCTAGAGATGAGTCTGTCACCTGACAGTATTGTTCGCGATCAAGCAATATGTTTGGTATTTGTGTCATACTGATATCCAAGGTTTCAGTTAATCTCACTTCAGTGAAAGACAGGAGTTTCTTTCACTGCACTGGTTTACTTGGGCTTGGGGTAGAAGGGTCTGTCTTGCTTTTTGCATTCATCTTTGCAGCAACCATTTTTTAAACACATAATGTAACTTGTGGGTGATAGGCTTGAATTGAACCTCTTGGTTAGATGGATTTTTGCTAGGGTTTGAAGACCTTTGGGAACCAATATAAAAGGGATACTGTAAAAATCACTGAGAACTTGTAATCACTATCAGTTGACAATTAAAAAAGTGTGCATCTACTTCAAGTTTATCCTGCTAACTACCAGACTCAAAACACATATCTCTCTGAAAGCCATGGAATTTAACTCAATCTCATGTGAAGGATATCTACAAAGTCTACATGGACTGGGTCTTCCACTTAACCTGTCAAAGTGACACACAGAGGTGTGTCAATGAGAAGACTCTTTGTCACAGCAATTAATTTCAACCTCAAAAACTAAACCCACCAATTTTCAGTTACAATACAGCTGCTTCCTAGCAGATGCCATCTGGATCCTAACTTTTGCTTGTAGCTACGCTATCAGAAACAGCATGACAAAATAGCAGATCAGTAACAGCTGCATTTTTTGTCATTTGTTGAAAAACCCCCATTACCCCAAGGAGATAGACAGTCATGAGAACTCAGTTCCTGGGTCTACAGAGGGACATGATTTTTGGGCATGAAACATTCAGCAAGTTCTGAAACTGATGGTCAAAAGAAGGTTCAGATGACATGACCAAAGAAGAGACCTCCACTTACTGATCATTTCCTTGCATTGTCCAGCAGCAATCATTATGAAGTGATTATATATTATTATAAAGTAATATTTGAGAGGAAAAAACTCTGTAAAAGTGGAACTTCTTTTGCATGATGCTTTTCCCTTCTGAAAGAATTATGTGACCGTCAGTACTCGTTCTGTGAAAAATTCTAATTTCACGGTATTTTCAAAAATTTTTTTAAGGGAAACATATATCCTCACATACCAGATGATTCAGAAAAAATAAACTTCATAGGAGGAAAAAGTCTCTTTTGACCATTTAATATAAATGAGCTGTGCCAAGAGACATGTCCTCCTCCTCCTCTGATGGAGGACAGTTGGAGCATTTCCTCAAGTTTGGCACATTGCCCTTTTTAGCAAGCCAAAGTTTCAGACTTTTTCATTGGCAATTTACAATTACTTTGCAAGAGTTAACCTCCAGCTAGAATTTTAAAAAAGCTTTTTAAAAATTATTTGGTTTTAATTGTTATATAATGAAAGGCACAGTTCATATCTCCTAACTTAAGAGTTATTTACAAGAGCTCGGTAAGACTTTACGGTGTAGCTCACAGTATTTGCTTTCTTTTATTGTACTTAGAGAGGAAACAGGCTTTAGAGTGACTGCCTCAGATTCTGGCATATAATTTTTAAAATTACTATGTCAGAGCAGTTATATGCCATATGAGAAATTAAGCACCAGGAGACATGCAGGCACCCATTTAAAAGTCTAACCAGGAGGAAGAAATCTACAGACTGACAATTACAGGATTCATAAAACATGCAAGTACATCTGGAAAACTGAACATCCTTTAGAAGTTTCCCTGAATTATGTAGAGAGAGGTCTGCTAGGCACAAAGTTACAAAGTACAACATCCTTCCAGGTATTGAAACATTCTGCAGTTTTATGTTGGTCTCCAAATCTAAGAATTTTAAAATTAAAAGTATCTCATTTATGAGATACTTGTAATTATTTAAATTAAGGAAATGCTTGTAACAATTTTAAATCCTTTCAGGTAACATTAACTCTACATTAAATCCTAAAAATTGGGATACCCACTCACACAGCAACAATCTGTTTATCAGATCAAAATTACTAACTTCTCAGGAGAAATTAAAACCACCAAAATGTGTTAAATCTGACCTTGAAAGGAAGTATTTTTCTCTTCAGAGGAACTGAATCAACACATAAGGTCCAATTCTGTTATACTTAAGCAAGGCTTGTAAGCATCCTGAGGTCTGCATGTCTGTCTGGAGACATATGCAGCCAGCATCTTACATGAATGCACATTGAGGGAATGGCCTGAAGTTGTGTTAGAGAAGGTTTAGGTTAGATACCAGAAGGGTCTTCACCCAGGGGGTGGTTGGGCATTGGAACAGGCTCCCCAGAGAAGGGGCCACAGCACCAAGTCTGACAGAGTTCAGGAAGGGTTTGGATCAGGCACATGGTGTGACTCTTGGGCATGGTCCTGTGCAGGGCTAAAGGGTTGGACTTGATCCTTGTGGGTCCCTTCCAACTCCAGCGTATTCAGTGATTGCTTGATTCTGTGATATCTTTTAGATTGAGTAAGTTGTGTAACAGAAACGGATAAACAGAAGTAAATCCCTTGGATGTTCAACAGAAACGAATGCATCACTTTGCCTATTCCTATACAATAGTTCTGTATAAGCTAATAGATGACATTTTGACAAGTCAGCATTAACTGCTAAGGTATATTCGAATTGATAAGGATTGCTTACCTACAGCCCTGGGAGCAGGAAGAGACTACTGTGGAAGATTCCGACACTGACTTCATTTACCCATTCAGAGGTTAGGCCATACTCCAGCAAAGGACTGCAGCATACTCTGAACTTTAAAGGTATAACTGACTTCAGCAGGTCTTTTCCCTTTAAAAGAAGGGCTCAAAAATATCGTGACTAGAACACTGTTGAAGCATATTCATTTGAGCCTGACCGTATATAATTTGAAGAGTGTTGCCATAGTCCTTCTTAAATATCAGAGGGTCCTAATATACACATTCCAAGAAAATGTGTGTAGTAATACTAAAATATTACATAAAGCATAAAAATGTTGTATTGAATATTGCCATAAATTAGATATTTAATAAACAAGTATCTTGTGTTGAAAGTTCTTGTCACTTCTGAAGCAGTGAATGGTTATAGTAAAATGTAGGTAGCAATTAATAAAGATTCACCCCTGGAAGATAGGGTTCTTTAAACCACTGAGAATGGGCATTTAGGTTTTGGAGCAGTTGGGGTTTTTTAACTTCTTTCACAGGTACCTGGGGTCTTAGTCAGTACCTAGCTTTGGGAAGTTAGAATTTTTTTCTTAATCTTTCTTCGTCGAGATCATTCACAGCAGATTTGGAATTGTTCTCTCTTCAGCACAGACTTTCTACACCTGTAACTACCATAAATTCTCCAAGTAATATCAGCTAATGAAATTAACTTCAATAAAGACAGGATTTTCATCCTGTTTCCACAGACATTTATAAAACAAATGTAATAGATTTTGAGCCTGACAATACAATAAAGTTGGATAATTGCCTTGTGTTTTATTTAAACAAGTAATCTTCCATTATGGCATTCCTTATGCAGCAAGAGAGGGTTTTCTGCTTCTAATTCTCCTCTGTCAATTCAAACTTATTAAGAGCTTACACATTATTTCTACCAAGCTAAAAAGAAGAGTGCTTCAGAATATAGGAGGGCTCAGGTAAACAAAAACAGTCCCTTATTAGCAAAGAGGCAGGACCCTGTTAAAATAGCGATTATTTTTTACTTTAGGACATGTTCAAAGCACATTGAATCTTGCCACAAACTTCAATAGATTTTTGGATTAGGCCCTGATTAGTATTTACACTTGGGCTGACTGTGGTCACTGTCTCATGATAGAGGTTTGTTTAGCAATATTGATAATGGCATGTTTAGCAACAGAATCAGAAGGTTCTGTATTAAAGTCAATGGGACTATGGCATTTTATATTCTAGGTCTGTCTCCTTCAGTACCAGACTTAAGTGGACTATTTTATCAGGTTGTACTAGAAAACAGCAAATACAGAATGAATGATTATTATGAACAATGAAGTGAGCCCAGTACCCCTGAACTCCATCTACTGATGCTGTTATCCACCCAAAGTGGAGTTGCAGTACTGGGAAAACACTTGAGAGAACAATCTCATAGATTGGCAAAAGCATCTGATAGAAACACAGGAGTAAGGAAGAGGATAAGAGTTTCAGAAGCTAAAACCACTATCCCATGTTTCTAAGCACACATTAACATCTGTGAGCTATTCTCTAAATGAGAAACACAGTGAAAAAGCAGACTGTACACGTGCATCTACAGAGCTATGTTTTTTCACCTTTTGGCCTATCAGAGGACAATGCAAATCTTCCACAAAGCACTGCTGATATCCTGCCCAAGCTTCTCACTGGAATTGGTGCGATCCTTTAGGCTCCACTGGCAACACATTCTTTAGTTCTGTTTACACACTGCAATGTAAAATTGCTAGGCTCAAATACGTATTTTTCCATTTAATCTTACAGGAAAGTGAAGAGCTCAGAAGCAGAAGGCAGCTGCATTGTAGAACACTTCAGAACATACAATTACATTAAAGAGAGATTCATAGAATCATAGAATATGCTGAGTTTGAAGGACGCAACCAGATCATCAAGCCCAGCTCCTGGCCCTGCACAGGACACCTCAAAAATCACACCATGTGCCTGAGAGCGTTGTCCAAATGCTTCTTAAACTCTGTCAGGCTTGGTGCTTTGACCACTTCACTGGGGAGCCTGTTCCAGTGCTCAACCACCCTCTGCGTGAAGAACCTTTTATGGATATCTAACCTAAACTTTCCCTAACACAGCTTCATGTTGTTCCCTTGAGTCCTGTCTCTGCATGAAAATGAAGAGATCAGTGCCTGCCCCTCCACTTCCCCTTGTAAGGACGTTGAAGACTGAAATGAGGTCTGTCCTTCAGCCTCCAGGCTGAACAGACCAAGTGACCTCAGCTGCTCCTCGTATGCCTTCCCCTCCAGACCCTTCACCATCCTCATGGCCCTCCTTCGGATGTTCTCTAATAGCTTAGTGTCTTTTTTATATTGTGGGGCCCAAAACTTCACACACTATTCAAGGTGAGGCCACACCAGTGCAGACACACTGACATAATATTATTCAAGCATAAAGCACTTTCATGTAGAAGTCCTCTACAAGCGGAGAGCAAAAAAGCAATGGTAGTGAATGGTAATTGTAGTAAACTCAACACATTTTCTGTTGAGAAGAAAGCTTGTTAGCAATACTGTAATAAAATACATGATGCAGCACAGCAAAAGACAGATTCTCAAAATCATTCTGTTTTTGCCTGACTGTGATTCTGTTTAGCTTAACAGGAATTTTGCAAGTGGTAGTACGAAAGCTGAAGTTTGAGGATGAAACTAGCTTCCTCATCTTTGCAGCTTAAATGTCAAAACCTTCATCAGGCTGTTAGAAAAAGAACCCAATATGAAAAAGATTAAACACATACCCTTGTAGGTACTGGCAGAATAATTATTTCTTTGTTACTCCTTTTAAAAACAGCTTTCAAAGCTCTCTATTAATGTCCTATTTTTCTCATCTTTCATGTAGCTTTCCTTTTGAAAGTTTTCCACCTATCAAAACATGGTTGGTTTGTTGGGGGATTTCTTCAGCCTTTAAACAACAATCCATGGAAACGTCAGACACTACCAAAACTGACAAAAATGGACTGCAGACTTTTTCCAAATTTGAACTACATGCAGAACCACAGAATCGTTAAGTTTGGAAGGGACCTCTGGAGATCATCTAATCCAACTGCCTGCCAAGGCGGGTTACACAGGAATGTATCCAGGTGGGTTTTCTCCATAAAGGGAGATTCCGTGACCTCCCAGGACATCCTGTTCCAGTGCTCTGCCAGCCTCAATGTAAAGAAATTCCTCCTCATGTTGAGGTGGAACTTCCTGTGTTTTAATTTATGGCTGTTCTCCTTGTCCTGTCACTGGGCACAATGGGAAAGAGTCTGGTACCATCCTCTTGAGATATTTGTATGCATCAGGCCCAGCTCCCTCAGTCTCTGCTCCTAAGAGAGATGCTCCTGATCCCTAATCATCTTTGTAGCCCTCCCCTGGACCCTCTCCAGTAGCTCCTTCTTTCTTGTACTGAGAAGCTCAGAACTGGACACAGCACTCCAGATGTGGCCTCACTAAGGCTGAGTAGAAAGGGTTGATCACCTCCCTCAACCTGCTGGCCACGCTCTTTCCACACTCTTACAAGCTGGAGAAGAGGTTATATCTTTTTCACGGATCTCTGATCTGTAATTTGTAACTCTGATTTAGGAAGCAACTCAGAAAGAAATCATAATCTTTTAACCTCGGTTGCCCAAATATTTCCTGACACGGGACTACAGCATACAGTGACTCGGTGATACACATACATACCCCAGATAACAATGTGAGCTTTCCCACGAAATCCATTCTTATGACATCATTTGTGAGGGGGGGAAAACAGTATTATTTTAGTAAAACTTAATAAAATAATACTTCTCTTTCTCTAGCTTGAAGGGGAGAAATGAAAACATGAAAAGGGAGGTTAAAATGTCTACTTTATCCTCCCATGCTTTATTCTCCTATGCTTATGCTGGAGACAGCTGCAGATGCAGTGAGTGTCCAAGGCGGCACTTACCAAGCTGAAGCTGATCCAAAGCAGAAACGTACTGACCAAGAAACAAACTGTCTTTTAGGAAAGCAATTTCAAAAGAAGTCATTAAATCACATTGGGGGAGGGATTGACCCCACAGCAAGCAACACCTCTGCTAACAGAACAGCTCTGAACGAGAGTCACTTTCAGAGACATCATCATAGATTTGGTCTTGGTTTGTAACCTTTATCTGAAACACTGTGGGCCCAATTTGCCACCAGATGATGTGGCCAATCTACTTTCAGTTACGGAATGAAAACAGAATGGAGAGGATTAACATTAATGGTGGAACAGCTAAAAGTTTTGCAAAGAACTGACACAGAACAGGAAGGTGATGGGACTGAGCGCTGGTTTTCAGCTTGTCTCAGTTCTTGCTGCACCACTACCACAATGAATAGCACAAAGATACTATGGAATTGGCACTGCTGGAGTTTTTCAGGAAGCACTTAGACAAACACCTGTCAAATGTGACTCAGATAAGCTGATTTTGTCTATGTGCAGACGACTTTCTGAGGTTCCTTTCACACCTTTATTTTCTTTGAATCTTTAGGACAAGTAGCTGTTTAGAGTTGCCAAGTAAATATGTGTCAATTACATTTCTCAAAGGCTTGGAATATAATCAAGGGTGGGTGGCTTGTCACAGGATACACAGGGACATCTCAAGCCCAATGCTCCTACTCGTAATCAAATTCAGAGTTTTGCCCTAATTATGACGTATTTTTAAAATGGGCAAAACTACCCCATATTTCCCTAACTTCCTTGGGAACCACTGAAGTATTTTAGCTCAAATTGCCTTCAAAAGTATTCAGGAAGAGTTAGCCAACTAGGTGGAAACACTAACAGCAGCAGCAGCAGAGGTCTTAAAATAGGAAATACTGGGCTACTTCAATTATAGAAGGTTCTACAAGCCCTGCCAATAATTTTCCCTTAGGCTCTCACAAAATGGGAAGCAGAGAAAAAAATATTTCACAACTTCACAGAATCCCTTAAGCCTCCTACATTCCCATTTAAAAGGGATTATGAAATAAAATGGAGTAGGAAGCTTCCCAAAATTTCAAAGAAAACTCTTGGGTCAACCCTCAGATTGCTATTTGAATATTTTTTTCCATGCCTGACTCAATTTTTAAGATATTCCCCATTAGCATAACTGTCATTCTTTGTTTTGCTTTTCTCTCTTTGTTTCCTGTTTTTATTCGCCCTTTGACTTGGAGTTGAAGAATTCAGCTGGCAATATAAAGTATAGAAAGAGAGAATTTAATTGACATTAATTCCTACGAATTTCATTTTTCTTTTTCCCTAATCCAGGTACACCAACTGAATGATGCTCTGGAAACACAGATCTTTGATAAATGTCACAATGAGCAACACTGCAGCACATGGGGTAAAAAAGGAGAAAAAAAAGGGAGAGAAATAGATTAAGCCTTTTGTTTTAAGCATACTCATTTTAAAACCAAATTGAGTAAACATCTCTGACTACTCTGGTTTGAGTGGTGCTCACTTACCTTCCTTTCATGTTTCCATTACTGCCAGCAAAGATGTAGATGGAGGCCAGTAAAACAGGATTTGGACCTTTCACCTTGTCTGTTAATGGATATGTATTTGTAGCTAAATAAGGCTTACTCCTTCCTCTCTTCCCCAGTCTGATTTCTGCCTATCCCTTTTTCGTTTGCATCTGAAAAAAATGGAAATTCCAGTCCATCTGTCTGGAACCTATCCCTATTTACATCATGGTGGGTTTCTATCATTCATGGAAATAGAAAAGATCTTCGAAGTACAGATAAATAAATTACTCTTACATGTATTTTACAGCTGGTTTGTACTTCCAGATGGTATAAAGAGGTCTCAGTATAAAGTAGCATCAAGCTACTATCTCTAGGGGCTGAGATTCTCAAAAAGGAAAATAACCAAACATAAATACTAAACAAAAATCTAAAAAATAACAGCTATTTTAAATTAAATTTTTCTTTTCAGGTGGCAATTTCTGTCTTGTTTCTCCAGAATTAAGGGAAATAACACTAGAATTTTTACAGTTTGCCTTGCAGGACTGATTGGGGAAAAAAAAAGAAAAAAAAAAAGACCAGATAGGATAGAATGTAATTAACATCAGCCAGGATGCAGCACAATGGGTTTAATTGTAGTGTTCTTCTCTTTTGCTTTCTATGCCTTCTTTCTGGTTAGCTTAGGAATCACTAATTAATCAAACATTGTAAACTACACTAGTAAATTTGCTCATATAAGGCCTTCTGAATCTGATGGAACAAGCTTAAAGGCTGCTGGTGATCATGTTTGTCCAAATGCAACTCTGTTTAGCTCCAAAGATTTACTTCTGATGAATCCTGGTAGCCACCAGATTGAAAAGAAACCCCAAAAAGACATCCTGAACATGTTAAACATGTGTTTGAAGTTTAGTGTGCTTTTATATTCTTAGGGAAATATGAGGCTACTTTGTTGTTTTTCTTTTTTAGTTCAGAATGTAACTGAAATTTACCTACATCCCCTAATGTTTGTTGTATGAGAAATGAATGACATCACAATACCAGTGAGGCAAAAAAACATTCTCAACACACTGGCCAGATTAAAAGCACGGATCTTTGTACAGTTCTTAATTCAATGAAATGCTGTGGTACTTCATGGTCAGAAGGAAATATGCCCTCGGCAGCATCTGTTTCTTCTGTGTCCTTCATGAGAGTCAAAGGGTATTTTACAATCCAATCCAATGCTGGATATAACCTTTTAAATAAATAAACCATGGTTTAAGGATTTAGAAAGCACTAGATCAAAGAATGTAATCTTTGAGATCTAATAACTACAGTGATGGGTCTAGCATAAGGACATGAGCAGAATAGAACAAAGGTTTGCTGAATACCCACAGTGCCTCTTGGGTTAAAATTCATTACAGAGTCACTCTAAATCCCCAGTTAGGGAGCAACCCTAAATTTCTCTTCTTGCTAAGATCCAACATGAACTTCAAAAATAAATAAACCCCCATGTATTTAGGGGAAGAAACTCCAATCTTCAGCCTGTTTTTTGTTGTTTGATTATTCAAAATCCAGGTCTTATTTTCCAAACACCTGCCAATTTCAGGTGCAGCTTTCAGATGTTTCGCTGCACACCCACAAACACAAACACGTCCACACATACAGACTTCTACTCTTCAGGATTAACTGAGTGGAGGCGGAGAACTGGCTTATTATTTTTTCCAGCCGTACATGTCTATATCCCATTGAAACTAGGGGAGATGAAAGCCTTTAACATTACATTGTCTAATGCACAATATGGTATTTTCATGTGAGCTTTCCCAATAAGTTGTGGGGATACTTGTGGATGTGCTCAAATGGTTCCATGATCACCCCCTAAATAAGCAATATCACTAAACCAAACAAACAGATAATTGTGTTCAGAGCTATTGCAAGCCCTTCACATCCTGTTTTAGAGTAGTCCAGCTTGTCTTTTGTGAGGCTTTGAAATTGTAAGCTTTGCTCACCAAGTGGCACACCCAAGGTCTTCTTGCCTGCTTTAGTAAGCAGCTGGAGCAGGAGGTTAGTACTGCACCCAGACTGATGGATAAATCTTACCTTTTTTTATTTCCCACCATGGGTGTTACAACACGCAAGCCATCACTTCTGCCTACTACTCAAGCAGCATCTTGTCAAATCTGGCTGCAAGATTAAGCTTCCCCCAATTCTGAATTCAATATTGCAACCCTAAGGCCATAAGAATAAAGCTGGAACATTCTGGGTTTTGGGGTTGTTTTTTCCCTCTTAATGGACAAAATTGTTTCTGCTTGAAGACCACAGTTTGCCTGGACTATAATGATAAATCATCATGACTGACACTAAGCTAAATGAGTTTGATGCTTTCAGCTTCACTCTTCCACATTAGAAGCCACTTTTATATTTGCCACAACTTTCAACTTTTGCTCCAGAATACTAGGATCTTCTCATTTGCAGATATTATTTTTGCTTTGTACAATCCATTTGAAGAACGTGAAGACCATTTTGTACACAGAAAGGGATGAGCGCAGTGAAGGGAAGGGAAGACTTAATTACCTGGAATCCTGCGATAGCACTTTTTTTTGCTAGAGCAGCATAATTCTTCGGTATTCCAGATTATTTTGTTTCACTGCAACAGAGTCCTGCCTAACAAACTTGGCGGAAAGTCTAGGATTCTGGAAGCATTCAGCACTTGGAAGCATTTATAGCTGTCATCGTGACAGTATCTCAGAAATACCAGACTTAACCACTGCCAGAATTATTTACATCTCTAGTCCTTTTTATTATTATTATTTTTAAAGGTGGACTTGGTAACAATCAGGCACAGTTCTCCATTGTTATAATTAAAAAAACCCAAAACAATCACAGCATTTTTTGTGATATACTGTGAAAAATGAAAGCTGATGCTAGTTTGCCGTTGATGGGAGACAATGAAGCAAGGACATGAAGCAAGGATATGAAACATTTTAGTCTTTAATATTGTTGCTTCAGTCTTAGTCTATGCTGCAAATTTATATTTAGTCATTCATTTTCTCCAAAAAAAGATAACTTCCCAAAACAGGCTAAAGCTGTCAGCTTTTTGTTCTGGTAAAACTTCATTGCACTTAAAACAGGAGGAAAGCTCAAGTAAAAACTGAGTTAGAGCTTCACAAGTTGGCTCAGCAAGTGAAAAAGCAGTTAGAGATGTAAACAGTTTAGTGAAAACTACAACATTCTGATACAGAAGTATCATTTATGTCCAACAGCAGCTGTTGTGTAATACTATTAAAATGACTTTCACTAAAATGTTTGCAAAAACCTCATGCTCTGTTATTTTCTATTTCTTGAAACTCGTTTCCATAGCAGGGGGTGGCTAAAAAAACACTTTTGTTTTTTACCGTTGCCCCTGTAATATTTCCTTTTTGGAAGTGCCATTACACAGCTGGATTGTGTCTTCTAAATAGACCTTTGAAAATGCTAGAAACTTGTAAAATAAAAATTACTTCATGGAATCAGTGACTGAAATAGAATGCAGATCCTCTTTAATTACAGTTTTGGGGTTTTGTCCTTTTGCTTCAGATCCTATTTCCCTTTACAATGCCCTTCCCCATTTGTGGGTTCAGAGCTCTCTCAAGTGTGATTTTGCAGCACTACTTATCAAATTATGGGATTTCTTTTACAGTAAGGTGGGCCAGGAAAGCCCATCGAGACAAGACCTATGTGTTTTGACAAGAACAGCTATAAGAGTCCTACCCTCTACATCCTCATTCACACGTGAAAGGGGCATGAGACAGCTGTGCACCTACAGCAGAGAGCAAGATCCATTTATGAGGATCTCATCTCTGATAGAGATTTCTTCAACTTGAAGCATATCCACCAGTATTAACAACATAAATTGCTATTGCTCATGGCAGTAAAAGGAAGATTATGCATGAACGTTGTTGGACCTAGTTTTTCTATAATATTGAAATTTATATATACATAATATATATAAATTATATAGAAATTTTCTATAATATAGAAATTATAAAAATATAGCTTAAAAAAACAGGCTTATTTGTAACTAAACCTACTCTAAACAGCTTAAGAAAGTTTAATTCATATAATACACCATGTAAAGATTGTTTGGAACAAAGATTTTTGCATCCCCTGTCTCTCTACTCACCCTTTTTTTATTAAACTTTCTCCCACTACCACTTTTAGGAATAGCTAGAAATTTAGAATAGTCCTTGATCTTCAAAATTTTCTTTTAGTCTAATTTTCTTTTAATCTATTCTTGGCTTTATGCTCATACTTGATCCACTGCATGGAACAGCACTACCAGTGAACAGAGAATCAGCAGCAAATATCAACAACTAACATTCTTCTTTTGAAGAGAAAACACTACACGTCACAGCAGTTTCAAAGCCAGTGTTAAAACAAAACCCCTGAAGCTATAGTCCATTTACCTGTAGCCTTGATATCCTCAAAAAGTAAAAGTATTCATGACCCTTGAGTTACTAACTTGAATCCTAATAGTCATTTCTAATTGTAAATCAGTTTGCATAACAATTATTTAGCTAGCATTTAAGCCAGACTTTGTTATATTTATCAGCAACAGCAGTAACTCAATAGGCAAGTTGGACCAGATCCTGCAAAGTGTTATATCCACAAGGAATCCCATTGGATTCAGTATCGTACTGTGCAAATGCAGACTTCTTTTATGGGCTTAAGTGATTTGCTGACCACCTTTGAAGTACACACTTAAGTCTAGTTAAGTTTTGTGAGAGATAAACACGCACATATTCTGAACTGTGTGAGCTGAGGTTCTTCCTGACGTTTTTACAATTTCAGAGTAAAAAACTGCATTACAAACAAATGCTGCTGAATGATGTAAATCACAGGAAAAAAGGAATATTTTGCCACGTCCTCATCTAATGTTGAAAGTGCTGTATACAATTTCTGTTCGATTGTCCTTTTATTTTCTTCCATTTGAGTTGCAGTTCAGATCAGAGAAGAAAAATAAAAGTCTTGTTACAGCTACAGGTCAGTGCAAGATAAGAGGCTCAGCACAGTCACTTCTATGCACTGTACATACAAAAATGGCCCAGATTGATATTTAGTTTATCAGTCTAGAATCTAGGAAGCATAACAGAGGTACTCGAATGTAAATGCATTGCCAAAAGATAATAATCTACAACACTGGAGGAGTGTCACTTGCCCAGCAATTTAAAGGTCATCTGACATACTTTATTTTTCTCTTACAATTAAAATATAGTGAATATACACAGAGTGTAAATCACAGCTTTTTTAAAAATTAGACCTCTAAATTGGCCTGGCTCACAAACTAGCAGATGAAACAGCAGAGTAGTACAGAACAGAAAAGAATAATAAATTCAATAAGAAAAAAAAATATTAAAGATGGTTTTAGAAGGTTGATTTCAATTAAACCGCAATTTTGGCGTGAAAAGAAGAAAAATCTTTTTAAGCATGAATCAGAATGAAAAAAATCCATCTTTTCTGTTGTAAAAACAGAAGTCAACAAAAAAATGCATTCTTTTGCTGGAATCCAGGCCTAGGACCAAAGAATTTACATATATTAAATTAACGAGATCCAAACTTCTGTACAACAAATATTTATACTGTAAAATATTACAGCCACATTCCTGCATATCCTTACAATAATAATTCTTAGGGACACAGTATTCTAGAGAGTGTATACAACAGCAACTTTCTGCAAAGATGGAATGCTTCATTATCAGAGTACCAGCTTGTTCATAAATATTAAAAAGTACATTTTTGAAGTTTTTCAAACATAAGTCTTATTGTTTACATTGTCTCTCTACTACTGAAAAACAGCAGCCAGCGCGTACCTGTCCAGAAGTCTCTCTCTCACAGTCTTGAACTGCAGAAAACCACTGCTGGTGACTGTAAAGGACAACAATGTCTGTGCTGGACATACACTAAGCAGACAAGGGGACAAGTAGTCTGACCTTACTTATGCAAGTAGTCATGCTTACAGTGATGGGTCTAATTCTTGCTAGAAAGAACAGGATTTGTCCCAAATTGCAGACAAAAGGACACAATTCCCTGGTGTCTTATAAAAGCAGGTCTTAAATTTACATGTAAGATGGTTCGTTTGTGTGTATATTTTGTGGACAATTCTTTATATTAAATTAAAGATTGAAACAGGTATTCCAAGAGAAAAAGTCCTCTGCTACTACAAGAAAAATCACTTAGAGATTGCTCAAGACAAACTAAAATTATAGATGTGATCTTTGTTTGGTAAAATTTAAACTCCTGTATACGTATTAATCTGCTTTATGAAATAATACTGACAACAGAACAAACTTCTGAAAAGTGACCCATGAGTTACAGAAAGGAAGGACTTCTCTAAAACACTATCCCCCTGCTCTATTGTTGTTAATGATTGGGAAGAACACAAAACAAAATTTTTATAAAAGTCAACAAACTGAAACAGAACAGAAAGATCCACACTGGTTGCAGCAATGTATCAGTTTCATAAACTGGGCTTCAGACCAGAACTCTCTATGGGAAAAGAGCACGTTTACCTTTGCATAAATAGCATTTACTACTGGTGAGATCATATGGAGGGTACCACTGACATGCAGAAAATAAACACACAACTTTTATAAAGAGAACTCAAACATAGCAGTAATGACTGCAAACACATGCTTATTTGAAGACAAATGTTACCTAATTTGCTTCCTCTCAATATACAGAGATCTAATTTAAGCTGCCCCCCTCCCCTTCCCATTTTAGTATATTTGCAAGAACCAGTGAACACAGAAATGTGCAGCCAGCCTGGGCCCTCGGGCCGGTGGATCAAGATGGCAGGCTGGCCTGGGCTCCCCCAGGGATAGCAGAGCCAGAAGGGTGATTGGACACAGTGACCTGTCTGCATGAGATGAGACAAAAACAGGAGGGCTGTAATGCTGATGAACTAACCTGTCACTCACAAGCTCAGGTCTGAACAAAAAAAAAAGAAAGAAAAAAAAAAGAAGGAAAAAAACAAGGGAAAAAAAAAAAAGAAAAAAGGGGAAAAAAAGAAAAGAAATGTATAGTACAGTTTTTAGAAACCATACAAGGTAGAGAAATTACAGCATAATTGGAATAATTAGATGACACATTTAATTACCTGTTCATTCAGATAGGCTCAGGATATATAAGGAATATGGCATAAAAATCCAGCTAATACTTTCTATAAGATCAAAACACAATTGAAGAAATAATGGGTTCAGCGTGCAAGGAAGGATGCTACAGACTATTGCTGGCAGGGATCAGGGTTTCATGCCAAACACTCCAGTTATGAATCAAAATCACAATGAGCAATGAGCTTCTAGATCTTGACACACTAGGCAAGGAGGTTGTTCTTCAGAGTAGTTGGCTGTTTTATTGCTTGCTTGGGGGAGGAAAAATCCAGAGGGAAGGCTCACAAGCAATTCTGCACCCTGTGTCCAGTACACCCAGGTGCTAGGTAATGGTCAGGATTGTAGCACTCTGCCCGCCATGGACATCACCAGTGGGAGCCACTGTAGATACTGGTGCTTAGAGACAGCTGAAATCCAGATTTATTTTTTTTAAAAGGTGGAAAATGCATTTAATGATGAACAAGTACTTGGTGTTGAAAATACCTTTAAATCAGTATGCTCCAGCTATTACATTCATGTCATACACAGACTAGTGTTTGAACTACAAATAGCTGCTAGTGTTTCAGATCTCCATTGCATCAGGGTTATACATGTATAGTTTGGATTTTTAATTAGGCAAGTTCACACTCCATTAGCGGTAAACAAGACTGAATTTAAAGCTACATCTACAAGATTAGTTTTAAAAAAAAAAAAAATCATTCCCATGGCTGAAGAAAAACACAATTCTGAAATAAAAAGGCAAAATTATAAACATTTTTTTAAGTTTTTGCTTTTGGAGGTTTGAAAGTTAACAAAGACTTTAAAGAACTTTTTCTAGAAGTATCAGGAAATAAAGGTCTCTTCTAAAAATACGTTACAACCAAATATGCAAATCTTTCTATTTTCAGCAGTGTATGGTAATTAAACTGATTGCTCTGAGGTTCTGAAGTTTTAACTAACTCTTCTGTTACACAACTAGAAAATACATATTTTTTATCAGAAAAAAAATTAAACTTTTTATTCTATCTTAACACATACCTAATAACAACTGAACACTGGACAATTAATCAAAACCAAAAACATACTTGAAAATCTTGTGGACTTATGAAAACATTTGGGTGTGCACACTTACACATATGATATGTAAATATACACACACAGAGATCTAAAAAACAATGTTTGCAACACCTAAGACAGTAAATTTCAGAGTAACAATAACTACAAATTGTGATGTAGAACCCCCAAAGAAGTTAGTCACCTAAAATAGCTAAATTTATTTGTCTTTGAAGTCCGTGCCCTTGTTACTGATTTTAGGAAATGAAACACACTAACACATGATATAAACATTTTTGCAGACATTCCCTGAACTTTTTTTAATTGATGAAATATGGAATGTTACAGACAGAACAAAACAGCCTTCTATCTTTTCCGGCCTCAAAATCACTTTCTGAGTGCTGGTAAGCTTTCAATATAAAATAGCTAACTTGCACTCTTATATGCCAAAAAAAAGTTACATTAAAGAGATATTATAGTTTTGCGATTTATCAGTGTTTCAGCGTACATTTTCTGTCAAGTGTATTTGCTCAAAACCTTACCATTGTATCTGCCTTTGTATCATTAAACATTTATCTTTGAGACTGACCAAATAAAACAAAAAGGTAATTAACACACTCTAAAATACATATTTTTACACAATGTAGTACTAGCAAACATGCCCCACTTTTTAGATATAAGCCAGCCTAATAGAAAGCTGTTAATGTTTGGAGGATTTTTAATAAAAAATGTATCTCCTATTTTTGAAATATTTAAAGCAATAAAAGTCTGTGGTAAACATGGTATTACATATTTGACATTTTCCACCCAGAAATGCATTACTGTGTACGATGGTATTAATAAACCATGTGCTTTGAGGGACTTCTGTGCTTTGCCATAATTTAGTTTAAAACAGTGTGTAGAATGCATATTTTCCCCCCATCGTATCAGCATATAGAAAACAAATACTATGTCACCACCTCAGCAGCATGCGTTCACTATACTGGAAACATATGCAAAAAAGCACAAACTTTTGAGAGTTCAAAAAATTCCCTTTACCAGAGACTGATTTACAAACCAATGGTTAATGACAAAGTGTTGAGCACTTTAAATTTTGTTAGAAAAAGAAAAACAGGCACCCTCATCTGACTCCGACTGCATTCATAGGAAAACAGCCCTCCCTGTTCACCAGAACAAAATAATTTAATTTCTTTCCCCACTTCAAGTTATTATTTGAAGCAAATGAAAAGACAATGATTCTTCTCTCTTCTGGCTAAAGCTCAAAACAGCACGGTTAAAACATACATATAAAAACTACAGACTTATCAGAAATCACAAAACAGAAAGAGAAGGACTCACTGACCCATTTGGAAGACAAAGACGACAAAACGGAAAAGCTCTAAAAATCAGCTTGTGAGGCCTTTGAGAGATATTCTTCTGGCATTTCATCACAGCAGCCCCAGACCAGTTCACTTCCCTGGATACAGGGAGGGAGAACTAAATAGAGCTGTTTATTAAAGCTGTTGTGCTGGATTGCATTAGGAAGCACGAGCAGACCACCTGGACCTTTCAGATTGTGGCAGTGTTTAATTTGCAGGCTGCCCCTCTGCAGCAGCAAAGACTACTACATTTACCAAGCTCAATCACACATTAT
The DNA here is from genome assembly GCA_035584735.1 of Pseudotriccus pelzelni. Classification (NCBI taxonomy): domain Eukaryota; kingdom Metazoa; phylum Chordata; class Aves; order Passeriformes; family Tyrannidae; genus Pseudotriccus; species Pseudotriccus pelzelni. The sequence continues at coordinate 49,747,382 of JAWMRA010000078.1, read as the reverse complement.
CTGGATTAGGAGTAAAAGAAAAAAAATAAAAATATAATAATAATTTTAAAAATGCCACAGCCTGTAGTACAGGAATACAGTCAATATAGAAATAATGAATAGCATTAGAAATAGAAAGCAACTCCCCAGCAAACATAACACTTTCACTCCTCAGTTCTTCTACTTCAGCACATTTACACAAAATAAAACAGCAAATAAATAAATACACTGATTTGGCAAAGCTCAGACTAAATTATAAACAGGGTTTATTAGAAGAAAGCTTGGTAATTTAGGTTTATCTAGTGATTCCCTGGCCAGATTATTGTGGTTCTTTTGCCTTTCTCACTTTCAGTACTACACTCGCTGGTAGCTGAAGATACAGATAGAAAGATGGTACTGTAAATATGAATTATGTGAATCATATGGTTAGACCCTTGTGAAAAAAAAAAAAATAAAAGGGGAGTTGAGAAATGGCTGACTCCATACCTGACCAATTACAGCTTGCATGGTCCCTGTGTCCTGCTGAGCTGAAAGATCGCAATCCATCATATGTAGTCTTTGAAAAGGAGAATGGGGGTTTCTGGCATGCATCTGTCAATCAACTTCTGCACTCACAACCATCACCAAAAGCAAGAGAAAAAAAGTCAAGCTGCTCCACCAAATAGGATGAAACAGTCATGTGACCTTCAGCACACTCACACACATACATACTTCCATGGAACGTATGAATTTTCTGCAGATATGAAATGACATTGACAAATACCCAATACCAAGTAAATAAAGTGAGACAAACAGCTACTCACCAAAGAGAAAACACTTGCTGTAATCTTCAGCCTAAAGATTTAATATATCTAAAAGGTATTTTAAGCCGAGGGTTTTCTTTTGAGCCTAAACTTTTCAGATGAGGTGATATGATTTTATATATGCAGACAGTGGTCAGAACTTTAACCCCTCGTGTTCTCTTGCAGCCTCTGTTTTTACTCCCTCATTTATACTTCTACTTTATGGCTGTTTGAGTTCTTGATTTTTTTTTTTTCTTTAAGTTTCTTTTGTGTCAAAGTGAAGTGGATTGTGTTGCCGTCTTTGGATGTGCACAAATTATAAGAGCTAGACAGAAGAAAATTGCTAACAGGAGAAAAAGGAGCAGGGGCTGAGAAACCTGTGTCTGTAGTCACAAGCCAAAACATGTCTCACTGCTTTACTCCACCAGAAGTCAAATGTTTTCTTTACTGGAAATATATATCAAAGTATTAGTTTATGTGCGCTGTGATGAGCACTCAAAATATAAAATATTCAGACTATGTAAATCCTCCTTACAGAATCCTTTGCATTTTGAAGGTTAGCAGAGTTTTGGTTCATTCACTGCTCCACTGAACTGACATAAAATGTAGTTACTTACGAAGGCAAACATTACCATTTTTTCTAATGGAAGCAGTTTGTTTCATATATCTTCCCCTCTGAGTTAAGATTTGCAAGAATTTCTGAGACTATTTTTTCTTCTTGTCAAAATATATCAGCCACTTGTCTCCAAAAACTGAGTGTCCTGAACAACACACCGCAGCATTGATTGCTGATACGTTACTGGCCAGCGATTTCTGAAGGGTGACATTAATGTAACCTGGTAGCACTTTAACCCTTTGAAGATCGATACAGTCCTCTGGAAATACAGTAGAATAACAGCCCATATACTTTTTGCTGTATTACACCTTCATATAAATCTTAGTGCATCTTTCTGTCCTCCTAGAACTGCATTTCAGTTACTCGTGCAAACAACATGCTTTCCAAAGATTGTCAGAAGCAAAAATGCAGAATTAAAGGCAGTTTAGTCTCTAAGCTTAAACCTAACACATCCTTTCCATTTCAGGTAAATTTCTAGCAATATTTTGAAGCTATTATCTCATTTTTAAAGGTATTGAAAATATTGATCTTAGCTATTATAGTCAAAGAAATATGAGAATATCAACAATATTCCAATTGTAGGCACAGCACTTGCCAGTCTAATATTTCCTACAATATAATTTTAAGATCCAACATCCAGGAGCGTTTGGAATGTGATGGAGTGCATATGTATGTGTATGTATGTATACATCTCTATATTATATATTATATATATTATATATATAGATGTATACATAGATACAGATATATATAAGCATATGCATGCAAGTATAAGACAGATGAAATGGGTGTTGAGGGAGTGAGACAGGCAGGGTTCATCCAGTTTACTTTGCATTCTTTGAGTTTTTATAATACGATTTTTTTTAATTTTTAAGAAAAAGCTTAGGGAAGGAAATTTTGGTATGTATTAAAAAAATCAGAAATTAGAAGAATTGACATACAGATGCATGAGGACCCAGAAGTCCTCCTAGGTCAATGAGATATTTTAGCATAACGAAGTTTTTAGATCCAGCATTTTTAGAGAGATACACAATATTAACACTAAATTCCCATTGTATCTGGGATGGGGAAGGAGTACTTGAAATGGTGCTGCCAACATCTGCTTTGCATTTCATTTATAAACATAATTAAAATGCACCATTTGTGCTGAAATCTTACCTGCTTCTTACTGATGAAAGAAAATACACTGAACTAATACCTTGGTCTGCCTTTTGGTCAGCTGAGAATTTTCTGTGGTCTCATCCTTCAGGACAGTTCTTTGGAAAAACCAGGCAGTACTGTGAAGGCCATAATCAACATCCATATCATCACAAGCAATTCAAAATACAACTGGTAAGTGGACGAGCGACTAGAGGAGATTGCCTCGGCTGTCTCTGGTAAAACATGCGGAACTCAAATACTGCATGGGAAGCTGAAAGGAAAGTTAAATATGTCTATTTTACAGTTTCTCTTCAGGAGGAGCCTTTTTGCAGTGAATATGCACGAACACCTATCAAATTCCCTTAACTCATTTAAGTAACTAAACCTGGCAATCGCCACTGCAGGGTTTTTCTTAGCAAAGACACTGACGTAGACATATGTTGCAGCACACAAATAAGCCCAGCATTGTATACACAAGTCTGTTGCACCCTTATGCACCAACAAACCAACCATCGCGTTGCGCACGCTCAGCCAGAGCTGCAAGAGCTTCTTCCTCCCGAAGTGAGGTATGTGCTGCCTCTGCTTGTGCCATAATTAAACTATACTTCCAGGAAATGCCAATCTATGCCATAAAACGTAAACCAACATCCCTGCACCTAATGCCTCTGTGTAAGTCACGTCACCACTGTTAACCTGAACAGCTGTAAGAGCCTCCTCTGCCATCCCTAGAGCTGCCCTTACCTCTGAGGAGCTGGAGATCTTTACCCTCGGCCCCATCTACCTGGTCCTGTCTGTAGGGGCTGTACAGCTGGTCCCTGGGCACTGTTTCAGTTTTGCTACTCATCCTATGGGCCTTCCACAGGCCATCTCCTAGGAGGTGTTGGTCCAGTCTTGCCTTTTTACTTACTGTAAGGATTTCTCTCCCTAACACATCCTCCCCTTCCCCTTCCCCCCTCCCCCCCCCATTTCCTTTGCTGATGGAAAGGTAATCTATCTCTCTTGTTAACAGTCAAAAAGGTGAGAGAGCAAGGTAGCTCCTAATCTGCCACAAGCAGATTACAGCTTGCATGTGCGGAGAGCTGGGTGCAAAAGGGGAACTCCACTGACCAGGTTCCCTTTAGCGCTGGCAACTTGAGGAAAGCTATTGAAGGACAGAATGACAAATACTGCTTAAAAACCAGCTGTGCTGTATCCCCAGCAGAGACCTTCTGGTCTCCCTTGAAGCTTTTTATCTGTGGCTCTCCCTCAGCATGACCACGAGGAAACTGCTTATGGAGCCACAGCAATATACAGCAGCTATGCCTTCCTACGTGCGTGCCCCTTCAGCACCTGGCACAAAGGGACAGGTTTGCATTGTTGAACCTGAGGTTATTGAGAGGGGGGCACTGATCAAGGCTTACGCATGGAGGAGGCTGCTTTATCACTTAATCTGTGACAGCGCAAATTCAAAGTGATACAAAGCCTGTGTTTTGAGCTGCACACCAGATCTCTGACTTTCAGGAAGAGTTGTACTTCCTGGTTACACTGAATACTTTTATCTGCAGTAGATTTTCCCTTTTTAATTGAAAGAATAAAAAAAATTAAAGCTTTTGAATAGAATAATGTGCTTGAATTTTCCTCTCAACTACACACCTAAGAACTTGTGAAAACAGCATTACTGTGTATAGTCATTTCTCTTATGTCTTCCAGGAGAATATATATGTTCTGGATGATAAAAACAATATTTAGAATTATACAGCAATGCAAACCCCAACTACTTATTAGCTAAACTCTGTTAGAACACACATTCATTTTTTAAAGCTCATTATTTATAATTGTTTATGATTTCTTACTTCACAAACTGGAAGCCTTGTGATCAACAGAGAACAGGGGTTTATTAAAATACCTTTAGGCACTTGCTCACATGCCATAGCAGAGCTTGCAGCAGATTTAATGAATTGAGCAAGGGATCCTCCTGCTCCTTACAGCATCGGTACACTAGGGGGACTCTTTTTCCTCTTTTCTGGAATGATGGATGCAGGGCACTGTCAGAACAAGCTGTTGTGCCTCACTACAGGCCCTTTACTCACCAGTTAAACATGCAAGACTCAGTCTTGCACTCTTCGAAGACTAGCAAGCTTAATTCTAAATGGTCAATGGCTCTTCCTCCCTCTCTCACTCTCTCTCTCCATCTCTGCCAAACAGACAGTATATTGCATTTTGCATCTCCATTTTCATGGATATGTGACTGCGTTTTCCATATGGGCAAATTTCTGCCGACTTATGCTAATTCCAAAATAATTGTTTTGAGAGACAGTAATGGATTACAGTCTCTGCCTGTGCACGCCCATTCTGGTCAATTGTATTCACATTTTGAAGGAAATTTTGCTATTAAAAAAACCTCAGATGCTTCTGATTTCTCCTCCTCCAGGTTTCATTAATATATAATTTCTAGGTTTCTCCCACTCCCCCTGAGCCCCAAAAACCAAACTACTGGGACATATTCACTCACTCCAAGAATGAAGATCCTTCCCTTATAAGTGCCCGATTATATCATGGAAAGGTAATCCAGAAAAAGAAGATGCTTCTGTGCCTAAATTTTTAGAACAAGGCCTAAGCATAATCTACATTATATTCATTCCTGTGCAGACAGTGGGACAGCTCACTTTCCATCAGTGCTTATTCTTTACTGTCTAAAGAAAATGTCTGCAAAAGAACTTTCTTTCTCTTTGCTGTTTTCGAGAAAAGAAGCTTGCTGTAATGCTTTGTATCTCTGAGAAGGTGGGAACAAATTCTCCCCCTTTCCTTCTAGATCTAACAAGCTGGTTTAATTGAAAACTTATTTTTGTGTCTCAGGAAGGACAATTGCTCAACAGGTCTTTCAGTTTCCTGATTAAACTTCATATAAAATGAAAATCTAGGAAATGGGACTGTGATTCTTTCTACATAGTGAACTACACAGTGAAGAGACAGCACCTTCCTTGTCTACTCTTATGTAAAGTGATTACAGCAATGATGTTAGAAACTAGTTAATCGGAGGACAAGATAATCTCACACCTCTCCCAGGTGAAACAGAATTGTGGAGGAAAAACATGTCAAGCGGCAAGATGGATTACAAAGAAAGGGAGGTATTGAGTGGGTAAGGTTTAAGAATATACTTCCCAGATGCATTACTAACTATAGCATTCTAATAAAACTACATTCATCACATCTCATAGTGTCTTCTGCAGTATTGGGCACAATAGGGTTTTTAAGACAACTCCTTATTGGATAAAGCATGGACAACAATGAAGATTTACATCAGGTGAAGAACAAACTATATTTGGGTGAACTAACATCACTCAAGCAAGGCAAATAAGAAATCTGAATGGGCAAAAAGAGGATTCTTACAGTGAATGGAATCTTCTTTTTCCAGAACTCTTACAGAATCTTTGGCAGGATTCAGAACATGTCAAGGACAGCAGAAACGTCAAAAAAATAAGGTATATTTTTCTGTTCATTGAATAACAGGCATTTCTAATGAGTCACAGTATTAACTGCGTAACTCTTCAGTAATGCTTTTACCACACCAAGAGGGAAAAGCAGATATTTTCACAGTGTGTGTGATGATGATTAACTTCTTACTCACTGGTATATTTGCTTTTATTTACTTGAGCTGTAAATTGCTTATGTTGCACAACACAATGAAGTGACAGCATCATCAGAGACAAAAAAAAAAGAGTGGAGGTGGATGTGGCAGGAAGGGCGTGTAGGGCCAGTGAAAGCACACGTTTCCCACAAACTACATTTCCCTTACATTCCCCAACTCCTATGCAGATGCCTCTCGCCCATGAAAAAAAATAAAAACCCAAGTAAAATGATGTATCCAAATACTTGTTCTTCTCTTGCTCCAAGCACAGTAGATGATATTTGAATATTTCATGTATAAGTAAAGGTACATTATATACAGAGAGGTACTTCCCAACGTTACATTACGACATCTCTCAGTGAGAAATGTTTGATCTTCTGATAGTCAGTTCACAACATTTGGTTACAGACTTTATATCCTGCTGTGTATTGCACAGGAGAGAAAACGTGATAGGTTTGAACTACTGAAAGAGCTGCGATGTACTAATTCTTCCTGAGATTGTTTCATCTATCAGTAAACTGTGATATTTGCTTATGTATACAGGAAAGTCAGTAAGTGATGGCATTTATTATAAATGCAGTTAATAGAAAAACCTATATTTAAGTTTAGCTAATATTTTTTCCTTGAAGGTCTTTGATGGACTTTAATGCTCAGACGCCTGAACATCAGTTTGTGGTGTTCTGTTTGGCCATGTGTAAACCAGAAGCTTTCACGGTGAGGCAGGATGGGTTCATGGAGGACAATCAACTGATCAGACAATTAATACTTTGACACTCTGTGGCTTAGGAAGTGCCTGAGCTGCAAAACATTGGAGGATGAAGTGCAAGAAGGTTGTCAGGGCAGCAAGTGCCAAATGTTTTCATGTTCTTTACTGTATATTTCCTTGCCCCTCCATAGCTCTTTTCCTCTTTTGGTCTTCATCCTTGATCCCTTTCTTGAAAGTGATTGCAGTATTCTCAGCCTTTGCATTGCTCCTTCCAGTCATCATTTTTCTTCTGTAGGCCATCCATGCACATGAATCAACTGCTTAGTCTTTGCATTCATTCCAGATGGAATCTGTGTTTTTTGAACATGAGGAATGAGAAATGTCCATAGAAGTACAGGTGCTCTTCCCTCAGCTCCATTTCCACAGGGGTTCTTGCTTGTTCAAACTGCCTGTGCTTGGAAGGGCTCCAGGCTTGCTGCCCCATCCAGAGCTTCCACTTTTCAGCGCTCCATGCCTGCAACACAAGCACAGGGCAGGCACAAGAGTGCTTTTCATGCATCCCTGGCTAAGATGGGTCCTTGAATGTGTCTTTGGAGCTGAAAAGCCCCTGATATTTCAAGAAGATATTGGTCTCATTGTTACTTGACTCATGATGAACACAGGAAATAAAACAGAACAGTTATACTATGTTACACCCAGAGTTCTGCACGACAAGCTATGACCCATGTCTGAGAGCTCTATCCTGGAGAGCAGCTCTTTGCAGGTCAGGTCCCAGCCCCATCCAGGACATGGGCAGAGCATGGCTCAGCCAGGCACTGAAGACCCCATGCTCAGCTGGAACACATCCCCTGGGCCCTTGGCAGGAGCCAGTGGCAGTGGGCATCCCAGGGGAGGCCGGTCACTGATGCCTGTGAGCACCCCCAGGATCCTGACAGAGGCAGACTTGAACTGCTCATGTGCTTGCCTTTAGATATCTATGGTTGGCCACTTTGGAGACA
>JAWMRA010000078.1:49705213-49736927 GCA_035584735.1 Pseudotriccus pelzelni | reverse complement strand
AGGAGGTGTTAAAACCTCAGTTCTGCAGAGTTCTTTTTCTGGAGCAGCAGACTCAATCTTTTGAGGCAGAAAGGGAGAAGAAAAATAATCGGATTAAACTGTACATAAATTGTGAAGACTCTCAGTTTAATGGAAATATGACTGTACTAAATGCGATTGCTGCTGCCAGTGGGGCTCAAGCACAGTTCCCGCAAGCTGTGTGGACAGGGTTTTTTTCTTCCTAATCAGTGTGCCAACCCAGATCAGGCTGAATGCTTAGTCTTCCTCACCCTGAAGCTTTCTCTCAAGATCTGTCTAGCACCTGGAGAAAGTTTGCTGCACCCTGTTTAGCCACAGCTGTCTTGAAATATACCAGCAGTTCTTAACTGCCCTTCTGGATAAATGGACCCTCAAATATCACAATGAAATTTACTCTAAGTGCTACAGCAGTGCAGAGTGGTCTGAGGTGGTTGTGATATCTTTAGGAATGAAGCAAACTTAACTCTGTGCACTTAGCATGTGCCAATCCCTCAGTGCTCTTCCTGCCTTTATGGGAAAACAAGTCCTGACACTATGTGTGAACCAGGAGAGATCCTGCTGGCTACTCGTGAGTACCCTCCTCACCTGCCAAAAAAGTAGGACCAGAACACAAAATAAAAATATTTTGCCCAGTATCTGTGTTTGCCAGGGTACAGAAGGGAGATACAAAACAAGTGCGCATCACTCTCTGTGGTCTAGAGGCAGTGTTGAAATGCCAATGTTCAGGAGTGTTTCAGTGCTGGTTACAATTTGTGCACATGTCCAGCAATTCTGTTGTTTCTCCAGGTAGTAGACATTGGTGTAGGGAACAACAAATGCAAGGATAGGGGCAAAAATCCACCTGCTTTTCAGTCTTTATGTTTGTCAGAGTATGTAATATCAATCAGTAGTCCTGCTTCCTGTCTCCTTCTCATCCTGTCTTTGCAGAGACTAAAGCCCTGGCAGCTCCCCCCTCTGCTGCTTTCTCATTCTGTCCTCTGTTGCTGCTACATCGTCAGGTTCTTCTCAGTTAGTTGAAGCAGAGTGAAATGCAAATAAAACAGCAGGACATAGTTAAGGTTTAGGTTTTGATGTAGTTTGAAAACATTTATTTGTTCATAGTCTGCCAATGTCTATGCAGCAGAACAATCTCATCCACAGAGATAGGCTGGCTTCTCTATGCAGATGTGGATTTTTTTGTAAATCTGGAATCCAAAAGCATGTTGTGAAGCTTATCAAGTTTTCATTGGTAGTGCCCATCACCAGAAATTCAAGGCAGGAGCAGTTCTTCATCTGTTGTTCCATAATGTATTTGTTCTAGTACAACTCAGGGTTTCCCACAGTAGCATTCAGCATTAAAATCCATCTTACCAGCTTTTCACAGAAATAACTTTTCTTTTTCATGATAGCTGGGCTAACTAGTAGAAATGTAAATTATCTGCAAGTTCTGAGCTGTAAAAGTTACATCTAGGTTAATAAATTTCTGGTATTGCAGTCTAAGCTTACTAATTTAAAGCCTGTTCCAGCCAAACATAAATACTTTCTGCCAGAGTCTTTAACAGTTTTATTTTCCCCTCTCTCTTTTCTTAATGGAATGATGAAGTGGTTCAATAGACATGAAGCCCCTTTTTTCTAGAGTTTGACACATCCATAAACAAGCTTGTTGGCAGAAAATACTTTATTCTTGTGAGGGCAAAAATGTGTTCCCAGTAGCCTCATGGCCTGGCACTGACACCTTTGATGATTGCCTTCTGCCAGGCAGTCAGCAGTAGGACAAGAGGGCACAGACTCAAGCTCTGCCAGGGGAGGTTTAGGTTGGATATTAGAAAGAAATTCTTTACAGAGAGAGTGATCAGGCATTGGAATGGCCTGCCCAGAGAGGTGGTGGATTCATCATCCCTGGAGGTGTATAAGATGGGGCTGGATGTGGCACTGAGTGCCATGGTCTGGTAACCACAGTGGGGTTGGATCAAGGGTTGGTCTTGATGATCTCAGAGGTCTCTTCCAACCCAGTTAATTCTATTCTATGATTCTGGTTAGCTTTGAGTTCCTTTATGGTTATACAACATAAAATCCTTAATTATCTTTGCTAAAACTTTACTTAAAAAAGTAAAAGACCCCTGAATGGGAATGATACAGAATGATTTTTATTTGTTTTGGGTACTTGATGACAAGTAAATTGTATCTAGGAGTTGAAAATCTGTGATTCTAGATGGTATGAATAGGATGGCATTGACCGGTGTGCAATAACACACTGGTTTAAAGAGATCTTTTTAATACCTTCTGAGTTGTTTTGTCTTGTTGTTTATATTGGCTTTGGGCACCTTCAGTTTATTTAATGTATCCTTATAGTTCAATTGTTTTTTAAAGTGTTTATCCATAATTTTCTATTTGTTATTGATGCAATGTATGTTTTAAAAACGCGGAGTGGCTCTAAAACATGAACCTTTATTTATGGAAATTATTTTTCTAGTGATGCTGTCATTACCTTCAGTTCCTTACAGTCCAGAAGAAATTCTAGTTACATGGTGTAGGTAGTGCATGTGCCCGTAATGCCTAGTCACTTTTTATATGACAAAAGCTAAATAACTGGAAATTATCTTGTATTGAGCAAATCTGTCTGTCTTGTCTTAGAAGTGTTAAATCAGAGAGTTGTGAAAAATTATTTCCAAACATCATTCAGGTCGTGCTTTTTGTGGTAGCACGTGCCCTGGCACCCTGATTTTGAATCAGTGACTGTTCCACTAGTCTTCACTGCATTTCTTCAATGACTTGTCCTCCAAAATTGAGGATCTGTGGACATACTGAGCTTGCAGCATCTGCTGGAAGCTGCCAACAGTCAGCTGAAGAATCTGGATTAAAGTTTTAAAAGCACCGGATCAATTTAGGAGCCTACATCCCAGCCATAAAAGTAAATGAAATGCTGATGTGTTTAAAGGACTGTTTAAAATGAAACCAGAAAAGATGTATTCGTAACCAAGGCTGGCCAAGTCAATTCTGAGAACAAGATTACTTGGATGAAAAGGCTGAGTTTGTATCTATAGGTTCCTCTGTAAATTTCAGTTTAAGCTGATAACCCAATATATAGCACTATTTACCTCCTTGTGCTCCCTTCTATATTCCAACAACTCTAAAGAATAGAATAGTTCAGCTGGAAGAGACCTACAATGATCATCTCATCTCGCTGCCTGACCACTTCAGGGCTGTCCAAAAGTTAAAGCATGGCTTTAAGGGCACTGTCCAAATGCCTCTTCAACAGTGACAGGCTTTCGGAGTGGTGCATTGGCCACCTCTGTAGCAAGTCTGTTTTGGGGTTTGACCACCCTCTGAGTAAAGAAATGTTTCCTCATGTCAAGTCTGAACTTCCCCTGATGGATGCAGCTTTGAGCCATTCCCACGTGTCCTGGCACTGGGTACCAGGGAGAAGAGCTCAGCAGCACTCCAGTTCCCCTCCTCAGGAAGCTGTAGGGAGCAGTGAGGTCACCCCTCAGCCTCTTTCTCTCCAAACCAGACAAACTCCGTGTCCTCAGCCTCTCCTCAGAGCCCATTCCTGCCAGCCCCTTCCCCAGCTTTGGTGCCCTTCTCAGGACACATTCAAGCACCTTCACACCCTTTTTAAATGATGGGGCCCAGAACTGCACACAGTACTCAAGGTGAGGCTGCCCCAGCACTAAGTACAGGGGGATAACCACCCCTCTTGGCTGGCTGGTGATGCTGTGTTTGATGTACTCCAGGATGTGGTTTGCCACCTTGGCTGCCAGGGCTCACGATCTTGGCTCCTGTTGAGCCACCAACCAACTATCACCCCTTTCCGTAGGGCTGCTCTCCAGCCACTTCTTTCAGAGTTTAGACTCATGTCTGGCTGTCCTGGGTTACACAAAAATTTTGATATCCACCTTTTCTCTTTTTTTTCCCTCAAATATGCCTGCTAATTTGGACTGTGACTGGAACTTGAGATAAGTGTGGTACTATTATCCTAGGTATCCACAAGTGTGAAAGACTGTAATGCTGATGACTCAGACAACCAAGGTGCAAGCTGACCATGTGCAAAGTAACCACCCAAGTGCTAAGGGTGTGCACACTCACCACTTCAGGCTACAAGCTGGATGTTGAACAAGATAAGGAGAGAGGCAAAATCCTGTTAGGCACAATAGTGTTTCTTTGTCCTTACATGAATGACTTTGCTATGATAACTCCCCTGGGGGAATCACCATTCACACCCACATGGCCTGAAGATACTCATCTCTGCTGATGGCCATAATGAATCCACCCTTGCTGACATAACAGGCAGCTGTGACATCTTAGGAGGTGTTAAAGTCTCCTGAAATGCCTAGTGATCCAGTGGAGAACTTCCTACCCAGGGAAGGTATCAGGGCTGTTCCCAACTAAGCTGTTCCCAACTAGACTAAGCCCAATAAAAGACCTCACTTGGACTTCACTCAACACTGGGTTTTCTTCCCTCACCACATGGGAATTTGCTTACCACCCACAGCTTCCACCACCACCTCAACAGATCTGGACTGTGACCGCCACTTTGACAGCATTTCAGCCACCACTTCGACCAACAGACGTCAAAATTGCAACAATCAAGTCTCATCACTGGATCCAACGAGTGTCTCGCCGGTCCTTCCAGTCACCTGGAGATTTGCAGCCCTGCTCTGACTGCCTGTACCAGCACCACAGCTTCATTCCAATGATGACTCTCCAACTGTTCCTGGTTTTCCAAGCATGAGGGAGGCAAACCACTCAGAAGGGTGGCCATATTATCTGTGCTGTGGCCACGTGTGTTTTTTCCAGGTGGGGGAGGCCGGCCCCCATTTCGATTTGGTCCATTGGGGGGGGCTTGGGAGTTTCTCCTCATCAGTTGACTTAACCCAGTTTCATCAGTATTGTTATTAGCATTTCTTCTTGATAAAGAGTTATTTTTTCACTTAAATTCAGACATATTTGGTCTCTCTCTCTTTATTGGAGAAATGAGGGATATGGAATCCAAGGGAGGAGAATTCTCTCTGAAGTCTCTGCCCCTCCAAATTGTCTCAAACCAAGACACTGACATTACTTCATCCCAGGTGGAGAACCTGGCATTTGTTATTGTTCATTTTCATGCCATTGGTGATTGTCCAGTGCTCCCGTCTATCCTCTGCAAGGCCTCTTGTCCCCTAGGAGAGTCAGTAGCACCTCCCAGTTCAGTATCACCAAACTTACTACATTCAACTGCATCCTCCAGATTATTGATAAAAAGATTGAACAGAACTGGCTCTAGAATTGAGCCCTGAAGAACACCAGTGGTAACTGGTCACCTGACAGATACTGCCCTGTTCACTGCAACTCTTTGAGCCCTGCCCTTCAGCCAGTTCTTCACCCAGTGCACTGTGTACCAGCTCATCCTACAGCTGGACAACTTGTCCAGATGTATACTGTGGGACAGTATCAAAAATCTTAATAAAATCCACAAAAGCTACATCTACCACCTTCCCTTCATCCACCATAGAGGTGACCTTATTGCCAAAGAATACTAAATCATTTAAACAGGACTTTCCCTTTGTGAATCCACGTTGACTGTGCCTGATGATTTCATTGTTCTTTAAATGCCTTTTATGAGCAGACAACATGATCTCCTCTGAATTTTTTTATAACAGGTCTGTAGTTTTTGAGTCTTCCTTCAAGGTCTTCTTGTTAACTAGAATAGTGTTGGCTACCTACCAGACAGTGAGGACCTCCCCAGACTCCCAAGACCCTTTGTAGATGATTGAGAGGGGTCCACCTGTGACATCAGCTAGCTCCTTCACTATTCTGGGATGAATCCCATCAAGCCCAGTGGACTTGACATTAGGAAACATTTTTTTACCAAGAGAGTGGTCAAATCCTGGAAACACTCTTCCTGGAGAGGTCCCCCCTTCCCAGTCAGTGCTGAAGATGCATTTGGACAATGCCCTTGATACCATCCTTAATTTTTGGTCATCCCCAAATGGAGCAGGCAGCTGGACTAGATAGTCATAGATCCATTCCAGCTTAACTAGGCTAGTCTAGTACAAGCATTCAGCTGGTACATCTGTCCCCTTGTGATTGCACTGTCCAGAAATGGAAAATCACTGATCCTGCAGAAGAGCAGACAACCCAAGTGATATAAGAAATGGTTAATTAAAAAATAGGAGCTAGAGAGAGGATGAAAAGTGGGAACAATGTGGTAGCAACTGCAGAGAAACTGCAGACAGGTGCCAATTCTGGGAAAAACACGTGGGAGGAGACTTGGGAGAGAGTAGAGCAATAAAATTGTGTTTCTGCTGTAGAGATCTCCCGTGGAGGCCTGACCCTGAACTGTCACAAATCTGAGAAGTGAGATGTGAGTGAATGACAGGGGTCCTGTGGAGGAGGGCCCTTAGGAGTCTTTGTCCCAAGGAAGCTATTCCCAGTTTCAAAATTCCAAAATAGTTATCTAAAAGGACAACTATTTTTAATTGATTATGACATGTTCAAAGCACACTTAATAGGATGTGAATCATCAGGACAGATGCTTTGGTGACACAAAACGCCAAGAAACCATTTTGATCCTATTTCACAGAATATGTTCTCTGTCACTTACATGGCTGGATCACAGCTACCCAGGCTGCTTTCTTGGGATATCTTTGGGGTTTAATTACCCTGTCAATTAGAGTTAGAGGTATTAATGTGGCAGTGAAATGATAAAGATTGTTCATGGTTTCCGTTCTCTACTTGTTTGTATTCATCAGTCTTGAAAGAAGAGGACTTTACACATTGTCTTGACATGGTTGCTAATAAGCCTATAATGAGAGATTCACTGCATCAAATAAATTAGGTGCCAGCAGCCATGGAGTGAACAAGCTGAGATAATGGCACAATGCAGTCCAGTAATAAAGAGGTGGAGAGTGTAGTCTCCTGGATAGGGCAGAACACTGTTTTTTTTCAAGGATGGATGGATTTAGACAGGGAACGGGTAAAAGCATTTAAGAAGAAGGGAGTGATGACAAAAACCAGCCACAACTGAAGAAAATGAAGCAGGATGAAAGTGCATTGTATCAACATATGTTCTATGAACCTATAGAAAGTGTTTAAAACTGAGTATTGAGTAAATGGAAATAATTTTCAACAGAATCCTGAACTAGGGTAAATCAGAAAAGCATTCTTAAGGTATATGAAGCTATGTTGACTTACTTCTCCTGAGACTCCAAAGAAACAGACTAAGTCCCACATTCATGTGCAAAGCATTTTGGATCAACATTTTTAGTTTCAAATGATCTGGATTAAGTTGGACGGAGTGTAAAAATGAGAACTATTATTAATATTGTATGCCATAGGCTATATCAGCATATCAAATGTAAATGGTTTTGTGCAGACTAGTCCTTGCTTAGTGCTTTCAGCATCTTTAGTGGAGCAAATGCCTATGGTGTCCCTGGATGCTTAAACTACATTAGTTTTCAAGGTAAAGTAAAGCATGCATAAAGTCCATACATTTCTAGATTATTTATTTGTGTGACTGGTAGAAGTCATATCATGCTGTGATTTTAATAAGTTCTATCATGACATGTTCTTGCTCCTGGAAGACCTTTATGACCTTGCTCTGTAAACTTATTCCCTTAAGCTGCTTTATACAAAAAATAGAACTATTTCTTAGAAATGGGGTTCTAAGACCTCAATAGATGTATTTGGGTGGAGACAAAAAAGTATAAGCAGTTGATACTGCTAGCCACATCAATAACAAAATTGAAAGAAACCTAAAATTCATAGTAGTTCTCATTTTTATTTTTCTTTCAGGTTATGGACTACGATTTTTCAGATTGGGAAAAAAATACATTACTCTTATTTTCAATCAGTTTCTTGTGCCACTTTTAATGCACAGTGCTTCAGTACTTGACACGAAAACTCTGAAAGGAGAATGATAAGAATTCACACCATAGAATCACCATTACATATAATCATTAGGTTTTATAAGAATATAAAATATATGTGATGTAAGAATATCACACATTCATTCTCTTTCCAAACATTTAGAACCTAAACTACCTCTCAGTAGTCCCTTTAAGAACTGTAAGTTTTCCAATGGCCCTTAATACTACTTAATATCAGTACGAGTTTCCTCACAGATCAAGGATAGCAGATCACTTTAAGAGCATAGATTCTCTTAACTAGCATTATGACCTCTCTGTGTTTATTTCAGGAAGACCTTCCTGATTGTTAGAGATGCCATGGTAAAAGTATTATAAGCCCTTAAAGACTAGATTTTATACCCTTGCACTTAAAATTTCGCAAAATTATTTATTGAATTTCCTTGCAGATTGTTTCTTGGATGTCTTTTCTCCATTCTCTTTCCACTCCTCACAATAAAAATAACATAACAGCATAACAGCTTCCCTAGGTTCTGGTTGAGTTCATTGGAGAGCTGAAAAGAGAGGCCACAAGCTTCAGCCTTCAGGAATCTCTGTAGATGGATTAAAGACTTCTGCTCTCAGGCTTCACAGAGCCATCTCCTGTGCCACAATTCTGCATGCTGATGCTGCCATGCCACTCATTTGAAGGGCTATTCCCTTAGCAGTACCAGATGCTAAGAAGCCAGAGCCCTGCCTTTCACCAGCACCTGCCCTCCCTCAGCTCCTCCCTCTTCAGCTCACACGACCCAAACAGCTCGAAGCCTGATTGAGTAAAAAAAAAAAAAAAAGGAGGGATTTACCTTGGTATCTTTCTGCATCCTGCAGTGGATCACGGCAAATGATGGTCAGGGTGCTTAGAATGACATCTGGAAAAATCCAGTCCCATCATTAAAAGCATTGTACACTGCTCTTTTATTGATCTGCTTGGAAATTCTTATTCTCTATTTGGTGCATTGTAGAAGTGAGAAGCACCTGGAAAGAATGCAGAAATTCAGGATCCATTAGGGTTCATCACTACCAGCCTCTGAGTCATCAGTGTGCTAGCCTTTGGGTTACTGCATTTCTCTGCAAACTATCAGTGATCAGTGTCATTAGCCTGTTTCACAATAATCAAACACTAAATTTTGTGATGGGTAACAGTTTGATGGAAGTCAGGAGACTCTGATGGGGGACCTCCATTTTCCCTCACAATCTCCTGCCTCTAGCCAAGCTCACCTTGTCAGAGGATAAGAACTTTTCCATTTGAGACAGCCCTTCATGAAGGTGATGCATGACAGGGTGACATTAAAGGCCCCATCTGTTTAAAGGTTACAGACCTTTTTACCCAGTACAGTCACTCTTTCAACTACCTTCCCAAGGTGTTCCACTTTGTGAAGGAAACTGTCTCTCTTTACCTTTATTTTTATAAGATAAATGACCTCTCCACTCCTTAAAACTACTTTTTTTCTGGGACTCACAAATCTTCTTTGCTATCACATACATAGCAATTCTTCTATGCTCCAAGTTGGGGTCTTTTTTTTAACATATTGGCAAAGATGTGGGTAGCAGCAAGAAGAAGAGGGTCACGGTCCTCTCCTTTCATCTTGCTAAAATGGAGAAACCTTTCTGTGAGGATCAACCCTGCTCTTGAGAGGGGACAGAGTTAGCATAGTCCACAACTCTGGTGGTCAGCACAGAAAGAGGCCTGGATGCCAAAGCAAGTGTACAGCATGTTTGTTTGATCTAGCCTATATTTTGAATCTAGATACTTCCCTGGCATTGGCATATCACTCCTGTGTAATCTTCTGTCTATTCCCAAAGCCTCACCCACCCATCTGCATGTGCCATTATTTCTGTTTTGCCCCAATCCAATAAGCACCTGTTATCGAGACATCGAAAAAAGCAGTAGCGACTGAATAATGTTAGCATTTGATGCTACAGAAATAAAATTGAATATCTGAAACAGAATAAAGCCACAAGATAAATGTCTTCAGAGTCAGAAAAAGAAAGAATGTTATGGCTTTAACCTGTTTACATGTAAGTATTTTCTCTAGTGGGATAATCAAGGTTTCAAAGATCTTGTCCTATATAATATCAAATCCTATTACTATTCAGCAAGAGAAAAGCTATTCCCTTAAAATCAAGGTGCTCTTTAAGAGTTTCCAGCAGGAAAAAGCCTGTATTGTGTGCACAAGCACACACAGAAGGCATCTCAAAGGGAAATGTTAGCCTCAAATTAATTTCTGTCAGATTTGATTGAAAAACTCACACATATCTGTCCATTGGAGGTTTGTGACCTGACTCTGCCTGACTGGGATTTGGTAATCAAATAGAGAGTCCAACAATAATGTGTATCAGTTTTGCTGTAGTCAAGAACTATAGCTGTAAGTGCATCATAGTAGCAAAATTAGAACAAGGAGAATTTTTGCGTGCAGCTTCATTTGCTTGTTAACTAAAAAAGTACTCATAATTAGAAAAAAAAATTTTTTTAAATGTTATGCTAATTTTATTGCATCATGCATGAACCAGACTGTACCCTTGAATGGATTTTTCCTTACTTTCTTGTGTGCTTTTAGTTGCTGGCCACTATTGCAGCTACTCTAAAAATAGGCAAGACCTCAAACCTTTCTCATGTGGCAAGATCTGAAAAACTGTGCGTTAATCCTTCACTCAAGTTCTCAAAGAAATGCTCAACTTTCTCTTATTTTCTCTCAGATTCTTACTTTTAGAACTTCAACATTTAAAAAAGAAATAGTAAAAAAATTAGATAAATCCCTTGAGAAAAGGTTCCCTTTTTCAACCACACCTAATAAAAATGAGGTACCTAAATGTAATGGTAGCTGTTGCAGAGGTGTAACTGCATTGGCACGTGGCTGACACAACGCTGGATCCAGCCAGAGCCCTGGCCGTGGTGGAAGCCTCATGGAGAACTGCAGAAGCATCGTACTTAGTACGTAGGCACCATAAACCCATACAGAACCTAGGTCTGCTGTCAGTCATTAGAAACAAGGATCTCAAATTTTAACATCATTTTTTTCAGGACTGTGTACCATTTTGAACTTTGGCCTCATTATATCACTTGCTTCGTTATGAGACTCAACTTCTGAGACGTAACTTCAGATCCAGATTGCTCATTATTTAAACAGTGGGAAAAAAGAAAAGACATTCACCCAAATTAAACTGAGGCAGCTGCTTGGATCTACCCGCAGAAATTTTATTTAATTTATAACATATCTCATTTAAACTTTCTTTAGAGGATCTTTAAATGTAAGAATTTTGGAAGGCAAGTGGGGAATAGGAAACTGAGGGGAGGGAAAAGAAAAAATTAAATAGAAACTTTTGGCAGAATGGTATGTAAAAAACAGGAAGGCAAAGAAATTGGAGATGGACAACTGAACAATTGAAGGAATGGGAGCTGGACAGGAAGAAAGGGGGCAACAGCAGTCATTGGCAATATAATATGAAAGACTGGTGGCTGAGAGAGAATGTCCAAGTTTCAGAGCTAATAGGTGACTATCTCAAGAAGATTTCTTGGTTTTTTTCTGAGCTTGTGTGTAGAGAGTAAACTAGGTCTTACATCTGTGTACGTCCAGTTTGGAGAAGAGGACCAGCAAGGAATGAAAAGACCTCATCCTTGGAAATGTGGTGGTAGATATTTGGGACAGAAATTGAGCTAATTTCCCTTATATTATTTCCTCCAAATAATATTCCAAGCTTTTGAAGTCTGATGAGAAGAAAACAGAGTTTTTAAGCCTTAGTGACCCTGACTAGTATAACAGTAACATCACCTCCGTCCTATCTCTGCCTCCATAATGTAGATCTCCATAAAAATGGCATGTTAAAACCCAATAGAATGAACTATTTCCCCTATTTTTTATATGATTTTTTTAAAGTCTAAAAAGAAGGGAATGAGAGGAAGAACACCATCATAAGTTCACTGGTACATTGAATGAAAACAGAAAAAAAATTGCAAGGATTGTGGCACCAGTACTGCAGCCAGACATTCAAGTCTTTAACTGCTTGGGGCTTGCTGAAAATGTTCAGTTTCTTCCCTATTGCCTCAGTCCCTGTGTATTCTTTCAGGAATTTTGATTTCTGTCACATTTTACATTGTACATTCCTCGTTTATCTTCTTTATCTATCAGCCAGATAACAGTGTATTTTTAACAGGCATCTCCATTAGGGTATTGACTAAGTGGCTTCCAAGTCCTCTGCCACAAGCTACTGAGACGAGTAGTTGTTGATGTTTTCTACTGCCTTGGTAGCTGACACTATTTCCAACTATTTTTGGAGGATGAGGAAAAGAGGGAGTATAAAAGTAACAGAATAGGGTCGCTTCAGAATCTATCTGCAAGAAATTGCAGCCACTTTCCAGTCCCAAAAAAAATACTGTGGTGCACAAATACAGTGTCCTGGCATACCTTTACAACTGATCCCATTCTTCACAAGGGATTGAAGTTGCATTGCCTTTGGGATGATTGATTTTTGAGGAATTATGCTGGATACAACAGAGTACCAATAAACATGAATGCTTTCATGAAATAAGGGACTCCTAAGGACCAGATTGCACAGGTATGAGGTAAAGCAGGAATTAGGCCTGTCAAAACTGAGAAGGCAAGACCAAAACCATGCATAATGGTGACAACTTGAAGAAAGAGTAGTGGATCACTGTTCATTACAAGACAAGGGTTCAAAAGCAAGTAGTATGATCAAGTAACTAGTACAAACACTAAGTGCTACTTTAAAAAAGAGCATGTAATTAAGTTATGGAAGTTCCTACCACGGGATTTTATAGAAGCCAAAGATATGAAATAAGGGGTATGGAACACAGTGTTGTGGTTGCAAAGCCTAAAGAAGTTCTTCATTGTAGGAAATTAGGGAGATCATTTTACGTTTACTGTATTTTATTTTACTTTGCTAAACAACCAGGAGCAACCACTGCTGAAAACACCTCTGATGAGAAGTATATTCTTCAGGAAGGCCAAATGGCCCACAGACAAATGTAATTGTGAAGTCTTGCAATCATTGCTTTCCCTTCAAAATTCCAGTTCCCAGGATTCTTTATTGCATGAGAAGACTCAGATTTCATCTAAAACCTCAAACTTCTAATACTGGTATGTGAAGAGAAAACTTGAAAATATGACCTTACTGTTCTATATGGCCTGAAAAAATGAGAGAAAATAATCATATGTACATTTCATTTCTTTAAGTGAGTCTTATAGTCCCAGCTCATAATTTCAGAACACTTTGGGGACTTGCAGTTTTGTTTGTGCTTCACACTTACCAGTACAGTAAATATATTCTGTTAGGCAGAATATCATCAGAAAAAAAAAACAAACATATTTCTAACAACTGATAATATAAAATATTGCATTGCATCTTTCAGATCTTCAAGTAAGTGCTGTCAAATGCACTTAGTGCTTGTGACTTCTATGAAAGTCTGCTCTAGGATCCATTCATGAAGAGCCTTATGTATAACCATCCTCACTATTACTTTGTACCTTCAACACCAACAATCTTGTAACAAGCCAAGAAACACACAGATATTCAGGGTTTGAACAGCAGCACAGAACTGTTGATTTAGAACTTGTAATGGTCTGGTGGACTCACAGGCTGGCTGAGAGGCAGGGAAAGGAACTCAGTCCTTGTTTCTGTAACAGGTTCTGTAACCTGTGTTGACAGTACTGCTAATATTAGTCATCTGAAAGATGGGCTGCTAATAACTGGTTTTCAAACACTTTAGCTTTGTAAGTCTCCAGAAGTAGAAATGAACTTCTCTGGTTCTGAAAAACGCCAAAGGGGGTGACCTGTGCCTTTTTTTCTTTGTGTAATTTATTGCTTTGGAAGACACAGAGGACAGCATTGGCATCACTTAAGCAACAACAAGTTGTGGCCCACCTTCTAACTATTTTACAGGTCATTTAAAATAAAATATCCCAACATTTGATATTGTAGTAAATAAAGAAGGAGACTGCACGGATGATCTTGTCTAATGTTTCTGTTCCAGTACTGTCAGCAGTGAAGGGTTAAAGGAAATCACAGCTATGCAGTCTGGCTACTGTCCAAGACACCTGAACTGAAAGGTGGGATTTGGGATCACAGTCAGTGTGAACCAAAGTCCAATCATGCCAGTTGCTTGTCAAAGATTTGCTAATACAAAAGCACAATGGAACAAGGACAATAAAATAATATGCTTCTTGAATTTATGTTGCTGCCTTGTCTGCAGTATTAGAAAAAAGTCAGATAAAGTAACAATTCAAAACCCAGAAGCAGTCAGGAAAGTAAAATTACAAAAGCCTTAGAGTGAAAACATCAGAACTTTTGTTTTTTTAATTCTTACCAGCATTAGTGAAATATATTGATTTTCAATTGCAAGATTTTAACTTTACTGAGTGTAAAATCTATTTTAATGCATTTGTTTGTTGTACATTTTTTTAAGTTTAAGCGATTATTTTTTCTCAATCTATAAGTGATAAGTTTCTATGCTTGTAAGATAAAGTAATTATTTTTATCAAGTAAAGAAGTAAATGGCAGAAGAAAAATTTAAATAACCTCTTTCTACAGGCAGAACAACTGTCTCATATAATTGCTTCTTATCTCTGTAGCAGCTTAACAGCAAGATTCAGATTTATTTTATTTTTTTACGCAGTCTAGAATCTGGTTAGAAGATGCAGAAAACATTATTATCAGCATTGCTCTAGTTCTGTATTTAGTACTGAGCATTTCAAGGGGAAAAAAGGATTATAGAATTGATGCCTGAAGTTAAATTACAAATGGTTGAAAAAGTTACTATTGCCAGTTCAGTGAACGAATCACGATCTTTTCTGTCCTGTGAACAATACCCATGTTTTCATTCCAAAAGTGTCTTAGTTTTAGTGACTACCAAGGTTGCTCCCATAACATAATAGTGAATTTCATTTAATTGCTTTTCATTTAAGAATCAGAATTTTTGCTTTTTCACTTCTGCTCCTGTGCTTGTTTAGCATGTACAAACTACAGTGTCATAACTGACATTCCTGCAATAAAGCTGTGTTTACAGATACAGAGGCTTAAGACCTTCCCTTGTTTCAAACATGACCTTAAATTCTCAGAGCAATGCAAGTCTGGAGATTGTAGCATCACAGAACAATTTCGGTTGGAAAAGACCTTCAAGATCATCGAGTCCAACTGTTAACCTCTCACTGACAAGTCCACCACAAAAAATGTCTCTGAGTGCCGAAGTGCCATGTTTTTAAAATATCTCCAGGGATGGTGAGTAGTCTGTTCCAGTGCTTGAATATTGTACCTGGCATCAAGCTACTAAAGCATTTTCAGCATTTTTGCATGGATTTTGAGTATATCACCATCTGGACAGATATAGCCTAAAGCTGAAGTCACTAGAAATTCAACATCCCATAGCAGTTCAGATCAGTGGGCCCAGATAGCCACCCAACTCACCAGTGTAATCTTTTCACTCATATGTGGTCTCCTTACTCCTATGTTTCATGAAGCTTGCTGAGAAATTATCAGGCAAAGAATATGGATCTCCTGCACTTTTGAAAAGAAGAGAAAGGATTTCTCTGGCTTAAGGGAACGGTATGTCCCTACAGTTCTTCTGCTTCCTGAGCAGTGTGTTAAGGGCTTGTGTTCCAACAAAGCATACTTTATTCAACATATAATGCCATCATCTCACCTGCTGACAAAAGCAGCAGAGCTGGCTTGATGTAGGGCACAACAGGGCACAACAGATGGAGCACAGACTGCTGTCTACAGTTGCCAGAACTGTGCTCTGGTTTTGTTGTGACTGAGCAGCAAAAAAAGAGTCCTCAGTTTAAAAATCTATCTATAAATTGCTGAGATCTATGGGTAGACTTCTGTAGAAATGCCTCTATTTTAGTTCAATCGCCATTAGCCACCATCTGTTTTCATAATTCACCTGCATTGCCATGTTACTCTAGTGAGACTCTGTGCCAGTCAGTATTGCTGCAGAGCTGTTCCTTCTTTCTGATCTAAAATATGAAAAGACCAAAGCAATATGGCACCAGAAAAAGTTTTTAATATAAATTAACAGATGAAGCGTAAATTTTTAAAGTGTCTTTCTGTAGCACTTCTATGCATGGAAGCTTAAATTGCATTTTGCAGTGGTGGAGTAAAGAATGCAATTCTAAAATTTAATTCTCAAAATCTACCTCATCCCATTGCATTGGAAATTTTTTGAGTGGGAGAAGAGCAGAAGGGAGTGACACAAAGGTAGAAAAATTATAATTTAATTGTTTTCAGGGTTGTTTTACTTAAGTTAAAAATCTAATGAGGTAAAACATTAGTCAGAGTGAAACTTCACAGGAATTATTTCTACTGACTTCAATGAACTTCAGATCAGACCCAAAGAAAAGGCCCATCTTGCCAGTCTTACTTGATTAACAAGTAGAAAAAACAGTATCACAACATGATATAGAAATAGGGCAGAGATTCCAGTCCTTCATCAGCAAACCACAAACCTTCCCAGACTTTTGTATCTGACCTTCTCTGTGCTCCAGGATACACATCTGGTGTATGTTACTCTGGAGCACATTCTATCCTGCACTTATCAGAACTTACTTAGAAGAAGGTGGAGGGAAAGGGTCTGAAGCATCAGAAGCTTGAGAAGGAGACAGACTGAGTGCTCCAGACAGCCAGGAGATGGAGGACTTTTCTGCCTTTATCTCTGAGCAAGACAGATAAACACTTTTGGAAGCTCTGTTAAACTCTGGATTTGCCTACATATTCTGTGGATGTTTAAACCAGAACATAATTAATAAAAAATAATTGGCTATAGCACAAAGATTTTCTTGGGCTAGTGAGCTCCCCCATCCCCTCTCCTGAATTGCCTTTGCATATACAATTTTCTTCTGGGGAAGAGAAGGATATTGATGTAGATTTTTGGAATAGCTACTCTATAACGTCTATTTCATAAAATATCTAAGTTTAGAAAAGACATAAGGATGTCTCCCTATGAGGCCTAACTCAGTGAGGTGGCAATGTCCCTTGAAAGCTCAGCATGTTGGAAGGAGATTCTCCATATGCGTCTGCACTACTCAGTCTCTGTTTAATGTACCACCAAGACACAGAAACAGCCCATAATTCCTGAGAAACTGAAACAACAGGATCCTCCTGCGGTCCTGTATTGACGCTTCAAAGGGAAAAGCTGCAGGTGAATGTTCGCTCATTGCAGATTCTCATTCTCCAGCATGTGCCTGTATCAGTTATCCTACACACCTCTGTCATCTAGAGATTTCCTGCTATTGAACTCCACCTTGAAGACACTTTGTGCATTGTTTGCTTGGAATAAAGGTCTTAGAAGAAAACAGATGCTAACCTCAGTAAGCTTGTGTCTTTGGCATTGGTTCACTGGCAGACATGATTTTGTGCTTTTGAATAAAACGTTAAAAGGATCATACGGGTGTTTATGACGCATTGTTGCGATCAGTTTGATAGTAGAAATAGCAGCAAGAAGGACGCAGCAGAAAAACAGGGAAAAAGTAATTTTTATCTGTTAATCATCATGACTATGTGCCCTAACATAACCATGTGTGTTCACCAGATGCAGTAAAAGTGCAAGAGTATGTACCATATAATTCAAAAACAGGGCTTGCTAGGGTAATGCTGCACAGTGCCCTGGGAGCCTTAACCTTTCCAATATTAAGGGCCTTCCATTTCTATTTCCTGAACCATGTTTGTTACCAGATCAGAAACCTAATTTTTGAGCCATTAACCATGACGTATGTAATAAGTGTTGTTTGTATTGCAGAGAAGTGAATCTGGCATGTGACATGAAAGGCATGATAAGAAGAATTCTAGAATTACTACTGGTTTTGTAAAGTTCAGAAGGATAAGGTTCACTAAGATAGCTGTTGATACCTATATGAAATGCTGTGTCATCCATTTACTAGCCTGGAAGAATGCGTTCGACTACAGATTTAATTATATATTTATAAAACAAGGTCTGTCATTACCAGTTTCCTTTGCTGAATCCCATGAAGTGTTCAACATACCATGAAGAATGATACTGTACATTTAGCTAATGAAGTTATTCTGCCCCGACATTAACACTAGAGATACTTTCTTCCTCCCTGATGATTTATTCAAGCTCTAAAAAATAAAGTAACATTAAGGGTCTGTAGAGTGAAAAATTAATCCACTGAGAATTTTGTTCTCTTTTGTTCTAATACAACATTGGTTGAAATTGATGGGAATGTTTGTAGTACTTTTAACTGCATTGCATCATGTTCTTAAACATAAGAAAAAGTGCCAAAATCTTAAATACAAATAATTCTGAAACAAGAATTTGAAGTGGAGAGGGTTAGCTCGTAGTCTGAACAGCCTCAATTTGTACAAGAGTTTAGATATAAAGTTGGAATGTCACATTCCTCACTGCTGTGTCAGCCATTTCCACCTGTCAACTCAGACCTCACAAAAAAAGTACCCTTCTATAATTTATGTGAATATTTTAAAGCAAGATTATTCACTTTGGGAAAATCCCCAAATCAATAAAATAAATTTTAAAAAAATTAAACAGGAGAAAAATAACAGATATATTAGAAAAAGGCATCTAGGATCAAGTCCAGTTTCATGATATATCATGCTACTATATCATGTATTCCCACTCATTTATTCACCTTCATTGTACTACAATCAGTTTTCTGGATTCATCTTGATTAGTAGTTATAAGTGGGTTCAGTGCAGTTAAGGACATGACTCTTATTTAGAAGTGTTCATGAGTGAGATGGGGACTGGTTTTCTATCTGCTTTTAGATGAGTGATATGGGCTCGATTAAAATTGTGCATCCAAACTCATGTGGGAGAGGGTGCACCTTGTAAGGGGATCGAGAGGCAAAGTTCACAGAGAACTTTGGTAATGTGGGAGCAGGATGAGGGAACACTGAAATTTTACAAGCATAGTGGAATTGAGCTCAATAATCAGGCAACAGTTGTCCAGGTTTCTCCAGATAAGATCAGTGACAGACATCGAAAAGAAAGTGATCACAATTTGCCATTTATTATAAAATCTTGCTTTCAGCTTGGTAATCGAGAGATTTTATTGTACACTTTTTCAATAGCATCAGCAGTTTCAAACACAATGTTCATCATCCTGTTCTGGCCAGACCTCAAGAAATAATAAAACATCTAGGGCTCTATTTTGATGTACAGTCTACCTCTGGTTAGAAGGTATACATTCAGACCCATTGACTAGTATTAGATTTGGACTCTAAAAGAAATAGCATTCAACCAATTCCAACAGTTCTCTAACAGTCAAAGTCCTGATGGAAGCAAAACAGAGTTTTGGACTCCTGAGAATTTAACAATATGGCAGAAGAGAAAAGGCTTCTGGAGAATGACTAGCTGGGATAAGGGTTTATATAAATCACTTTTTAAACCTTTTGCATATTATCTATTCTAAAAATAGGGAAAAAATAAAGAAAACTGAAGACTTAAATTATTTTTACATCATATGACGTTTAATAAAAAGAAATTTAAAAGTTTCCAATAATCACCAGGCTTCTGAGTGGTCAAGAAAGATACATAAATGTCCCTATGATATTAATACCATTTAACAGGTACCTGAGCTGAAGCATAAAGAAGCCAAGTGGCATATACAAGATGAAGGGAATATATGGCATAGCAAGAAGAGAATGTGCATTTTCTGGATCTTTGACTTTAACCAGAGTTTGGATATTTCTGCTTTGCCAACAGCTAATTCTTTCCACTCCCAATTATATATATACACACACATACATCCTAAGAACGTGATACATCACAGAAAAATAAACTGAAGACAAGTAATGCCCTATCACAGCTAATAACCTTTGAAAGCTTTAATGTGAACAATAGAATGTGTCTGTTCTGCAGATTTTTCATTAAACTACACAGACCAATCATGAAGGAAAAAAAATATATTTGAGGAAGCAATAACCCAGAGGTTAAAAAAATATTGATTAGAAAAAATGTTTTCTTCATAGAGATAATATCTCTCTTTTAGAAAAAAGAAGCTGCTTAGTCTCCAGAAAAAAAAAAAAAAAAGAAAGCAAAGTATGTTCTTACAGCACACATTTCATTTGTCGTGAGCTTTGTGGAATAATGAGCAAAACTGCCATTCGTCCTACAACCTTCTCTCACCTTACCTATCACACTGAAAGATATAAAATTTTTTTTCATTTATTGCATTGAAAAAAATTAAACACCAACTTTTAAATACTTTTGTCTTTTTTTTTTTTAAATGTAACTATCTGCCCTTTGGTGCTTAATACCTTCTTAGAAGATACAACCCAGTAAATTTAGTATGAATTCCCACAGACTGCATTTACTTCTAATGAGACATAGTATCTCCTGATCTTTTTCATCTACCTTCAGAAAAGAAAGATAAAAAAAAAAAAAAGACCTTGTTCCTGTCAGAGTTTGTTCTTTGGTGTAGGGAAAACATGCTGGTGTTTTTACTTCTCCGTCTTCTAAGTTTTCACCTTGATCTTGTAAAATATTACAAATAATCCAAATGCATATGTTGCACTCCTGTTTTCTAAATTCAAACTGAATACTCAAAGATAATGATCATGATGACTTCAGAATATATTCTTCCATCTTTGAGAAATGCACTGGCTGGTACATTTCCAAATTTTGGGAGACTAGTGGGTGACTTGCAGGCAAAGGCAAACGCAAATTAAGATAGCTGAATCAAGGTCTTTTTGAGGACTTCAAAGGGCTTTGGATTGAGCCTCAAGTTTTCAGGACTTTTCATCACTAGATATCAAAATACTTCACAACAATCAGTACTTTTCATTATTTCTGTTTCAGTGATGGGGAAAATGTGGTATAAACAGAGAAACAATTCTCTTCCTATCATTTAGTGACTCTATGGCAGTCACTAAATGTCACTAGTCACTGTAGTAGTTACTATATATACATACATAATATATATATAACATATATATATATAACATTATGTATTATATCTATATATAAAATAGTCACTAGTGAGAGGATAGCAGTCAGCTTCCATGACTTTCCCTTTCTGCCATCTCAATAAAATTTTCTCACAGAGGGTGCCTTAGGAAATAATAGTTAAGCTTGTTACTCCAGTAATTTTGTTCCCTTTATGATTAAACTCTGAATTAACGTGTTACGTATCATTTGACAGAGGAGAGCTGTATACTGATCCTTCAGAACTAATGCTAGATGTATTAGTAAACCTCCAAAATCCCAGTGTGCTGTACCTGCCACCACCAACTCTCATCATGGCAGTACACTTGCATCTTTTTCTATAACCCTTTGATCGTCCCTATCTCTTATTAATCTCAGCTACTTCAAGGGTTAGACAATTCAAATGAGATCCTGTGTTGATTTAGAAGTCTGGGTTTTTTCCAACAGAGTTGTATCTTCTCATCTATGTTCAAAAATGAGTAGTATGCCGTCGTCACCACCATAATATAAATGACGAATTTTAATAAGGAGACGGATGCTTATAAAGTAAATAACAAGAATTTCAAGTGCTCCTGTCCTGTTTCTTCTATATCGTATAATCTGGTTTAAATGGGACCGGATTATCTGCGTGATATTAAATAGTTAAAGGGAAAGGCTGACCCTCTGTCACAGAGGAGCATTCTTAATAGCTACTGCTTAACACATACCATGGGAAAAAAAGCTTGTGAGTGCCCACCAGTTAATTAATAAATACTGTTCCCAGGTGACTCACAAACAATGAAGTAACCAAAACCAGCCACGTTAATTTGTAGTTTGCTTTCAAGCAGGACAACAAAATCAGTATTTGCTTAATAGAAAAAGGCTACACTTGAGGCAGGCCGTCAAAGGCGGAGGGGCTGTCCTCTAGCAAAACATAAGGCTGGGAATATGGAGACAGATATTTTCTTTTTAAATTCCTCACTTTCTTCACCTGCAAACTCGGAAGTTGCTCCTCATGCATTCTGCATGAAGAAAAACAGAGAACAGTTTTCAAGCACTATGGGTATTTCCTGTCTTTTCAGTGAATATTGTGGAGAAGTTTTGCTGGTGACCTGTCACTATCAATGCTGACAGCAATCCAGACACAGATAAAATTGAGGCTGCTTCTTAGCACTGTACTAAAAATCTACTTAAATGAAGTGGGAAGGTGAGGAATGGCATTCTGCTGCTGCTATGCACACGTAACGTGCGATGGGTAGAGCCTTTTGATATCCAACCCAACAGCTCATAAAAGTGTCATTATCCACAAAATACCTTCTAGGGGGTTAAAGAATGAAAAGAATGGGAAAAATTTATTTCAAATACAAAAAATGCCTTTCTGGGAGGATATAGTCCTATTATTGCCATGTGGCAGCTGTATTTATCCACATGCATTGTTGAGAGTGATCATCTTGTTAACATTTTTATACTATAACCACATGCTATAGGAATGCTGTGTAGGAACATTTTTTTAAAAGCTGTGTGGCCTATTTTCTATGAAACAATCATACCTTTTAAAAGAGATTAATCACTTCCACGGTAGGGACCACTGACTTTAGCAGGACTGTTAAAGTTTTGTAAGTTTTGTTTTCGTGTCAGAGGTTGGTACAGCATTTTTAAAATTTTTTAAATCTTTTAAATTCACAGCCTTTGAATAATGTAACTTCACAAACTGATATATGAATTTGCTGAAATCTGCTAATAAATTACCAGAGCTAAGTATGCTTCCCACACCAAAATATAACTCACTAAGAATGTATTTGACTAAAACTATTCCGTTCCAAGGTGGAGGGAGGTAAGAGGAAGTAGCTAAATAATCAGTATATTACCACTTACAAGCACTGCCCTGCACCCCAGGAACCTGGATTTTAACTCTGATATTGCTTCATAATCACATATTGTCCCAGGGTGAACCATCAGGCCTCAGCTACATGGAGCAGGGCCAAATCCTGACAGGATGTAGAAGTATGGGAAGAGATGGCAAGGAAAACATAGCTGTGCAAAGAAGTGGGTTGATACACACCAACAAAGATGCAATGAATGAACTGGTCTGAAGAGTTTTTCTAATCTACGTTATGATTAGAGCATCTAGGTTATGATTAGAGCATCAGAAAGCAGAACACAGTGAGAATTGTGTTTTAAGTAAATGGAGAGGTTGTCTCATAGGTACAAGAATTTGATATTAAAAGACTCAGAATATGCTGAGTTGGAAGGGGCCCACAAGGATCATCAAGTCCAACGCCCCGATGGCAATAAACTGATGGCCTGATCCCCAGTTACACTGAGGGCTTTTTTTATTGTTTTTTAAGTTGCTTGTAAGCATAAAAAGGGTCTGAAATGTAAATCATAATTTGTGTGAATATCATACACAACTGGAAAGAAAGGGGAGTACATTGAGACAATCAGAGGTTTATTCTGCTGTCCAGGATCCATTATGCATCTCTGCTAAAGCAGAACATGATCTTGGTAGGGTGGTAGATGAAGTAAGAGGGTCTGTACAGGCTTGTGACACATTTAATTTAATGTTTTGGTCTGCAGGATCTATATTCAAATTAAGATCATGCAGTTACACTGTAATAACTGGGAATGAAAGCATCACCAGAAAATACAGAGACATTTTTTCTGTTGGAACCAGCTATGTGCCTCTGATTTCATGTGTTCATACCTATTGAATGATTCAGTTTTTGGTTTAACAGGGAATATGGAATATTTGGGTGAAGTATTAATCCCTCTTGATGAACAGCAAAACCTTTATTCAATTTAGTGGAACAAGAATTTTATGTCACAACTGTCAAATGGCAGTATCAATAGCTATCTCCTTGGCAGGAATCTAATCATGGCTTAATTTATTTTGCTGCTTCCTCCATCCTTTTCATGTTTGTAGTTATTTCCTTCTTCCACTCTCTGGATCTCCACTAAGCAGTATCACGAAACATATATACAAAGATGGCAAAGTTAAAAATGCACTTCAGAATGTTAGCATTATATACTCTATGGTTATAACCAGGGTATTATGCATAGAAAGCATACAGTATTCCTGAGACAGGAACTCGGATAACCTGATCAATCATTTCCTGTACATTACGTACACTATTTAAGTGAGTGGAAAGCTAAGTATTTTTTCCTTGAGGTTAAGTGCATGTCAAGAAGAAAAAGAAAAGTGTTTTTCACTATAAATACACAATAGATTTTCCAATTATCTATTTAACATTGTCTCCATTAAAAGCCTTCAGTAACAGAACAGATCAGAAGAAGTCAGGGAAAATAATTATCAGAAATAACACTTGTGAAGAAAAGGAATAGAAAAGAGATATACTAGGCTTTGGTGATTTGATTCCTGAGAGTCAAAGGCAAGGTACAACACAGCTGTAAAGAAAATGGATTTTTCTTTATCTATATGCCACTATTTAAATATTTATTTCTTATATATTAATTATTTGAAGAAAGATCGTTGATATTTTCAAAAGCTTTAAATCTTGGTCTAAATATTTTCCTACTGAAATCAATAATAAAACTCCTAACAACTTCACTGGAAGCAAGGATAAGCAGCTGCTTCTGAAAGTATTATTTTCAGGGGGCTTATTTTTTGGTGCATGGAGAGGGATGGTTATTTTGAAAATGCATCTCATCTATAGTTTTTTAATCTTGAAATTATGCAAAATATAACAAGTTAAAAAAGAATAGCACTTTTGTTTCCAAAAGAACTCCAAACCTTTAACAGTGAGAAGATATGGCATAAACAAAACTATTTACTGTGCCTTTACAACACAGCAAGTGAGGCAGCCCAAGCCAAACACAAAAGAAGCTTCATATTCAAGTGACAACCCATGTATCCATATTTACATAAATATATCATATTACCTTTTCTTCAGGATTGTAGTTCATGAAAATGTCACTATGCAGTAATGTGTTCCTTCACAGTTTTTTGCGAAATTATTCTCTAAGGTGCTTGAAACAAATGTTGCATTGACGCTTCTAATGAAAGCCTCTTAAATAATAATGGAAAAACATTCATCAGGCATGAAATTTGAGATCAAAATATGAATGGCTTGTGTTCTCTTAATTTTGTTCTATTGTACCCCAAAACTTATTTTTTCTTTAAATTAAAATACAAGTAGACCAGTTATATCCAAGTTACATGCCCTAGTTTTGGCCAGGTCAGGGTTAATTTTTTTAAAGTAGCTGTAAGGGGAGCATGGCCAGATCCTAATGTTATTTGGTACCACCTCACATCACGGCCAGGGCTGGAAGAGACTCTGGCTTCTGAGAAGAAGGGCGTGGCTTCAGGTCGACAAGCATGGCATGAGAGAGGAAGCCAGCTGCCCTTGTTCAGTGATGCCCGGGCTGGAATCTATTTCATAAACTTTTGTTACTAATATTGTTGCTCTTAACGTTTGTTTCCTTATCTCGTTGCTGTTTCCAGTAAATTGTTCTTATCTCAAACTGTGATCTCTGCCTTCTTCATCTCCCATCGGAGGAAGCAGGGGAGTGGCTCACAGGGCTTTTTAAGTGCAAGTACTAAATTGGGTAATACTGCTCCTAAATCATGACAGTATGACTGTAACACAGTATATATATATAACAACGTCACTAAGATTTGGACAAGAGAGACTTTTGCGACATTTCAGTTTAAGTAAAGCATTTGGGATGATGCTTCTTGAAAAGGAAACACACCCCACAGAGAGCTGGGAAACTTACTACTACATCGTCTTCTGGTTACCCATGATTGAGGGGTACAACTGGGAGCAGCGGTGATATGAGGGAAAGCAGAGGTATATTACTGAGAGTCACGCAATTGTAACAGCCTAAGGAAAATAATACCAAAATACCTGGGTAATATCACAGATACAGAAAGACAATAGGAGCACAAAATTATTCTGTGTATGAGTTCATACTGCCAGCTTGCCTAATTCTTTTTCTCTAGTGCCTCGCTGCCCTGATCACTAATAGTGTGCATGTGGTTGATCCCATCCAGGTTCTTCTCTGCAGTGAGGAAATTAGTGCCCCTTGTGACAGTTTGTCCCAAGGGCTGCTGTCAGCGTAATATCGTGGGCAGACCCTATCCAGTGTGGCTCTTTCATATTGAGACGGTCCTCCAGTGCTACCCCAGAAGCTTTGTGCCTTTGCACGCTTCTTTGTGTTTCCTTCCTAGACAGGAAAAATCTCAGCATAATGTAAGACACCCACCTGACCAACAGAACAACTGTCTTCACATCATTTCAGGTACTTAAAATTGGGAACTCAGAAGAAAGCAATGCCTCAAGACAGCCTGCAGCAATCACCTTGGGAACCAGGATTCTCTTGCTGGTGCAACTTATAACAAGAATATAGAGAGAAATATCTTGATAATTCAGTGATGAAAAGGACTCCATTGTGCCAGTTGATCATAATGAACATGAAAAAGAGTTCTAATAAAGTCACACTGTAAGACAGATAGTTCATAAAAATTATCTTAACCTAGACCGCAGTTTTAGAACTTAGAATATTGGATTTTGAATTTCAAATTCCAGAAATGTTAATAAAACTATGAAATCCTAGAGTCAAGATCTGGGATCCTACCTAAATACCTATTTTATTTTAAGAACTGGTCTCACTTAGAGACAACACTTCTCAGTACATAAGAAGGAAGTACAGTTGCTAAGAACTCACAAAACTTAATGTGAACATGGAGATTAAATTTAAGTTTGTTCTTGAGACTCTTGGAACAAACAACATCTTAAGACTTCTCTAAGCATGACGTGTTAATTTTAAATTAGATCAAATCTGAGTGCTTTCTTTGATTAAAATGCTAATTTCTTGAACTACATTTATGTTTGACAATGGAATGTGACTCTTACTAAAAACAAACATCAATGCTGCCTTAAAAAGATTAAACTAATGAATAACCAGCTAGGAGGAACATATAAATGCGAAGTGGGGACTCTTAAAAGAATAATGAGGACTCTGTAATAAGACAGGAAAACATAAAATATCCTCGAGGAAAACATGAAAGCATTTATTAATTTTAAGTTTATACATATATGCGTATATATATATATATGGACTTTGATCTTTATGTTTTGTTTCAAAGAGAAAAAAATCAGTGGCAGTAACCTAAATTTGTAAATTTGTAAATTAAAACCTGGGAATCATAACAAAATAGAGGGAGCACAAAAAAAGAACACAACGTTAGAAGAATTAAAGACAAGAAGTGTTTTATTTCTATTAGGAAGGAGAAGGAATGCTATAAATGGAATCATAGCTGTAAATGATAGAGTTATTTACAATAATAAAATAAATATAAAAGAGGTGAGTATATTTCATTGGTTTAAATTAATAGAGCCATGTCCCACCAAGCACAAATTAAGAGAGATGGTAACAGATTTGAGGTATAGCAAGTAGGATGTAAAACATCTAATGTGAAGCAATCAGGGGCATCTTTCTATCTGACGTAACAAATAACTAAGAAGTGATTTAATGTTAGGATACAAGTGCTCACATGGGGAACAGAAATCTTTTGATACTGAACTTTCAAAAGTTGCTGACAGATGATGCTGTGGTGGACATAATGGAGTGGCTCAAACCTGAGGTAGGACAAATTTAAATTTGCCATAGGGACAAGAAAACCCCATCATGTACCAAGTCTTGCATTATTAGACCTAAGGTGTGCTTATCAAACCTGGTAGGAGAGCCATAGCAGAACAGCTTAAAACACGAAAAAAAAGAAAGAACTTCTTTAAGTGGCAGGTAGGCTTTTTGGTTTCATTGTCTTAAGAGATTTTGGAGGCGAGAAGGACCAGCAGGTCCAAATGAGACAAATTCATCAACAGCAGGTTCACTAACAGATTTCAGAAGGGCTGTGCCCTCTATCATCCCTAATTCTGTTCCAGTAGATGCTGGGGTAAGACAAGGAAGTGGAGCTCAGTACGTGCTCTCCCCAGACAGCATCTCTTACCACAACCATAGAAGACCAAGCACTAAATTATATGGACCATTGTTCTGACTGCTTCTTCAGTGTTCTATATTTTTCTATCAGTGAGGAAAATTGCCCTTGAAATGACTTACCAGAAATGAAGGGAGTTCTGTGTAATTGGAAATGTTATGTCAAGGTATGGGTTTTTTTAAAAGAAAGGTACAAAGAAGAATTAATTTAGGTAAATCTCATGGCCCATGTGAGGAAGGAGTTCAGATTAAACCACAGAGCTATTCCCATCTGGCTTCATAATCTACAGATCTATGGAATTATCTTGTAGTATAATATTTTTTCCATTTCAGACTTATTCCTTTTCTACAAATCCCTTTACACATTTAACTATAAGGTTTTTAAGACAGTCCCTTACCACCTCTCCCTTTACGTATAGCCCTTGTTTATCTTTAATAAATGGATAATTGTACTGGCTTTATGTTGTTTACTGTTCTTCAAATTTTTTCATCTTTGTGTGTTCTACTCAGCACAAGAAGGTATCTTTCAATAAAGCCTGCCTGAGAGTGAAGACAAAGAAAGGGAGCAGAAGAAACCCAGACAAGGAGGGAGGGTGAGAGGAAGAGAGAAAAGACTAAGGGAAACATTATTCTTGAAGGATTTGAAAATAATTCACCAAATTTTGAAAAAGTCTTTAAATCTCAGGGAATAAAGATCAACTATTTTAAAGAACTTATAATAACCTTTCTGATATTTCTTATTTTTATAAAAACAGCTGATTATTTAAATTTAATTGAAATACACTGCAGTGGTGGGACATAGTGGTAATGCATACTTGTATTTCTTATTTTGTCTTATTGGTGATATTGCCAATTACACAGCAGTCATCTTTAGTGCCAATTGAAGAAGGCATTTACTATGATGCCCATATGGTACTCTAGGTTTTACATTTCTAATTGAAATTTCTTTATAGTTATTGTTCCTATACTTATTTCAGGAAGAAATATTGTAAATAAATTTAGAGAGGGATTAAAAAGTAAACAACTGCAAACCAACATAATGCTAGCAAGTGAAACAGGATTGTTTTTAAAGGGTTGTTCCTGAACATATTCAAGATTATAATTATGTAAGCTATGGTACAAATTGAAAGTATCTTCACGGAAATAATTCTTTGATCACAAGGGGAAAAGAAAAGCCTTTGCAAATTTATTTCTACAAACAATCAGAAAGAGGAAAATCTTTGAACTTCTATTGTATTGTCAGCATTAGCTATGTTTTATCCAGCATAGTGTTTTTAAATGCTATTAACTTAGAGACAACACCGCCTTTTTTTTTTTTTAACCGAAGAAGTGGTGGTGAGAGTGGCAAGAGATAATCCGCCTGAACATTTTGTTGGATGAATCAGTCCTACTTGAAAGCAACTGAGAGCTCTTGGAGACTGAAATACAGTAATATACCAATTGGCATGAATACTGCTACTTCTTATGTTTCACAGTGGTCAGGGAGAAAGTGTGTTAAAGCAAGAGATAAAAAATCTAACAGTATTTGAAATCTGAATGTTGGTCAAAGTCAAAGTTTCAATGCTAATTCTGATTTCTGTGGTGAAAAATAAATCAGAAATTCCTGACAGACTTGATTTTCTAAACTTCAAACTGGGTAGAGTTATCAGCATCCTGTTAGAAGTGTCCTGCAGAATTCCTATAAGCTGGAAGCTCCGCATTAAAATAGGCACTAAGAACATTAAAGGCATCATGGTATGGCTAAAATATTTATTTAAAGACTCGTAAAGAGTGTTATTTTTGTTGAACCAAGTTAACACTAAATGATAAAGCAGAGCCAACCCATCACACAAGATGGATCGGAGCCAAAATGCTCTACCTAAAAATCTTGCCAGGAACCCCAAACCTACACCTCTAGTAGAACTGACTTAACCCAAACTTCAGTTCTGTGTGCTGGCAGACACAGACAGACCAGGTTTTAAGGCTAGGACAGAACATTTGCTTCTCTTAGGCAGTGCTGTATTTTCCACTTACGCTGAACTACACTTTAGCTGGGATGCTCTCAGCCCAAATCTGTAGGATGCTGAGTACTTAGTGGGAGCTGCAGAAAGACTTTAAAACCTAGTGATGTCATTTCTTCTTGATGGCTTTCAGCACTTCTGGAAGATGGGTGTGGGAGGGGTGGCAGAATCAGATGCTGACATATTAAATTTTCCTGACACAATAAAACCCCATAATCATGGCAGATTGAATTCGCACCTTAAGTGTAAACAAGAAAAGAATTAGTTTTGCACTATTCTGCCAGAAATAAGCAGCACCCTGTAAGTAAATCACATTGTTTATACCACTTATTCTGTGTGCAGTGAAAACAAGCACAGCTGTTCCTTGACTGCTCTGTTTGTAAAAAATGTTAGCTGTTATAATAGCAAAGTTTACAAGATCTGCCATCCTTTTCCTTACACTGTTTTTCTTGGCACTTGAAAAGTCTGTTATTAATGTTCATTCCAGTTTAAAAAGTACCACAAGATACTTCTGCTGATGTCAAAAAGGAAAAGGAAAGAAGAAAAAGGAAAAGGAAAAAGAAAGCAGGAAAAAGGAAAAGGGAAAAAGAAAAAGAAAAGAAAAAGAAAACAGGAAAAAGGAAAACAGAAAAAGAAAAATTAAAAAAAAAAGTAAAAAGAAAACAGGAAAAAGGAGAAAAAGGAAAATAGAAAAAAAAAGAAAAATAATAAAAATGAAAAGGAGAAGCAAATTAAAAAGGAAAAGGAAATGGGAAAGAGGAAAAAGAAGAAGAAAAAGGAAAAAGAAAAGGAAAAAGAAAAAGGGAAAAGGAAAATGAAAAGGAAAAAGAAAAAGGAAAAATAAATTTACTTTAATAGCTCTCTTTTCAGATGTTTTTAATTTGAGACTAGAGAAGCTAAGTCCTTCTTTTTATCAGTCTTCTCCAACAGAATAGACCCTAAATTTCTGTGATGTTTTTAGTGGTTCTTTGGCCTCTTCCAGTTTCAATTTATCTTTTTTGTAACCAGTGTGACTTGAAATTTACCATTATACCCAGGTGTGGTCTCAATAATATTTTGTGTGATGGCAGCCAAACATTTCCTTCTCTGTAGATATCCTTTGGCTTATAAGGCCAAGATGACATTTACACACTTCTTCGCCATGGTACCTTGATAGTCCATAAAGATACTTTCTTATGTCTTTTGCAAGTTAACTTTATTCAGGATAGCGATTTCTGTACGTCCTTGCACTGAAACTGGTAACTTTGATAGCTTGTCTCTCATCCCAGTGTAAACCTTTCAGTGGGATTTTAAAGGACAGTTCTAGCATTTCTCAGTCAAAATTCTGGCAATGAGTTTCTAAAGGTATGGCAATGATATACATGATTTTCATATCGGAGGTGGTAATGCTCTGTAATTAATTGTTTGTCCTTACGGTCTTGCACTGTGGTATTATAAGATTTCTCTTTTATTGCCAAAAGTGAACAGCATATTTTTAAATTCTTGGTTTTGATCCCATTAACACCGTAGCTCCGCCTGAGATTTTAAATAGCTCCAGTGGCAAAATCCAAGCGAAAAAAGTTCTGCCTATTGCTTTTTAGCTTTGGTTAGACTTCTAACACATAATTAATGTAGTTTAGGTGCAAGCAAGGCATTCACGTCTTGTTTTACGCTTTTAAAAAAAACCACAAAATGCAGCCGCTTCTAGAATCGCAGGAGATTATGTAGGCTTTCTGAAATCCTCCTCCCGGCACTGAAGAGCGTGTGCCGTTTCAAAACTGACGGAGTGAGTAAAAAAAGTACGAAGAGGACAGAAATATTCAGCAGCACGTCTCACCAGAGGGCCTGATGGGAGACGGGAGCGGTGCTCGGCCACGTGCTGGGCTGAGGAAGGAAAAAAAAGGAGGGAGGGGGGAAAGAAGAAAAAAAAAAAAAAAAAAAAAAAAAAAAGGGGGAAAACAACCCAACCATTCGAACCGAAATTTCACACAGTGCCTCCCGGGG
>JAWMRA010000078.1:49647917-49705113 GCA_035584735.1 Pseudotriccus pelzelni | reverse complement strand
GGTTCAAACCTCCTGCCCTCAAACACGGCGGGGGCAGGAACGGGGATGTTGGGGGAATTGAGGGGGTGGGGGGGATGGGACACTGAGATCTTGGAATTGTCTGCCCTGATTTGGAAATCGAAGTTTCCCGTGTCCAAAGCGTTTCTAAATCTGGAAATTGCGCAGCTAAATTATTTAGGAATCTGGAAATCTCGAGGCTAAATTATTTAGGAATCTGGAAATCACGAGGCTAAATTACTTAGGAATCTGGAAATCACGGGGATAAATTGTTCAGGAATCTGGAAATCACGAGGCTAAATTATTTAGGAATCTGGACATCACGAGGCTAAATTATTTAGGAATCTGGAAATCACACAGATAAATTATTTAGAGATCTGGAGTTCACACGTCTGTTTAGAAATCTGACGTTCAAACATCTAAAATATTTAGAAGTTTAGAATTCACACATCTAAATTATTTAGAAATCCAGAGTTCATGCGTGTAAAATATTTATGAATCTAGAATTCACACACCTAAATTATTTCAAAATCTAGAGTCCAGGCATTTAAATTATTTAGAAATCCAGAGTTCAGGCATGTAAAATAGTTATAAGTCTAGAATTCACACATATAAGTTATTTGGAAATCTAGAGTTCAGACATCTAGAGTTATTTAGAAATCTAGAATCCACACGCCTAAATTGCTTGGGAATCTGAATGTTGCTTCTAAATTATTTAGAAATCGAAAAGCCCCATGTCTGCATTGTTTAGAGATCTGAAAGCCCCTCGCCCAAATCAGCTTTTCTCACCAGTTTTTAGGGAGAAGACTCTCCTCTGGATGGTGCCTCTGATGTATTTTAGGATGAGGTTGAGCCCCCAGAGGGTGAAATCTCTTTGCCCTCTGTTTTTTTTTTTTTCTACAAAGGGATCCTCGGGTGACAGCTCAGAGTCCTTACCTGGCATCTCCAGATCAAGATTAACCCCCTTGGCCTTCAGGAGCGTTTTTGG
The DNA here is from genome assembly GCA_035584735.1 of Pseudotriccus pelzelni. Lineage (NCBI taxonomy): Eukaryota > Metazoa > Chordata > Aves > Passeriformes > Tyrannidae > Pseudotriccus > Pseudotriccus pelzelni. The sequence goes on along the minus strand of JAWMRA010000078.1, from coordinate 49,704,128 downwards.
AAGCAGGACACGGAACCAGCCCTCCCCCCAGCTCTGGAGGTCCCAGCCCGGAGACCAACAGGCTCCCCAAATTATCGTTCCCCATTAAAAACTGATGGAAATCATCTTAAAACTTGCAGGGACCGTGCTGGGGGATCCGGGGGCAGAGCTGGATGGGGGGTTTTGGGGAGGGGGGTTCGTTGGCTCATGGCATGAGCTGGGCTTTGGAGGGGGTTCAGGGACCTGGGGCACGGAGACGGATTTTGGGAAAGGTTCGTTGACTGAGGACACGAGCTGGGTTTGGGAGGGCTGGGATTAACTCGTGTCACAGTCTGGGGTTTGGAAGGGATTTATTGACTCGTGTCACAAGCTGGGATCAACTTGTGACATGAACTGGGTTTGGGAGAGCTGGGATTGACTCATCATAGATGGGTTTGGGAGGGCTGGGATGGACTCGTGACATGAGCTGGGTTTTGGAAGGGATTTATTGACTCGTGTCACAAGCTGGGATCAACTTGTGACACAAGCTGGGTTTGGGAGGGCTGGGATTGAGTCGTGTCACAGTCTGGGGTTTGGAAGGGATTTATTGACTCGTGTCACGAGCCAGGTCTGGACGGGGTTCATCGACTCCTGTCATGAGCTGGAATTGACTCGTGACATGAACTGGGATCAACCCGTGTCATGCCCTGGGATCGACTCGTGACACGAGCTGGATTTTGGAGAGCTGGGATTGACTCGTGTCAAGAGCCAGGTCTGGATGGGGTTCATCGACTCGTGTCATGCCCTGGGATCGACTCGTGACACGAGCTGGGGTTGGAGGGGGTTGACTGGGCTGGGTTCCCCCCCCAGGAGGGGCCGCTCCAGACCCGGCTCCGCGCTCACCTTGTCGATGAAACAGGCGAACTGGGTGTTGAGGCTCTTGATCTGCTCCTTCTCCTGGCAGCGGATCTCGTGCTCCAGCGGGTCCACGCCCACGCAGAGGGGCTTCAGCAGCCTCTCGTCGATGCAGATGCCCTGGATGCCGTCGGCCCTGCGCTCGGGGTAGCCCCGCACGAGGCTGTACCCGCGGGGCCCGCACAGCCCCGCCCGGCCCGCGGCCCCCAGCCCCGGCTCGCCGAAGCAGCCGCCGACGCCGCAGGAGCCGCTCACGTAGGAGATCCTCCTGCTGCCCCCGAGGTTGCAGACGCTCCTGCTGCTGTAGCCCCCGGCCCCGCAGCGGCCGGGCGGGCAGGAGGCGGCGGCGTAGCTGCGGCCGCAGATCTCCGAGGCCGAGCTGAAGCCCCTCCGCCCCAGCACCGACCTCACGGCGGGCGCCTGCCGGCTCATCGTGGCTCCTCGGGAGGGCGGGACGGACGGCCGAGCGCCTTTTTTTGGCGGTTTGTTTTTTTTTTTTTTTGGAGAGCGAGGGGAGCGGAGATCCAGCTGGAGCGACGCGGCGGGGTGGCCGCCCCTTTATATATCCTTCGGGAAGCCGGCCTTGATAGGATCAGGGCGGTAATTTAGGCGCTCAAGGGTTTGGTTTGCCCGGCGGCGAGAAATGCTCCTCAAAATGCAAACCAGCCCCGGCAAAACAGTAACTACTGAGGAAATAAAAAGGGATCTAAAAGTGCTCTGTTTGCAAGTTGCTCTTGGAATACATTAGGGTTTGAAGCGCTCCCCGAAGTTAACGCTAATTATAGTTTAGGGGAGGTTTTTTTTTTTTTGAAGGGACTCTTTGTGATTTGTTTTGCGCCGGGTGTCGTTTGGGGTTTTGTGTCTCCCTGCGTGTGTGTGATGGGGTGTTTTGCAGACTTGCACTTCGTGGGGGCAGTTTCACAATCTTCTGGGTGAGGAAAAGAGACTCGGAGGAGAAATAAAAGGAGAAATAAAAGAAGAAACAAAAGAAGAAATAAAAGAAGAAAGTCGAGCCCTGGAAAAGACGCCGTGGGAAGTTGTGCCGGGACGGGGCGTTTCTGCAGCCGAAACATCAGTGGATTGGCAGGGTTTGAGGTCTGGATTCGTGTGCAAGGGCTCAAAACGTGCCCCAAAAACCAGTCACAGAGTTCTGGGGGCGTGCAGAGCCCCGGACATTCCCGTGCAGGATTTCACACTGACCCCTTTCCCAGCACGAACCCCCCGTGGAACGGAGCGAGTCCCACTCAGGACGTGTTCCAGATTTCTCTCCTGTGCCATCAGCGGCTGCTTTTCCTTGGATAACTCTGGGAATTCTTATCTCTCACATTAAATCTCCGGCTCTTTTGGAGCCCCTGCCAAGGCTGGGTGTCAGAGCCCTTCGGGATTCACCTCCCGGTTGCCTCTGCAGGGAACAAAACAGGGGAATAAAACAGGGGACAAAACAGGGGAATAAAACAGGGGACAAAACAGGGGAATAAAACAGGGGACAAAACAGGGGAATAAAACAGGGGAACAAAACAGGGGAACAAAACAGGGGAACAAAACAGGGGACAAAACAGGGGACAAAACAGGGGAACAAAACAGGGGACAAAACAGGGGAACAAAACGGGGGAACAAAACAGGGGAACAATAGCCCATTCCAGCCCGGTGGGATCCACCTCCCTCCCGGAGCGACGGGCTGGAGCTTGGGTGGCTTTGCCAGGCACGTCCTTGACACTCCAACCGGAGACACCTCAGAGGGAAAGAGCCCCCAGGCCCTGCCCTGGGGGGGGAATTTGGGGCAATTCACCCTCCGAGGGGGAACTGGGGGGGAGCCTTAATGAGTGGATTGGGCTGGACAGCAGGGCTGGCTTTGACTCACGCCAGGCAGATGAATCCCTCTCTCTCTCTCTCTTCCTAATCACCAGCCCGAGGAGGTGAGGGAGGGAACCTCTCCGGGGCCTTCTCCAAACTGGAAGGTCAAAACATAAAAAGGGCTCTTCGCAGCTCTTTGGGAACGAAGGGTTTGGGAGAAAAAGAAGAGATGTTGTGGGGCAAACAATGCTACGAACGCCCTCGAGTCCTTCCCGCCCGAGGGCTTGGAGGAGTCTCCGTGTCACACAGCGGGGATGGCAGATGGAGAATCCTCTTTAACCCCCCTCCAAGTGCGTTTTTCCCAAGAGCTGGGGTAGTAAATTCCTCCCAAAGCTCCTCCGACCAACGCAGCCTTTCTGAGACCCAAGTTCCTGAAAGGCCGGCGAAACCCCGGGACGTGACGGCGGCCCCGGGATCCCCCAAAGCCATTAATTGGGCTTGTTAATTGCCAGCCCCGGAGGAGCCTGAGGTGGGCTGGTGGTATAAATTAGGCGTGCAAACTGCCACTTCTGCCCCCTCTGCTAGACGGGGTAATTCGGGCTATTTGCGGCCTGACGTCCCGATTACACCTTTCGGTCGCGGCGCTTTGGCCTCGGTCGGGGTGGGGGCAACGTCGGCTCAAACAAACCAGCTCCGAGCGGCACTTCGGGACTGCCCCGGCCCTTGGGGTTTCCAAACAAAGTCTTATCAGGAGGGAAAAATAATTTTAAAAAATAAAAAAAAAAAAAAAAAAAAAAAAGCGGATTTGGCCGGGAAGAAGAAGGGCACAAAAGGCACTCGGTGGGGAGCCCGGCCTGGAGAGGTGCCCCCAATTCCCGCCCTGCTCCCCATTATCCCGGTGGGACCTGGAATGCGGCACAGGCCGCACAATTAAACGTCCGCGCTGCTGCAGCCCCGGTCCCCGAGCTCGCCCACAGCCACCGGTTCGCAGCGAGGGGAGAGATTTTCGGGTCACGATCGCCGGGCCCAGATTTTGGGGGGGGGGGCGAGTTGCTCGGTGCTGGTGGGTGAGGTTTGTGTGTTGGGCGAGTCCCCCCTTGTCCCCCGCGGATCCCAGCGGGAAGGAAGCTGCGTTTGGGGCTTTTCGGGTCTCTCCATGAGACCTCCAGAACTGAGAATTTGGGAAAGGGGCAAAAATCTCATCTTTTTGACCGGAGGAAAAAAAAAAAAAAAAAGAAAAAAAAAAAAGAAGAAAGACGAGAGGAAGGACAGAGGAAACCAAAAGGAGAAAACACTTTGATGAGGGGAGTTGGCTGAGTCATTTTGACGAGTTGCCATCACCGCCTTTGTCAGCGTTTTGCTTCCCTGAGCGCTCTGCCCGGCAGGGAATTCATTAGGGGAGCATTGAAGTTCGCTCATTTGGGTTGTTGCCTCTGGAGGCGGATCCGGACGAGCCTCCCAGAAGGTGTTTTATGTGATAGCCTCAAAGGGCCCTGGTCGGGCTCTGTAATTACCCAGAGCCTCCAAAAACTCGTCGCAGCCGGGTCGGGCGACGGCAGGGCAGGAGCCTTCCAGTGCCAACCCCGTCGGGACCCAGCGAGATTGGGGCAGAACAGGCGTTTTTAAGCAGTTTCTGGGGCTGTGCGGGCTCCTGTCCACGTCATCCATGATATATTAAAGGATTAATCTGACGAGTGAAACCCCGGGTGACCCCAGGCCAAAGTCACCCCGGGGAATTCTTTCAGCCCTCATTAACCCGCGCCACAAGTCGGGATTTCCAAAGGGTTCTCCTCACGAAAAGCCCCCATCAAACGCCGGGCCTGGGTGCCCCTTCCCCCGTCCCGCGGTCACCAAACCGGCCGCGGATCCCGACTCCCCTCTGCGGGGCTCGGGCAGGAGATCGGCATCTCCAGACGGTGACTCACAAAGGTCAGAGGGATCCACCTCTTGCAGGTCCTTCCCCGTGGGATCCCCGGGCACCGGAGCCCGTCTAGACGGCCAGACAGACACCCGGCCCGGCGCCCCGCCCGGGCTGCTCGGAGGGAGGTGGAATTAGTTCGTCCCGTCCCCACTCCCCCCCCTCCTTCCCCTCCGGGCGCCGAATTTCTCCGGCGGCCTTTGAAGTCCTTAAGGAGGGCACGGAGCGCTCCCGGATCCGCTCGGTGCCACGCAGAGCCCGGGTTTGATCTTCCCCCGGCTTGTCGGAAACGGGCGTGGGATGGGTGGGAATCCCGGGCAAATTTAAAAAAAAAAAAAAAAAAAAAAAACGGGGGAAAACATCCCTACCCTTCGAAACTACATTTCCCAGAGTGCCTCCCGGGGCCGCGCCGGTTTCCTGCCCCTCACATGACGGCGGCCCGGCCTCGCCATGGCGGAAGCGGAGCAGAAGGGAGAGCCGGTGGGTGCCCCGTGGCCGCGGCGGAGCGGAGCGGAGCGGAGCGGGGGCCGGGGCGGCTGCTGGGAGCGGAGGGGCAGGGCGTGTGAGGGGGAGCGGAGGCCGAGGCCGTCAGCCCGCCCTGGGGGTGGGGGGGCCGGCGGCGGGGCGATCCTGCGGGGCGATCCTGCGGGGCGATCCTTCGGGCGATGCTCGGGGAGATGCTCGGGGAGATGCTCGGGGCGCGGGAGGGGAGATGGAGGCGGCGGAACCCGGGTCTGGCCGGGACGGGAGGTTTACAAGTGCAGCTGGCGCCGCTTTGGAGCCAAGGTTTAAGCGCTTGCCTTATTGTCCCTTGCCTACCAAGGGGCATGGGTGACAGGACCAAGCTGACCTCAACTGGGGAATTTTCTCTTGACGAGTTTGGTGCTGGCGACCTGTGGTTCCCTAAAGGAGGTGTTCTCCTAAAGCTCCCTGTGCCTAGATCGCTCCTTCCCGAGCGAAAAAAAAAAAAAAAAAAAAAAAGAAGTAAAGCAAGAAGTGCAATTGCCGACCCTTTCACAAACGTTCTCAATGTTTCTTTGCTGAGACAGAACTTGGACAGACAGCTAAGCTGTGGGGTGTTTGTCGTGTCTTGAATACCTAAAGGAGGGAAAGTTTTTAGAATTACTCCAAGGGAATTGGCCTAAATTAGAGATTGGCAGGTGATTTCCATGTCCCCTGCTGTCAAAGCTTTCTTGGGAGGGGTTGGATTCCTTAGGGGAGGCTTCTTTCCCAGGATTGGTAAGTTTTTAAGTGTGGCAGCCTTTGAAAGAGTTCTCAGGGTAAAACTAACGCTTGACAAGTCTTCTCTAATAATATAAGAGATTAAATAGCCCGTGTTTTGCTTTCTTTGGACTGTGGTAGGAAACTTACCTTATTTGTTTTAGTTTATTTCCTCTGGGGAGCGTGTACATCTCTGTTGGAAGGGGTGTGTGTGGCTTTCCCCTTCTGTCAGCTTTAAGTTATGGGCCTAAATATATATAGATGGCATTTGATGTTTGTAAAGGCGAGGAAGTGAAAACCTTATATCCACTGTATTGGAAAGCCCACTTAAGAATTTATTGAGAAGTTATGTTGGATCTGTTTAAATGAAATGTTATAATGGGAGGAGATTACTTCACATTTCTGTGGTTTCCTCATCTGTGTTCCCTTGCCCCATCCTTAGGCTACTTGAAAAACAGTATTTGCCAGCTGGTTGAAGTGCACTGCTGATTCTCCCCTAGAGACGGAGGCCTACCAGTGACAGCTATTCCTACATGATTTAGGATTCTGGTTGTCTACAAATCCCTGTTAAGGGATTTTCTTTTCACAGTTACAAGACTATTAAAAAGTGGAAGCGGGGGATAATAACTCCGGAGCAATCATAACTACAGTTTACTATTCCAGTTTGCCTAAGTAAGTGGGAGAACACAGGGAAAAGCTTTTCATAGTAAGTTGCTAGCAAAGTAGGTTAGTAGGTAAGTGTCAATTCTAAGCACCTTCAGCTAAGTTCTTGTCAGGGAACAAATATGATTTCTGCATTTCTTTCCTAAGCCAAGGCTCCCTCCAAATTTTTGCATGTTAAACATAAAGGCCATGCAACATTTACCTTTATTTGTGTGCCTTTTATGAAATTTAGTATCTGGGGTTGCAGTGCCTTGTGAATACAGTAGGGATACCATAGTAGATGTCCTAAATAAAAACAGGTTGATATTTTCTTAGTTTACACGGTTTGATTATTGGAATCAACTTCTGGTGTGCCTGATTTGTAGGCCAGTGTTTTCTAGTGATGCCTTTGCACGTAACCACTTCCAGCTCAGTTAAGTGACTCAGGTGGGTGTAAGTATCAGCTGCTGTCTCACAGGTGGACTGTTAACTCCACCCTGCACGTGTGTTGGTCTCTCTGCGTGGTGTTAGATTGTGAGCTCATCCTGAAAATTTGTCAGCGGCTTTTCATGCATTTCTGTTCTGCTGACTAGCCAAAGCAATTGCAACCATGAGTGGTGGATGTAGGTGGTGTAGCTGCAGTAGAGAGTCTCATGTAACCAACAAAAATGTCACTTGCTGTAGTTGTTTATTTGTTTGGGAGAGCTGATTTAAGTTACTTTTTAAAAAAAAATATTATTATGAACTATGTGAATTATATCAATGTACCAAAACAGTAGTGCTAATAGTTTTGATTTATTAAGGAGTTGAGGAGGCAACTCCTGGTATTCAAGAGAGAAAGTCAGTTTTTTATTAGGAATGTGGTGATGGTTTGCATCGGACTTCTTGTGTTACTCTAGCCTATCCAATAGGCTGGCAACATTACACCACAATGCTTAATTCTGTCCTGATTTGGTTATTGTTAAGTGGAATTTAAGATGCACAAAGATTCTGTGTAACAAACTTCTAATTTCCTGAAAGGCGACTGCAGCTTGTGGTTAGAGACTGGGAGACTGACAAATAGTTGTACCTGCAAAGTCAAACTTAAACTTGAAGGGATGCCAGGATGGCAAGGTTATCATCTTCCCTTGAGTCCCATGTTCTTCATACTTGCTATTTCCCAACTCATGTCTCGAGTATAGACTACACAGATAAGTTTTCTATGGGATGTGTGTTTCAGAGGTGGGCCTGGCTGTAGTGAGTAAACTGGAGAAAACAGATGTCAGTAATCATGGTAACACTGTGCACTAAGCTTCCAGTGGGCAAGTAGGAGTGCTGCTTTTCTTCTGTCCCATCCGTTGTGATGTATTATGGGCACCAGGATGAGCCCCCACTAATGCAAAGGAAACATTTGCTTTTTGCCTAGAGGTCACAAGCAGGGCACTTTATAAATAAATAAATAAATGTGACAAAAAATTATACTTGTTGTCAGTGCATTCAATTTTATTCCCTTTCCATTTTTCTCTAAGCTGCTGGTAACGGTGTAATTTTTTTTTGGTCTTCTCTGGTGAAATTCTGTACCTGTTAATCTTGCTGTCCAAAGACCACATCATAAGATTTGAAATGCTGCCTCCTCTCTGGCTTGTTCTTTGTTTATATCATATTTTATTGTTAAAATGCTTACATTCACTGCCAGTGTATTAGTTGTAATCGTTTATTGCTATTGATAAAGATAAATAAGTTAAGTAAATCTTCATTTTGCTGACCTCTTTGAGGAGGCATTGCATCAGCAGATTTTCTCAGTGGACAGATGAGAGATGAGGAGAAGTTGACTTACAAAATTTTTTTGGTAGGGTAGTAAGAATCATTGTCTTGCCAGAGAGAGATGTTTTAAAGGTACAGTTGTTTCAAAGGCAGGAGAAAGCCACATGTCTTGCACTGACATGGGATGAAAAGCAGAAAGGCATTAAATCCTGGCTTTCTGTAGAAAATGGTGGTGACATTATTTAAGTTTAAAATAAGCCTATTAAAAGCTGAATACTTGAATAGCAAGGCTAGTTTATGGATAATTTGAGAATGCTATTCTGCCTTGAAGGTGAAGATTTGGGCAGTTTCTTTGCAAAACTTACTTCTGGAAGGGGGGAAGCTATCACAGAGACAGATTCTCAGATGATCCAATCACTCTTTTAGGGTAACTGACAACATTGTCACAGTCAACTGCTGCCCCTGAGTATCAGCGTGGCGTGTGAATGCAAGTGCAAGAAAAAGCTGGGTATGAATGGAAAGGATGGAAACTGAACTTTGAGTTGCTTCTGCTGTGTCTTTTGTGTCTTAATAAAGGATTAAAAGTACTTTTAAAAGGGAAATACTGCTCAGTTATGTGTGTACTTAGCTAATTATCCCTTTGTTCTTTGTGTCCTTTTCAGGAAACCAGGTCTAATGAGGAATCAACAGATGAATCTGAGGTAACCCTGCTTAAAATGCTTCACACTTGAGTCTGTGTCAGTGCTATTTTTTTGTCAGTATGGAGGGACAAATACTACTTCATTATTTGGTTTTAGAAGTTTGGCCAGTATTATGTAGCAAGGAATGTTATTCTGGGTTCAATTAGTAAAACAAAGCTGTGATTTGCTATTAGAAGCTTCTTTATCTTTAAAATCCCCTCACAATGGCCCCATTATAGTAACATAAGTTATGTTGAGACATATTGAAGTGTATGCACTTCCGTTTTGATGAAAAGAAAATTTGTCAGTGTAATTATATATGCAGTAATACTACATTGAGGTAGTTACTGTGTTATTTTAATAGCTTCACAGTCTAGACTTAATCATGTCCTGTAGACTCTGTTCTTGAGATGATATACTGTCAAAAATTGTCTCATGTTCTGGAGAAGTCTGCCTGCCCTGCTGTAGGTGATGGAAAAGGGGGGCTGGTGTTGAGGAGAGAAAGGAAGCTACAGAGGGTTTAAGAATTTGTCCCTGAACAGTAATGTACCAACTCCAAACTTGCCATCATTGAAGGAACCATAAAATATCTAGAAAGAGGTGATTGATATCAGGTGGTTTAGGATGGCTACAAGAATGAAGAAATAAGGGTGGCTGGGCAGGTTCAGTTGTGACCACCAGCAAGGACAGATGATACAGAGAAGTAGCTATTAGCTTGATAATATTTTCACCCATTACGTATCTAAGTCGAAATGACTCACGGACTTACAAAACTTTAGTGACTTTGAAGATTTTATGTTCTTTACTTAGGGACAAATCTTCATGCTCGAGATCTGGGTTTAAGCACTAAGCAGGCAGAAATCTTAATTTCCGTGCCGGAGACTGTAGTGGTGGATTCTGAAAAAATCTTTTTGCAGAGGATGGTGACTTTTTTTCTTGTGGGATAATTTTTTTCTCTCTGCCGTTCATGAGTGTCGGTGGCACTGCAGGGCATTACTGGCGAGAAGCAGGGATTTCTTTGGCCCTGTATGATAGCTGTGTGGAACAGCTGCCTGGACCAGACTTTTTTTGCCCAGTGTGAAACGCTTTCATTCTGAATAGTGCTTTGTGATGTGAAATGCACATAGGCAATCACTGGGGAAACAACTCAGTATTTAGTAGAACAGTAATATTTTCAAGGCTTGACATTCACAGGATAGTGAGCACACGTGTTTTTTTCTTCAAAGCCAATTGCAAGTGAAAACTTGTTTTAGTGGCATTTTTAATGGCCTTTCAACATTGCAGCTGGTAGTAAATAAGTATTTAGAGCAGAATTAATCATAAATGTTGGTAGGGTTTTATTAGTTTTTAGCTTAAATAAAAATAGGCATCATACAACTTTCACAAAATTGAGAGTCCTAAAATTTCAACTAGACCTTTGTTAAAGTTGATGTCTATTTTTAATGTTAATTTCACATGCAGAGAGAAGTGAAAAGGAAATTTATCTATTGAGAATGTAGATGTAGGATCTAAAGAACAATTGCAATTCTAATGTCTGTGAAAGTGCTTTTCATCAGTTGTCTTTGAGTATTAAGTCCAATCTGCAGTGTCTTGATCATGAGTAGGTAGTTGATGAAATGAAACTCGTTAGACTATTTATGATGATCTTTCAAATAAAACCAAAAACAGTGGTAAAAGCACAAACTGTTCTGGGTGCTTGCTTATGTTATATGAAGCATGGTCAGAGATAAGATCAAATTGATGACTTCACTCTTAGCTCCTGTGATCATAAAATTGTAAGTACTTTTTTGGGGTGGCCCATAGTTTGAATAAACAGGGATGGATTTGATTGTGGTGGTACTGGAATCAGAGGCTCTTAATTCCTGTAGCCTTTTGTCTAGTTTTACCGATCAGAAAATACCGTATTTATGGTATGGACTTTAAAGGCTTCTTACCATAGTAATAAGATTTTTACATATACAATTGGTCTTGCACTTAATTTAATTTAAATTCTTTGCATAAAATTGGATATTGTTCCTAGTGATTTCAGAGGGCTCATGACACATATCCAACTTACATTATAGAAATATTTTCTATTATGGAGGAATGCAATATTGAAATTCCTGATTTTAAGTAAATGATGTCCCTGTCTGAACTGGATGTGTAAACAAAATACGGATTTTTTTTTCCCCCTGATGTTTTTACACTGCTATGCCATTATCTTCGTAAAGAATCGTAGATTGATTGTGTTTCATGCAGCAACTCTCTTATTATCATTCCTTTAGTAGCTTCTAGCAAATAAGATGCTAATTCTATTTTTCTACCTGCTTGATTTGTTTTGAGTGACAGGCGCTTTAACAAATGCCAGGATGCTTATTTGCACAGCCTTGGTGGTAGAGCTTAATAGTAGGCCTCAAATGTGGGAGTCTGCAAAAATTGACTGTCTTGAATGTATGTCATCTAAAAGCTTGCCATTGTAACTTTGGTTCCAGCTCTTGCTCCCCAGGAAATTGAGTTTCTAAGGCTGTGTAAGTATTTAATGCTTTTCAGCTGTTTCAAGTCAGAATGTGTAAAATGCAAAAGTATTAATTAGCAGAGATGGTTCATTTGTTCAGATGTTAAGCAGATCTTTCGGTGTAGGATAGTTGAAGCTACTTATAAGACTTGTAGCACTTGCAGAATTGAAGTAGGTCTTTCCTGGTAACTACAGTACAACTTACACTTTTCTTTCATATTCTTACATATGATGTGGGGTATTATAAGCTTTTTCTTTTCTTATAGACACACCACTCTGTATTCCAAGATACAGTGAGAAAACCATATATCTAACAGTCTTTTAATTCTTAGGAGAAAACCTGCTTGTTTTGCTAAGTAATTCTGCTGGACTTTTTTTTTTTCTTTTTGTATTTTCTGGCTTTAGGCATTTGGTTTTGGTGGTTTGGAAGTTATTTGTTTGGTTTTCGGGTTTTTTGAATTGTGCTTCAGAAATCTATTTGCTTTATTTCTCCTGACCTTGTCGAATCATCAGATATGCTAGATTTGAGGCTGAATCTGAACAGGTTTGTTTGGCTGAAAAGTCCTGGTACAATATAGTTTCATGGGCTTATTTAATTTTATTCTATAGCACCTTAAGCTACATGTTTGGACTGTCACGTTTGATGAGATATTAAAAATAGACAGCAAAGTAATCTGACTTTTGGCTATTTGTAAACTGCAGAGGAAAAGAAAAATCTTCATAAATTATGTACAGCCTGAATCTGTTTTCAAATTATTCTTCCTTGCAATGTGTCTGTTTCTGTAAAATTTTACTTTTCTGTAGATGCTTTTTGTCAGACAGATACTTGTATTTTGCCAGATAATTAGCAAAAGATGATGCTAATAATTGTATAAGTGAATAATTAAGCTTTCTTCAGTATCAGTGCAATGTGGTGCTAATATGGGATGTGCAGTGGTATTTTTCTTGCATTTAAGTTGATACTGCTGCTCAGCTTGTAATTTTGTCTTTGAAAGTTTTGCTTTTAGTCAGAGAACCCTATTATATTACAGAATGGACTGTTGTGGAGTGATTTAAAGAAATTTTTATTTTAACTTAAAACAAGTGATCTTTTTTAATTTTAAAAAAGGAATAATTAGAGTACTGTAGTGCACATAACAACATGTATTGTGAAGTGCACCCATGAATCACTTGCATTATATGAAGAGAGGAACTGGTTTTGTATCTCTTAATTCAAAAGAAAGCTTATTAAAGAGCCAAACTGAGTCAACATTCACTGTTACTCCATGAAATCTTAAGAGATCAGATAAATGTTATTTTTGTTTTCACTGTATATATAGTGTAAAAAACATTCCCATTGAGACTTAAATTGTAGCCATAAAGGCATATATTGCAGCCTGGAAAACTGCTAGTGTGCTTAAATTAGTAACAGTTATTTCAATTTTTTTCGTGTGTCGGAAAAAACGTTTGGAGCCATTCCTCGTGGTTCCGGGACCTGCAGCTTCTGTCTCTGCCTCAGACCTCATGTGTATGTTAACCATGCTCTGCATCTTTCTTGCCAATCTGCCCCTCACCCTCCGCTAAAGTGCGAAGAGAGGGTTTCAGACCCCCCCCTTCGTTTGGGAGTGTGAGGTACTGATAAAATTAAGATAATCTTGTGTCAAAACCTTTCTGCTTCAGGAGGGAATCAAAGCTAAATTATCATCCTGGAATTAGCTCAGAAATTTTCTGCTCCTTTCTAATTTACCACTGGGGCTATGAGCAGATTGCCTTGGTGCACTATGTGACTTTTTTACAGGAAGCACCTTTTCAAGAACAAATGTCCCTGGAATTATAAAAGGAGTGCTATATCCCAAGAAATGATCCTTGATTATGTAAGGAATTTTACCTTTTTCTTTTTTTTAGGGGAAATTTTTTGTTTTTCAGTTGTTTGCCTAAGTAAACCACCAGAAAAAGCCATGTAGGTGCAGGTGTTAATGTTCTGCCAAGAGTTATTAAAATAGTGTTTTTAAAAAAAATTTTGCATTAGTATCTGCATTCCTGCTTTTTTCCTAGATAACATGAATGTATCAGTCATCAGTATTGATGACTGGTATACATTCTGTTCTAGCACGTCTGTTTTTATATGGCCTCTTCTTAACTTTTTTTTTCCTTCTTTGATCACTCTTATCCTGTGAAAGGGGCATGTTTGTTCATTTAGTTTATGCTTCAGTTATTTAGACACTGTATTAAAAATTTCTACAAGAGTTTGTAGAGAGGAAAGTATTGTCGAAATTTTTGGTTAATCCAGCGCTCAAACAATTTATGATGGTTTAGAAATATCCATATTTGATACACTTTTACCATTGGAATTGATAGTGGTTTTGTTCTTTAAGGTTTAGAAAACTGATGAGAGCAGAAACACAACTAAGAAACATATAAACCTTAAAAAGAGACGACTTAAAAGCCTTGATATTTTCTTTTGCTTTTCATTGCACTTAGATTTTAGTCTTGCAGGTTGGGTTTGGATTAGGTCAAAGCAATTAAATCATTTCAAGTAAATAAAGCGTCTGGTAGAAAAGCTCCTTGTCATACTGTATTTCCGTCAAAATGTTTTCTTTATATAAAGTGTGGAGCATTGGGCTGGAAGAGGCAAGCTCTTCTGTGGATAGTAGCTTTTGAAGGGGCATCACTATTGCAAGAAAAATGGATGGTTGAAAAGTAGATCTGGCTACTGTACCTCAATCCAAGTTGCCCTTTTTTGTCTTCTGTGTGACGTTTTCCAAAGTTCTTCTTTTCATCACACCTTTTGTCCTTATTATTGAATAGGTTATTTCAAAACTCTAGGTTATTTTAAAAACGTAAAATTAGAGAAAAATTCTCAAAAAATGTATCCTGTTTTACGTTCCTGAGCAATCTGAAGAGAGATTGCTTCTCTCTGCATGGCTTTAAATGAAATTGTCCTTTTAAATGGGGAGAATGGAAGGAAAAGTTACATAAATTCCAAATAGAAAGTTCTCCCTATTGATGAGAAAATGTATCATGCAAATAATTTATCAATTTGAGTCAGTAGGGTGAGCATAGTAAATTATTTATTGAAGTTTAAATGGAATATTTTCATACATTAATTTGAAAAACAAGTTTGCAGTGACATTATAATATACATCGTTAGAGGATTGACTTACAGGAAAAAATGGATTATTTCTGTATTCTTTTAAGATGTTCTGGTTTGGAGTGAAAATTGGATACTTCATTTAATGAGCTATTAATATTAACCAGAAGTGCCTGTTCTCTCTGTGTGTTGTTGAATACATAAAAAGTAAAAGTGCTGCTGTGCCTGCTACATACATTAAATGCAATTGCAAAGCTGCTGTGAGCAGAGTATGGAGGTGTGGCTTTTCCAAAATACTAACTGCATTTCTCTGGATGGAATAGCAGTCTAGGCCGCAAAAAGAAAGTAGGAGGGAAATTCAGCTCTTCCCTTGTGGTGGGTGGGTGAACTTTAGAAAGTGCTATTCCTAAAACTGCACTGTCGTGTTTTCATATGCAGTAGATCACAGGGTGGCAACTGGTCTGCTTGAGTAGTGTCCACAGGGGAAACAAATGTTTGCCCAAGTTCCTTACTCAGCAAAAGCAAAGTACAAGCAGAAATGCATAGCTTCATTGAGAATTGAACTGTGTTTGGATTTTTCTGTGCTGGAATTGGAATTGGATTTGGACGTGGCCTATCCTGTGCTGCCTCTATATGGTGCACTTGGTGTGAATGGACTGATTCTGTGTTTTTGAACACTGAAGTGGGTTTTAAAGTTTTCGTCTGTTCTTTGTCATGCACAAAACTACCAATAAAATAAATGGATGGAAATTGAAATGAAACCAAATTGTACCGTATGGATTTTTTTATTACTTCTTTTTTCTTTTTCCTTTTTTTTTTTTTGTTTTTTTCTCATGCCATTTATGGTTGCAGTATGTCATCTGTGTGTTAGTTATGCTTTACAACTTGGCTAGTGCCCAGCTCCTTCAAACCTGTAACACTGAATCTTCGATGGGTGTTGTGCAGATACAGGGTAACGTTGTGTAGGCCACAACAGTTTTGTGAGGAAATAAAACATTCTCTGCTTTGGCTTTCACCTGTGTGTCATTTCATACTGTAAATACAGCTCATTTTGCTACATATTCACAGCCATATCATCTTAATTCCTTGCTCCTGGTGTATATCTGCATTTTCCCAGGGTATTAAATAAATCCCTGTGGAAAATGCATGGGGAGAACAGAAAACGGCTGTGTGAAATTTTACCATCCTAATCCATATTTACCAATTTTACGGCTAAGTGTACTGGGAAAGCATTCTTGATCTGCCTTATGAACAGTTGTAAAGGAACTAGATGGGAGGTTATTCACTGCACATTTTTCACTGAGGTAACATTACTGTATTTTCACCATAGAATTAGGGGAAAATATTTTTCTTTAAACCAATTTACTTTTTTTCTGCTTTGTTAAAATGTTCCTGTACTGACTTTTTGATATGAAAATTATGGAGGAAAAGAGTTTAATGTTCTCTCAGTGAGCTTCTGAAGCAACTAGTAAAGTCCTCAATATTTAAATTCAGCACAGTAAATAAAACAACAGCTTGCAATAAAATTGTATTCCAATTTTGGTAATGTCTAGAAGACTGGGCCTTTGAAGGTTAAAGGCCTTAGTCTAAATTTTTCTTGGCATTCCTTGCGTGTTAGAAATTCGATTGAGAGAAACTGAGTCAGGATCCTAATCCCCAAAATAGTATAGGTACTCGTTTTGTCACTGAGACAGGAACACAAGTCCAGAAACCATATCCTTGGGATGGAGAAACAGTAACAATGAAGCTGAGCCTTGTAATAGTCACACATCCTACTACAATAATTCTCTTCGCTTGCTCTGCGGCACTTGATTCTTCAGCATATTTGGAAGTATATATCTTCCAAAACTGTGGAGGATGGAGTGCTTTCTTCTGCTTGCTTCTGCATTTGTTTTTTTTTCTTTTGAAAGAAAGCAGGGTAAGACCTAGAAATGGCCAGCAAGGAAGGTGAGGTGTTTGCATTGCTTGGAGAGCTTTAG
Source organism: Pseudotriccus pelzelni (assembly GCA_035584735.1). Taxonomy (NCBI): domain Eukaryota; kingdom Metazoa; phylum Chordata; class Aves; order Passeriformes; family Tyrannidae; genus Pseudotriccus; species Pseudotriccus pelzelni. The sequence continues at coordinate 49,687,714 of JAWMRA010000078.1, read as the reverse complement.
TGCACGACTTCCAGGTGCTTATCTTTTAAAGGACCCAATGAGCTTTTAAATCATACTTTGTGTTTCTTGATTGTAAGAAGTAACAATATGCTACTGGTTTTGCAACAATGCAAACATAAATTTTGGCAAATCTTTGTTGTGAATTTCCAGCTATTTTATCAGAAGTAGTGATTATTTAAATTATTTTTCAAAACGGGAATTTGAAATGATCTAGGATAGAAGTCAAAGGGATCTCTAAACTTGTGACATTATGGTATTACCTCCTTAAATTTATCAACAGACACTGAGAATTGTTACAGCTTGCCTGTTAACATTTTCTAAATATTTTATGGTTTTGTTTTGGTTTTGGTTTTTTTGTTGTTGTTTTTTAGTTTGTTTGTGTCTTTTTGGTTTTTGTTTGTTTTTTTGTTTGTTTTTCTTGTTTTTATATTTGTCACTGAGTTTCTGTAAGAAGTGAAGCTTCCGCCAGCAGAGCGCTAAGGATGCATTTATTCATTTTTGCATAACTGAGGATGTTCTATAAACCTTCATTTTAACTAAAAAATAATTTGAGTTGGTTTCTTTGGTTCTACTGGAGGTTTTTATGTAGTCTGTTAACTAATAGTTCTGGAGCTTTAACTAATTAGTTTATTTTTTTCTTCTGTGTGATAGTGATGACTGTTTAAATAAATAAAAATGCTACTTTCATACTAGGTTCTATATGGATTTCTGAAGGTCTGACCTGTGTTGAATATCAAGAAAAATTACTCTCACAAATTGCCAAGTATTCTTTTCTTACTTTTTAGCAGTAGTGTTGGGTTTGCACTTTTGCAGCAGAAGGGGTTTTTTGGGGGGTTGGGGTTTTTTTGTTTGTTTTTTTTCAAAGTGAGATTTTATAATGTTTTCTAAACACTTAGTATTCAGATACACAGAGGCACCTTTGAATGGCCTGTAAGCTAGGAGGTGTTGTGGTTTCAGCATGGTATTCCAGAATTTGATGCTCTCACTGTGGCTCTCCAAGACACGTGCCACTTGCTCACGACCCCACTGCTCCTTCTGCCATGCTCGGAAGAGACTTCTTCTTTGAAGAGGCCGTCTGTCCCTCCACCCTGGCAATGACATGAGGTGGTATAGAATGACTTCCAGGTCCTGGCCATGCCTCCTGGCTGCTGCAAAAATGAACCCTGTCCTGGCCCGAACCAGGACAGGAGGAAATGAGCTAATGTAACATTTTTCTCATAATCTCTGAAGTCAAGGAGATCTTGAAAGAAAGCATAAAAAAAAAAAATAAACGTAGTGTATTTTGTTGTTTTATCAATTCCCCACTCCCTCCCCCAAGCCATGACCTTTTAGGAAGGCCTGTGACACTAGGGCTTTGTTGCAGTAGGGCATGAGTGTATCTTTGAAATTGCTTGAGTTGTGGACCTCAGGTATCTTTGTATTGGAGTTTAAATGCTTTGTGGGGTCAAAAGTTGCAGGAATAAGCAAGGCTGGAATGGCCACCTATAGTAACTGCAGTTCTAGCTGAGATTGGACAGAAGACGTACAGGAAAGGGGGAGGACACTTGCCTTATAATGTATGCACCGTTTATTTCCATAAAGGCTTTGAAAAACTTGGAGGGCAAATCGTGTGGGAAGCGTGACACTTCGCTGTCAGTGCCCGTAACATAATTAGAGTATCCGCAATCAGTAGACCATGTAGTTCATGTGACAGACTGTCCTGTGGGCAGATCCTCTGCTGCAGGAGCAAATGTGGGCTAATGGAATAACTCTGGGAACTGCCCACAGGTTCCTTCTGGAAATTTTCCAGGACCAATTTCAGATATTTTTTTCTATTCATGATTCCACTGCAGTAGTTCCTGTAGGCAAAGCTGGGAAAGACAGGGCAGAATATCTGAAGAAGGTTATGAATCTGTGTTTAGAAAGGGAGATGAGCGTCCCTCCCAGTGGCACTGACCTCCTGGGAGGTGTTGCACATTTGCAGCTCTCCTCAGTTTTGTAAATCTGCTCCAGAAGAAGAGTTGGTAGTGAGTAGGTGCTGAGTGTAGGAAAAGGACTTTGTTTTCAATTCAGGGGTGTTCAGCAGTGACAATTGGAAGAGCTCTTAGTAGGAAGGGGTTTGTTTGTATTAGTATTGAAGGTTAGTTAGGATATTTCATTCCATTGGAAACATGCTTTCATTGGGAAATGTTTATGGATACCTGTTCTTTACAGGTTCTTTACAACATTTTTAGCTATTTGACTGCTAGCTTTAGCATTAAAAGACAAGTAGGAAATTAAATGGAATGTGAGTTTCAGTTTAGCATTCACATAATTGAAAAATGATCATTATTTATTTTGCAACATCACAAAGGTAGTTTCATCCTGTCAGCTCTGTGGGTCTCCTTTCCTTTCAGAATTTAAGGCCGCCATGTGTGGAGTGCTTTACACATTTTTTGCAGTATATATTTCTTTTTCTCTTAATGCATTTGTCAAGAATCTCAAAATTCGGTGCTGTTTCAAGTATTTGTAGGCAGAAAATATGGGAGAGTGTTAAGTGGTGGTACAAAAAGCAGTGCTATAAAATTTATTTTCAAATGTTTAGAATTCTCTAGAATGGTTTAAAAGACTTTAAAGAAAAGTGTCATACACTTAGTAAAAATCCATGTGAGTTTCAGCAATTGATTTTTTTTTTTTCACTATTTTTTCCCTTAAAAAAGGAAATCTGTGAGTTCTCTTGTATGGGGTAAATGTCACTCTGTTTATATCTTAGCTTTGCTGCAAGTCAGGACTTGTACTATTCCTCTAGGTTGTCATAGAAACGCAGCTAACTGACATCTCAACTCAGGCTGCTGATGGTTTTATTTGTGGGTTTTCAGGATTATTAAAATTTTAAAAAATATTGATTTGCTTTTATTAACAATGGGTTTTGTTTACTTTAGAAGTTCATACTGCATAAAAGCTTTTCCAGATAGAAAAATAGCTTTAAAATTATTAAACTCTGATACTCTAAATAAGAGATCACCAAATGCATTTAATATGTCAGTCTGAAGCAGTAGAGAAATCTTGAATTTTCACAAATCACCTTTTTCATTTCATTTTGTTTGCGGTAAAGTGCCCCAACCCCATTTCAGTTCACCTTTTAGCTTGATTTTTACTTTCTGTCAAGAAAGCATGAAATGGGTACATCATCATGCCTAATATTTGAAAGTCTTCATTTTATTTACTTATTTTGAAGACTGGCGGAATGCTTCAGTGCACTGACTTTTGAAAATTTATTTTTTTTTTGTATATGCATGTGCAGGAAAAATTACTTAGTTTTCACTCATAAATAGGACAGGCAAAACTTATTTACAGTAACTTTTTCTAATGGTCCATGGATGAATGATTTTATGCAAACTACTCAAGAGACCAGAATTAACTTTTCATGTTGGTTGCACATTGAATGTCCAGACCCCAGCAACACGTGGGATCTTATAAAAACTAGATGACTGGAGTTCAATTTTTACTTTTATGAATTTATTCAATGATTACCCATGCATTTCAAGTGTAACCTTTGTAAGGAATGTATAAAATGAAGGAATGCATTAATTGTGTAAAATGGACACATACTTGCTTACGCCCTTCTTCCATCACATGTATGCTTTTTTCTTTGACTTTACCACTTCCCTCTGCATTGTAGCCATTTATTAAGGATCTGTAGGCACAAGGAATTTGACTGATTTATATACAGCCCTGTAATTTGACATTGTCATTCTGTCTAGTAACAACTTTGTTCAGTGTTAGATTTACTGAATAAAATTGTTTCTTGGTGGACATTTTGACACCTCACTTCAGACTCCTACGTCATGCGCTGCTGACATCCCTTTATTAATCTCATTTGTATTCTGTCATAAAACTCTCAAACAACGTTTTAAAACAGACTCGCTTTGCAGTGTATTTATATAAGCATGGGGCTAAATACTGAGTGTTTCCATAGGTATGGTTTTTGTGTTTTTTATGAGGTTGTGTATGTATTACCATATATGATAGTATCACACATGGTAAGTGGCCATAATATTTAACTTGGGAAAGACTGACTTTAGTACTCCAAAGGCAGTTTAAACAAAATATATTTTATTAACCAGTTAGCATGTCCATCTTCCAAATTTATTTTTCACGTCATTAGCTATAAGAAAACGTTGTACAAACACAGTTCTGCCATAGGCTGACCTTGTGCATTTTTAGGGATTGGAAGGCAGTGGTTGGTGGGAAGTAAAGGCATTCCTTTAATTAGAGCCCCGCATTGTTATATTCTGGTTGCTTAGGAATGAGAGACACGTTTTATGTGGAAAACATACTCAGTGTTGATCTGTTCATTAGAGCTAATAGTGAGTGTAGGAGAATATGATTGCAGGTTTACTGTTTCCCCGTGAGGACCAAGGGGTCTCACTCCTATATATGGCTTTGTGTATATAGGCCCATATGTATATATATGCACGTATAGTATTAACTGAGACTTACTGAAGCCTATGGAATCTCTCTTTGGCACTGTACTTCAGCAGACCATCTGTTACAGATAGATACTTTTGACCCCAGAGCTATTTTGCACCTTGGATTTTCTCTTCCTGAGAGATAAACATGTGGGGTGTTCTTTGATGAATAAATTTGTTACTTGTTTTTGGGTTTTTTTAGCTTGGTTTCTTTTCACTGAACCAACCCCTTGAACCATCATCTTTCTTTGCATCTAAGTAGTGATTGGGGGATAATACCTAACATGCTTGAAAAGAAAAAGAAAGAAAAGCCTCAGTATTTATCAGAAAAAGATCCTAACATGCACACGATAAAGGTGATTCGAAGAAACATGATGTCTTCAGATCCTTTTCCCAGACAACATATTTATACTATTTATTTTTTGACATAAACCCATTGATGGGTTTTATACAATTAACTTATTCCTAGTGGATTCTTTTTTATTTTTGTTCACAGCGTTTTGCCTCTATCCTTCCTACAGAGGTGCAGCATCTTGTAAAGGTCGTGAAGTTTCTTGTAACCTGCATGCTTCAGCTTTCAGTTCATTGTGGCTACAGTGGCACACTTTATTTTATCATCATTCATTTTCATATCCACCCTTTTTGTATTTTACTTCTAAATTACAAATGACTAACTTTATGTAATAAAGTACACATGTACATTTTTACCTGCTTTTTAGATACCAACCAAGTGCCTCTTACAGCTGAATTGATATGCTGCTATATGGTCTTTGTTTGCATCCAGACCTCTGGAGTAAAAAAGAGAAACCAATAACAAAAAAGCACAACCCAAACCCCCTCAGATGATAAAAATGTGAAAGTTTGGCTTTTGATTGTAATGGCTGTTATGAAGAGATAGCAGTGATCCATCTTCGCCTGTTGCTGTGTGATAGTTTTGGGGTATCTTTTAATTTGTTTATATCTAAAATAAACATCTAAATGTTTTTGTTGTTTTTTCTCTGTTGCTCCCTTTTCCTTGCACTCTTAAAAATTTAGGAAGATGAGAGTGAAGAAGAACCTAAGCTGAAGTATGAACGGCTTTCTAATGGAGTGACTGAAATTCTGCAGAAGGATGCAGCCAGCTGCATGACAGTGCATGAAAAGGTATTATGGGACTTTGTGGCTGAGATAAAACTTCTGCTTGGTTTTATATATTTAGCTGTGCTTATAGTGCATCAATATATTTCTGTGTACAAGTGATGCCAAATCTAGACTTGCAGTGCAAGACAGCCGCTAACATAAACAAAATTCACCATAAGACTGTACTGAACAATTCACATTTTCTCAGTGATAAAATGAGTAGTTCACATGGCTCAGTTAACAGTAGCTCTCTCTAGAATTGGAATACAGTCCTAAATTTCCTTTCCTCTGAAAGGAAATTGGTATATACTGTGCTTATTTATACAGCGAATCACTGAAGACAGACTTGATCAAGCCAGGAACTTGGCATATATTCATTTGTGGAACATAGGTGAGTTTATGTTAATACAGTGTAGAAGGAAGTAATTACAATATTTTATGTTTGGTTGTTTTTTGGTTTGTTTTGGTTTTTTTTTTTTGAGAGGTATCACACTAACACTTCCCTGTTCCCCTGCCCTGATTCAATATGTTAAAAACAAGGAGAGGAAATGCACATGTGAAGGTTTGTGACGTACAAGAGAATGATAGGGAAAAAGTGTTGGACAACGCAAAGTAAAGAAATTTTATGAAGAATTGTTCGTTTATTCTTAAAGAAACTTCATATGCTTCTTTAGTGTTTTAAGCAATTGCTTTGTATTTTAGGAGTTTTCTTCTCTTTTATAAATCTTGGAAAACATTTTAAAATGTTGAGGCATGCTGAAGAGATCTGAAAGTCTGAGTTAAGGATTTGGTAACTATTATTATGTAAAACATAATAGCTATTTTCTGAATTTATATTCTTTTCATACCCAGTAATATCTCCTTAACAGTTATTGTTGAGGGATCTATCTTTATTATTTGGCTATATTTTTAGATTGACTGGTGCTATGTTTCTTTTCCTCAGAGGACTGTTGCCATGGCTCAAGAGGCTCTTAAGATGAAGCTTGTATTTTAACTGTGTGAATGAAAACAATAAGTCTTTCTAAAACGTTTTTGACGACTTAGAATTACACAGATATTTGGAAAATTGGCAAGCCTTTCCTCCTTATCTGTGGCCTTTTTTCTGTTACCTTTTATTCACAAGTCTCAGGTAAATTCTGAAAGCCAAGAATTGAACAGGATTTTTCTATAAGGATGTGCAGAGATACAGCTTTTACTATAGTGTCACAAAACATGACAGTACAGGAAAACTGTATGAGTATCCCAGCTCTTTCAGTTTTCCAGCAAACTGGATACACTATTTATGAGAAGGATCAATATTGTTAGAAGCCAGGTACTGCAGTCTTTTAGGAATAGGTCTCTTACAACAGAGAGCTTAAAAATGAAGCTGGGTTATAGATTTTGTGAGCGTGTTTTTGTTTCATTTTCGTTAGGTTTTTAGGGGGTTTTCTGCCTTGCAAGAGCAGGAAAAGCCTTGATAAAGTGTCATCATTAACAAAATTGTACCCTAATACGTATAATATGTCTCTGATTAAAGCAGTTTAACTTTGCTGAGAATCCTGAAAGCTGGCTTCTGTGTTCAGACTAATTTCCTCTCAGGATTATTTTTTTTTTTCTTTTTGCTGCTAAAGCATCATATTTTCACCAGGCTTGCTGTCTGCACTGGATGACTAATCGTCATGGCACCTGGTGCATTCAAGCAGGCCTGTGCAGTGGAATAGTCATACCTAGTTATGTCTGCACACCTGATGTTTTATTAACCAGTATTGATTTTTTTACCCAGGGGACTTTTTTCTTCCTGAAAAAAGGCAACCTTGCAGGAGTGAAAGGCATTGCAGGGAATGAATTTCTAATGAACCCCTTCTTTCCCTTTCTTGACTCCTTTTAATGTAGCTTCATATTTTAAGTGCCTGAACTGAAATTTCATTTTAAGCAATTGCATTTTGATAAATCCTTTTAAACCTTGACTTTCTGTAAGGTTATTTTTTAAAGATTGTGCTGCCTGACTGACACGCTTAGCAGTGCCTGTAAATTTGAGCATTTCATTATAGGTTGCAATGAAGCATGCTCACATGCAGTGAAATACAGAGAATTGAGTAGCCTAGACTATTTGAGTAATGCTGAAAGTGGAGTAGGGAGGGGACAAATAAAAGAAACCTCTGTCATAAATCAAGTAGTTCCTTTTCAGTTTAGGTGTAGTTCACATGGTTCAATTAACAGCGTATCTCTCAGAATCTGTTCCCTTCTTGTTTGTATCAAAATAAGTTTTGTGATAGCATGCATTTGTGTGGATATTTCTTTATTTTGCTGTTATTTTTTAGAATGAAACTCCTGTGGAAAAGTGTATTCAATTTAGGAGTGTTACTATGTGAAGGAGAGCAAATCCAGTGGTTATCTGTGTGCCTAAATGCACTGTCAGAGACCTTCTATAATTCAGCTGTTATTTTACCAGTGCCTTACTGGTGCCCTTTTGTTGTGTTTGGATGCTCTGTTTTCACGTTAATAGTGACGGACAATTAAAAATAAAGCTCAGAGGAAATTATTATGGTTGAAACAAAGTCGCAGAAACTATCTCTAGGAACTATTTCAGATCTCCGTTGGTCCTTGCTTTCACACTGCATTTTTAATTTGCTGCCACAGTCCATCAGCCAGTGTGTACAGACTGCAGACACACCATTAGTTGTCAGTGGATGAGAGTCCTCATGACTCATTCTGACAGCTAACTTGCACTATCAAAGTAATATGGGCTAGAAGCCCTGTTTTATTCTTTAGGTATAGTTAAAATAACCTTTCTCTATAGAAAGTGGTGGGCTTTTTTCTTTCCCACAGTGTTGCTGATCATTAACCTGCTAAACATCCTGGAGTTCGTTTAGCATTGCTGTAGTATTGGTTGTGGTGTCTTTGTGTTTATGTAATCAGTCTCTTTCTTTTACAGTTTTTGGCACTGGGAACACATTATGGCAAAGTTTATTTACTTGATGTCCAGGGGAACATCACACAGAAGTTTGATGTCGTAAGTATGACATTATTCAGAACCCATTTGCTGGGGTGTAAAAATGCTGCAGTGTACTAAGAAATGAGTAAGTTAACACTCTTGTTACACCTCAAATTATACTAATGCATTCTGTAACAGAAGAAGCAGTGTATGGTCCTTGCAAGAAGAAGTTATGCTTGATGGTTTTGTGATGAGCACATCTCAATTTACATATAATAAACTTTTTCATGAAACAGAAGAGGAAATACATATTTATGATTGTAAGTGGCTGTTATTAAAAGTGTAACCCAGAAGCTCGTGGCTTCCATAAGGCATGAACCTGTTCATTAGGTGACTATTGTCAGTTATTAGTGTATGCACTATCATTTTAGCTAGTTGCCACAAGGAATTCAAAATTGATTGATTACCTTACTGGTTCAGTTTATCTGTTGCAAATACATAACGATAGTATTTTACGTAAATGTTTTGAAGTTTGAATTCTTACGGGTTTGTATTGATTGAAGGAAAAGAAGCAGACTTTTTCCTTATTGTGGTTGCTAGTAGTAGAAGATGAATTAAACGCTGAATTTAAACTCTGTTCTACAGTAATTGTGGATATTTGTTGATTATTTGCAAATTCCCTGTCTTCCTTGGAAATTGGGCGGAAGAGAATTAGCAATTTTTTTTCTCCTGTCATTGTCACAAAATCTACTAGCCAAGCATTGGTTTTTCATAGCAGTCGAAGCACTTGTCAGAGAAACCATCACAAGATGTGGACATGTTTACAAAGAGAACATACGTTCTGAAGCTGACACAGTTAGCTGCATGGGAGGGGTGAAAGGTTTAGTTTATATTTTTGAAAAATCTAATTATGAATAAGGGAGTATGGGGAGTGTAGACTCCTAGGCACAGCTTTTGGAGAAGATTTTAGGTTTAATATTGGTCAGATTGGCAGTGACCTTCCTGGGAATTAATTAAAGTCAAGCTAATTATGTTCTTCTATTTCTTTTCATTTTTACGTTTGTCAGTCCTGCAAATGAGATGCTGACTGCATTTCTAAAGAGGAAGAGCTTTTGGTGTCCTGCTTGCAGTTCTGATTACTTTTCATGCATGTTACTTGATAGAGTTTCTCTGCGAAGTAAGAGAAACTCTCTATTTGGGACAGGTCAGATTAAAGTGAACCTGAATTCTTCTCTTCCATTGCTGCATTAGAAGACTGACTCAGAGACTCACTCAAATGAAGTGTAGATTTTCTGTTGAGTCTGGCACTAAATGTATTAGACTTGTATTTTTTCCAGTCTGTATAAGGTGTTTAGAAAAGTTCATTTGTAGAACTATTTTTTTTTTCATGTGAACCACCAATGCCTTTTTTTCTCCCACCGGTTCCAAGAGATTAAATCCTCTTTTTGTAAAGGCTTAGGGCACTGCCTAGGTGTAGAGCATGGAATAAGGGACCTGTTGTCTGCCAAAGACTGAAAAACAAAATTCCTGCATCCTCTTTATACCTACCCTCCCAAATCTGCTATTCTTTTCTTTGCTTTTCCTTAATTAAAAGTCCTATTCCTTAAATAAAAGTGTCTGCTTGAAGGTTGGTTTCTTAGGATGAAGTTAAGTTTGGGCTATATAATCTACTTTCTGCTCTAAAGTGTTTACATTTCCAAATTTAGCCTGCTTCAGGATGAAGATATTTGTGCTGTGTCTCCTTGTAGAGATGGCAATGATTTCTTTTCAAAACTGAGTGGAAACTACTTTTTGAGCTGGAGAACAGGAAAAAGAAACGTTTATGGGATTCTCTTAGTAATGTTTATGTCTCTTTCTATAATGTACATGTACGTGTCTCCAGTGCAACAGATTACATCATGGATTAGGTGGAAAGGGTGCTTCTTTTTTTTTCTAATTTGAAGAAGAATGATTTTTCTCTAGGACCACTTGTCTTTAAAAGAAAAGTTTTTCAAAGAACTGTTAAGGCTGCCTAGGTGAAGAGCAAGCAGCTCTGTGACATACATGGCTGCTTAAACTGAGAAGTTTACTGAATTAACGTTGTTGACTGTTGAACCTGTAGACAGTTTATTCTTAACTGGCTGCTGTATGTCAGGATATTTTCCTTCTAACCTGTACTTTTCAAGACGTGTGACTGCAGACTAGAAGCATCATTATTAAAGCATTCAGTGGAATCTTCCTTCTTTTCTCTTCTACAAATGCCTGTTTATTGTGTTTCCTCCTGGGGAATTTGCATTAGAGTATTGCCATGTAGTAAATCCCAAATAAAACCTAACCCTTTCTAGAGAAGAAAGTGAATTAGTTCCTTAAGTCACAAAAGGACAAAGCGTTCCTGGTAAATGTGCCAGGGCAAAGAGTGTTTTCTCAAGTGGTATTTCTGCTGGTTGTTTTCTCTGGTCCAAAATGAACAAATTCCATCTGAGAACCTTTTTCATTGGTGGAATGGCAGATATGATTTTACCTTGGAGTTATTAATAGGGACAGTATCCATTGTTACTGATTATTGCAAATTAGTAGTCTATAAAAGTTGTTCTGAGTAAAAAAAAAATAGCAGTATTACCACTGAAATATTTTCATTGTTTGCAGTAAACAGTGTACTTGAGGAGAGTCTTTTACACATTTTTGTTTTTGAAAGCATGTTTTTAGCAGATGTGTTGTGTTATATGATATGGCAGAAGTTAATAGAAAGGGTAACAATGTGAAGCCCTTTGTCCAGAAGAAATCTGTTGTGTAATTCAAGGAATTGTTCCACATTTGGGTCTTTATTTTTCAGGGGGGTGAGAGTTTGTTTTGGGTGTTTTTTTTAAAGCAAAGTTGAGGAATAAAAATATTAATTACTTTCCTATATGTCTGTTAAATGTGTAGTTAGCAAAATCAAACCATACATGGGAAACTTTAAAAGTCACTAGGTCTGAAATACAGTTATTATGTGAAATAAACCAGAATGGAGCAAGAAGTTTTTACTTTAATCTTTTTTTCAGATTCATTTTAATAGTAAGTTCATATTAAATATATGTAGAAAATACCATTACTGCTCTCATTGTCTTCTTGATTTCTGTTTTTCTTTCCTAATTCCAGGTAACCATGTTCAAAAATATAAATGGGCTTGCAAATTGAAGAAATAAGAATTTTGCCTTTATAGTAAATCCTTTATTTTCTGTATTGATTCACATCTACATTTGAGCCAAATTGTAAAACATAAACAGATACTGATCTCAGGATTTGCAGCAAAATGGGGGAGAAAACTTATCAGTATGTTGCATAAGCTCTAAAATGGCTAAGTTTTGAATGATGGCACTCCTGTTGAAGACTGAATGCATCTGGCATTTTAAGTTGAGCTAAAGTTGTAAGTTGTAAGAAACAATAAAATATAAAGCTTGGCATCCCTAGAAGTTCTGCTATTGTAACACACTTACTGTTTAAAAAAACTTTTACAACTGTACTCCATAACGTCTATAGAGGCAAATCAGTGTGAGTATCCTGGATTAGAAATATTGGCCCTGGTGCTGCAAAAACGTAATTGTCTGCTTGACTTTGACCCATAAATATTCACATGGGCTTTTGTGAAACTAAACAACTAAAAAGTATTTTCAGTCTTGCTCTCATCCAGCTCTCCCAATATCCCATGCTGAATCCTGTTTTAAGCGGACGACTATTTTTTCCGATTTGCAACTCCTCTTGTCAACAGCAGTGGAAATGCATTTGAAATTGTTATGAGAGACGTTGTTTGGGAAGAACTGAGACAGGAATTTGGGGGCTTTGGCCTTGGGTTGTGCTGGTATCTCAACAGCCGTGCTTGTGCTCTTGCAATCCCTCTCACCTCCTTGCCTGGTGTATATTTAGCTCTTGCTAGTGTGGCTGTCTTTGACGATGTCAACCACCTAAGATTAACTGGTATGCATCCTCAAATAACGTATGTTTGACAAACTGGTGTTCTCTTGTATTAGGGTTCAGTGCATTGAGTGAGATGAAATGTGTCAAATGCACTGAAAATTATTACTAAAAGGCAACAAGAAGAGGGGAAAAAAAGCCTTCTAATGCCAATGACAAAGGATGATGCAGGACTGATTCACAGCACGTTAATTCCACATGTCTCTCCATCTTTCTTTTCTTCTTAGACTCTACAATTTATTAATATAATTATTGCCTCAACTGACATCTTGTGGATTAAGGACTTGTAGATACGAAGAAAGCTGTGCAAACATGTTTAGTTAAGTAACAAATCAAAAACCTTTCAAAGGGCAGGAAAACTCGTCCCCATTCTGGTCTTCTAGTAAACATCAGGCTTAAAGCAAAAATGGTAAGAGCTCTTGGCTGGTGCCGGTGATAGTCTGTGAGAAGGGGAAAGATTGCCTATTTTATAAGTAGGGGGATTTAAATGTTTAATGCATTGCAGGTGTTTTAGAGGTGATGCATGATTCCAGAAAACAATGTAAGTAGTGTTTTCGAGCTTCTGTTAGTGCAAAGAAATTGAACTCCTTTCAGCTTGCAGTATTTGTGAGCTATTCAAGACTGCTGGAAATTCAGAAAGAACAAAATCTCACAACATTCCTGTATACCATGTATTTCTTTCCTGGCCCCACCTTTTTTTCCTCATCATCTCACATTGTGTAGAAGTAACTATTTATTTATAGTTTTTTAATTAGAGTGGTAGAAATCCAAAATCAGTAGGTCATCTCTGCTACCTTGAAAAATTGAAAGGAAGTTCCTTCTGTGGTGGTATTGTTGCCCTCCAGTGTATTAAAGTTATAGCACTCTCCAACCTCTGGAGCAAGACCTTGCTTGAAGGTCAGTCTGTGGCCTGTGGATTTTGCTGATAAATCAGCAGGCTGCAAACAAAATGTCAGAGGTTTCAGTTGACTTGATGTCCCTTGGCAAGATTTTGTTAACAAGAAAAAAGTACTTCTAACAAAGAAATGGGTGTGTGAAGCACTAAATGCCAGAAATTATGCAGAATCTACTAACTGCTGCGAGAGATAATGCAGCATCTTTCAATGGGGAAGGTTACTTTTAGCATTTGATTGTATAATGAAGAAGTTGTGTTGGATGGAACTTTGCATGAGAGTTTGACTGAGAGGATATAAATGTCACTTACTTTGACAGGCTACTTAAAATTCTCTGTTTATTACTTTTAACTACATCATTTTAGTTGTCACTGTCAGCCTATGAAAGAAAACTTAGTTAGGAAATGAAGTGAAGCAACACAACTTAAAGATCTGGGTAGCTGTGTGTTAGTATTTGCAGGGTGTCACTGTGCCTGTTAAATTTGAAGTTGAAACCCTGTCTTTTGTATAAAACAAAGCGGACTACTCTAAATGTAGGTTCCAAAAAACAAAACAAAAATAAGGTTTTGATGGAAGCAAGTGTCTACACAAGGGACAGATTTCCTTCCCCTCCATGGGACCTCCCACCCAAAGGGGTGATGCATTCTTATGTCTTACATGGTTCAAGCTAACCCCTAGCTCTTTCAAATGGAAAAAACGGATAAAAGTGTCATCTTTTGGGATTTTGCTCTTAAGACTTTAATGTCTACACACAATTTAATAGCACTTCTGCTTCTGTCTACCTGTCTTTTCATTTTAACTGCAGATGATTTGGAAATCCAAAGGTTTTTACAGTAGTTATGGGAATAACTCAGATGGCCTTTTGAGTCTGGCTTTTTGGATGTTATAAAGGCTTGGAAAGTATGTCTTATGATGTTTGTTCTGGTACTGTGCTTATTAGGTTGGTTGTGACCTGGAGTGTTTCCAATGGGAACTGTGGAGCTATTGAGGATTAGGAGACTCCTTTGACTGGAATCATAGTGTACCTCTGGTAGTTTGCCTAGACCAGCGAAAGTTGTGGTGCTGTGGCCGTTATTCCATAGATCTAAGAAAAGTTTCTTGTCTGACAAAACTGAAACAAGAAAAAACAACCTCTCCTACATGTTTTGCACATCATCTTTGTACCACTGTATCTGACTTTCCTTTGAAGGGAGTGTTGCTTAAATTTTTAGTTACCCAAAGAGATCAGATGGATGTGGAGGGCATTCGTTATTACTTGAAATGTTGCTTGGAGTATGGATGAAATGTGGAATTTTTAAACAATTTTAGGATCACATATGATTAATTTTTATAAGCTCAAAATTGAGGCAAGCATGACTGTGTTGTTCAATTATTCTTTCAAGCTTGTGGCTTTAATAACTCTGTAGCTTAGTGCAGAATAATGTGAAAAGTTTAGTTGGAAGTATGGGTTCAGCTACAGAAGGTATGGTGTGGTCTAGTCATTTATTTCTTGAACGCTGGTAGCTCGTACAAATCAGATGTGTGCTTGTGAAGTAGCAAACAGTGACATGGATGCTGTAGATCTGATAGATTTCCATTAGCGTATAAAGCCTGCATATTTCATCAGCTGCATCTGGAATGGCAATTGTTTGTGCCGTCTCTTTTGAACTGGTCACTAGCAACTACATTGTCCATGTACCTTCTTTTGAAAAGGATGTCGTCCTCATCGTTAGACGGAATGATCCTTCTACAACTTCATTACGTTTAAAATGCATGTGTTTTCCTCTCTTTTTTTGAGAGAGGAAAGGAAATAGAAGCATAGGAAAAAGTTTCCTATTTTGCTCTCCAGTATCAAGCACTTTTCTACAGAATGGGTATCCTGTTGTATGTCGGTTGCATTTCATGACCAACTGTAAATGTACCTTAGCAGATACCTTAGGTAGCTGAGCAGCCCTCCTCAGTGTCGCTGATTTCAGTAAGAGACTGTTAATGTCACCATTTAATGAAGTAAAGTGACTGAATACTGTTTTGCCCCAAGAATCTAAACATAGAAAATAGTTCACTTTCTCTTGTCTTGGTAGGGTGATATCATATTCTATGTTTTTTTTCGAAAAAACTAAAGTATTGAATATTCTAGGGGGGAAATATTTCATAAGGGAAGAATGCTAAACATGAAGGACATTCATACTGTAGCATTTAATATAGGATTGTTGGTCAATAAAGGGCAGTTTCCAAAGTGGTTTTTTTCTCCAGACTTCATTGACTCTTATTTTTGTGAAAGATCAAGAGGTTCTTACTTTAATCCTGCTAAGTGAATTTACATGTGTCACTTTCAAACATTTTTGAACAAAATTATTTGTGACGTTATTAAGATACGTGAAAATCCTCAAAACATTTCTTTTTCCTTCTAACTGTTTCACCATCCAGGTTTAGTAACATTTGCTGTTTGAATGTATACCACATTTTGTGACTGTTTGGAAAATGTAATTTGTGTTTACAATGATTATTGACCATTTCTCTAAAAAATTGCTCTATGCAGCAGCATAATTTGACAACGATATTAAGCAACAAAGTTCATTTGCTTTTAAGAAAAACACAGAAACATAGTTTCTAATTTCAAAGACAGATTAAACAACCATGCACAATAATATTTTTTTATCTGTGTTGTAAGCAAAATTTTGCTATTATGTGATTGGCTCCTATAGTTTCAAAAGATTACCAACAAATTTCAAACAACTGTGAAATAAAGAACATACTTTTCTGTGCCTTCTAGAGGCTTAATCCCTGACAAGAAAGACTAGATGCTGCCATGAGGTTGTTCCATCTTTTACTGCTTTTTGGTATTTGAAGAACCACAGATTTTCATCATTGGGGGTATCTCTGTCCTACCGGGAACTTTCAGGTTTGACCAGGTGAGGTGGACTGCCATGAGACATATGTTCAGTGATTCACTGCTTCCTTTTTTCAGTCATCTCAGAAACACGGTGTCACATCTGTCTCAACCAGCCCTAAATGCTCTTTGCTGATACGTAGCTGGACCACTGTGCCAAGTTGTTCTAAAGTTTTATTGGCAGCCATGAAACAGCTAGTTTCAGGTAGCGCTGATTAAATATTTTCATAGAAGACTGATAACTCAGAGCTGTGTTTTCTAAACCCTAACTACCTTTAAAAGCACAGGGAGGATTTGGAAAGGCTTGATTCCTAAGAAGCTAGTATATTGCTGTTTCCTAGGGCTGTTTTCCTTTCAAATGGGATATTATACCTGGATAGCGTTTTTGTCTATAGGGAACACAGGCACTTATGTGTGTATGTAGCATAATAGCAGTTTGCCTGTCAGAATTATTAAGAGTTCTGGCATTAATAAAATATTATTTGCATTAGAAAATGTTTTCTTAGTTAGAAAGACTGAGTTCTGGAGGACAATGGTTTTTATACAAGTTGACATTAATGATAGAGCTACAGTCCTTTGTTTCCATTTACAATAAAAATAGAGCACTATTAAAAATACATAATGACATAACAGGGGCATAATATGATGAACAAAACATGAAGGCGAAACTAAGTATTTTCTCCCATGGAAGAAGATATTATTGATAATGAACTTAGTAAATCTAGTAAAGGTTCCTTTCTGAAGGATGCGACTTATTTGTTTTAAAGAATGTGGCAGTGTGTACAGCAGTTAGTTTATTGCACTCCTGACGGAATGGTAAACGTGGACAATCCAGATTTGACCATCTCAGGTGTTAATGCCATCAGAACGGCTGTGGGGAAAAACAGCTAATGTCAAGCTGGCCATCTCCACTGTGGTGCTGCTCAGGAAGTTAGTTTCACTCAGTGCCCTGTGACAGAGAGAAATAAAAGTAGAAGAAATGCCAGAAATTGGTATTTTGGTATTGGAAGATTCACCACTTTAACCCTAAACGGGCTGCTCATTGAAGTCTAGTTACTGGAGGTCTTGGCACTTTTATGGATACTGGAGGTCTTGGCACTTTTATGGATAGGAGCAGTGAAATGTCATCAATGTAAAGATGGAGGAGGGAATTAATCTGTTTGCTTTTTTGATCTACTTTAAAGTTTATGATATGCAATCAAGTTTACACTTCACTAGTATTGAAATAAAGCCTCTTTGTATGTAAATGCATTGAGGAACTTGGACAGAATCAATTCACCTTCACATTTACCTTTTTCTGTCTTACTGTCACAGTGAGGATATGGCATACAATATGCGGCTTACAGTAAGTTACAGAGCGTTTCATGATATGTAGTTTCTACTTGTGTGAGTGCTTCCCTCTGCCTCCATTGTGGTTTGCATATGTTTTTAGGATCCTGTCAAGAATCAGACACCTAACACTGACTGTTGTTGAGTATCTCTGGTGGACTTATGAGACCAGATTTTATAATTGCAAATCAAAGATGTTCCAGAGTTGGTGTCCAAAGAGAATACAGTGCTTTCAGTAATCAGAAAATGTGTTTATTATTGCATGTAGCTCTGACTTATGCCAATCTATGCCAGTGTTGATAACTGAAAGTTTACATGGAAAATGACACTTTAGCTGTAGCTATTGGCTGAATTTCAACATTGATCAACCAGTGTAATATTTAACTATGCCAGGAATATGACTACTTACATCGTTCTCTGCCAGGAAAGGGAATTCATTCCCTTATAATGTTTCTGCATCTGTCTGATTCCATCAGTGAGACATCTTTTCACTGATTTCAGTAGCCATTGTGTTTGGATCCTTGTCTGTAGTGGAATGGCAGACAAGCTAAAATAACTGCAAAAAGTACTTACTGCAAGTTTTTCAGGAGCATATAGGAAAAAGAAAACTATGTCTATATGAAGAAAATACAAGCTATGTATGGAATGCCTGGAGAAGCAAGGTTGCTGGGCTCTTTGTGGTGATATCCTCTGTCTTGTGTCAGAGAGCGGGATGACTGTTGTGAAAAGCTTCCTGGAAATGGTGTTGGCAAAACAATGCCTGACCCCTGAGAAGAATAGTCAAGAGCCTTTTTGCTTCTTTAAAAGTTGTTTGGTTGAAGCACTAGTAAAATAATCTCTAAAAAGAAAACCTGTCCTGACAAGAACTTGCACTGTATGACCTGGTTGGCCTTTTTCATCAGTCATGTCTCTGAAATGGAGTAAAATCTCATGCCTTCCACTTTGAGAGTGGAATACTACAAAATCCTGTCAAACACATTAATGACAGTAATGGTGATGTTCTGTTAGAAACAAGCTGTGAAAGTGCCCCTTAAGTTTCATGCTCAGAGATTTAGATATGTCTCGGGGATTGTTCTTCAAAGCTCATTTTATAATTCAGCAGCCTGTGTGGAAAGTTAATGTTCAAAGATGGATTCTCACAAGTTCATTGTGCTTGGTGAACTGTTTTGAAAAGAAAGCATGTAGAGAAATTGGTGAGATGAACCCCCACATTGCCTGGACTAGTCTTCTCCTGAGCGTTTGTTGGGCCTTCCAGGGAGGGTGTGTGTATCACTTGCAGACCTTCCTCAGCCCTCCCCGTGGGCGTGGGATGGGGAATATTGCTCCATATTCTCGGGTGGCTTTAATACACAGATAGCAACAAAGAAGTAGAGGCAGGCTTAGGACATAACATTATTGAAGCCCTACAGTTATACAGAGGGGACCTGGGGAGAGAAGGGAAATGGGAGTAGTTTGTTTACTTTGGCACAGAGTTCCCAGGAGGATATCTCCTTACCACACAAGTGTTTTAGCAGAAAAGAATTCTACTTTAGATCCATCAAGAATTAGCTAACAGTTAAACTCTGCTAGGAAGCAGTGTAGGCTTTCAGTATAGATTTGTTTTCGGTAATAGGTCCATCATTCCTAGACAAGCATTCTGATTATTAAGCAACTACTACAGATTTAGGGAGATACCTTGTTATCTTTTTTTTCCTTGAATGTTTTTTCCTTTTTTTCTTAGTCCCTGCAGTTGACAAACAAGATTAAGAGATTCACTGATGCAGAAAATACTGAAATCACTGTAGGCTTTTTGGTCTTTCTCACTGTCTTAGGCTATATATGAGAGATTTCTTGTCCTTATATTCCCTTATGTTCTAGACAAGCTTTTGAGATCTTTGTTTTTGTAGGCAAGGTCTGCCTTCCTGCAGACAAAATAAAAGTTAATGTTGTTTTTGTTCTGTGTCCCAGACCTTGTCACTCTCCCCAGCTTTCCCCCCTCCCTTTTCTTCTAACCAATATAATCTCCCATTTTTCATTTGGAGAATGACAGATTCAATAGTGTTATAGGAAATGCAATGGAGCAGGAATCCTCACTTATCAGAATTTTGCTGCTAGTATTGTTGAACTCAAAACCTCTTTGGTGTGGATATTAGTAAATTTTCATCAAATGAAGTTTGAGTGTTGTAAATTGTGTACTACTTCTGTAGCAGGCAGTGGTGAATAGCTTTTTCTGTATCATTTACAGATGCCTTTTCAATTTAAGCTTTTCTGTTACTATGGTGTATTTCTCATTGAAATACTTTTAGCTTTTCATAGGTAAATCATGATACAGCATCAGAATTTGGTTTCTGAGTTGCTTTTCCTTCTATTGTATCAATAAAACTCTACAAATATGTAAAATGTGTGGAAGTCATTGCCACGCTGCAGCATCTGGGGGCAAGAAAAGGGCATGCATTCGATTTCTTTTTAAAGATAGTTCCTCAGTATGAGAAAACTCTAGGTATCAGTGTTTTGAAGTCAAAACAGGTGTGACAAACAACATGTGCTTAGCTGTTGCTGAAGATTTGGGGTGCTATTCAAAGCAAGTTCCTCATCCTACCTAGAGAAAGGCTTAGGATTGTATTTTGCAAGGAACTTAGCTTAGTTATTGTCATAACTGAGGCAGATTCTGTTTACAAATCAGTAATTTGCACTTAGATACCTCCACCACGTTGGCAATAATACAAACATAAAAATGGTCTTCCTTACTCCAGCAGGCTAATATGTAAAACAGTAGGTTGATTGATTGTATTTCTGGACATTGGAGGTTTACGTGCTTGTTTATGTGAGTGTCATGCAGATGAAACATAAGAATAAATAAAAAATAGGTAGTTGTAGGAGACAGTTTTTTTGTTACAATTCAACTGTGTACCTGCAGTTTGCCTTACTGTGGAGAGCAGCTACCTAATCGTTATGCAGATCCAGATTGATATTAATGTAGCAGAAAAGACCTATAGATGTTTCTCTTCTTTGGTAATGTACATATGTGTATACATGGATAAATAACATTGTTTGAATTAATTTAGGAAAAGTTTCTGAAAATTCTTCTAAAAGAAGGGATGAAAGTGCTGATTAAGGGGGTTACATAAATGATGGAAAACTCGTGAAGTAAAATGAGCTTTGCTGTAAGTGTGATTGAACACTGCTTTGCTTTTCACACTCCTAACATGAGTGTTGCTTGCCTGCTAACCATGGCTAAAAGGCATGAAGTCACAGGCAATTATTAAAACGTTTAGATTCCTAGCTTGTAAATATTGCATTTCTCACAGAATTGGAGTGAAATCCAGTGTTATGTTTCGTGTTCATCCACTTCATATCCATTGGGATGCAGCATTTTCGAAAGAATCAATTATCCATTTGTTAGTCGGGGGAGCTTTACAAATTATACATTAGCAGATTGATTTCTCAGGTTCACCATTGGGGGACTGATTGTATAAGGTGGGTTGATGATGAGTGTCAGGGGAGAGGGAGTTGCCACAAAGAACACAATTAAAAGAAGCTCTCTGAGTGGTGGTGAATTTGCTCCTAATTGAAGAGCTGATATAATCCATACTAAGAGCATTTATTTCAAGCATTTTACATGAGGTAATTGATTGTCACGTGAGGTGTGTTTGCTGCTAGATACTTGATTTTTCTTTCCTTTAAATTTTGGATTTTGCAAAAGCCTGCATTTAGATCTTTATGTGCAAGGTGTCTGCTAGCTTTCTCTCCTGCTCCCTAAACTTCTCTTTCGTCCATTAATGTAACATTTTTTTTGTTCTATAGTGTCAGCTTGACATTATTGATTTTGAACAGTCAAACTTACTTATGTTGTGCAGAATTCCAAACATGTCTCCATCAGAAAGAAAACTGCAGCTAATGGAAATTCAGCTGAAGGCGTTTCTTCCTTCTTTGCCAGTACTTCCACGGTGTATGAAATTCCGAAGCTGTTCCTAGGTTAATCATTTAAGTGTATTTCCATTCCTAACAGGATCCTCCTTATTGCCAGATTTCAGTTATGTTGCTTGAGAAATACAGTGTGTATTATTATCATTTATATACTGGAAGAATCATTCTGATCATAAGGAAGTTGTGTGCATTTACTTGATTGGGGATCCTGATTAGGTAAAAAAAATATTACCCAATACAGTGCTAATAAAATAATTAATAGTAATTTCCTCAACTTCTTACATGCATGTGGTTTTATGATGTGGAGTTTAAGATTAGATCATCTCTTAATTGAGTAATATTTACATGGATTATATGTTCCTAGTTTTTAGATTCTTGTACATTTGACAGGTTTTTTCAACACCTATTTAAAATACCTTTAAAACAGTCAGCTGCCCAAACCCCAGTGGATATCCTGGTTCTAATGGATCAAATGATCAGTCCTTCAAATTGTGATGAGTTAGTGAATACCTGTGTCCTCTCTAACCTTGAGTAATTCTTCATCTTTCGTCGACCCATAAAGCTGGATCTTGCAGGAGGGGCATTTATTCTCTGTACTGTAAAAACCAAAGCCTGTTTTCTTTTGCCAGGCAAATAAACTCTTCAGTGAGTTAGCTGGAATAAGCTTTTAAAAAAAAAAAACCACAAGGGAAAGGCAGTTATAACTCCATGCGTGAGTTGATAACATTTAATAAAAGAAACAAAAGAGAAAAGTAGGGTGAGGGAGGGTAACCCACAGTATTATTTGTGCTCCTCTTTTCTGAAATATAAAAATCATCCACAGGGTGTTGGTAAGGTATAAATGCAATTAAATTTGAAATGGTAAGTAGCTTTGCTGACTGGCACAGAAGTATATTTAAACAAATGAACTGGAACTGATTCTAGAAGAAACATCTCAGTTTAGATAACACATGTACCTACTGTATCTCTGGCCTTTTATTCTTGATTTCCTGGATAGTTTGCGATCTTAAACAAATCTTAAACGGCTTTCTAGTGGAACACAGCTCTAGAAATTGTAGGCTTGACTGTTACATAGCTCTGAAAAAGAAGATCCTAGCGTTACCAATTCTTTCTTGAAAAATGATTTAAAAATGTGTATAGTAGTCAGCCTGGACTGTTCATGGTCTATCATCACTTTCTGAGCTCGGCAGAAAGTTCTGACTTGTAAAATCAGCAAACAGGCTAATAGTCAATGTGCCAGTTTGACTTGAGTGCTTGACTCTGTGCTTGCTTTGCCTTGTGTTCATCATCTAGAATAGCATCTCCTGTTGGAACTTAGCAGGAGGTTTCCGTAAGTGAACAGGTCTGCTTTTAGTTGAATTTAGTTGTTTTCCTTGATTGTCATCTGTGTATGGTGCAGACAAAAGGGAAAATAAATACTAGGAGAAAGGAAAAATTAAAAGCAACTGATAGAGGCATTGGGCATGCAGAAGGCTTGTAACAAATTGCTAGTTCTATACACCCTTTGTTTTCCATGTGCCAGGAGAATCTGCTCCATCATTTTGCCTGGTACAAAGATGAGATTGATTGAGCTATAGTTTACCGGGTCCTCTACTTTCCCCTTTTTAAAAATAGGCATTATATTTCCCTTTTTCCGGTCATCAGGGACTTTACCTGACTGCCATGATTTTTCAGAAATGAAGGATAGTAGCTAAGCAACTTCATCTGCCCGCTCCCTCAGGACTGACAGATGAACTTCATCACGTCCCATGGACTTGTGCACGTTCAGGTTCTTTAGATGGTCTTAGGGGCTTCATTCCTCCAGTCCTGCATCTGCCTTTCCCAGTTTGGTCAGCGTGGCTGAAGCACTTGCCATGAAGACTGAGGCACAGAAGTCATTGAGAGTCTCTACCCAGGGTAGCCAGGTCTTCCGTGTCCTTCTGGAGCAGGCCCACATTATCCCTAGTTTTTCTCTTGCTTCCAGTATATCTATAGGAGCCCTTCCTGTTATACTTAATATCTTGCATGTATATAATGAGAGGTTTTGCCTTGCTAGGCATTGTGAGTTACCTGAGTGCAATCACACATTTCACCTCCGAAGTTACTGCCACATATGTTTCAAACAACAGCACAACAGATAAATTCCATCATCTTGCTTCACTTTTATGTGAAGATAACTTTCATAGTCCACTTTGTTGGTTTTCTTCACTTCATTTTTTCAGAGTCAAACTTTATCAAAGCCATTTGACAAAAAAATAGGAACAGTGTGGATTGTAGGACTGAGCTGTTAACTCTTCTGGTGTGTCCTGTTTTGTGTTTTTGTCTTGGGATTTGCTGCAGTGCTGTCTCCAAGAAGACCCATCACCCGGGAATGCTGCTAGATCTGCTGTTGCTGTAGTATCAGCCTGATGGCACGTATAGGTGCTGGAGTGATGAGAAGAACATGACCAGTTGAACATTGTACTTTATTGTATGACCCTGTACCAAGATGGGGCTATTCATAATCAAGATGGACTTTTTGTCTTTGCAATTTCAAAGTAATAAAAGAAGCGAAGAAACTTTGTGAGAAAGTTGTGGCAATGGCAACGTAGATGCAGCCTAGAACAAAAAAAACATGCCACTTCCATGATGAACTCAGTTGAACTTTCTGTACTTGTCCTTTCAAATGGCCAGAGTTGTTTCTGCTTGCAGAGGGAATGGTATAGACATGCTGGCTTTTTCACCACCACCACCTCTAACAGAGGCAAAATCTTCCCTTGCACCTTGATGAGCAAAATAGATATTTAGAAAGGCATTTTTCAAGGCAAGGCAGGAATAAAAGTGCATGCTGGTTATGAAGCTTCTGGAAGGTCAGACTGACAACTGACGTTATCTTGCCTTACTCAGCATCCTCCAGTCCTGGAATTAGCCAATGCTGTGTGGAACATCTGAGAGTAGAGCTTTTACAAGGATGTTGACCACACCATCAAGTTGATGTACTCCTCTGCTGAGACCCCCCTAAATGTGTCAAGAGAACACTGGGAGGGTGCACATTCCCCAGCTGCCTGTGCTGCCAGTCATGCACTTGAATCCGATCTTGAAATGTAGCAAGTCAGCCACACTGTGGCAAAAGAAAATACTTCTGGAGCGCATAAGTCCAGAAGAATTCCTTTGACTTCCCCCTTGGCAGTGAACTGTTTGGCAAACAACACACAGTAGAAAGACCACTTTGTGATGGGCAGTAGTTATGATACTTCCAGGTACCATTTTGTGGTGACACAAAGTGAGACCAAGCGTAGTGTCTTCTGCACTCAAGGAGGCAGGAAAGCAAAAGGGTAGCATCGTTTTCCCAGCTCATCAGGCAACCGTTGCAGTGTAAGGCACAGTTGTTCAACCCTGATTAGAAAAAAGCTTCTAGAAAATGAGATGTGATTGGGCATATATTGTTTTCAAAGTGGAAGAGAGGAAAACATACTTTCTCTAACTTGGGATTTTTTTTTAATGTGCGAAAGATTATGGGGAAAAACTTTTCAAAGGGGGTGAGAATACCTCAGTTTATCTCCTGTAGATAGTCCATCTGGACAGGATGTTTTTATATATCTTTGTATTATGTACTTTTAATGTAATTCCAACTGCTGTAGCATATATAAGGACCTGTGATATTTCATACAGAGTTGTGTAACATCCAGTGTGACCATACAACTCCAGCGCTCTCCCAGTGACACTTTATTTTTACACAAATGTGATGGATTTCTTAAAAGTTGTTCTTAAAAGTATAAGAGAGACTTACTCATGTGAAGATCCTTCACTGATGCTTGAAATGATGACCTATTTGTTGCAGAGGGTGAAATCAGCATCATGATATATAAGAAAGTTCTTGGTACTTGAATATAATTGGATTGAGGTTTGTATGCAAGAGGATATGCATCAGGTTTCCCAAATGATGTTTTAAGTTACTTCTCAGCACTTAAGAATAGCTGTTTAAGTTAAGTAAACAGTAACATGCTCTCTAACCCTGTAGGTGAGAACCAAAAGTATATCGGGATAGGCAAGGGAAAATTTGCTGAATTGGGGCAGTTTTCAGGCCTCCCCAGTTTCTCAGTATTCGTCTAAGAATAAGAGCACCTATGTTGCACTTCAATACCTTCTAATACTCACTTCTGAGAACAGTATTAGAGCCAAAAATGAAAGCAAGAGAAGGGATTTGAAGAAAAAAGTAATTGCCAGTATAGCCATCAGACCAAAACAGAAGCATTTTCAGTTGCATTGGTGCCAGTGAGGTCACTGTGTTTTATCCTAAGTTTTTTTGATAGCTGGAGTCAACAGCTGTGGTACACAGGCACAGATGCTTAAGGCCTGGAAGCCTGGCACTTCATGAGAGCTCCAGAGCCCTCAGACTGGTAACTGCAGAAAGAAAGTAAAAATTTTTGGGTTAGGCAAAAGGCTGGAAAGAAGGCTGTCTTTTGGCTCTGTCACAGAAATACCTGTTCTGTGTGGGTTTTTTTGATTCATGCAAGTAAACATACTCAGCTGTTACCACGTAGATCTCGTGAAGTGTGAGGAATGTTAAAGCATGCCATTGGTGATGTAAGTTTAAAAGTAGTTTTTCTTTTATTTTCTTTCTCTAGAGCCCAGTGAAGATAAATCAGATCAGCCTGGATGAAAGTGGAGAACACATGGGTGTTTGCTCAGAGGATGGCAAGGTACAACAGATCCATTTATATATTTACTGAGGTAGCAGAGAGTCCTCAATATTGCACTTGAGATAATTGTGATACCTGTGGAGTTAATTCCTGCATTTAGCACCACTACTTTGACCATACGTTTTAAGAACTGAGCTCACCTTTGAATACTCAAAGTTAAAGTCAAATATATTTTGCACAAATGTGCCGTAGGAAAAGTAATTACAAGAATGTCAATAATGTAACTGGTATTAAGCTGATTAACAGCTGTGGCAGGAGGACATGTCACCTTAATCATTACTGCTGTGCCAGTTATACTTCAGTGACTACTCTGCTGTTCCTGCAAGACAGTAGTTTAATGCCTTTCTGCTATAAATCCACAAAATTGGATTTTGTGGGCATGATTTCTGTGGGCTGGTGGTTTTCATTTTCACACACTTTATGAATGTTTCTCTTGAATTATAGAATCTTTTGATAAGCAATCATAGTTTATCAGAAGAATAAAGTGTCTTACAACAGCCACATTAAATAAATGTAAAATCAATATATGTACAGTTTCCTAAAAAACTGGCACCTACTTCCTTGACTGGGGACATATATCATTTGTGCAGTGTATAACTAACAATTATCAGTGCTTCTCTGGAATGTTGAGCTGTGACATTTAGTGGTTTTGGTGATTGATTTTCCACTTATAAGAATGTCTTTTTTGTTTTTTCAGTCGATGGCAGTCTTTTCTAATGTTGGTTTGCAATGATAAAATTCTAATGCACAGGTTGTATTTAAGCTTCTTTTTTAACGTAATGTTCATGTACAAATATAGTGCATTAAAAATCATTTAAATAATTTTACAGTATCCATCTGACTTACAGAGGAGAACATTTCTTACACAGTAGACTTGTGAGAGCAGGAATTTGGTAATCCTAATGGTTGCATCCCATTGAGTAGAAGTTCTTTAAATTAAAAATAAAATCAGATTTAGCGGTAGGCAAAATGGAAAAACAACCTCTTTAGACTGCACGCATTTGGGTTTTTTCATTGCAAATATGTAGGTTTTTTTCCTCAACAGGCAGGCAACCAGTTTGTGTATCCAAGCCTTTTGTTTCTGAGAGATATCTTGATGTCGGTATCTTGACACAGTAATTGGGATACTAGTGCCTATTAGAGTGGGTTGTAGAATTTTACAGCTGGTGAGAAACAGCACAAGAGTTGTTTCCTAATTGTCTGCGCAAGATAAGGCAAGGGTCAGTAATTGTGGAAGGTAATAAAAATGTTGAGCTAAGCATTGCTGGTTTAGGTGTTTCCTGTGGTGTTGGGAAGCAATCGCTTGCTGTTGATGTAAGGGCTCCTCTGATGTGACTGTGGCTTACTGACTCAAAATACCTATGCTGCAGTGAGCCATGCACATATTTCATGTATTAAGTGAATATTAAATATATGTATTTGATTTGAGAAATATTAAAAGATCCATAATCTCTACTTCATTGTGACTGTATTTGAAAAGACTTCAGTACCTTACATGGTGACTCTGTCTGCATTTAGTGAAATAGCTATTGTGGATCCAGTGTGTGACATTATGTGCTCTACAAGGCAGTCTCAACTATGGTCCTGATGCCAGGGCTAATTCTGGTGATGTTTTTGTCACCAGGCTGGAGTATCACAAGTACAATACGCAACATATTTGTATTCATAGAGTCCAGCGACATTGATGCTTCACCGTATTCTACACTGAAAAACTCGTCAGGAGATTTGAAAGACCTGGGTGATTTAGAAGTTAGACTTTCCATGTGACAAACCTTTCCCAGAAAGGAATGTGTCTGTGAAAGAATCCACCCCTAAAATTGGATTAAATGTATACTTGTGTGTTGTGATACTCTGTAAGAAAATAACAGATTACTGGCTGGATAGTGTAGCACTCTTTACTACAGTGGGAGTGTTGATATTGTAAGAAGTTAAAACACTTGTACAAGTTGCAAAGTCTTTATTAACTTGGTGAAACCCTTTAATGGAAAAAGAAAACGTAAAACAGCGTGGTTCTCTTAAATCAGTTTTAAACAAAAAAAGGACTATAATGCAAAGGCTGTGAATTTTGAGCCAGCTGGATTGATGCAAGCATTTTCTACCAATTAATGAAGATAAGTGCTCCTTTGCAATAGGCAGGGTGCATATCCAGTCTGATAGCGATGGAAACCATTTCTCTTCTTGAGGGAAGGCCTTAGCATGAGAATCTCCTCCTCATATATCTTCTCCTGTCTGATATATTTTATTTTACTGCTTTTTGGGGGTTTTTTGGACTCTCAAACTAGATCTGATCTAGCTGTGTTGACTGCGAGGAGAGCACAGCAGCACTGTACAATTCTCTTACCCTCTTGTCAGTCAGCATCCAGACCTAATGTTAAAACCTGGCACCTGTATGTCATACATGTCCAGCAAGTGCTTGGGGAGCTATTTGGAGATTTTCTGTACTGCACATTTGGTTCTTTGAAAAATCTTCTCGTCTGATGGACTCAACTGCAGCTGGTCACCACTGGCAAGGAAACAAAGAGAAATCAAAACCAACACCAGCCTTCTAGTCCAGCTGCTGGGTGCTGAAATGTTACAGTGTAAGAGAATTTTGGTGATCGAATAAATTGAAAGGGAATCAGGCTTGCAGCTTCAGAACTGTGGAGATTTTTTAGGTTAGTTTTTTTGTGTGTTAGTTTTGTGTGTAATTAGTTGTACATTGTCTTGAAAAACCTGGTCTGACTCCCAGTTTTGCCAAAGGTCTCACGTCATTACATAAGAGCAGTGTAATTTTCACCCTTACTCTGGCTTATAACTTTTTTTACATGAAGAAATGTAAATTCTATTGAAAACCCATGTGTCTGGATGTTTTAGTGTCATCTTTAATGCATGTAACCACACTGATGTTAAAAATATCGATGAGTGAAATTGATCATTTTTCAAGAAATGTGACTTGTAGATAAAATGTTTTTGTTTGCCTACCTTCTGATCACTGAAGGTTGGTTACTTCTTCCACGTGTGGAAGCAAAGAAACAGCAAAGTCTGGATGCACTGGAATGGTGGGTTCTGGATATTTAAGATGGGACAGGACTAGCAAAATGTAGCGGAACCACGAAATCCTTTTTCCAGCTACCTAAGAGCATCCTGAGCAGAGTGGGCATGGAAAGTAGAAATAGATAAATCCAATATAGGTTTGTAGTATCAAAAGAATCACTTTCTTTCTGAAGAATATAGGACATTAAGAAGTAATAAACTGTTATATGGTGTCCCTAGAGTAAACATAACATGTATTTTATGCTGAGGGTTTTTTTTCCTTTTAAGTCACTCGATTTTGTTTTCATACTTCTAAAGAAATATCATGTTGCCACATTCAGTGAAGTATTAGGAAAATGTTGAGGGCATTGTTGCTAATTCTGATTAATTAGTTTAATTTGAGAGGACTGGTTTGTTATGTTTGAGAATTCTGCTTCCACAGAATTTGCAGCGTTATGTTTTAACCATGTATTTTCCTTTTTTTTTCTTTCTTCTCTCAGTTTTATTTTCTCCTTCCTCTCCTTCTTATTTTGTGTAGGCTGTTGCATTGGATATGCTGTGCCAACTGATGAAAACAAAAACCCAGAAAGCAAAATCCTCTAGACATCGGCCCAAAGCTTTTCTAGGCTTACAGCCAGGCCCAACTCAAATATAACCCTTTGGTTGGCTTACATAATCACAGCTTTGTGATACATCTCACAGTCTCCAAATATTGATTTTTCTAATCCTTTGGAGCAGTAGCTCAGCCATACACAGTGCATGCAGAAGTATTTTTAAAGCGTGTTGTTAGAGGCAGTATATTCACTAATGAGTAGTGGACTGAGCTGATAATGCTGCTTAGGAGATGTATCCAGGAGACAAACTTGAAAGGGAGATGAGGTGGTTTGAGATGTTTTTAGCTTCACTGAGACTGCTGAACTTTGAGCCAGTCTGAGGATGGCTTAGTTGCTTGCTGATGGCTTAGTTCCTCTTATAGTTTAACTGAAGTTTAATGTTTTTACTCTGTCTCCTTGACTGTGTGAAGGAATTTTGGGGGTTCTTGTCCTCTGAACTGATCTTTTTAGAGCCATTAAGCCTCACTTTTTGAGGCCCATTACTGGCATTTACTGACTTTGTTTTGTAGGTCTTTGTCTAGGGGGATTTATGGTTTTTCATTACTTTTTTTTTTTTTTTTTTAATTTTTCTGCCTGAAGAAATCATGATGGGGATGGGGAGAAAGAAATAAGGTTAGAAGATCTTTTAGAACTTTTTGAGTCCAATCTGTTGAATGTGCAGAGTAGTGTTACTGAAGAGATTACCTTTTCCAGAAAAGAAGGATATTTTCCAGAAAATAATGAGAGCCTATCTGAAAGCCTTCTAAAGTAAATTTGCTGTCAGATGCAGTTTTCCTGCTGATCACTCCATGGGTTGCTCTCTTTTCTCTCTTCT
Source organism: Pseudotriccus pelzelni (assembly GCA_035584735.1). NCBI lineage: Eukaryota > Metazoa > Chordata > Aves > Passeriformes > Tyrannidae > Pseudotriccus > Pseudotriccus pelzelni. The sequence continues at coordinate 49,657,223 of JAWMRA010000078.1, read as the reverse complement.
TGCACCAGTGATGTCCATCCCTCCTGGGATGATTTTGTTCCAACAGCTTATGACAGTGGGTGGAAACCTCTTAAAATCATAATGTAAAAGCAAACCAGTTATTATTCTTTGTGGAAATCATAATTAGTAAATCAGTTACTGATTCCTGGCCATAAGTCTTCAGCCCTGTTTTAGTCCTAAGTTCTGCAGGAACTGGGTTGTCAGCTCTCTCATCTGAGAACTGGGGAAGGGAATGTTGCATATTGAATGAAGAGACACGAGTCTGAAAGAGCGTTGTACTTAAAAAAATCTTGAGAAACCCTATTCTGTAATCATAGCATCTAAATCTGATAGTATTTCATAACACTTGATGCCGCTGTACTTGTAACTAAGGACAAAAAAACATTTAAGAAATCTGTTAATTCTCTTGACAGCAGAAACAGGGTTTTTTTAATTTAATGTTGAGGCTTCTTCAGATGGATTCGTTCTGATAGATATTCTGATTGCCTATGGTTACAGCTTCGGTGCTGACTGTTAAATGCACTGATACATCAACATAAAAGAGAAGGAAGGGGTCTTCAGAGAAAGACATTACCACTGGTCATGGAATAAAACACAATAGCACTGAATGCACTTGGGAGGAGGAGAGGATGCCAAGAAATATATTGTACTTGGATTTCAGTCTGGTTTTGCTTTATTGTCACAAATTTCTTTTCTTATGTAAACCTTGTATTGCTTGGAGGGGAAAAAAAAACCACAACTCTACCATTCTTTCTCAGAAAAGAAAGTATTTTTAATTTATCTTCTCCTGAATGTTTTTATGTTGCTCTTACCGTACTTAGGTTACTATCTGTTAAACAGATTTGATCAGCCTAAAGCGAAAGGAACTTGCAGTTTTTACTGTATTTGTAAAAAAACAAAACAGAAAAACCCCAAAACCAAAACACACACACACAAAACCCACAAAAACAAGCAAACAAACTGCCAAACCATGAAACCAAAATGAAATAAAAAAAAAGCAAGGAGGAAAGAGATTCAAAAAATTACTTCTGTACTGCTGCAAATATTTAGAGATACGGCACAGTAGAAGATCAAGCTGTTTCAATTATCTCTGAATTGTTAATTTGTACTTGTTTTCCGTTAGGAAAAAAAGATGTAACTGCTAGCATTCAAATTAACCTTCTAGCTATTAGTTTTTTACATTTGGTGTTAATTGTGAAATGGTTATGAGGTAAATATTTTTGGTTTTTCAATATATTTTTTCAGGTGCAAGTGTTTGGATTATATTCAGCAGAAGAGTTCCATGAAACATTTGACTGTCCTATTAAAGTAAGTGCTTGTTTTAATCTTTAGTATTTGTGGCAGTGTTGTCTTTTAATAAGGTCACATTCAGTCTAAATGAGAGAGAGGAATACCACCTCCTTGCAATGTTATTCATGTCACTAGAAAATAGTTTTCTCTCTCAGTATAAAATCTTTTGATCTGGTTAGGTAGGAAGAAAGCCCATCTTGGTTTCGTAAGGAGTATTATTTATTTTTTCAAATACAAAAGGCAAAGTGAAAGAGAAATTGTCCTATTTCAGCAGTTGCCTGTCGCAGCATAATTCTTTCTTTGTAGATTGGTGATACAAACTCTGAGGGTCATGCTAAATGCGAGGGCAATATTTTGCAACCAGTCCATATCAATATAATCTACCTCAGGATAACGCAATGGGCAGGGATGCAGGTGTACCCTGTCTGAAAAGAAAACTTGAGTTTTACTCTGCTTTGGAGACGTGTGTCTGCCTGGCTGTTGAAAAAGGAAGTAGCTAGTGTTTTTTAGCAAGCAACATCTCTTGCAGGAGGAAAGGTGGCACGGGCAAATGATTGCGTTTTGCTGCTTGGGGTCTCCCATGCTGCAGCTGCTCTTGAGGGTGGGGGGAAAAGAACGAGGTCATTAAGTTTCCACATGTGCCAGATGTGATTCACTTGCCTGCTAGAGCCTCTGCAGCTCTTACAGCTGCATCTCCTGCTCTTGACATGGAACGTGTAAGGCAAAGAAACTGTTAAAGACGCGTTCATGGTACACGGTGTTGTCCTGTGACAGGGCTGAGGTGTGTGTGCCCTCTGCGCAGGTCTCAGACAAGATTTAAGTGGGGTAACCCTTGCACACAGCAGTCCTGTTGCTTAGTCCTAATTCTGCTGCCTGCTATACAGAAAAGTAGTTATTCTGTGTAATGTGGTCCTCAGTGTCAGGCTTGTCATATACCGTATAATTAGAAGAATTTTCTTCTCTTCTAGGAAAAACAAACAGAGATGTTGAAACAACTAGGCTTTACTTCAGAGAAAGAATTTACCTCTAATACTTGGTGATTGGCAAAGAGTTGTCTAGTTTAAGAAGTGATGCGGTGCTTCATGTAAACTCTTATTTAATCCACAATCCTCTCTTTCTCCTTCATCCTCAGATTGTTGCTGTTCATCCTCAGTTTGTAAGATCCCACTTCAAGCAATTTGTAACAGGAGGAAAAAAGGTAAGCAGTCCTAGTGTAATGAACTTTGGCTACCTTTAAATAGCTTTTTGAAATGGTTCAGAAAAGGCTATGTATATGATTTTTAAAACATAGAGCAAAGACTTCTGCTTCTTCCTTTTATTTATGCATTGTATTCCAAACCATTCTTATCTAATTAATTTTATTTGATTTATTAATTTTTTTAATTTAGTTAGTTAAATTTAATTCCAGGAGAAGGGAAAGTGCACTTTTTATGTTAAAAGCATATTGCAACAAGTTGAGCTTCAGAGTAGAAATACTTCTGTCTATATAGCCTGAAAAATTATATTTCCTAGTCCAGATTTTCTCTATTTTAATTTCTTGAAGTGGAAGCAGAAGTTTGTGCCTTAATATTTATCTTTACAAGGCATGTTGATCTTGGTGTTTGGGATTTTTCTTTTGCTTGACCTGTGGGTGATCTTTTTGGGGTGGGGTTTTGTTTGTTTGTTTTGGGGTTTTAAGGCAAAAAACCCCAAGTATTTTCATCAGTTCTTATAGTTGGGGTTTGTTGTTTGTTTGTCTTTAAAGGAATCAAGGAGAGCTTTTGCTAGAGTAGACCTCACAGAATTCTAAGCACTTCTATCTGTGTACGTAGTCTTCCATTTGGATCGTCTGGTATTTTAAATGTGTGTTAAGTGTCTTCTTAGTGTAGTGTACAATTCTGACTTTCAGATTACAGTTACTTCCAGGTCCTACAAGTATCTTATATCACATGGCATATTTTCAGTCAAAATCTAAAAAGTTTTATTTAGAACAGTTTCTTAATTCATGGAATTTTCTGTTACCTTCTCTTATGAATTGAATATGAGCAAGCCTCACTTACAGATGCATCAAGCCAAATGCCATGGCTCTCCCTTACCAGCATGTAAGAAATAGAGACTCCTATGCTGAATACAACTTAATTTTCAATTAACAGTTCAGTATGTTTCGAAGCGTAGCTGTGCTTTTTTTATTTAAGTGGCATGTGTGTTTGACAGCTTTTTCTGGCTGGTAGAAGTTGGTGTTGTCCTTAAAATAATGCACAGTCAGTGTATGTCTGTGTCAGCCACTAGTTTGTGAAGCTTTTTTGTGCTGATAAAAGGGTCATGGAAAGAGAGAAGCAAGGAATTAATAGAACAGGGCTCTGTCAGGTGGGAAGAGAGCTTGCATTCACCTGATGCCGAACAGAAAAAAACATCAGGGAGTTAACACATTCTCTTTGGTTATCTTTGATTACTTGACAGGTTGTTTTATATTCTGTCCTCTGGGGAATGGTATACTCATTCTTAATACATTCATTTTTTGCTGAGGAACTTTCCCCTTCAGAAAAACTTTAATTGACATCTTAACGTGAGGTATTTAGCATTGAAATAAATGTCCCTCGACACCTGTAATTTGATTTTATTGGTTCATAAAACCCACAAATAAAAACTCCCCCTTTTCTCCTTTCTTCCAAAAGGAGCAATATATGCCTTTATAAAACAACAAAATGCTCTTTGATAATTCAGAAAGTTAAATTCCACTTATGAATATATCTGGGAATTATTTTTATTTGCTTTTTCTGAATGTTTACACTTCTCCTTAACTGTAAAGCCAGTGAGTAGTATGGGGGCAACAGGGAGTTGTCCACAAGGGTGAGGCTGAAGCATACAACCTCAGGCTGTGGTCCTCACCTCTCTCTACCTGTGTCTGGAGATCGTGCAGTTGGGTGAGCTCCTTCAGGGAGGGGGACAGGACCTTCATGGCTCCTCAGGTCTCTGCTCTTTTAGCCTTTGCAGGGATACAGTGACTTCATTCCTGATGGCTGGCAGTGGTGAAAGGCATGCCGCCTGTCTTCCACACACACACCAAGGCAGGGGTAGCAGTAAGGGTATCCTCATTTTGGATCAAGCTTAAGAGGAAAGCTTTGCTCATGCTCCTGCAGAATCACAGCATATGCTCAGTTGGACTCATAGAGTCCAGCTCTTAGCCCTGCTCAGGACCATCCCGAAGAGTCACACTATGTGCCTGAGTGCATTCTCGAAATGCTTGTTGCAAGAACTTCCCTGGAGAACCTGTTCCAGTGCCCAGCCACCCTCTTCGTGAAGAACCTAAACCTACCCTGACACAACTTGCAGCCTGTCACTGGTCACCACAGAGATCAGTGTCTGCCCTGTTGTAGACTGCAATGAGGTCTTTCCTCAGACTCCTCTTCTCCAGGCTGAACAGACCAAGTGACCTCAGCTACTCCTCATTCAGCTTCCCCTCAATGCCCTTCACCATCTGCATTGCCCTCCTTTGGATGCTCGCTAACAGCTTAATATCTTTCCTAAATTGTGCCACCCAAAACTGCACACAACATTCAAGGTGAGGCCACACCAGTGCAGAGCAGAGCGGGACAATCCCCTCCCTCAACCGGCTGGTGATGCTTTGCCCGATACCCCCCAGGACACGGTTGGTCCTCCTGGCTGCCAGGGCACTGCTGACTCAGATTCAACTTGTCATCATCCAGGACCCCCACGTCTCTTTCCATGGCACTGCTTTCCAGCATCTCATTTCCCAGTCTGTACGTACAGCCAGGGTTGCCCCATCCCAGGTGCAGAATCTAACACTTTCCCTTGTTGAACTTCACATGGTTGATGATAGCCCGGTCCTCTGAGGTACATAAAAAAAACACAGTGTGTGTTGTGTGAACTCTTCATCCTAAGGGTTGCAGGCTCTCTGTCTTTCTTTTGTTTTCTGGGAGATGGTGACATAATGTATATTAGCATTTTAAAAGTTGAGTGGGGTTTTTTTAATTGTCTGCTAAGATAATTTGAGAAGATAATGGTATCCAGAAAGAAATTTCATCAATTTCTCAAACCCTTCTAGTTCCATTATGACCATTGTTGTCTCAGAATAAGAGTAGGATGTTCTTGATTTCTTCCTTGAATTTCATACAGATTTTGGCTTACAGTGAAATGAAACAAAGAAGCCAAACCACACGTGCACAAGAACTTGACCCCCTGACCTTAACACTCTATTTTGTCTCATCTCAGAAAACCACATTAAGATCTGCTTAAAGTTATTAAGTTTATTAATTTTATAGCTAGCATCTGCCTCAGTAGCTGCAAGACTGGGAGAGACCAGAGTAAATTACTACCTCTTTAATTTTTTGAGAAATATACCATTCTTCATAATGATATAACGTGTAAAAAATACTCTTTTCAGTTCAAAGACCCACTGCGGGCCATCCTGAAAACATTCAAGAGGGACAGAGAGGGGAAAAAACCCTAAGTGACATGCTTCAGGGGTGCGCAGCGCAGGTCCTCAGTTCTCAGTGAGGGTGGATGTCTGGAACTTGGGTCAGTTGGGTGAACTGTTGTGTGGTACAGAGATTTGCCACATCTTAGAAGCTCAGCCTGACCTAAGGCTGACTTAAGAGCGGTGCTCTCTAGGGTAACTGTTTAAGTCATTGTTGTAAGCCTAACTCTACCATGCACATGTTTGTACATTTGCTTAACTAGGCAGGTACTCAAGTCCTTTAACAGTGTTTTTTCTCTAAATTGTCTTGTGAACTAATTAACCAGTATAAATTGTTTGCTTACTAAAGTGCTAGTTTTCAGAAGTACAGAACTTCCCTTAAGCTTGAGATAATATCATTGCCTTCTATTTTGGATTGGAAAAGCTTATTTCCCCCCTTTTTTAGTAACTGAATGTTATCTCTGCCTAGAAATAAGACAGGTACTGTGGAAACATTGATGCTGTCGAAGTGAGAAGCAATAGGTACCATACTAAAAAGAGGTGCTTTCCTCCTCCCCATCTCTGCAATTAACCACAGCACCATTGTGCTGGCTTGGCAGATGATGGTAACCCTGAAATAATAATATCGTGTATTGTAAATAACAGGGCATGTCTGTCCAGAGCAGACAGTAGAGCTCCAAAGCAAGGGAAAAGACAAATACTGTACTATTGAAGGCCATAACCTTCTACCTTTTAAAAAAGGGTCTAATCTCAGAAAATAACAGGGTAAAAGCCAAGTAAATGAGGGTGGTAAAGCTGAAAACAAGGTGTTCTTGATTTAACTGTTAGAGTGCTGGACTTTCCCAATACATCAACTAAATGAACGTTATTATAAACTCCAGGTATCCATTATGTCCTGAGGGTTAAAGAGACAGAACTAACGAAGAAAGAAGACTGAAGAATATTTCAGTTCCAGAGTCAACATATCAGCTACTGCATCTTATGTAAAGATAACTTAGTAGAGCAGGACAAGTTGAGGTCCCTCTCTTGGCAGAGGCATCAGTGAGACTCCCTATTTCATGTTTTGATTAACATCAGTAACCAGACAAATAGGTTTTTGTAGTAAAATTCCTAGGAAAGTGAGTCGTCTGGTGTGATTGAGTCACTCTGCTGAATGTATCCTAATGAAAGGGTTTTCTGGGTTTCTCTACCCAGCACGGTAGCGGGGACCCAGCACCAATTAAGCAAATGAATTCTGAAGCCGTTATGGGGGTAGTATATTCAGTATCTTAAAGGATTAGGTCTCCTCATTTGCCTAGGACATGCATTTTGTATAATAAATATTGATTTGCCTATCTAGTCTGAAACATTTTAAGGGATAGAGAACCAAGATAAAACTGCAGGTTTACCCTGTGACTGTTAGCAATCTCATTTTTAAATCTGTCTCTATCTATATCTACATAATATATTTATGGGGTTTTTTTTAATATATGGTGGAAATATGTATAAAAACGTATTTTTAATAGTGTCTGTGTTTCTTTGGCTGAAGAAGATACTCTATAAGAATTGGTTTACAAATACAGATGTGTCTGATCATGTTTGTCCTGTTTATCCTTCCAGAATTAACATTTGAACATACTGATGTTTGTGCTTAAACATTAGACTCTTTTTTCTCTGTCTGTTACAAAAGCAGAGAGAACTTAGTGTTACCTGGGGCAAACTTCTCATTGTAAAACAAAATTAAAAATACTATTTCAGTGTCAGAATTCTGGCCTGGACCGTTGGTGATTCCTGCCTGAGATGCAAAACAAGACAACCTGAATTCCTTTCCACTCCAGGTGGAGCAACAACATACATATAGAAAGGATGGTGGCTGCGAACAATGCACAAACGGGAAGAGAAATAGCATTCTTGGGCACCTGCCACTGCTGTTAGGGCAGTGGAATTTGTATGTTAAAGTCCAGTCTGCCAAGGAATGTGTCAGATTTTTTTTTTTAATTGTCTTCTTTTTAATGTCAGCAGATGCACTTTGCTTGGTGAGTAAGTAGATGACCTTTACCTCTGAACCCTATGATATGTACTTCATAATAACTGAACTACTTTGACAAATTATTAAATTGTCAGGATGCTGTTTGCAGCATAGTCCATTTTTAGAAAGCAGATAGTCAGCTGTTTGGCATTATGTTGGGTAGAAGAGTACCAGACAAGAAAGGCAGATTGCTTTGTAAGCTATAAAATGTCAGTCAGTAAATACTCAAAGGTCTGATTTAAGTGAAAAAAGAGTAAATACTGTGGCAATTTCTGTCCATGCATTGGATAATTTACTATAAGTAGGAAACAAGCTGTAGCAGCAAGCAAGCCACAATAATACTGGTCTGCAATTTCCTTGCTGCAATGTATAGTGCCCAGATGTATCCAGTATTATTGAGCAGATGAGACCTTGCACATATAGTAGGTGCTGTTCACATAATAAACATTTTTTTGCTTACGCTTGTTGTTTATGATTATTTGGATGCGCATTTCTTCTTTATTGCAAAAAAAAAATTCTCTTTTTGCTATAATAAATTTGGTTTGTGTAAAGAGAACAGATCATAGTCCTATGTGCACGTAATCTATAGTTGTGTGTTTTGCAAATGTCTATGTAAAACACTTTTTTTCATTGCCCGAGGTGGCAAGCAAAGAGGATCTAAATGTATGAAATGTGTCTCTGTGCCTACAAAACTGCAGGACTTGCTTTCCAAGGTGTTAATTCTGTAGCTCTTTGTGAATAGGCGACAGCTGGAATCTGGCAGTTGAGTTATTAAAAGTACAGCCTAATAAAAGTCCTATGGCATTTGTATTAAACATATCAAAATTTCTAGTTTCTCTGTCCATGAACTACAGCAGTAGCTCCTGTTTCATCTCTCACTGTTGCCATCGCAAACCTCCCGATGCTGCTGTCTGCCTCTGCCGCCTTGCTTGATTTCCCTTGACTGCACCTGCTGCCCTCCTCTCTGTTCACACCCCAGCTCCTTAGACAACATTTTATGACGAAATTTTAAAAGCTCATCTTCAACTGAAAACTTGAGGTTTATGTTATTCTCTGCCTCGTTTGAGCTCATCCAGTCCATCAGCTGTTCCAAGCAGAAATGATAATTTTTTATTGTTGCTGTGTGTTTTCTTAGGGATGCACTCGTAAACAGTAAGTCTTCATGCAGCATGCTGTTCTGTGTTACCCTGTGGTATCTGCTAATCTTGGCTGTGCCTGTAAATGTTGGGTTTATGCTCTTCAGTTACAAGTTGTGGTGAACGGGGCTGCATCCAGTTGGCCACCAGTCACCAGTGGTGTCCCCCAGGGATCAGTGTTGGGCCCAGTTCTATTCAGTATCTTTACTGATGATCTGGATGAGGGGACTGAGTCCACCGTTACCAAATTTGCAGATGACACCATGTTGGCAGGGAGTGTCGACCTGCTGGAAGGCAGGAGGGCTCTGCAGAGGGACGTGGCTAGGCTGGAGATTGGGCTGATTCCAACGGGATGAGGTTCAACAAGACCAAGTGCCAGGTCCTGCACTTTGGCCACAACAACCCCCTGCAGCACTCCAGGCTGGGCACAGAGTGGCTGGAGAGCAGCCAGGCAG